>CM035170.1:109080730-109750911 GCA_020205615.1 Panax quinquefolius | reverse complement strand
CCCCCAAATTAGGTATACACGTCCACCATCTTGGGTCGCCACTTACATGGTACATAAATTCAAATACAACTTACTAATATAAGCTGCTGTATGCAATACGACATAAGCCCCGTAAAGTTTCAATACAAATATTGTCTACTAGATATTATACAAACTCAAAAGGAGTCCTTATTATAACTATTATCACACTATTTCACGTAATAGTAGAGGACTACTATCTTTATCCTCCTGACCATTACTCCGCTTTCCCAGGCTTCCCTAACTATGTTCTCATTTCCCAGAAATAATAAATGAAAGAAAGGGTGAGCTCAACTAGCCCAAAGAAGAAATATTGGCGACTAAGATAAATGCAGTAATAATTTATCATTAGCCTTCAACAAAGAGTTAAAGCGATAAAATACAATGTACCAATAAGTTTAACTCGCAGTGAATAAGCAATCCATTAAAAGAGTCAAGTAGAAAATAAAGTCTACTATCTTTTAGGTTTTAAAAGGTTTTAAATATCATTTGTTATAATGAGACTCAGCTTTTAATAAATAATTCACATCATCGTATCACCCACACTACTACGCCAAGGATATTCATCAAATTATCAATGGTGGCTTGATTATACCGAATCACCTAGTCATAATCATACCAAAACTATCCATCATCGCATTACGTTAACCGAGGACTTTTATCACATCATTTATAACAAGCCAAGATTATACCGAATGATTCCTTATCGTAATCATACTAAGTTCATTTATGCACGTAAGTCAAAGATAACATAATATAATAATGCAGGATGATGACAATGACATAATAATTCAATAAAACAAGTTCAAGAATTATTTAATCCAGAATTATTAACATCCAAATTGTCAACGATGATCTTTGCTTTAGTAGAGTAAAATTCAAGAATGATCGGAAGAATATTTCCATGAAAAGATATTGGATGAAACGCAAATATCAAGGATATTCTACTAATTTCATGGAGTATAAGTCAAAGTTTTAACCAACCGGGTATAATAAAGAATGGAATAACAAAAAGAAATCACCACGCATGCGATAGATCAAGACGATGTGTTATTCCAACGTAATAATAAATAACGGAACCGTGTCGTGTGAAATTCACAAGCGATGGATGTTCCAACAGAAATAATAAAGATGGAACCAGGCATCTGTAAAACACACGATAGATATTCCAATGTATCGATAAAGACGGGAATTCAGTCCGGTGTAAAACACATGCATGTGATGTTCAATGAATAATAAAGGCGGAACCGAGTCCTGTGTAACAACATGAACGGGATGTTCCAATGTGAGAATCATGTAAGAATGTCACCAAGTATAGGTAAACCATGCATTACAAAAGTTATTCCAATGTAATAATAAACAATGGAATAACAGCAGTTCTCTTCAATGAATAAGAAAGAATAACACCCTTACGGCACAACAAATAATATTCCCTACCTTAGAAGAAGCCCGGAATATTGGCAAGGTGAAGTAGCGAATACTTTTCTTCTTTCTCTCTATAGTTTCTCTCTACAGGAGTTCAAAGTGAATTCTGAAAAATAATGAAGCCCCAGGCCTCTATTTATAGAAGATTTCTAGCTTAGCACCTTCCAGGTGTGAAAAGGCAAGTGGTTTCGATCAATGGTTCGACGCGTCAGAATGTGAAACGATAAGTGGTTGATCATCAGAATGTGAAACGACAAGTGGTTTGGCCAGAAAGTGTAATTACTACAAGGGTAAAATACTATTGATGAAGGTAATTATATTAAGGGGTAATTACTATCGACGAAGGTAATTACTTATTGACAAAGGTAAATACTATTCACAAAGGTAATTACTATCGACGAAGGTAAATACTATCACAAAGGTAATTACTATCGATTGAAGGTAAATACTATTCACAACTGGTAATTACTTATCGGACGGTTGTAAATACTTATTCAAAAAGGTAATTACTTTATCACGAAGGTAATTACTATCAATTAAGGTAAATACTATTCACAAGGGTAATTACTATCGACGAAGGTAATTACTATCACGAAGAGACTCTTAGATGATGACATAGAGCCCCCACAAAATAATCAAACATTACCACAAATCATTTTTTTTTTCATCAACACATATTTAATCTTTCAACAATTATTAATCATTTATAACTTGTCGTCTCAATTATTGATTTAATACTATAACATATTATACGGATGATACCGTGACAATAATTGAATCAATAATATAAGAGATATGATGTAAAGAATTACTATAGCAATAATCGAGCATACCGAAGTTGACTTTCTCACGAAGCATCAATAATCAATATCGTGCTACATTATACAACTACGCAGACATTGTGCTTTTACTACCGGTAGTTCAGCAGCTTTAATCTGTAACCCCACCGCCGTTATTTTTTATAGAAAGATAATTTTGTTGCTTTTAACTACTGACAATACTTCCGCCAGGGTCCACTAATGATTGAAAGCCACGTATCTAATATTCTCCCGAGAAAAAGAATATTCCTGACCAAACTAATATTTTATAACAACTTGCATACTTTTGCAAAATTTATAAATACTACCCACAACTATAATATTATCTTAAATTCACAACCATAATATTAAAAATTATTTCGACAAAATTTAAATCTTTATCGATAAAACTCAAGGTCTCACAATCTCCCTCACTTATGGAATTTTTCGAAATTAGGGTGACCACAGTATGATAAAGAGGTGAGGATACCTTGAATACCTTTATCGATTTAAAAACATTAAATTCATCATCTGAATCCGGCCAAAATATTTATTCCACCAATTCATCTTCTGATAGAATGATTAAAGATATAAATCAGAAACCAATACTTCGAGTACAGCGACTTAATAGTATCACGACCACGACGAATTATCCATGCACCAGCGGCCAAGGATATTAGGTGTTTTCATTTACGGTCATGATTATACTAGAATAATCCTTCGTCATAATCATACCAAGTCTATCAATACATCACGGCCAAAGATGACTTTTACCACATCCATGAATTAATATTTCATCATTGAGACTAAATTTCAATAATTAATCCATATCATCGAATCATCCTTGACTACGGGCCAAGGATATTCATTAGTATCGACCACGAATTATCCATACACTACGGCCCAAAGATAATCGTGTATTCATTAATATCACGACCACAAATTATCCATACGATCTACTACCAAAAGATAATTGTGTATTCAAATTACCATGACTAAGTTATGATTATACCGAATAATCATTATTGGGTCATAATCATACCAAGTCCATCTATGCACTACGAATCCCCAGATGACTTTCAACATAATATAAACATGAGGGATTATGATATAAAGAATCAATCAAATGAGATAAAGGATAAATATTAAACATTTATAATATAATTTATCCAGATTCAAGAATATTCCCATGTTATCAATCACTTAATAATCTCATAATCTAATATCATTAATATTATAATAATATTTTAATCACTTCTTAAATTTATAAACAATTTATCTCAATTGTTTACGTTTTACCATATAATGCATTTAATCATTCAAAGCCGCCATACTCATAAGATATCATCACCGATTATCAAATCTCTCATCAAAAAAAATATGCATATATTCTATATAGGATTCTCTGTAGCCATAAAATCTTATTTTCAACTTTGTTACTTCACATAACATATTTAACTCATATGTTAGTAACTAAACTATTTTCATGAAAATACCAAATCAGTCCCAAAAATATTTCTTTTCTGGGATTTAGCATAATATAGTCCCATAATGAAAATATATTTTTCTCAAATTTTAAAATTCATTTACTATTTTCAAAAATCAATTTCTAATTAATTCCTTGAGAAATTAGCTACCTCAAGTTTAACTCCAAAAATTCCCAAATCTTGACAGGACCTTACTCATGTTAACGTGAGCTTCGAGTTTAAATTTCATGGTCATGAGGAGTTATAGAACTCCGGGTTATAGCGTTTTCATCGAAAAAACCTAAATATTGAAATAGTCATAACTTGCTCATTTAAGTCGAGAATGGAGCTCGTTTTTTTGGACAGGAGGTACTTTATACATATACCTTCATGTCCAAAAGGCCAGAATTTTTCTCATAATTTAAGTGGTGAAACAGCCAAGTCTAAAATCATGGCAGCCAGCTTTTTAGGTTTTTGCAGCTTTGCACTCCTTTGCTAAAATCAGTCACACAAAAATCTATAACACCTTTTCCAGTAATTCCACTTGGATTAGTTAGGTAACTCATAGATCTAACTCTAGGACTTGACCACACTCAAAAATTCAAAATATAATAGGAGATATGGTCAATTAGAATTTCATGTTCGTTTTTCACCAAAATCGATTTTCAACTCTTTGTGATTTCTAAGAAACTTTCATGTTTTAACATACTAACCAACATAACTCATCTTAAACTTACTAATACTTCATATACCCATGATTTTCATCAGTTCTATACTTTTATTATGACTTTCATCATAATCACGTAAGCAGATCCTTTTAGTTGAAGAAATATTTGAGGGTTTAAGAAATGGGCCAGTCCCAATACAATACAAAATTCGATTTCCGCTCTAGGGTAGGCTAGGAAATCTTCAAGAATCGTCAAGAAATTTATTAATGATAGAAATATCATTCAAAAAGCTGCTACTCTTATGTAAGACTTGGATAAATGCGTTACATTGATACCAACCAGTGACTTTATCCTTTTGCTTAGATAAGCACCTCAAGATTATACCTATCAACTTGTCATCGTCATTCGCGGCGTTGCCTCCGGAAAGTCGGCTTCGGTGCATTCCACAAGGAAATCAACAACGAAAGGATCTGGGCTCTTTACTTAAAGACGATATAACGGTGATTAACTTTAGGGTTTGGTTACTTTGAATTAAGTATAACGGGTTGGTTAGAATATGAAAACTAACAACCTTACAAAAGAATAATAAGTAGTTAATCAATCGTTTTCAAAAATTACCTCAAAAGCAAAGTATTTTCAAAAGAGATAAGATGGAAAGTGAAAGTGTTTATTTGAAACAACAAGATTAATAAACGATTTGGGTATTGTAAAGTTTCTCCCGATGAAGTTTCAATAGATAAATCAAAGTCTAATTTTTAAGGTCAATTTTAAACATTGAACACAACTAGGTAGAATAAAGAGTCGGGTAAAACGACTGTATTGAATAAAGTATAGACTTGTGATAATTTATAATTAATTTACATGACAATAACTTCGTTCGGGTTTCTCGCAAATCTTAAAGCTACCTCGTTAAACGAATTATTAAAGGTGTTACGAATTCCACTTATAGGTTACATTTTGATCCAAGTAATTTCAAGTGCTTCGCCCTTCACATTAACGATCCATGATTATGATACTCAATTATTCTAATAGATCCATGCTCGAATTCAGGGTTGGCCATAGAATTTGAAGGTAATTCTAATTGATGTTGGAGTTCGCAAATCTTTTCCAATAGCAACCAAAAATTAGGTATACCGTCACCCGTCTTGGTGCGCCACTTACATGGTACATAAATTCAAATCTGACTTACTAATATAAGCTATAGGTATGCAATCGACATAAAGCATGTGAGTTTGAATACAAATATTGTCTACTAGATATTATACAAACTCAAAAGAGTCCTTATTACAACTATTATCACACTATTTCACGAGAATAGTGAGGGACTACTAATCTTATCCTACGGACCATTACTCAGTTTCAGGCTTCGTCCCCACTATGTTCTCATTTCACGAAGAGAACGGTGAAAGAAAAGGTGAGCTCATTACTAGCCCGATGAAATATTATGACTAAGATAAATGCGAGAATAATTTATCATTAGCCTTGACGATGTTAAGCGATAAAATACAATAGGCAATAAGTTTAGCTGCTGCGGAATAAGCGATCCATTAAAAAGTCGAGTAGAAAAAAAGTCTACTATCTTTTAGGTTTTAAAGGTTTTTCATCCTTTATTATATTTGAGACTCGACTTTAATAAATAATCCACATCATCGTATCACCCACACTTTTCTGACGAGGATATTCATCAAATTATCGATGGTCGTGGCTATCTTAGAATCACCCCTAGTCATAATCATACCAAAAACTATCCATCTTTGCATTACAGACCCTTTGAGGACTTTTATCACATCATTTATAACAAGCCGTGATTATCTTAGAATGATTCCTTGTCATAATCATACTAAGTTCATTTATGCTGCGTAAGCGAAGATAACATAATATAACATGAGGGATGATGACAATGACATAATAATTTGATAAAACAAGTTCAAGAATTATTTAATCCGGGAATTATTAACATCAAATTATCGACATGATCTTTGTTTTGTAGAGTAAAATTCAAGAATGATCGGAAGAATATTTCCATGAAAAGATCTTTGGATGAAGCGCAAATATCGAGGATATTCTACTAATTTCATGGAGTATAGAAGTCAAAGTTTTAACTTATTTGGGTATAATAAAGAATGGAATAACAAAAGAAATCACCGTGCATGCGATAGGCCCTTGCAGACAGGTTATTCAGCGAGAATAATAAATAACGGAACGGTCGGTGAAATTCACCGCAAGCGAGGATGTTCAACGAGAATAATAAAAGATGGAACGAGATCCGGTGTAAAAACACGAGATAGGATATTCAGCGAGAATGATAAAAGCGGAAGGAACGGTCAGGTGTAAAAACACGAGACGAGGATGTTCAGCGAGAATAATAAAAAGCGGAACCGGTCGGTGTAAAAACCTTGAGCGAGGATGTTCAGCGAGAATAATAGAAGAATGTCACCAAGTATAGGGTAAGCCAGCGTATCTGAGTTATTCAGCGAGAATAATAAGCGATGGAATAACAACGAGTTCTCTTCATGAATAAGAAAGAATAACACCCCTTACAGTCTGACAAATAATATTCCTACCTTAGAAGAAGCTGAATATTGGCGAGGTGAAGTAGCGAGAATACTTTTCTTCTTTCTCTCTATAGTTTTCTCTCTAGAGAGTTTGATTGAATTAAGTGAAAAATAATGAAGCCCTAGGCCTCTATTTATAGAAGATTTCTAGCTTAGCTTAGTGTGTGAAAAAAAGTGAAAAGCAGCGGTGGTTTGGCCTTTGTAATGTGAAGCGACAAGTGGTTCGGCCTTTTGTAATGTGAAGCGACAAGTGGTTTGGCGTCACGGTAAAGGTAATTACTATTAGAAGAAGGTAAATACTATTGTGAAGGTAAATACTATTCCTGAGGGTAATTCTTATTGTGAAGGTAATTACTATTGACAAAGGTAAATACTATTCACAAAGGTAATTACTATTGGCGAAGGTAAATCTATTACAAGCGAAGGTAATTACTATTGTGAAGGTAAATACTATTCACAAAGGTAATACTATTGTGAAGGTAATTATTGGTGAAGGTAAATACTATTCAAAGGTAATTACTATTGTGAAGGTAATTACTTATTGGTGAAGGTAAATACTATTCACTGAGGGTAATTACTATTGTGAAGGTAATTACTATTGTGAAGAGACTCTTAGATGATGACATATGAGCCCCCCATAAAATAATCAAACTTACCACAAATCATTTTTTTTTCATCAACACATATTTAATCTTTCAACAATTATTAATCATTTTATAACTTGTCGTCTCAATTATTGATTTAATACTATAACATATTATCACGGATGATCTTTGTGACAATAATTGAATCGATAATATAAGAGATATGATCGTGATTACTATAGCAATAATTGAGCGTGGTGAGTGACTTCTCACGTAAGCATCGATAATCGATATCGTGTCTTCTTATCTGACTCTGGCGTATTCTTTGTACTTTTACTCTAGGGTAGTTCAGCGGTTTTAACGGTAACACACCTCTGTAGTTATTTTTATAGAAAGATAATTTTGTCGTTTTCTAACTACGACAATACTTAGTTAATAGGGTCCACCGATGATTGTAGCCGTCGTATACGAATATTCCACAGAAAAAGAATATTCCCAGAGCCAAGCGAATATTTTATAACAACTTGCATACTTTGCAAAATTTATAAATACTACCCTGACTATAATATTATCTTAAATTCACACCATAATATTAAAAATTATTTCGACAAAATTTAAATCTTTATTGATAAAATAAAATCGGGGTCTCTGATCTCCCCTCCTTATGGAATTTAGCCCTCGAAATTAGGGTACTTACAGTATGATAAAGAGGTGAGGATACCTTGAATACCTTTATCGTTTGAAAACATTAAATTCATCTTTGCAATCAGGCCGAAAATATTTATTCACAATTCATCTTTTTTACTTCTGAATAAAGATATACAATTTATAAAACCAATAATCTTTGAGGCAGCGACTTAATAGTATCACGACCACGAATTATCCATGCACCTTTGGCGAGGATATTCGTGTTTTCATTCTGATCATGATTATATCTAAGAATAATCCTTGAGTCGTAATCATACCAAGTCTATCGATACACTTCTGACCGAAGATGACTTTTACCACATCCATGAATTAATATTTCATTCTTTGAGACTCATTTCGATAATTAATCCATATCATCGAATCATCCCTTGCTTCTTCTGGGGCGAGGATATTCATTAGTATCACGACCACGAATTATCCATACTTTCTGGCGAAGATAATCGTGTATTCATTAGTATCACGACCACAAATTATCCATGCACTGGCCGAAGATAATTGTGTATTCAATTCTGAGTTATGATTATAAGAATAATCCACAGTCATAATCATAGTCCATCCATCTATCTTCTTCTGAGCCACGAGATGACTTTCAACGTAATATAAACATGAGGATTATGATATAAAGAATCAATCGAATGAGATAAAGGATAAATATTAAACATTTATAATATAATTTATCCGAGTTCAAGAATATTCCCATGTTATCAATCACTTAATAATCTCATAATCTAATATCATTAATATTATAATAATATTTTAATCACTTCTTAAATTTATAAACAATTTATCTCGATTGTTTACACTTTACCATATAATGCATTTAATCATTCAAAGCGCCATACTCATAAGATATCATCACCAATTATCAAATCTCTCATCAAAAAATATGCATATATTACATATAGGATTCTCACAGCCATAAAATCTTATTTTCAACTTTGTTACTTCACATAACATATTTAACTCATATGTTAAGTAACTAAACTATTTTCATGAAAAATACCAAATCAGTCCCAAAAATATTTCTTTTCTGGGATTTAGCATAATATAGTCCCATAATGAAAAATATATTTTTCTCGAAATTTTAAAATTCATTTACTATTTTTCAAAAATCAATTTCTAATTAATTCCTTAAGAAATTAGCTACCTCAAGTTTAACTCCAAAAATTCCCAAATCTTGACAGGACCTTACCCATGTTAACGTGAGCTTCAGTTTAAATTTCATGGTCATCGGAGTTATAGAACTTTCGGTTATAGCGTTTTAAATCGAAAAAACCTAAATATTGAAATAGTCATAACTTGCTCATTTTAAGTCGAGAATGAGCTCATTTTTGGACAGGAGGTACTTTATACCATATACCTTCATGTCCTAAAAAGGCCAGAATTTTTCTCATAATTTAAGTGGCCGAAACAGCCCGTCTAAAATCATGGCGTGACTTTTTCGGTTTTTGCAGCTTTGCACTCCTTTGCTAAAATCAGTCCACACAAAATCTATAACACCTTTTCCAGTAATTCCACTTGGATTAGTTAGGTAACTCATAGATCTAACTCTAGGACTTGACCACACTCAAAAATTCAAAATATAATAGGAGATATGGTCGATTGAATTTCATATTCGTTTTCACCAAAATCGATTTTCAACTCTTTGTGATTTCTAAGAAACTTTCATGTTTTAACATACTAACCAACATAACTCATCTTAAAACTTACTAATACTTCATATACCCATGATTTTCATCAGTTCTATACTTTTATTATGACTTTCATCATAATCACGTAAGCAGATCCTTTTAGTTGAAGAAATATTTGAGGGTTTAAGAAATGGGTTTTTATCTTTGGGGTTGATACAAAATTCGATTTCACGCTCTAGGGTAGGCTAGGAAATCTTCAAGAATCGTCAAAAATTTATTAATGATAGAAATATCATTCAAAGCGCTACTCTTATCCAAGACTTGGATGATACGTTACATTGATACCAATTTGTGACTTACATCCTTTAACCTAGATAGCACCTCACAATTATACCTATCAACTTGTCGCCGTCATTCACGGCGTTGCCTCGAGAAAATGCGGCTTGGTGCATTCCACACAAGGAAGTCAACAGCGAAAGGATCGGGGCTCTTTACTTATGACGATATAACGGTGATTAACTTTAGGGTTTGGTTACTTTGAATTAAGTATAACGGGTTGGTTAGGAATATGAAAACTAACAACCTTACAAAAGAATAATAAGTAGTTAATCAATCGTTTTCAAAAATTACCTCAAAGGCAAGTATTTTCAAAGAGATAAGATCGTGAAAGTGTTTATTTGAAACAACAAGATTAATAAGCAGTGGAAGTGTGAAGGTTTCTCCCAATGAAGTTTGATAGATAAATCAAAGTCTAATTTTTTAGAGTCAAATTTAAACATTGAACACAACTAGGTAGAATAAAAGTGGGTAAAACTTGTATTGAATAAAGTATAGACTTATGATAATTTATAATTAATTTACCCATAATAACCCGTTCGGGTTTTCTAAACAAGCGCTCTCGCTTAAATTACAAGGTTTGACTTTACTATAGGGTACATTCCACCCTTAAGTGCTTCTTCACATTCACGATCCATGATTTGAATCATTATTCTCGATCCATATCGAATTCGGGTTGGCCTAGCTATGCGGGGTAATTCTAATTCGATGTTGAGTTCTCAATTCTTTGTCAAAAAGCAAAGTCCATTTCATCTATTTTGGCTTTATTGGATCGGACGTCTTTTCTACACTATCAGCGCGTTGTGCGACTTTTACCCGTACATCGTCTATTCTCCTTCGTTCGGTTGTTTCTTCTTTCGGTGATCTTTGATTTTTAAATTCTCGATTCAACTTTAATATCTTACACACTGCCCGAAGCGTGATTTTGTTCGAGCATCACATATCGGGTAACCCGATTTTGAATTGTTGTATCCCTTTGTTCCACGACCGTTTTGCCGTTCTTGAACTTTGTTCTTCTAGCTCACGAACACGATTTTGTAATTCTAAGTTTTGATCATAAATTTCTTTAAACAATTCTCCTCGGGTTCCTCTTCTTCCTCTTCTTCCTCTTCTTCCTCTCTCAATTTGCTACCTCTGCTGACTAGCTCAAGATCTGACAACTAGTTCTTCATTCACTCGTGGATATCTCTAATTTGTTCCTCAAATCGACCTTTGCATTGCTTTGATTAGTGATTAAAGGTGTCTAGCGGTCACATTCACTCCATTGTGAATATTTTAATTTGCCATTTCAAACAACTTTGCCACAACACGAGGGTTAATTAATATATCAAATATTATCCTATACTCGTGAGCCAATTAAATAACAAATAAACTTAGGTAGGTAAATACTAGCGAAGAATTCCCGTCTCTCCCCTCTAGTTCTTATCTCGCATCTTAGGCGGGGATCGTATCCTAAGCTACGATACCTGTTGTGGCGCCCCCAAAATTAGGTATACCGTCACCCGTCTTGGGTTCGCCACTTACATGGTACATAAATTCAAATCTGACTTACTAATATAGCTATATTAGGTATGCAATCGACATAAGCGTGAGTTTGAATACAAATATTGTCTACTAGATATTATCAAACTCGAAAAGAGTCCTTATTACAACTATTATCTAGATTTATTTCACGAGAATAGTGAGGGACTACTAATCTTATCCTCGGACCATTACTAAGTTCCCAGGCTTCGTCCGGACTATGTTCTCATTTCATTTCTGAAGAAACGGTGAAAGAAAGGTGAGCTCGACTAGCCCGATGAAATATTATGACTAAGATAAATGCGAGAATAATTTATCATTAGCCTTGAGCGAGTGTTAAGCGATAAAATACAATAGACAATAAGTTTAGCTGCGGCGGAATAAGCGATCCATTAAAAAGTCGAGTAGAAAATAAAGTCTACTATCTTTTAGGTTTTAAAGGTTTTTCATCCTTTGTTATAATTTGAGACTCGACTTTAATAAATATTCCATCATCATCGTATCACTTACACTTTTCTGACGAGGATATTCATCAAATTATCGATGGTCGTGACTATCTAGAATCACCCCTAGTCATAATCATACCAAAAACTATCCATCCTTTGCATTCTGAACCCTTTGAGGACTTTTATCACATCATTTATAACAAGCCGTGATTATCTAGAATGATTCCTTGTCATAATCATACTAAGTTCATTTATATGCGTAAGCGAAGATAACATAATATAACATGAGGATGATGACAATGACATAATAATTGATAAAACAAGTTCAAGAATTATTTAATCCAGGAATTATTAACATCAAATTATCGACGTAATCTTTGTTTTGTAGAGTAAAATTCAAGAATGATCGGAAGAATATTTCCATGAAAGATCTTTGGATGAAAGCATGAAATATCGAGGATATTCTACTAATTTCATGGAGTATAGAAGTCAAAGTTTTAACCATTTGGGTATAATAAAGAATGGAATAACAAAAGAAATCACCGTGCATGCGATGAGGCCTTGCAGACGAGTTATTCAGCGAGAATAATAAATAACGGAACGGTCGGTGAAATTCACTGCAAGCGAGGATGTTCAACGAGAATAATAAAGATGGAACCGGATCCGGTGTAAAAACACGAGATAGGATATTCAGCGAGAATGATAAAAAGCGGAACCGGTCGGGTGTAAAACACCTGACGAGGATGTTCAGCGAGAATAATAAAAAGCGGAACCCGGTCGGTGTAAAAAACACGTGAGAGACAGGATGTTCAGCGAGAATCATAGAAGAATGTCACCAAGTATATAGGGTAAAAAGCGTATCTGAGGTTATTTCAATGAGAATAATAAGCAATGGAATAACAACGAGTTCTCTTCATGAATAGGAAGAATAACACCCCTTACGGGTACAACAAATAATATTCCCTACCTTAGAAAAGCTGAATATTGGCGAGGTGAAGTAGCGAGAATACTTTTCTTCTTTCTCTCTATAGTTTTCTCTCTAGAGTTTGGTGAATTAAGTGAAAAATAATGAAGCCCTAGGCCTCTATTTATAGAAGATTTCTAGCTTAGCACCTTAGTGTGAAAAGTCGAGTGGCTTATTTGGTTTGGCCTTTGTAATGTGAAGCGACAAGTGGTTCGGCCTTTTGTAATGTGAAGCGACAAGTGGTTTGGCGTCTGGTAAAGGTAATTACTATTAGCGAAGGTAAATACTATTTGTGAAGGTAAATACTATTCTGAGGGTAATTACTATTGGCGAAGGTAATTCTTATTGACAAAGGTAAATACTATTGTGAAGGTAATTACTATTGGCGAAGGTAAATACTATTCACAAAGGTAATTACTATTGGTGAAGGTAAATACTATTCACAAAGGTAAATTACTATTGGCGAAGGTAAATACTATTCACAAAAGGTAATTACTATTGTGAAGGTAATTACTATTGGTGAAGGTAAATACTATTCACTGAGGGTAATTACTATTGTGAAGGTAATTCTTATTGTGAAGAGACTCTTAGATGATGACATATAGGCCCCCATAAAATAATCAAACTTACCACAAATCATTTTTTTTTTTCATCGACACATATTTAATCTTTCAACAATTATTAATCATTTATAACTTGTCGTCTCGATTATTGATTTAATACTATAACATATTATCTGAGATGATCTTGTGACAATAATTGAATCAATAATATAAGAGATATGATCGGCAATTACTATAGCATGATAATTGAGCATAGGTGAGTGACTTCTCACGTAAGCATCGATAATCGATATATCGTGTCTTCTTATCTGACTACTGGCGTATTCTTTGTACTTTTACTCTAGGGTAGTTCAGCGGTTTTAACGGTAACACCTCTGTAGTTATTTTTATAGAAAGATAATTTTGTCGTTTTTAACTACGACAATACTTAGTTAATGGGGTCCTGATGATGATTAGTAGTCGTACGAATATTCCCAGAAAAAGAATATTCCCAGAGCCAAGCGAATATTTTATAACAACTTGCATACTTTGCAAAATTTATAAATACTACCCACCTGACTATAATATTATCTTAAATTCACACCATAATATTAAAAATTATTTCGACAAAATTTAAATCTTTATTGATAAAATCGGGGTCTCTGATCTCCCCTCCTTATGGAATTTAGCCCTCGAAATTAGGGTACTTACACAGTATGATAAAGAGGTGAGGATACCTTGAATACCTTTATCGTTTAAAACATTAAATTCATCTTTGCAATCAGGCCGAAAATATTAATTCACAATTCATCTTTGCTTACTACTGGGCGAAGATATACAATTTATAAAACCAATAATCTTTGAGGCCAGCGACTTAATAGTATCACGACCACGAATTATCCATGCACCTTTGGCGAGGATATTCGTGTTTTCATTCTGGTCATGATTATCTAAGAATAATCCTTGGTCGTAATCATACCAAGTCTATCAATACTTCTGACGAAGATGACTTTTACCACATCCATGAATTAATATTTCATTCTTTGAGACTCGGCTCGATAATTAATCCATATCATCGAATCATCCCACACGCTACGGGCGAGGATATTCATTAGTATCGCGACCACGAATTATCCATGCACTTCTGACGAAGATAATCGTGTATTCATTAGTATCACGACCACAAATTATCCATGCACTAAGGCGAAGATAATTGTGTATTCAATTCTGGTTATGATTATCTTAGAATAATCCACAGTCATAATCATACCAAGTCCATCTATCTTACTTCTGAGGCCCGAGATGACTTTCAACGTAATATAAACATGAGGATTATGATATAAAGAATCAATCAAATGAGATAAAGGATAAATATTAAACATTTATAATATAATTTATCCGAGTTCAAGAATATTCCCATGTTATCAATCCTTAATAATCTCATAATCTAATATCATTAATATTATAATAATATTTTAATCACTTCTTAAATTTATAAACAATTTATCTCAATTGTTTACACTTTACCATATAATGCATTTAATCATTTCAAAGCGCCATACTCATAAGATATCATCACCAATTATCAAATCTCTCATCAAAAAAATATGCATATATTCTATATAGGATTCTCAGCCATAAAATCTTATTTTCAACTTTGTTACTTCACATAACATATTTAACTCATATGTTAAGTAACTAAACTATTTTCATGAAAATACCAAATCAGTCCAAAAATATTTCTTTTCTGGGATTTAGCATAATATAGTCCCATAATGAAAATATATTTTTCTAAGAATTTTTAAAATTCATTTACTATTTTCAAAAATCAATTTCTAATTAATTCCTTAAGAAATTAGCTACCTCAAGTTTAACTCCAAAAATTCCCAAATCTTGACAGGACCTTACCCATGTTAGCGTGAGCTTCAGTTTAAATTTCATGGTCGTCGAGTTATAGAACTCCGGTTATAGCGTTTTAAATCGAAAAAACCTAAATATTGAAATAGTCATAACTTGCTCATTTTAAGTCGAGAATGAGCTCATTTTTGGACAGGAGGTACTTTATACCATATACCTTCATGTCCCAAAAGGCCAGAATTTTCTCATAATTTAAGTGGCCGAAACAGCCCGTCTAAAATCATGGCAGTGACTTTTTCGGTTTTGCAGCTTTGCACTCCTTTGCTAAAATCAGTCCACACAAAATCTATAACACCTTTTCCAGTAATTCCACTTGGATTAGTTAGGTAACTCATAGATCTAACTCTAGGACTTGACCACACTCAAAAATTCAAAATATAATAGGAGATATGGTGATTGAATTTCATATTCGTTTTCACCAAAATCGATTTTCAACTCTTTGTGATTTCTAAGAAACTTTCATGTTTTAACATACTAACCAACATAACTCATCTTAAAACTTACTAATACTTCATATACCCATGATTTTCATCAGTTCTATACTTTTATTATGACTTTCATCATAATCCACGTAAGCAGATCCTTTTAGTTGAAGAAATATTTGAGGGTTTAAGAAATGGGTTTTTTGTCTTTGGGGTGATACAAAATTCGATTTCACGCTCTAGGGTAGGCTAGGAAATCTTCAAAGAATCGTCAAAAATTTATTAATGATAGAAATATCATTCAAAGCGCTACTCTTATCCAAGACTTGGATGATACGTTACATTGATACCAATTGTGACTTCTATCCTTTAACCTAGATAGCACCTCACAATTATACCTATCAACTTGTCATCGTCATTCACGGCGTTGCCTCGAGAAAATCGGCGGTGCATTCCACACAAGGAAGTCAACAACGAAAGGATCGGGGCTCTTTACTTATGGCTTGATATAACGTTGATTAACTTTAGGGTTTGGTTACTTTGAATTAAGTATAACGAGGTTGGTTAGGAATATGAAAACTAACAACCTTACAAAAAGAATAATAAGTAGTTAATCAATCGTTTTCAAAAATTACCTCAAAGGCAAGTATTTTCAAAGAGATAAGATCGTGAAAGTGTTTATTTGAAACAACAAGATTAATAAGCGGTGGAGAGTGACGAAGGTTTCTCCCGATGAAGTTTTGATAGATAAATCAAAGTCTAATTTTAGAAGTCAAATTTAAACATTGAACACAACTAGGTAGAATAAAAGTGGGTAAAACTTGTATTGAATAAAGTATAGACTTATGATAATTTATAATTAATTTACCCATAATAACCCGTTCGGGTTTCTCGACAAGCGCTCTCGCTTAAATTTGAGAGTTTGACTTTACTATAGGGTACATTCCACCCTTAAGTGCTTCTTCACATTCTGATCCATGATTTGAATCATTATTCTCCGATCCATATCGAATTCGGGTTGGTAGCTATGCGGGGTAATTCCTAATTCGATGTTGGGTTCTCAATTCTTGTCCAAAAAGCAAAGTCCATTTCATCTATTTTGGCTTTATTGGATGGACGTCTTTTCTACACTATCGGCGCGTTGTGCGACTTTTACCCATACATCGTCTATTCTCCTTCGTTCGGTTGTTTCTTCTTTCGGTGATCTTTGATTTTTAAATTCTCGATTCAACTTTAATATCTTACACCACCTTTGAAAGCGTGATTTTGTTCGAGCATCACATATCGGGTGTGATTTTGAATTGTTGTATCCCTTTGTTCCTGACGTTTGCTTAGTTCTTGACTGTTCTTCTAGCTCACGAACACGATTTTGTAATTCTAAGTTTTGATCATAAATTTCTTCTAACCAATTCTCCTCGGGTTCCTCTTCTTCCTCTTCTTCTTCTTCCTCACTCTAAATTTGCTACCTCTGCAGCTAGCTCGGGTGCAACAACTAGTTCTTCATTCACTCGTGGATATCTCTAATTTGTTCCTAAATCGACCTTTGCATTAACTTTGATTAGTGATTAAAGGTGTCTAGCGGTCACATTCACTCCATTGTGAATATTTTAATTTGCCATTTCAAACCTTTGCCACAACCTGAGGGTTAATTAATATATCAAATATTATCCTATACTCTACGTGAGCCAATTAAATAACAAATAAACTTAGGTAGGTCATACTAGCGAAGAATTCCCGTCTCTCCCTCTAGTTCTTATCTAGCATCTTAGCGAGGATCGTATCCCTAGCTCGATACCAAGTTGTGGCGCCCCAAAATTAGGTATACCGTCACCCGTCTTGGGTCGCCACTTACATGGTACATAAATTCAAATCAACTTACTAATATAAGCTATAGGTATACAATCGACATAAAGCGTGAGTTTGAATACAAATATTGTCTACTAGATATTATCTGAACTCAAAAGAGTCCTTATTACAACTATTATCACTTTATTTCACGAGAATAGTGAGGACTACTAATCTTATCCTACGGACCATTACTCAGTTCCCAGGCTCGTCCCGGCTATGTTCTCATTTCACGAAGAAACGGTGAAAGAAAAGGTGAGCTCAACTAGCCCGATGAAATATTATGACTAAGATAAATGCGAATAATTTATCATTAGCCTTGACGATGTTAAGCGATAAAATACAATAGACAATAAGTTTAGCTGCGGCGGAATAAGCGATCCATTAAAAAGTCAAGTAGAAAATAAAGGTCTACTATCTTTTAGGTTTTAAAAGGTTTTCATCCTTGTTATATTTGAGACTCGACTTTAATAAATATTCCACATCATCGTATCATCACCCACTTTTCTGGCCGAGGATATTCATCAAATTATCGATGGTAAATGACTATCTTAGAATCACCCTAGTCATAATCATACCAAAAACTATCCATCAATTTGCATTACGAAGACCCTTTGAGGACTTTTATCACATCATTTATAACAAGCCGATGATTATCTAGAATGATTCCTTGTCGTAATCATACTAAGTTCATTTATGCTGCGTAAGCGAAGATAACATAATATAACATGAGGATGATGACAATGACATAATAATTCAATAAAACAAGTTCAAAAATTATTTAATCCGGGAATTATTAACATCAAATTGTCGACATGATCTTTGTTTTGTAGAGTAAAATTCAAGAATGATCGGAAGAATATTTTCATGAAAAGATCTTTGGATGAAGCATAAATATCGAGGATATTCTACTAATTTCATGGAGTATAGAAGTCGAAGTTTTAACTTATTTGGGTATAATAAAGAATGGAATAACAAAAGAAATCACCGTGCATGCGATAGGCCTTGCAGACGAGGTTATTCAGCGAATAATAAATAACGGAACGGTCGGTGAAATTACACCAAGCGAGGATGTTTCAACGAGAATAATAAAGATGGAACCGGATCCGGTGTAAAAACACAGATAGGATATTCAGCGAGAATGATAAAAAAGCGGAACCGGTCGGTGTAAAACACTGCTGAGCAGGATGTTCAGCGAGAATAATAAAAAGCGGAACCGGTCGGTGTAAAAACCTGTGAGCGAGGATGTTCAGCGAGAATCATAGAAGAATGTCACCAAGTATAGGGTAAGCAGCGTATCTGAGTTATTCAGCGAGAATAATAAGCAATGGAATAACAACAGTTCTCTTCATGAATAGGAAAGAATAACACCCCTTACAGGTACAACAAATAATATTCCTACCTTAGAAGAAGCTGAATATTGGCGAGGTGAAGTAGCGAGAATACTTTTCTTCTTTCTCTCTATAGTTTCTCTCTACAGAGTTTGATTGAATTAAGTGAAAAATAATGAAGCCCTAGGCCTCTATTTAGAAGATTTCTAAGCTTAGCACCTTCAGGTGTGAAAAGTCGAGTGGCTTGGCTTGTTATTTGGTTTGGCCTTTTGTAATGTGAAGCGACAAGTGGTTCGGCCTTTGTAATGTGAAGCGACAAGTGGTTTGGCGTCGGTAAAGGTAATTACTATTACTTGAAGGTAAATACTATTATTGCGAAGGTAAATACTATTCTGAGGGTAATTCTTATTGTGAAGGTAATTCTTATTGACAAAGGTAAATACTATTCACAAAGGTAATTACTATTGGCGAAGGTAAATACTATTCACAAAGGTAATTACTATTGATGAAGGTAAATACTATTCACAAAGGTAATTACTATTGGCGAAGGTAAATACTATTCTGAGGTAATTACTATTGTGAAGGTAATTACTATTGTGAAGGTAAATACTATTCTGAGGGTAATTACTATTGTGAAGGTAATTCTTATTGTGAAGAGACTCTTAGATGATGACATATAGGCCCCCCATAAAATAATCAAACTTACCACAAATCATTTTTTTCATCAACACATATTTAATCTTTCAACAATTATTAATCATTTATAACTTGTCGTCTCGATTATTGATTTAAATCTATAACATATTATCTGAGATGATCTTTGTGTGATAATTGAATCGATAATATAAGAGATATGATCGTGATTACTATATGATAATTGAGCATAGGTGGTGACTTCTCACGTAAGCATCGATAATCGATATCGTGTCTGACTTCTTATCTGACTACGCGTATTCTTGTACTTTTACTACTAGGGTAGTTCAGCGGTTTTAACGGTAACACCTCTGTAGTTATTTTTATAGAAAGATAATTTTGTCGTTTGACTAACTACGACAATACTTAGTTAATGGGGTCCACCGATGATTGGTGAATTAAAAATCAACGAATATTCCCCAAGAAAAAGAATATTCCCAGAGCCAAGCGAATATTTTATAACAACTTGCATACTTTGCAAAATTTATAAATATTTTACCGATAAATGACTATAATATTATCTTATCAGGAATTCACCATAATATTAAAAATTATTTTGACAAAATTTAAATCTTTATTGATAAAATGGGTAATTAAAATGGGGTCTAAATGATTTTTTTAAAATTTATAATAATCTTAACATTTAGAACTAAACAACTTTACTCTTTTACAAAATAAAATATAAAATTGTTAATAGGTATTAAGAAATAAACAAACAACATCGCAAATCTGATGTCATCTCCGATGCAGATGGCAAAACCAGCAGTAACATAAAAACAGAAAACCTTTTCTACATGTAGTCAATTGCAAGGGAGGATTCCACTTGGAGTGTCACTCCTCGTAATAATATATAGTGGGGTTGGGGGTGGGGTGGGGGTGGGGTTGGGGGTGGGGGTGGGGTGGGGGTACTCAGTTGTTGAGGTGGAAATTGAAGGAGAATAAAAACAACTAGACACTATACAGAGAAATAATTGGATACTACTTTCATTTTAAAATAAAAAATACATTTTAAATTAATTTGAAAAATGCTGCTAAAATTTACAATTAATATGTAAGTTTTGAAAGTATCAAAATAAAAAGCATGATGATATTATGTGAAGGGCCTACCCTACCCTACTACCCTACCCTAGGTAATGAGACAAGTAAATGAAACAACCATATATTGTAATTTTCAGTACTCACCAATTAATTAATAAATATATAAATTAACCAAACGCTTCCTAATTCCTCTCTACATTGGCAAGTACTCATAGTACTTAATAAATCTTTACTAATTCTAAATATTAAATATTCCTTCTGTTTTACAAAACAACAAAAATATATATATTCTTAATAATTTTTTCAAATGAGATTCTTTGCGGAAATATGAATGTATTTTTTAATTATTTGAAAATATTGTCTACCCTACCCCCACAATGAATGTAATTTGAACATAGCCGATGCGTGCATGCGAAAAAGGTTATACTTAATTACAACATAAATATTATCGAAATAATTATTATAATATTCCGTAATTAATAATGTGTTAGCTATTTTATTTTATAATTATTAAGCTGGAATACATTGTACTTGACAAATTTATTTTTTTGTTGTTCATACTTGTTTGTTCGTAATGACAAATTACACGCACCATTTGCTAAAACAACCTTAAACGACCAACAACTACAATATGTCCACATAAATATATGACAGAATATATATAATTATGATATCTCATAAATCACTATTTAAATGACGTTTTCTGAGATGGTGTGGCGTCCCAAAATTAGGTATATATCAAATGCCCATTCTTGAGTCATACGCGTCGTGATACGTAAATTCAAATCAACTTCTTAACATAAGCGTAAGGTGTCTTATCTGACATAAAGCGTGAGTTTGAATACAAATATTGTCTACTAGATATTTTCAAACTCAAAAAGTCCTCATTACAACTATTATCACACTATTTCACGAATAGTGAGGGACTATTAATCTTATCCTCGGACCATTACTCCGTTCGACAGGCTTCAAATAAAATTTATGTTCTCATTTTACGAAGAAACGGTGAAAGAAAGGTGAGCTCAACTGGCCGAGTAAGAAATATTATGACTAAGATAATGCGAGAATAAATTATCATTAGCCTTCAATGATGTTAAAGCGATAAAATACAATAGACAACCGGTTTAAGCTACATGTGGAATATCGCAATCCATTAAAAAAAGTCAAGTAGAAAATAAAATCTACTATCTTTTAGGTTTTAAAAGGTTTTCATAATATTTTATCACTAAGACTCGGTTTAATGAATAAACCACAATATCTAATCATCCACATACTACGGTCGAGGATTTTCATCAAATTATCAATGGTACGTACTATCTTAGAATCACCCTGGTCATAATCATACCAAAAACTATCCATCATTGCATTACTGAGCCACCGAGGACTTTTGTCACATCATTTATATCAAGCCATGATTATCTTGAATGAACCCTGGTCATAATCATACTAAGTTCATCTATACTGGCGTAAGCAAAGATAACTTTCAACATAATATAAACATGAGGATGATGACAATGATATAAAATTCAATAAAACAAGTTCGAGAATTAATTTATCTAGGAATTATTAACGTCAAATTGTCGACAAGATCTTATTTTGTAGAGTAAAATTCAAGAATGATCGGAAGAATATTTCCATGAAAGATCTTTGGATGAAACTTATGAAATATCGAGGATATTCTACTAATTTCATGGAGTATAGAAGTCAAAGTTTTAACCATTTGGGTATAATAAAGAATGGAATAACAAAAGAAATCACCATGCATGCGGTACTTGGCATAGGCGGGTTATTCAACGAGAATAATAATAACGGAACGGTCGGTGAAATTCACAAGCAAGCGGGATGATCCAACGAGAATAATAAATCTTTGAATAATAAACAATGGAACCCGGTCAGGTGTAAAACACACGATAGGATATTCCAATGAGAATAATAAATGCGAAATAATAAACAATGGAACCGGTAAAATTGTAAAACACACAGACAGGATATTCCAATGAGAATAATAAAGAATGGAATAACGAAGAAGATCACCAAGTATAAGGGATTAAGCGTATACGAGGTTATTCAACACGAATAAATAAGAATGGAATAATATATGAGTTTCACCAAGTATAGGGTATCTGGCGTATCACGGAGTTATGTATAGGGTATACCACTTTTCTGAGTTATTCAGCCAGAATAATAATGAATGGAATAATGAAGTTCTCTTCATGAATAAGAAAGAATAACACCCACTTACAGATGCAATAAAATAATACCCCTTACCTTAGAAGAAGCTGAATATTGGAAAAGTGAAGTAGCATAATACTTTTCTTCTTCTACTATATAGATTTTCTCTCTATAGCTTCTCTCTATAATTTCTCTCTCTAGAGTTTCAAATGAATTAAAAGAAAATAATGAAGGAATGAGCTTTATTTATAGGAAAATAGAATGCATAGTAATTAATCCATGAACGGTCCAGATTGATTTACTTTAATCTGACGGTCATATTTAAAGAAAAATCTTTTAAATAAAATATCATATATTCTATTTATATAAAACATTTTCTATGCAAACACTATGCAAAATATTTTGTACAAACCACTATTTATGCGTAATAAAATGTAATATATTTATTTATAGAATAACTTTAATAAAGTATTACATTTTTATATAAAAGATGTTTACATTTTATTACGTTAATAATACTGAATAAAACAAAAGCGTCATTATCATTATAATAATTCATATTATTAATAAATGATAATGGAATCAAGTGAGGTGACTTACCACATAAGCATCGATAATCAATACAGGTAATTCTTTCTTATGCAACCACACGTATTCTTGTACTTTTACTACTTAGGTAGTTCAACGAGTGTCAGCGGTAAAACTTCGCATAGTTATTTGATAAAATATTTTTTTGTTTTCTCAATCAGGCAATAATTACATTGTGGGGTCCACCAATGATGATTGGTAGTTATCACGAATATTCCTGCTAAACCAGGAATATTCCAGAAGCCAATCGAATATAATATAACCACTTGCATACTTTTGCAAAATTTATAAATCTACCCACAACTATAATATTATCTCAAATTCACACCATAATATTAAAAATTATTTGACAAAATTTAAATCTTTATTGATAATCTGGGGTCTCACAATCTCCCCTCCTTATGGAATTTAGCCCCTCGAAATTAGAGGTGCGATACTGGTATGATAAGAGGTGAGGATACCTTGAATACCTTTATCGTTAAAAAATATTAAATTCATCTTGCAATCCCGCCAAAGATATTCATTAACAATTCATCTTTTGCACTACTGGGCCAAAGATATACAATTTATAAAACCAATAATTTGAGGACAGCGACTTAATAGTATCGGGACCACGAATTATCTATGCACCTTTTTCGGCGAGGATATTCGTGTTTTTCAATTACTGGTCATGATTATACGAATAATCCTTGGTGCATAATCATACCAAGTCTATCAATACACTACTGACCAAAAGATGACTTTTATCACATCCATGAATTAATATTTCATTCTTTGAGACTCATTTCAATAATTAATCCATATCATCGAATCATCTACGCTTTCTACGGCCGAGGATATTCATTAGTATCACGACCACGAATTATCCATGTACACTTGACCAAAGATAATCGTGTATTCATTAGTATATCCGACCACAAATTATCCATACCTACTGACCGAAGATAATCATGTATTCATTAGTATCACGACCATAAATTATCCATACATTTCACGGCCAAAGATAATCGTGTATTCATTAGTATCACGACCACAAATTATCCATACCTACTACGGCGAAGATAATCGTGTATTCATTAGTATCACGACCACAAATTATCCGTACGCACTACGGCCCAAAGATAATCGTGTATTCATTAGTATCACGACCACAAATTATCCATGCACTACACGGCCAAAGATAATTGTGTTTTCAATTTACGGTTATGATTATCTTGAAAACAATCCACAGTCATAATCATACCAAGTCCATCTATGCACCTTTGAAAGGCTACTGAGATGACTTTCAGCGTAATATAAGCGTGGGGATAATGATATAAAGAATCAATCAAATGAGATAAAGGATAAATATTAAACATTTATAATATAATTTATCCAGATTCAAGAATATCCCCATGTTATCAATCACTTAATAATCTCATAATCTAATATCATTAATATTATAACAATATTTTAATCACTTCTTAAATTTATAAACAATTTATCTCAATTGTTTACGCTTTACCATATAATGCATTTAATCATTCAAAATGACATACTCATAAGATATCATCACCAATTATCAAATCCTCAAAAAAATATTCATATACTTTTATATAGGATTCTCTAGCCATAAAATCCTATTTTCAACTTTGTTACTTCACATAACATATTTAACTCATATGTTGAAACTAAACTATTTTCATGAAAAATACCAAATCAGTCCCAAATATATTTCTTTTCTGGGATTTAGCATAATATAGTCCCATAATAAACATACATTTTTCTGAAGGAATTTTAAAATTCATTTACTATTTTTCAAAAATCAATTTCTAATTAATTCTTTAAGAAATTAGCTACCTCAAGGTTAACTCCAGAAATTCCCAAATCTTGGCAGGACCTTACACATGTTAATGTGAGCCTCCGATTTAAATTTCATGGTCATCTGAGTTGTAGAACTCAGGTTATAGCGTTTTTAAATCGGAAAAACCTAAATATTGAAATAGTCATAACTTGCTCATTTTAAGTCGAGAATGAGCTCATTTTTGGACAGGATGTACTTTATACCATATACCTTCATGTCCCAAAAGGCCAGAAATTTTCTCATAATTTAAGTGGCCGAAACAGCCTCTAAAATCATGGCGGTGACAGTTTTTTTGGTTTTTGCAGCTTTGCACTCCTTTGCTAAAATCAGTCCACACAAAAATCTACAACACCTTTTTCCAGTAATTCCACTTGGATTAGTTAGGTAACTCATAGATCTAAATCTAGGACTTGACCACACTCAAAAATTCAAAATATAATAGGAGATATGGTCAATTGAATTTCATATTCGTTTTTCACCAAAATCGATTTTCAACTCTTTGTGATTTCTAAGAAACTTTCATGTTTTCATATACTAACCAACATAACTCATCATAAAACTTACTAATACTTCATATACCCATGATTTTCATTAGTTCTATACTTTTATTATGACTTTCATCATAATCCACGTAAACAGATCCTTTTAGTTGAAAAAATATTTGAGGGTTTAAGAAATGGGTTTTTATCTTTGGGTCAATACAAAATTCGATTTCACGTTCTAGGGTAGGCTAGGAAGTCTTCAAGAATACGCCAAGAAATTTATTAATGATAGAAATATCATTCAAAAGCTATTACTTCTCGTCAAGACTTGGATAATACGTCACATTAATACCAATTGTGACTTCTATCCTTAACTTGGATAGCACCTCACAATGATACCTATCAACTTGCCATCTTCATCATCACGATGTCGCCTCGAAAGTCCGGCGATTGCATTCCACACAAGGAAGTCAACAACGAAAGGATCGGGGCTCTTTACTTATGGCTTGATATGATGATGATTGACTTTAGTGGTTTGGTTACTTTGAATTCGCATAATGGGATGGTTATGAATATAAAAGCTAACAACCTTACGAAAAGCATGATGAGTAGTTAACAATTGATTCCAAAAATCACATCAAAGGCAAGTATTTTCAAAAAGATAAGATCGACGAAGTAGCGTGAAAGTGTTTATTTGAATCAAACAAGATTAAAAATAATAGTAGCGAACGAAGGCTCCTACTAACAAAGTTTCAACCAATAAGTCAAAGTCTAACTTCTCCGAGTCAAATTTAAGCGTTGAGCACGCAAGCTAAGAGAGATAAAATAATGGGTAGAACCGGTATCTTATAAGGTATAGAACCCATGATTTATAATTAACTAACCCGTCTTAACCCGTTCGGTTTACTCGCTTTTGAGAAGTCGTGAAAATGCACTTCCTAAAACCAACGACTTTGTTTTGTCCATATCCACCTTTGGTGCCACCGTCCAACTAGACTTGACTTTGGTGCACAACAAAATTGGGCTAAATGACCTTCTCTTCTTGCAATTTCCACTTCTATTATCTTTGCCATGATTATTAATCAAGTGGTTACCATTCTTAACATGATAATTTCCCCACGATGGTTATCATTGTTACGATGGCCGTTGCCACCGATTATGATTATTATCGTGTTGTTGGTCGTTACCTTTTGTTTGGTGAATCAACACTCTCGTGTGCTTCATTGCTTATCTCAAAGCATTTCGGATGTCATTCTCAAACACTTTGTCACAAAACAAGGGTTAATTAACATATCACATTTTATCCCTATACTCACACGACCGACCAATTAAATACCAAATAAATTTAGGTAGGTCATCTAAATGAAGAAATTTCTATCTCTCCCTCCTAGTTCTAGTCTCACATCTTAGCTGTGGATCATATCCTAAGCTCGATACCAACCGTGGCGCCCCCAAAATTAGGTATACGTCACCCATCTTGGGTCGCCACTTACATGGTACATAAATTCAAATACAACTTACTAACATGGCTGCAGGTGTACTATACGACATAAGCGTGAGTTTGAATACAAATATTGTCTACTAGATATTATACAAACTCAAAAGGAGTCCTCATTACAACTATTATCACACTATTTCGCGAATAGTGAGGACTACTAATGCTATCCTCTCGGACCATTACTCTAGTTCCCCGAGGCTCGTCAAATTTATGTTCTCATTTTAAGAAGAAACGGTGAAAGAAAAGGGTGAGCTCAAACTAGCCCGAGAAGAAATATTATGACTAAGATAATGCGAATAAATTATCATTAGCCTTCAACGATGTTAAGCGATAAAATACAATAGACAACCGGTTTAAACTGCATAAGGAATATGCTGATCCATTAAAAGAGTCAAGTAGAAAATAAAGTCTACTATCTTTTAGGTTTTAAAAGGTTTTCATAAATTTTTATCACTAAAGACTCGGTTTAATGAATAAACCACAATATCTAATTATCCTGTACCACGGTCAAGGATTTTCATCAAATTATCAATGGTCATGACTATCCGAATCACCCCTGGTCATAATCATACCAAAAACTATCCATCATCGCTGCATTACGAGGCCCTTTGAGGACTTTTGTCACATCATTTATATCAAGCCATGATTATACCGAATGAACCACGGTCATAATCATATTAAGTTCATCTATGCACGTAAGCGAAGATAACTTTCAACATAATATAAACATGAGGATGATGACAATGATATAAAATTCAATAAAAACAAGTTCAAGAATTAATTTATCTAGGAATTATTAACGTCCAAATTGTCGACAAGATCTTATTTTGTAGAGTAAAATTCAAGAATGATCGGAAGAATATTTCCATGAAAGAATCTTTGGATGAAAGCATGAAATATCGAGGATATTCTACTAATTTCATGGAGTATAGAAGTTTTTATTTATTCTTTATTATACCCATAAAAAAAAATACTCCATGGAATTAAGTCAGAATAGTTATTGATATAATCAATAATGCCATCCAAAGATTCTTTCAGCGGGATGGCAGGGTTCCGATCATAATAATCTTGGAATTTTACTAATTCGACGTTAATAATTCCTCGGATAAAATAATTTTGAACTTGTTTTATTCAATTCTTATATCATTGTCATCATCCTCATGTTTATATTATGTTGAAAGTGTCGTATTCGTAGTGCATAGATGGACTTATATGATTATGACCAGAGACTATTCGGTGTAATAATCACATAATGTTACAAATGATGTGATAAAAATCCTCGATTTAGTAGTAGTGAGTGAACAAATATTGTCAACATGATCTTTGATTTATTAATGAATACACAAATATTCTTGGCGTGTAGTGTATGAATAATTGTGGTCGTGATACTTAAAGAATATCCTTGGTAGTAAAAGGGGTGATTCGATGATGTGGAATATTTATTAAAATTTGAGTCTCAACTATATACAAGGATGAAAAACCTTTTAAAACCTAAAAAGATAGTAGAACTTTATTTTCTACTGATTCTTTTAATGGATTGCATATTCCGTATGCAGTTAAACTGGTCATATGTCTATTGTATTTTATCGGTTTAACATTGTTGAAGACTATTGATAATTTATTTCGCATTATCTTTAGTCATAATATTTTTATCGGCTAGTTGAGCTCACCCTTTCTTTCATCGTTTTGAAGAAATGAGAATATAAATAAAACGACTTAGCCTGGGAAACGAAAGTGATCGGTCCCGAAGATAAGATTAGTAGTCCTCACTATTCGTAAAATAGCGCGTGATAATAACCGTAATGAGGACTTTTTTGTTTGAGTTTGTATAATATCTAGTAGACAATATTTGTATTTAAACTCACGATTTATGTGACGACCCCAAAATAGGTCCATTCCATCCAACCCATTACGAGTCGCCAAATACATGGTACGAAATAACTACAACTTTATTATTACAACAAGTAAAGCTTGTGAGTTTGAATACAAATATTATCTTCTAGACAATATCTATACTCAAATAAATCCTCATCACATTTATTGATACATTATTTTACAAAAATGGTGAGGACTACTAAACAATCCTTTTTAAAACCTCATTCCATACCCAGGCTGTACTCATTTATATTCTCGCCTCCACGAGAGAAAAATGGAACAAAAAGGGAAAGGGTGAGCTCAACTAGCCCGAAGAAGAATACTATGACTAAGATAATATACAACAAATTATCGTTAGTCTCAAACAGGAAAAAATCGATAGAATCTGATAGACAACAAGTTTCGGATCAATATTCGCATGTGAAATAATAATTCATAGAAGAGTTACGTGAGAATGAAATCTACTATAATCTATGAATTTAACAGGTCCATCATCAATATTTTATCCCTGTAACATCAATCGATATTCATCTCAAATCAAATATTCATCTTTGCACTTCTGAGCCAAAGATATTCATCAATCGGTCATGTTCATCTCAACACTCATTCATCTTTGCACTAAAGGCCAAAGATATTCATCGATCGGTCATGTTCATTTAAACACTGTTCATCTTTGCACTACAAGCCAAAGATATTCATCGATCGGTCGTGTTCATTTAAACACATTCATCTTTTCTACAGCCAAAGATATTCTTAAGAAATCATTCATCTTTGCACTACTTCTGCCAAAGATATTCAATAATATCATCATTTAAGGCGAGGATGATGAAAAATATTTTAAAAAGCGAATCCGGTGAAACAAAATGACAAGGATTAAGGATTAAGGATTAAGGATTAGTACTTGGTTTTATCCACGTCAAAAATACCTCAAAAATAATCATAGTGGTGTAAAATTCAAGAATGATCAAAACATGGATACAATCAAAGCTAGTATCCGAATAGATATTTAGAGACGAAAAGATGAAATTTTATTTTTTGATTGAATAGTCTTAGATATCGTGAATAAAGTGTCGATATCGTGAATAGTAAATATCGACACCAAAAGATAGAAATTCCACAAAAAAAACATCTTCACGCTTACATGAATAGTACTGCGTGAATAGTAACTTCGTGAATAGTAACTCATGAATAGTAACTCGTGAATAGTAACTCATGAATAGTAACCCCAGAGCATGAAAAAGTTCCAAATTTGATAAAACTTGGATCGACATTTCAAAGATAATGATATTGAAGAAATAATATCATTCTGAAAAAAATAATATCCCTTACCTCGAAGAATCGAAGACTTAGGAAGGAAATGTAGGAAGTGATCTTGAATAAAACTTATCTTGAGCAACAACTCTCAAAGTATCTAAATACTCACAAAATACGCTCAATAATATAGAGAGAGAGAGAGAAAACTTTGTTTACGGTGTGATTTTCAATTTAACTTAGCCTCTATTTATAGGAAAATGTTAGACGCAAAAGCGGACTTAACTATGACTTTGATGGCTTTACACCGCTACTATTCCCACCCACCACATTTGAAAATTCAATTGAGCACATTTCTCACCAACCAAAAGTGGGGCCCACCAATTCTAGAATTTTCCACCAAAATCATTTATAACCTAATTTACGAATGGGTCACCTCTTAAAATTTATAACAAATCATTCGTTCATTTTAACGGTTCAAAATTTGTAGACATATACTCAACTTATATATGTATAACATATCCAAAAAAATCATAACGATCCAATGGTCGGATTAAAAATTATAACTCACGCAATATATCGTAAAAATCTGCGATTTGATTTTAATACCTCCATCCAGATAAAATCTTGATAAAACACCTCAACATTAATTTCTTCATTTATAACCACATAAATAAATCCATCATTTATATTCACATAAAATAAATATTTCCTTATCATATGAATCAATAATTAATTATTCACAAATAATATTACGAGAATCACATTTATATGACAACCAGTAGATTCGAGGAAGAGGGGGCTTCAGATAAGGATTTCTCCTTCTTGGCGGCATGATTAGGTGACCAAACCTCTCCTTGATGAACTTTCTAGACATTGCCAATAATGTTATCTAATAATATTATTCAAATAATATGAATTATTGATCGATAATGGAGATAATAATGCGGTGACAATTATTGAACAACAATAATATAAAATATCAATATGAGCAATTATTGAATCAATAAAATAAAATATTGAGCAGTAAATTCATGTGAAAATTATTGAGTAGTGCCTTCTTACGTAAGGATCAATAATTCAACAATCTTTATGCAATCTGGTGTCTTCTTTGTGCAACTAACGCCAGATATTCACGTATTTTAACCACGGGTATTCAACGGTCTTACTTGGTAACAACTTCGTGAAGTTATTTTTAACCAACTTATATTTTTCGTTTTCTTCATCCAATCGCTTTCAGTTATGGGGCCCACACATGGTCGCTACCGTCGCATCGAATATTCCCAACAGATCTGAATATTCCACGACAAACGAATATTCCCTAACAATGACAATGAATATTTTATAACCACTTGCTTATTTTGAAATATTTGCGTATTTAACCCCTAACTATCCACATTAATCAAATCAACCCTTACTATTTCAAAATAATAAATAGAAAATTAAATTTTTATTTAATAAGTTGGGGTCTTCTGACCTCCCCTCCTTATGAAATTTCGTCCTCGAAATTGGCGTACGTACTGGTGTTTGAAAAGATGAGGATACCTCGCTTTCATTTCCGTTTCCAATTCCCGGTCATTTCCTCTATAGCATGATTCCTCCACAAAACTTTAACTTGTGGTATGACCTTTCTTGGCGTGGGACATGCTCCTTCCTATCCAAAATCTTGGCAGTACCTCCTCACACGTTAAGTCTTGACTATCTCAAATGGGTTCTAACTTTCTATAACGTGGTTGGGTCTTTCACATATTTTCTGAAATACCGATATGTGAAACACATTATGAACACGAGACATACTTGGAGGTGCATGTAAGTCTATAAGCTACATTTCCTACTCGGTCAAGAATTTGAAATGGACCGATAAATCGTGGATTTGAGCTTTCCTCTCTTCCCCAAATCTTGTAACTCCCTTCCGTGGAGCAACTTCGTAATAATACATGATCCCTACACTAAATTCCACGTCCTTTCGATGAAGATCCGCATAACTCTTTTGTCGATCTTGTCTTGGTTTGTATCGTTGTCGAATCATTTGGATCTTTTCGGTGAGTCATACTTACTAACTTTCGGGTCCCAACAATGTTGCTTCACCCACCTCATCCCAACATATTGGAGAGCGACATTTTCGTCCATATAATGCTTGAATGGAGCCACACTATACTTGCACGATAAGCTGTTGTTGTAGGAGAATTCCACCGATGGTAAATACTTATCCAAGCGCCCTTGAAGTCTAGGACCACGAGTCTTAATATATCTTCAAGAGTTTGAATAGTCCCTCTCGATTGTCCGTCCGTTTGGGGATGGTATGCGAACTAAATCGCAAAATCGTGCCCATAGCTTTTTGCAAGCTAACCCAAAATCTTGAAGTGAATCTTGGGTCACGATCAAAACTATGGATCTGGGCATGCCATACAACCTCACAATCTCATTTACGTACATATCTAGCAAGGCGTTCGAGGAATAAGTCTCCGTATCGGAAGAAATGAAAGAGATTTGGTTAATCTATCAACAATAACCCAAATAGCATTGATGCCTTGAGAAACCCAAGGAAGAGACGTAACGAAATCCATGGTAATGTGTTCCCACTTCCATTTCAAAATCTCAAGTGGTTTGCAACGGACCCTTAGGTACTAGATGCTCTTCCTTTTACACGTTAGCAAGTTAAACACATCGAGATAAACTTTGCAATCTCTCTTCATATTGTTCCACCAAAATGTATGTAGAAGATCACGATACATTTAGTACTTCGAGATGGATTGCAAATGGTGTATTGTGTGCCTCCATCATAATCTTGTTCTTGGTCAGTCGTTAGGAACACAAAGTCTCAGAGTGGACTCAAGTATTCCTTCTTCATCAATTCTCGCTTAGGAATAGCTCCTTCTTGTACTTTCTTCTTCATACGCATCATCATTTCAAGATTGGGTGGCTTGGCGACTTTAACTTTATCGATTAAAGTCGATTATACCAGTATATCATCACGTGGGTACCTAGAGTTTTCATCTCCATCTCTATTATTTGTAAATTATCTGAAATTAGTCTTTGACAATATCGTACCGTACTTATATCGATCTTCTACTCAACACGTCGGCTACCACGTTCGCTTTTCGAGGATGGCGTGGTGAACATGTCTTTGAAATGAGTCTCCTCTTGAGTTCTTGAAGCTCTTCCCACATTCCTTGCTCCATTCGAATTTTGTATCTCTACGAAGGTAATTTCGTTAATGGAATAGCGATTAGAGAATATCCTTCAACGAATCTCCGATAATAACCAACTAAGCCTAGAAAGCTACGTATTTCGATTCTTGACTTAGGTTGTTCTCAAGCTGTGACTCATATCCCAACCTTGGATAACACGTTACAATGACACCTATCGATTTCTATCGCATACGAATATGGTGTGTCCCCTACGGAGAGTCCGGCTTCGGTGCATTCCACAAAGGAAGTCACCGGATAAAGGCTCGGTACCAAATTCTATAGTTGAATTTTTAACTCCACGAAGTTCAATAGGAGCCATTCGATATGAGATTTTAGAAATGAGTTTTGTCTGGGTTCAAAGTCGATACAAAATTTAATATCGAGCTTTGGGAGTAAGCAAGAAATTCTTGAGAAAATCGTCGGGAAAAATCAATAACAACAAGAATATTATTCAAATCGGCGTGTCTTTATTCAAATCCATAACATGGACTAAGAAAACTTGACATCCGTAATAAACGAATGACTTCATGGCTTGATATGAAAATGTTTGATTACAATGGTTTGATTGCTTGAATTGAATAATAGGTTGCTTAGGAATATGAAAACTAACAACACTTAAAGTAATCAATTTTGGCATGATGAGTAGTTAACCTTAAAATCACATCAAAAGCAAATATCTCTATAGAAATAAGGTTAACGAGGTAATGTGATAGTGCCAACTTGAATCAAGCAAGAGATTTTTAAATAACGGATGTAATGAAAGTTTCTCTAATGGAGTCTCCATAAATAGGTCAAAGTCTAATTTCTCTCGTAGTCGAGTTCAAGCGTTGGCCAGTATAAGTAAGAGATAAAAGAATGGGTAGAACAGAGTATCTAGTAAGGTATAAACTTCGCAAGAATTTATAATTAACTAACCGTGCTTAACCGTTCGGGTTCTTCGCATTTAATGACCGGTCACGACAAACGCTCTTCCAAGAACCGTTGACTTTGACTTTTACGGGACATCCATTTGAGTCACCATTCTCATTTGGGTGGGTTTCGATATCGTCTGATCTCGAAGCGATATGTCCTTCTTTTCCACAATTATAGCATACCTTAAAATTATTGTAGGCGGTTTGGGGTGATATATCCCTCTTTCCGCATTTGTAACATATCTGACCGATGGTCTTTCTCCTCCTTGGAACGGTTCTCTGGTGGCGGCGTCTTCACATGGTCGTTGTTGAATCTCCTCTTTTAAAATCTCCTCGACTCGCTTCTTCTATTTTCATGGCCACGATTACCACCGAGTGGTAACCATTTTTGTCCGTATTCTTTCTTTCTCATTTGGTTCTCATTATCACGTTGGCGCTATCTACGGTACGATCTGGTTGTGGTCCCTCGGTGACCGTACTCGTTATCTCGCTCTAATAATTGAGCCACATTGACAACATGTCCGAATAGAGACAAAATTTATGAGAAATGAGATCTTCGGCGTATGTCGGGTTTCAAACCTCTCGAAACATCCGCGTCATCGTTCCTCATTCTCCACCAAATGAGGTGCAAACACGGATAACTCATGAACTTCGCCTCGTCTTTGGGACACCGTCGTGTTATTACGCTTCCGGTCTAATAAACTCCACTTCCTTCATACGCGAACACTTTCGGGAAAGTATTTGTCATTAAATAGTTTCAAACGTCTCCCAAGACATCTTTGAGTGCGAAATTTGGATGGGTGCGCTTCACTGACTCCCACCGATGTCTGCTTCGCCATACGGAACATAAAAGTAGCGAATGGAACCTTACGTTCTCCGTGCATCCCAGACATCGAATATCTTGGTAATTTGCTTGACCCATGTTTCCGCCATGATCGGATCCGGCTTTCCCCAAATTCGGTGGTCTGACTCTTTGAACTGCTTGCATTTGTGACCACCGTGAATTGCTTATCATTTCCTCTTATATTTTGAACACAAGTCTCCTAAATGCGATTTTGCATTAAGCTGCAAAAAACTTCTAAACATCCCTCGTTCATCATACGCTTTCGATGGTGTTGTTCACGGGGAGGAACATTGCCGACTGTTGACGTTCTCCTCATTTGGTAAAGTCTGAGCATCTCCATTGTCTCATTTACTCCATTGTTAATATTCTCGATTCGACATTCTCAAATCATGTCATAAAACAAGGGTTAATTAAGGAAATCAATATATCACATAATATCCCTATATCTTGACCAACTAACAAATAAGCTTAGGTAGGACACCTTAGCGAAGGATTTACTCGTCTCTCCCCTCCTAATTTCTATTTCCAGATCTCCGGAGATCATATCCTAAGCTACGATACCAATTGTGGCGACCCCAAAATAGGTATACATCACCCATCCAACCCATTTCGAAGTCGCCAAATACATGGATGCGAAATAACTACAACTTTATTATTACAACAAGAAAGCGTGAGTTTGAATACAAATATTATCTTCTAGACAATATCTATACTCAAATAAATCCTCATCACATTTATTGATACATTATTTTACAAAATGGTGAGGACTACTAAACAATCCTTTCTAAAACCTCATTCCATACCCAGGCTAGTACTTTCATTATATTCTCGCCTCGAGAAAAAATGGAACAAAAAGGAAAAGGGTGAGCTCAACTAGCCCAAGTAAAGAATACTATGACTAAGATAATATACAACAAATTATCGTTAGTCTCCAACGAGGAAAAATCGATAGAATACTGATAGACAACAAGTTTCGGATCAATATTCGCAATGTGAAATAATAATTCATAGAAGAGTTACGTAGAGAATGAAATCTACTATAATCTATGAATTTAACGGTCCATCATCAATATTTTATCCTGTAACATCAATCGATATTCATCTCAAATCAAATATTCATCTTTTACTACGTGCCAAAGATATTCATCAATCGGTCGTATTCATCTCAACACTGTTCATCTTTGCACTAAAGGCCAAAGATATTCATCGATCGGTCATTATTCATTTAAACACTGTTCATCTTCACTTCCACAAGCCAAAGATATTCATCGATCGGTCGTGTTCATTTAAACACTGTTCATCTGCATGACTCTGGGCCAAAGATATTCTTGAGAAATCATTCATCTTTGCTACTGTGCCAAAGATATTCAATAATATCATCATTTAAGGCGAGGATGATGAAAATATTTTTAAAAAAGCGAATCCGGTGAAACAAAATGACAAGGATTAAGGATTAAGGATTAAGGATTCAGTACTTGGTTTTATCCACGTCCAAAAATACCTCAAAATAATCATAGTGGTGTAAAATTCGAGAATGATCAAAACATGGATACAATCAAAGCTAGTATCGAATAGATATTTTAGACGAAAAGATGAAATTTTATTTTTCGGTGAATAGTGCAGATATCGTGAATAGTGTCGTGATATCGTGAATAGACCGATATCGTGAATAGTAACTCAGACACCAAAAGATAGAAATTCCACAAAAAACATCTTCACGCTTCATGAATAGTACTTTCGTGAATAGTAACTCGTGAATAGTAACTCATGAATAGTAACTCGTGAATAGTAACTCATGAATAGTAACCCCTGAGCATGAAAAAGTTCCAAATTTGATAAAAACTTCAGATCAACATTTCAAAGATAATGATATTGAAGAAATAATATCATTCTGAAAAAAAAAATAATATCCCTTACCTCAAAGAATCGATTACCGGAAGGAAAGGCTCAAGTGATCTTTGAATAAAACTTATCTTGAGCAATGCAACTCTCAAAGTATCTAAATACTCACAAAATACGCTCAATAATATAGAGAGAAAGAGAGAAAACTTTGTTTCTGGTGTGATTTTCAATTCTAACTTAGCCCTCTATTTATAGGAAAATGTTAGCACGCCGAAGCAGACTTAACCTGCAACCTGATGGCTTTACCTGCTACTATTCCCACCCACCACATTTAAAAATTCAATTGAGCACATTTCTCACCAACCAAAAGTGGGGCCCACCAATTCTAGAATTTTCCACCAAAATCATTTATAACCTAATTTACGAATCACCACCTCTTAAAATTTATAACAAATCATTCGTTCATTTTAACGGTTCAAAATTTGTAGACATATACTCAACTTATATATGTATAACATATCCAAAAATCGCAACGATCCAGCGGTCGATTAAAAATTATAACTCACATGATATATATCGTAAAAATCTTTTGATTTGATTTTTAATACCTCCATCCAGATAAAATATCGATAAAACACCTCAACATTAATTTCTTCATTTACAACCACATAAATAAATCCATCATTTATATTCACATAAAATAAATATTTCCTTATCATATGAATCAATAATTAATTATTCACAAATAATATTACAGAATCACATTTATAATGACAACCAGTCGCTCCGAGGGAAAGAGGGGCTTTCAGATAAGGATTTCTCTTCTTCTTTGCGCGCAATTAGGTGACCAAACCTCTCCTTGAGCAGAACTTTCTAGACATTGCCAATAATGTTATCTAATAATATTATTCAAATAATATGAATTATTGATCGATAATGGAGATAATGTCAAGATGACAATTATTGAACAACGATAATATAAAATATCAACGCAAAGCAATTATTGAATTAATAAAATAAAATATTGAGCAAGAGCTTCATGTGAAAATTATTGAGTAGTGCCTTCTTACGTAAGCATCAATAATTCAACAATATTTGTGCAATACCGTGTGCTTCTTTGTGCAACCACGCCAGCGTATTCGTATTTTAAATCCAGGGTATTCCAACAGATCTTAAGCAGTAACAACTACTGCCGTTATTTTTAACCAACTTATATTTTTCGTTTTCTTCATCCAATCGCTTTTTTCGTTATGGGGCCCACACATGGTCTTGGCAAGTAAATGCGAATATTCCCGACAAAGCGATGCGAATATTCCACGACGAAAACAATTTTCCCAAACAACAATGAATATTTTATAACCACTTGCTTATTTTGAAATATTTGCGTATTTAACCCCTAACTATCCACATTAATCAAATCAACCCTTACTATTTCAAAATAATAAATAGAAAATTAAATTTCATTAATAATAAGTTGGGGTCTTCTTACGGTTTATGTCGTATTGTATACCTACAGTTATGTTAATAAGTTGTATTTAAATTACATACCATGTAAGTGGCGACCAAGATGGGTGATGTATACCTAATTTTGGGGCGTCGCGGTTGGTATCGAGCTTAGGGATATGATCCTGGCTAAGATGTGAGAATAGTACTAGGAGGAGAGGCGGGGAATACCTTCGTTAGTATGACCTACCTAAGTTTATGTGATATTTTATTAGTTGGCGGGAAGATAGGGATAATTTGTTACATGTGAATTAACCTTTTGTTTTGTGGCGATGATCTGAAAATGACATCGAGAATGTTGAGAATAGCAATGGAGCCATGAGCGATCGTTGATTCACCACATATCAATAATCGAGGATAATGTGCATCGAAGGCGACAATCCTCATGCAAACAACAACCTTGACCAAATGATGAATGATCGAATGTTCGAGAGACTTTATGCAATTTATGCAACAAAGAAGGAGAGCGACTCTGTCCAAAATGTAGGTGTAAACACGGAAAACTCTCGGCGGTCACGCTAAACAATTCAAAGGCTGGGACCACCGGAGTTTAAGGAGAGCAAAACCACTTACGGCGGAAGCATGGATAAAGCAGATTACCAAGATATTTGATGTCTCTGGGATGCTCAGAGAAAAAAGGTTCCCTTGCCGCCTTTATGTTGTTGCGCGGAGGCGGATTCTTGGTGGGAATCGGTAAAGCGTACTCAACTTCTTTGTCTTGAAGATATCTTGGGAGAAGTTCAGAGTCATTCAGCGACAAATACTTTCACGAAAGTATTCGCCACATGAAGGAGGTGGAGTTTATCAAGTTGGAACAAAACAATATGGCCGGTGTCATGATACGAGGCAAAATTTGCGGAGTTATCACGGTTTGCATCCCTTGGTGGATAATGAAGAAGAATGGCGCAAATGTTTTTAAGAGGTTAGAAGCGGGAATCGTCAACATCTTATTTCTCATAAAGCGTGTTTGTATTCAGGATGTTGTAAATAGGGCTCGATTAGTGGGCGCGATAATGAATCAGCCTTGACTAAAAAAGAGCGGTAAAGCAAAATTATAATACCGGAGAGTAGTCGTCGAAGCGGTGACAACAAGCGTGGAGGAATCAACGAGGCGGATATGGTAACCGCCGGTGGTAATCGAGGCCAAAACAATAAGAATGGACATTTCAAGAAAAGGAGATTCAACAATGATGGAAAGGCGTCGACACAAACACCCGTTGTTAAGGAAGGAGAAAAGACCACCTATCATATGCTTCAAATGCGGAGAGAGGACACATCGATCAAAGCTGCGTCATGCCGAGTCAAAGCATGTTATAATTGTGGAAGAGAAGGTCACTTAGCTCGATTTTGTCGTTTCATAGAAGACAAATTGACTAGAATGGAGGCACCAAAGGCCATCCCGAGAAAATTCAAAGCCAGTAGTGTAAGGAGAGCGTTTGTTGTGACCTCCCAAAAAGCAAGGAATCGAATGAGGTCATCACGGGTAAGCTTATCATAAACTCTAATGAAGTCTATACTTTATTTGATGGGGTTCTACCCATTCTTTTATTTCTCCTACTTGCGCTCATCGATTAAATTTGACTCAGGAGAAATTAGACTTTGACTTATCTGTGGAAACTCCGTTGGGAGAAACCTTCATTACATCCTTTGTTTATAAGTCTTGTTTGGTTCAAATTGGTACCCTCACATTACTGTCGATCGATCTTATTTCATTAAAAATACTTGCATTTGGCGTGATTCTAGGGATTGATTGGTTAACTACTTATCATGCAAAAATTGATTATTTTCGTAAGGTTGTTAGCTTTCATATTCTAATCAACCTATTATGCGAATTCAAACAACCAAACCATTAAAATCAATCACGGTCATCTCAAGTCATAAAGCTATTCGTTTATTGAAAAGCGGATGTCAAGCTTTCTTAGCTCATATCACATGATTTAAACAAAAATACGTCGATTTTGAGCGATATTTCTATTGTTAATAAATTTCTGGACGTATTCCCGAAGAACTTCTGGCCTACCCCCAGGCGTGAAATTGTATTTTGTATCGACCTTGAACCCCGTACAAAACCTATTTCCAAAGCCCCATATCGAATGGCTCTATTGAACTTCGGGAGTTAAAGACCCAACTGCGAGGAATTGTTAGACATTGGCTTTATTAGTCCTAGTACTTCTCCTTGGGGTGCTCATGTTCTATTCGTGAAGAAGAAAGATGGGAGTATGCGACTTTGTATTGATTATCGGGAGTTGAATCATGTCACCATCATAAATAGGTATCCATTGCCACGTATTGATGACTGTTTGACCCGGTTGCAAGGAGCCAAATTCTTTTCAAAGATTGATCTTCGTTAGGATATCACCAATTGAAGATTAGAACCGTGACATTCCAAAGGCGGCTTTCGAGAACTTCGATGCGGGCATTATGAATTCTAGTCATGTCCTTTGGATTGACTAATGCTCCTAACGCCTTCATGGATATGATGAGCCGAGTATTCAAGGAATATTTAGATCACTTTGTGGTCGTCTTTATTGATGACATCCTTATTTATTCAAAAAGTAGTGAAGATCATGAAAGCAACACTTGAGGTGACACTCCAAAAGCCGTGAATATAAGCTTTATGCCAAGTTGAAGAAATGTGAGTTCGGCGAAGAAGTAGCATTCCTTGGGCACGTGGTATCAAGTCATGGAATATCATTGACCCAAAGAAAGATTGAAGCTATTCAAATTTGGGAACAACCTAAATCGATTAATCAAGAAATCGTAGCTTTCTCGGTTTATTTGGTTATTATCGGAGATTCGTGGAAGGATTTTCTCGAATCGCTACTCCATTGACTCGGTGACTCGGAAAGATACAAAGTTCGGTTGGAGCGAAGAATGTGAGAAGAGTTTTCAAGAACTCGAGAGGAGACTTATTTCGGCACTGTTACGACAATACCATCGGCTCGGAGGATTTGTCATCTGGTGATGCTTGAGCAAAGGGTTGGGATGTGTTCTTATGCAACATGGAAAAGTTATAGCCTATACCTCGCTGAACAACTCAAAGAATATGAGAGGAATTATCCTACTCATGATCTAGAGTTAGCATTTGTTATCTTCTTGCACTTAAAATTTGGAGGCATTACTTGTATGGGGAGAAAGTGGAGATCTTTACGGATCATAAAAGCCTCAAATATTTCTTCACTCAAAAGGAACTCAACATGCGACAACGACGTTGGCTTGAACTATTGAAAGATTATGATCATACCATCAATACCATCACGGAAAAGCGAGCGTGGTAGGCGGCGCATTGAGTAGAAAATCATATATGCAAGTACGAGTGCGATATTGTCAACATAAAGGCCCATTTTGTGTGACTTGCAAAGGATGGAGATAGAGTTAAAGACTCGAGGGGACGCGTGTGATGATAGCAAGTATCTGAGTAGAGGCCGACTTTAATCGATAAAGTTAAAGGCGCTCGAGCTACGGACTGGAGGCGATGCGTATGAAGAAGAAAGTGCAAGAAGGTGCTATCTTAGGAAGCAAGAATCGATGAAGAAGGAATACTTGAGTCAACTCGGACTTTGTGTTCCTAACGACCACGATTTAAAGTATAATATCATGATGGAGGCGCTGACACACCATTTGCAATCCATCACAGGAGTACCAAAATGTATCATGATATTAGTCCATACATTTTGGTGGAGCAATATGAAGAGAGAGATAATATTTGTTTATCTCGAGGTGTCTAACTTGTCAGCGAGTTAAAGCGGAGCATCAAGTACCAAAAGGTCCATTGCAACCACTTGAAATTCTAGAATGGAAGTGGGAGCACATTACCATGGATTTAGATTCTGGGTCTTCCTAAGGTTTCTCAAGGCATTGATGCGATTTGGGTCATTGTTGATAGATTGACCAAGTCCGCTCATTTCTTACCGAATCTGAGAAACTTATACACTTGAACGTCTTGCTCGTATGTACATAAATGAGATTGTAAAAGGCGCATGGTATGCGGTATCCATAGTTTCGATCGAGACCCAAGATTCACTTCACGATTTTGGGTTAGTTTGCAAAAAGCTATGAGCGCGGACTTTACGGTTTAGTTTCGGCATATCATCCTCTCGAGACGAGACGCGGACATCGGAGAGGACTATTCAAACTCTTGAAGATCTATTAAGACTCGTGTCCTTGATTTCAAGGGAGTTGGGACAAGTTCTTACCATTGGTGGAGTTTTCCTACAACAACGGTTATCAAGCAAGTATTGGCATGGCTCCATTGAGCGTTGTATGGAAGAAAGTGTCGTTTCTCGGTATCTTTGGGATGAGGTGGGTGAAGCAGCGTTGTTGGGACCGGAGTTGAGTGCGTATGACTATGGAAAAGATTCAAACGATCAAACAACGTATAAAAACCTCACAAAATCGACAAAAGAGTTATCTTGATCTTCATCGAAAGGGCGTGGAATTCGATATAGGAGATCATGTGTTGTTAAAAGTTGCTCCATGGAAAGGAGTTACAAGATTTGATAAAGAGAGAAAACTTAATCCTCGATTCATCGGTCCATTTTAATCCTCGATCGAGTAGGAGCGTGGCCTATAGACTCGCTTTTACTGCTTAAATATGTCTCGTGTTCTGTAAGACCCGAATTTTATGAAATAAAAGTATTGAAATTTTCTTATAATTACTATTAGGTAATATTTATAAATGGTTAAATTGATAAAAAAGTTAAAGTTAAGGGTGATATGAATTTTTTTCAAAATACATGAGTGGTTATAAAATATTCATTGTTGGTTGGAGAATATTAGTTTGGTACGTGGAATATTCTATTTTAAGACCGAATTTTATGAGAATATTATTGGTAAATGGTTAAATTGACCAGGTTTTTTGGGCCCATATGAGAATAAGCATTTGTCGGATGGAGAAAAGCGACAAATTAAGTTTTTATAAATAGCGGCGTAAATCGTTCTGAATTAACCTTTGTTGGAATATACGGTTGGTAAAGTAAAATGTCTGGCGTTGTTGCGATAGCTTTACGGTATTACAGTATATTTTTTCAATTATTGATTCTTACATGAGAAGGCACTACTCGATAATTATTACGATAATTCTTATTGATATTTTATTTTATTGATTGATAATTCTTTGTGTTGATATTTTTTATTATTGTTGTTGATAATTATCCTTTGCCTGATATTTCCCATTATCGGATCGATAATTCATATTATTTGAATAATATTATTAGATAGCATTATTGGCAATGTCTAGAAAGTTACATCGAGAGGTTTGGTCACCTAATTGCGGCGCTTGATGAGGAGAAATTCTTATTGGAAAGCCCCTCTTTCTGGGGAGCTGCTGGTTGTCATTATTGTGATTACGTAATATTATTTGTGAATAATTAGTTATTGATTTATATGATAAGAAAATATTTATTTGATGTGGATATAAATGATGGATTTATTTATGTATTTATAAGTGAAGGAATTAAAGATGAGGTGTTTTATCGGTATTTGTCGAAATGGAGAACAAAATATGGGATTTTCGAGAAAAATTAGTTTATTACTTGATTTTGTAAAATCCATAACTCTTTAATGTATAATGAGTTAAGAGATGAGCCATATATCAAAAGAAAGCCCTAGAAGTAAGCTAAGCTGTAGAAATTTGAATCACCCAAAAATTCTTTGTAGATATTTCGTGGTGAAATTTTGAATGAAAGCTGGTCCAGAAGGACTAATAGTCCGAAAAATCGGTGTTCTTGACTATATTGCGTGAGTTATAAATTTTGATCCGAATAGTTGGATCGTTGTAATTTTGGATATGTTATACATATATAAGTTGAGTATATGTCCACAAATTTTGAGCCGTTAAAAATGAGCGTATGATTTGTTATGAATTTTAAGAGGTGGCTGATTAGGAAATTAGGTTTTGGTGGAAAATTCTAGAATTGAGTGGGCCCCACTCTTGGTTGTTGGGGAAGATGGCTGATTTTTGGTGGGTGGAATAGTAGCGAGGTAAAAGCCATCGGTAGCGAGTTAAATGCCTTGGCGGGCTAACATTTTCCTATAAATAGAGAGGCTAAGTTAGAATTGAAAATCACACGAGAAACAAAGTTTTCTCTCTTTTCTCTCTAGATTATTGAGTGTAATTTGTGAGTATTTAGATACTTGGTGAGTTGATATTCATCGGTGCAAGTTTCCTTGACGTCATATCAGATATCATCGGAAGTCTTTGCTCTTTTTTGAGGTAAGGGATAGTAAGGGATATTATTTTTTTTCGTAATGATATTATTTCTTGATATCATTATCTTTGAAATATTGATCTGAAGTTTTTATCAAATTTGGAACTTTTTCATATCGGGGTTACTATTCATGAGTTCTTATTCACGAGTTCTTATTCATGAGATTCTTATTCACGATTCTTATTCACGAGTACTATTAAGCATGAAGCGTGAAGATGTTTTTTGTGGAATTTCTATCTTTTGTGTGTGAGATTCTTATTCACGTATTATCGGCACTTATTCACGTATCTGACCTTTATTCACGAATCTGACACTTATTCATAGAAAATAAAATTTTTTCTTTTCGTCAAAATATCTAATACGGATACTAGCTTTGATTGTATCCATGTTTTGATCATTCTTGAATTTTACACCACTATGATTATTTTGAGGTATTTTTGGATGTATAGATTAGGAGTTATGGATTTTATGAGAAAAGACTATTTTAAAAGTAACTATTTATAACTCCTTGCGGTTAACTCCAAAATTGATGAAATTTTTATTGAGAGTACATCTATATAATATCGATTGTACTACTGTGAATTTGAATTTTTGGATAAAAGTACAATTTATGATAAATGTTTAAATATTAAATTGGTTTTTGGCCATATATGAAAATAGTAAATGAATTTTTAAAATTTGAGAAAATATATATTGATATGGGACTATTTTATACTAAATCCCAGAAAAGAAATATTTTTAGAAACTGATTTGGTATTTTTCATGAAAATGTTCTAGTTATGAGTAAATGAATTAAATATGTTATGTGAAGTAAGAAAATTGGAAAATATGATTTATTGGCTTGAGAATCATATATGAGATATATATCTGATTTTTATGAGGGTTTTGGTTAATGATGATGAAATCTTATGAGTTTGGCATTTTAGATGATTAAATGCATTAATTATTAAAGTGTAAATAATTGGATTAAATTATTTATAAGTTTGAGAAATGATTAAAATATTATTATAATATTAATAATATTAGATTATGAGATTTCTAAGTGATTTATAACATTTGGATTAAGGTGTTATAAATATGGATATGAATTTTATTATGAAACTTTATCTTTTAGGTGTCGAGATTCTTATGCGCGTATCACGGGACTATATACGAATACGAGTCTTATTCACAACAAATTGGTTTCTTCTCGACCAAATTATCGTTGATTTATGAATCTTACTCTTGAAATTAAAACCATGTTTTGATTATATTATTTTTATATAACATTCTTATAACCCTAATGATGATATTTCTCTTTGACTTGAGTGTAAAGATGGGTAGATTATTGGTATGATCGTGACCATGGGTTCTCTTTGGCGATGGTGCAAAAGTTGAATTGTTGTTGGTATGATCATGACCATTGAATTTCTGATTGAATATTTTTAGCTTAAGTGCAAAGGTGGATTGATCAACATGGTTATAATTATTGTTATATAACCACGAAATGATTATGTATTTCTTTGATATATGAATATCTTTGGCTCGTTGTGTTGAAGATGACTGAAGATTTGTTGTTGAATATCTTTTGCTTTTGTAGTGCAAAGATGAATTATTGATGAATATCTTTGGCTCGTAATCAAAGATGACTGTTGTTGTTGAATATCTTTTGCTTTGTAGTGCGAAGATGAATTATTGATGAATATCTTTGGCTCGTAATGCTGAAGATGACTTTGTTGTTGAATATCTTTGCTTTGTAGTGCAAAGATGAATTATTGATGAATATCTTTGGCTCGTAATGCTGAAGATGACTGTTGTTGAATATCTTTGCTTTGTAGTGCAAAGATGAATTATTGATGAATATCTTTGGCTCGTAATGTCTGAAGATGACTGTTGTTGAATATCTTTTGCTTTGTAGTGTAAAGATGAGCTGTTGATGAATATCTTTGGCCCGTGGTGCAAAGATGAATTTATTAGTATGATTATGAGCGAGAGGCGTGATTTGGTATAACCATGATATTTGATGTTTGGGTAAAGGCGGTGATGAAAATTATCTTACGTCTGGATGAGAAGAGAATTTAGAATCACAATTATGATTATGAGTTATTCATATGATTGTGGAAAAGGCTGTTGATTGATGTTACGAGGATAAAATATTGTTGGTGGACTTTTAACGTGGAAGAAGATGATAGACTTTATAGTCTATTTGACTCTTTTAATGGATTGCTCGTTCATTTGCTATGACTATGGTTGAAAAGTTTTATCATCTACCATATGTTCTAAATCTACGATTCATTCTTGATGAAGACTATTGATAATTTATTTATCTTTAGTCATAATATTCTTTCTTGAGCTAGTTGTGCTCACCCTTTTGTTTCACAATTCCTTTTAGGGTAATAAAAGTGTATTTGGGTTGGCGGGGATAACGAGGGAATAGAGCGGTGGTCTATAGTTGTTGAGGTTCTCCTAAATAGTATGAAAATAATTTGTTGGACTTTAGTGTGTTGTAGGTACATCATTTAATAGTTATTTTTGGTGAATTAAATAGGGTGGCGTGACTTTGGAAGGGTGTTTTGTCTTTATCATACAAGATGTCTAATGACATCTGAGCTTCGTGTTATCATAAGACATGGTTGTGCTCATCCACTTCTTTGAGTATATTTACAAGCACTACTTATATAATCTTGGTGTTTGTTTGGAGTATAATACCCAATTAGAGGCGAGTGGAGATAATGATATGTCGAGAAGACTCACCATTGGGAAGAATATGATAGTAATCTTCTCGTTTTTCTTTTGGGGTTTATTAGATTGACGAGGATAATTACGTGGCCATATGATATCTACCGTAACCTAAAAGCATGGCCTCCCGTATATGAAGGTTTCTTGAGCACTTCCCAAAGATTCTAATTTCTAAAAGCAGTTTTTGACTATACCTTTATGTAAGGTGTCATTGTGACGTGGTGTCTGAGTTTGGTATATATTTGTATCAAACTCAGCATATGACATATGTGTTGTTGTATTTTTTTACGACAATTGTTGTAATAAAGTTGTAGTTTTTTACGTACCATATATTTGGCGACTCGAGAATGGGTTGGATGGAATGGACCTATTTTGGGGTTCGTTACATTTAGTATCGAGCTTAGGGATATGATCTCTGGCGGAGATCGGGGGAATAGAACTAGGAGGAGAGATGAGTAAATCCTTCATTTAGTGTGTCTACTAAGCTTATTTGTTGGTCGGTCGTAATATCGGGATATTATGTGATATATTAATTTGTTCAATTAACCCTTGTTTTGAAGTTGTATTCTAGAATGATATCTCGAAATAAAGGAGATGAGCAATGGAGAAATCATGATGGCGGGGAAGATGGAATCGAAATGAAAGCAAGGTATTCTCGACTCTTTGAAATACGAGTGCGTAAATTTCGAGGGCGAAATTTCATAAGGAGGAGATTGTAAGACCCGAATTTTATGAAATAAAAGTATTCAATTTTTCTTATAATTACTATTAGGTAAATGGTTAAATTGATAAAAGTTAAAGTTAAGGGTGATATATGAATTTTTTTCAAAATATGTGAAGTGGTTATAAAATATTCATTGTTGTCGGAGAATATTCGTTTGGTCGTGGAATATTCTTTACGTGGGAGAATATTAAATGCGACGGTAGCGATCATTTTTGGGCCCATATGAGAATAAGCGTCGGATGAAGAAAAGCGACAAAATTAAGTTTTTTTATAAATAGCGGCGTAATCGTTCAGAATTAACCTTTGTTGGAATACCGGTTGGTAAAGTAAAAAATGTCTGGCGTTGTTGCGACGATAGCTTACGGTATTACATAGTATTTTTCAATTATTGATTCTTACATTGAAGGCACTACTCAATAATTATTACGATAATTCTTATTCGATATTTTATTTTATTGATTGATAATTCTTTGTGTTGATTTTTTATTATTATTGTTTTGATAATTATCCTTTGCACCGATATTTCCCATTATCGGATCAATAATTCATATTATTTGAATAATATTATTAGATAGCATTATTGGCAATGTCTAGAAAGTTACATCGAGGAGAGGTTTGGTCACTAATTAATTGCGGCGCGATGAGGAGAAATTCTTATTGGAAAGCCCCCTTTCTGAGGGCTGCACTGGTTGTCATTATTGTGATTACGTAATATTATTTGTGAATAATTAGTTATTGATTTATATGATAAGAAAATATTTATTTGATGTGGATATAAATGATGGATTTATTTATGTATTTATAAGTGAAGGAATTAAAGATGAGGTGTTTTATCGGTATTTGTCGAAATGGAGAACAAAATATGGGATTTTTTAGGAAAAATTAGTTTATTACTTGATTTTGTAAAATCCATAACTCTTTAATGTATAATGAGTTAAGAGATGAGCCATATATCAAAAAAGCCCTAGAAGTAAGCTAAGCTGTAGAAATTTGAATCACCCAAAAAAAATTCTTTGTAGATATTTCGTGGTGAAATTTTGAATGAAAGCTGGTCAGAAGGACTAATAGTCCGAAAAAATCGGTGTTCTTGACTATATTGCGTGAGTTATAAATTTTGATCCGATAGTTGGATCGTTGTAATTTTGGATATGTTATACATATATAAGTTGAGTATATGTCCACAAATTTTGAGCAGATTAAAAATGAGCGTATGATTTGTTATGAATTTTAAGAGGTAATGATTAGGAAATTAGGTTTTGGTGGAAAATTCTAGAATTGAGGTGGCCCCACTCTTGGTTGTTGGGGAAGATGGCTGATTTTTGGTGGGTGGAATAGTAGCGGGTAAAGCATCGGGGTAGCGAGTCAAATGCCTTGACGGGCTAACATTTTCCTATAAATAGAGGCTAAGTTAGAATTGAAAATCACACGAAACAAAGTTTTCTCTCTTTCTCTCTAGATTATTGAGTGTAATTTGTGAGTATTTAGATACTTGGTGAGTTGATATTCATCGGTCTGCAAGTTTCCTTGACGTCATATCAGATATCCTGTCGGAAGTCTTTGCTCTTTTGAGGTAAGAGGATAGTAAGGGATATTATTTTTTTTTCGTAATGATATTATTTCTTGATATCATTATCTTTGAAATATTGATCTGAAGTTTTTATCAAATTTGGAACTTTTTCATATCGGGGTTACTATTCATGAGTTCTTATTTCTTATTCACGAGTTCTTATTTAATGAGTTCTTATTCACGATTCTTATTCACGAGTACTATTAAATGAAGCGTGAAGATGTTTTTGTGGAATTTCTATCTTTTGGTGTCGAGATTCTTATTCACGTATCGGCCTTTATTCACGTATCTGACCTTTATTCACGAATATCGACCTTTATTCATAGAAAAATAAAATTTTTCTTTTCGTCAAAATATCTAATACGGATACTAGCTTTGATTGTATCCATGTTTTGATCATTCTTGAATTTTACACCACTATGATTATTTTGAGGTATTTTTGGATGTATAGATTAGGAGTTATGGATTTTATGAGAAAAGACTATTTTAAAAGTAACTATTTATAACTCCTTGCGGTTAACTCCAAAATTGATGAAATTTTTATTGAGAGTACATCTATATAATATCGGTGTACTCTGTGAATTTGAATTTTTGGATAAAAGTACAATTTATGATAAATGTTTAAATATTAAATTGGTTTTGGCCGTATGAAAAATAGTAAATGAATTTTTAAAATTTTGAGAAAAATATATATTCAATATGGGACTATTTTATACTAAATCCCAGAAAAGAAATATTTTTAGAGGCGATTTGGTATTTTTTCATGAAAATGTTCTAGTTATGAGTAAATGAATTAAATATGTTATGTGAAGTAAGAAAATTGGAAAATATGATTTATTGGCTTGAGAATCATATATGAGATATATCTGATTTTTATGAGGGTTTTGGTTAATGATGATGAAATCTTATGAGTTTGGCATTTTAGATGATTAAATGCATTAATTATTAAAGTGTAAATAATTGGATTAAATTATTTATAAGTTTGAGAAATGATTAAAATATTATTATAATATTAATAATATTAGATTATGAGATTTCTAAGTGATTTATAACATTTGGATTAAGGTGTTATAAATATGGATATGAATTTTATTATGAAACTTTATCTTTTAGGTGTCGAGGAGATTCTTATGCACGCATTATCACGGGACTATGTATGCGAATACGAGGTCTTATTCACAACAAATTGGTTTCTTCTCCGACCAAATTATCGTTGATTTATGAATCTTACTCTTGAAATTAAAACCATGTTTTGATTATATTATTTTATATAACATTCTTATAACCACAATGATGATATTTCTCTTTGACTTGAGTGTAAAGATGGGTAGATTATTGGTATGATCGTGACCATAGGTTCTCTTTGGCGATAGTGCAAAAGTTGAATTGTTGGTATTTGGTATGATCATGACCATTGAATTTACAATTGAATGAATATTTTTAGCTTAAGTGCAAAGGTGGATTGATCAACATGGTTATAATTATTGTTATATAACTTACGAAATGATTATGTATTTCTTTGATATATGAATATCTTTTGCTCTGCAAAGTAATGTTGAATAAGATGACACATTGTTGAATATCTTTGCTTTGTAGTGCAAAGATGAATTATTGATGAATATCTTTGGCTCGTGTGCAAAGATGACTGTTGTTGAATATCTTTTGCTTTGAATAGTGCACGTAGCAAAGATGAATTATTGATGAATATCTTTTGGCTCGTAATGCAAAGATGACTGTTGTTGAATATCTTTGCTTTGTAGTGCAAAGATGAATTATTGATGAATATCTTTGGCTCGTAATAATGCAAGATGACTGTTGTTGAATATCTTTTGCTTTGTAGTGCAAAGATGAATTATTGATGAATATCTTTGGCTCGTAATGCAAAGATGACTTTGTTGTTGAATATCTTTGCTTTGTAGTGTAAAGATGAGCTGTTGATGAATATCTTTGGCCCGTGGTGCGAAGATGAATTTATTAGTATGATTATGAGCGAGGAGGCGTGATTTGGTATAACCATGATATTTGATGTTTCGAGGGGTAAAGGCGGTGATGAAAATTATCTTCGTCTGGATGAGAAGAGAATTTAGAATCACAATTATGATTATGAGTTATTCATATGATTGTGGAAAGGCTGTTGATTGATGTTACGAGGATAAAATATTGTTGGTGGACTTTTAGCGTGGAAGACAATAGACTTTATAGTCTATTTGACTCTTTTAATGGATTGCTCGTTCACATTATGACTATGGTTGAAAAGTTTTATCATCTACCGTATGTTCTAAATCTACGATTTATTTATTCTTGATGAAGACTATTGATAATTTATTTATCTTTAGTCTTATATATAATATTCTTCTTGAGCTAGTTATTGCTCACCCTTTTGTTTCTGATTCCTTTCGGGTAATAAAAAGTGTATTAAATTTCATTAATAATAAGTTGGGGTCTTACAACCTCCCTCCTTATGAAATTTCGTCCCTCGAAATTGACGTCGACGACGGTGTGTTTCAAAAGATGAGGATACCTCGCTTTCATTTCCGCTTTCCAATTCCTGTGTCATTCCTCTATAGCATGATTCCTCCACAAAACTTTAACTTGTGGTATGACCTTTCTGCGCGTAGGACATGCTCCTTCCTATCCAAAATCTTGACAGTACCTTCTCATACGTTAAGTCTCTACTATCTCGTGGGTTCTAACTCTATAACGTGGTTCGGGTCTTTCACATATTTACTGAAGCACCGATATGTGAAACACATTATGAACACGAGACATACTGGAGGTAACGCAAGTCTATAAGCTACATTTCCTACTCGGTCAAGAATTTGAAATGGACCAATAAATCGTGGATTTGAGCTTTCCTCTCTTCCCAAATCTTGTAACTCCCTTCCATGGGAGCAACTCGTAATAATACATGATCCCCTACACTAAATTCCACGTCCTTTCGATGAAGATCCGCATAACTCTTTTGTCGATCTTGTGCCGCTTTGTATATCGTTTGTCGAATCATTTGGATCTTTTCAGGTGAGTCATACTTTACTAACTCGGGTCCCAACAATGTTGCTTCACCCACCTCATCCCAACATATTGGAGAACGACATTTTCGCTCATATAATGCTTGAATGGAGCCACACCTATACTTGCTCGATAAGCTTGTTGTTGTAGGAGAATTCCACCAATGGTAAATACTTATCCCAACCGCCCTTGAAGTCTAGGACACGAGTCTTAATATATCTTCAAGAGTTTGAATAGTCCTCTCGATTGTCCGTCCGTTTGGGGATGGTATGCCGAACTAAATCGCAAATCGCGCCCATAGCTTTTTTGCAAGCTAACCCAAAATCTTGAAGTGAATCTTGGGTCACGATCCGAAACTATGGATACTGGGCATGCCATACAACCTCACAATCTCATTTACGCATATATACTAGCAAGACGTTCAAGGAATAAGTCTCCCGTATCGCAAGAAGAAATGAGCAGATTTGGTTAATCTATCAACAATAACCCAAATAGCATTGATGCCTTGAGAAACCGTAAGTAGATCCGTAACGAAATCCATGGTAATGTGTTCCCACTTCCATTTGAAATCTCAAGTGGTTGCAACGGACCCTTAGGTACTAGATGCTCCGCTTTACACGCTAAGCAAGTTAAACACATCGAGATAAACTTTGCAATCTCTCTCTTCATATTGTTCCACCAAAATGTATGTCAAGATCACGATACACATTTTAGTACTTCCGGATGGATTTAAAATGGTGTATTGTGTGCCTCCATCATAATCTTGTTCTTCAAATCGAGTCGTTAGGAACACAAAGTCTAGAGTGGACTCAAGTATTCCTTCTTCATCAATTCTCGCCCTAATAGCTCCTTCTTGTACTTTCTTCTTCATACGCATCACCCTCAAGCCTGGTGGCTTGAAAGCAAACTTTAACTTTATCGATTAAAGTCGATTATACTCAGTATATCATCACGTGGGTACCTAGAGTTTTCATCTCCATCTCTATTATTTGTAAATTATCTGAAATTAGTCTTTGACAATATCGTACTCAGATTTCAGATATACGATCTTCTACTCAACACGTCGCCTACCACGTTCGCTTTTCGAGGATGGCATGGTCGTAACATGGCTTTGAAATGAGTCTCTCTTGAGTTCTTCAAGCTCTTCCCACATTCCTTGCTCCATTCGAATTTTGTATCTCTACGAGTCATTACGTTAATGGAATAGCGATTCGAGAATATCCTTCAACGAATCTCCGATAATAACCAACTAAGCCTGAAAGCTACGTATTTCGATTACCGACTTAGGTTGTTCTCAATCGTGACTCATATCCCAACCTTGGATAACACGTTACAATGACACCTATCGCTTTACTATCGCACGAATATGGTGTCCCCTACTGAGAGTCTCGGCTTGCAGCATTCCACAAAGGAAGTCACCAGATAAAGGCTCGGTACCAAATTTATAGTTGAATTTTTAACTCACGAAGTTCAATAGAGCCATTCGATATGAGATTTTAGAAATGAGTTTTGTCTACCGGGTTCAAAGTCGATACAAAATTTAATATCGAGCTTTGGGAGTAAGCAAGAAATTCTTCGGAAAATACGTCGGAAAAAAATCAATAACAACAAGAATATTATTCAAATCTGACGTGTCTTTATTCAAATCCATAACATGGACTAAGAAAACTTGACATCCGTAATAAACGAATGACTTCATGGCTTGATATGAAAATGTTTGATTACAATGGTTTGATTGCTTGAATTCGAATAATAGGTTGCTTAGGAATATGAAAACTAACAACCTTACGAAAGTAATCAATTTTGGCATGATGAGTAGTTAACCTTAAAATCACATCAAAAGCAAATATCTCTATAGAAATAAGGTTAACAGGTAATGTGATAGTGCCAACTTGAATCAAGCAAGATTTTTAAGTAACGGATGTAATGAAAGTTTCTCCTAACGGAGTCTCCATAAATAGGTCAAAGTCTAATTTCTCCGTAGTCAAGTTCAAACGTTGAGCGCAAGTAAGAGAGATAAAAGAATGGGTAGAACCGATATCTAGTAAGGTATAAACTTCGCAAGAATTTATAATTAACTAACCCGTGCTAACTTCGTTCGGGTTCTTCGCATTTAATGGAAGGCCACGACAAACGCTCTTCCAAGAACCGTTGACTTTGACTTTTTACGGGACATCCTTTTGAGTCACCATTCTCATTTGGATCTGGGTTTCGATATCGCATAATCTCGGCGATATGTCCTTCTTTTCCACAATTATAGCATACCTTAAACTGTTCAGGCGGGCCAATGATATGTCCCTCTTTCGCAAGATTTGTAACATACGATCGATGGTCTTTCTCCTCCTTGGAACCGATTCTTACTGGCTACCGACGTCTTCACATGGTCGTTGTTGAATCTCCTCTTTTAAAATCTCCTCCCGACTCGCTTCTTCTATTTTCATGGCCACGATTACCACCGAGTGGTAACCATTTTTGTCCGTCTGTTTTTTCTCCGGTTCTCATTATCCGTTGATCGCTATCTCTCGTACGATCCTCGGTTGTGGTCCTCGGTTGACCGTATTACTCGTTATCTCGCTCTAATAATTGAGCCTCGCTGACAACATCCGAATAGAGACAAAATTTATGAGAAATGAGATCTCGACGTATGCGGGTTTCAAACCTCTCGAAACATCCCGTCATACGTTCCTCATTCTCCACCAAATGAGGTGCTGAAACTGGATAACTCCATGAACTTCGCCTCAGATTGGGACACCGCCACGTGTTATTCTCGCTCCAGCCTAATAAACTCCACTTCCTTCATACGACCGAACACTTTCGTGAAAGTATTTGTCATTAAATAGTTTCAAACGCGTCTCCCAAGACATGCCGAGTCTTGGTTTGGATGGGTACGCCTTCTGCGACTCCCACCAAGAGTCCGCCTCGCCACGGAACATAAAAGTAGCGAATGGAACCTTCGTTTCCTCCGCATCCCAAGACATCGAATATCTTGGTAATTTGCTTGACCCATGTTTCCGCCGTATGATCGGATCTCGCTTTCCCTGCACTCGGTGGTCCCAACTCTTTGAATCGCTTGGCACGTGTGACCACCCGTGAATTGCTATCATTTCTCTTATATTTTGAATACGAAGTCTCCTCAAATCGATTTTGCATGAAGCGCAAAAACTTCTAAACATCCCCTCGCTCATCATACGCTTTCAATGGTGTTGTTCACGGGAGGAACATTGCGACTGTTGTACGTTCTCCTCGTTGGTAAAGACAGAGCATCTCCTTTGTCTCATTTACTCCATTGTTAATATTCTCAATCGACATTCTCAAATCATCGTCATAAAACAAGGGTTAATTAAGGAAATCAATATATCACATAATATCCCTATATCTTGACCAACTAACAAATAAGCTTAGGTAGGACACACTTAGCGAAGGATTTACTCGTCTCTCCTCCTAATTCTATTCCCGATCTCCGCATGGAGATCATATCCCTAAGCTCTGATACCAACTGTGACGACCCCAAAATAGGTATACATCACCCATCCAACCCATTCTGAGTCGCCAAATACATGGTACAGAAATAACTACAACTTTATTATTACAACAGTAAAACTGTGAGTTTGAATACAAATATTATCTTCTAGACAATATCTATACTCAAATAAATCCTCATCACATTTATTGATACATTATTTTACAAAAATGGTGAGGACTACTAAACAATCCTTTCTAAAACCTCATTCCATACCCCGACTCGTACTCGCTATATTCTCGCCTCCTGAGAAAAATGGAACAAAAAGGAAAAGGGTGAGCTCAACTAGCCCAGTAAAGAATACTATGACTAAGATAATATACAACAAATTATCGTTAGTCTCCAACAGGGAAAAATCTGATAGAATACAATAGACAACAAGTTTCGGATCAATATTCGCATTGAAATAATAATTCATAGAAGAGTTACGTAGAGAATGAAATCTACTATAATCTATGAATTTAATGGTCCATCATCAATATTTTATCCTCGTAACATCAATCAATATTCATCTCAAATCAAATATTCATCTTTGCAGACATGTGCCAAAGATATTCATCAATCGGTCATGTTCATCTCAACACCTGTTCATCTTTGCACTAAAGGCCAAAGATATTCATCAGTCGGTCATGTTCATTTAAACACCTGTTCATCTTTGCACTACAGGCCAAAGATATTCATCAGTCGGTCATGTTCATTTAAACACCTGTTCATCTTTGCACTACAGGCCAAAGATATTCTTCAGAAATCATTCATCTTTGCACTACAGGCCAAAGATATTCAATAATATCATCATTTAAGACTGAGGATGATGAAAAATATTTTTAAAGAAACGAATCCAGTGAAACAAAATGACAAGGATTAAGGATTAAGGATTAAGGATTCGTACTTGGTTTTATCCACGTCCAAAAATACCTCAAAAATAATCATAGTGGTGTAAAATTCAAGAATGATCAAAACATGGATACAATCAAAGCTAGTATCCGAATAGATATTTAGAGACGAAAAGATGAAATTTTATTTTTAATTGAATAAGGCCAGATATCGTGAATAGTGTCGATACGTGAATAAGACCGTGATATCGTGAATAGTAACTCAGACACCAAAAGATAGAAATTCCACAAAAACATCTTCACGCTTCATGAATAGTACTCGTGAATAGTAATCGTGAATAGTAACTCATGAATAGTAACTCGTGAATAAGTAACTCATGAATAGTAACCCGACATGAAAAAGTTCCAAATTTGATAAAAACTTCAGATCAACATTTCAAAGATAATGATATTGAAGAAATAATATCATTATTTGAAAAAAATAATATCCTTACCTCAAAGAATCAAGCCGGAAGGAAAGATAAGGAAGTGATCTTTGAATAAAACTTCAGATTTAACAAAGAACTCTCAAAGTATCTAAATACTCACAAAATACGCTCAATAATATAGAGAGAAAGAGAAAACTTTGTTTCGGTGTGATTTTCAATTTAACTTAAATTTCTATTTATAGGAAAATGTTAGCAAGACGTCAAGGATTTTAACTGCAAACTGATGGCTTTACTCGCTACTATTCCCACCCACCACATTTGAAAATTCAATTGAGCACATTCTCACCAACCAAAAGTGGGGCCCACCAATTCTAGAATTTTCCACCAAAATCATTTATAACCTAATTTACAATCAGTCACCTCTTAAAATTTATAACAAATCATTCGTTCATTTTTAATTCGGTTCAAAATTTGTAGACATATACTCAACTTATATATGTATAACATATCCAAAAATCATAACGATCCAACTGGTCGATTAAAAATTATAACTCACGCAATATATCGTGAAAAATCTTGATTTGATTTTTAATACCTCCATCCGATAAAATACCGATAAAACACCTCAACATTAATTTCTTCATTTACAACCACATAAATAAATCCATCATTTATATTCACATAAAATAAATATTTCCTTATCATATGAATCAATAATTAATTATTCACAAATAATATTATGTAATCACATTTATGACAACCAGTCGCTCCCCGAGGAAAGAGGGGCTTTAGATAAGGATTTCTCCTTACCTCATTGGCGCGCAATTAGGTGACCAAACCTCTCCTTGATGTAACTTTCTAGACATTTCCAATAATGCTATCTAATAATATTATTCAAATAATATGAATTATTGATCCGATAATGGAGATAATAATGCAGGTGACAATTATTGAACAACAATAATATAAAATATCAACGCAAAGAATTATTGAATTAATAAAATAAAATATTGAATAAGAATTCTTTGTGAAAATTATTGAGTAGTGCCTTCTTACGTAAGCATCAATAATTCAACAATATCTTTGTGCAATACTGTGCTCTTCTTGTGCAACCAGCGCCAGACATCGTATTTTAACCATAGGGTATTCCAACGATCTTAATCTGTAATAACTACTGCTATTATTTTTAACCAACTTATATTTTCGTTTTCTTCATCCCAATCGCATGGGGTTATGGGGCCCCACGTGGCTACTGCCGCATTTAATATATTCGACAAAGCGATTTAATATTCCACGACCAAACTAATTTTCCCCGACAACAATGAATATTTTATAACCACTTGCTTATTTTGAAATATTTGCGTATTTAACCCCTAACTATCCACATTAATCAAATCAACCCTTACTATTTCAAAATAATAAATAGAGAAAATTAAATTTCATTAATAATAAGTTGGGGTCTTACAGTTTATGTTGTATTGTACACGACAGTTATGTTAATAAGTTGTATTTAAATTCTGTACCATGTAAGTGGCGACCCAAGATGGGTGATGTATACCTAATTTTGGGGGCGTCACAGTTGGTATCAGAGCATAGGGATATGATCCCTGGCTAAGATGTGAGAATAGTACTAGGAGGGGAGAGACGGGGAATACCTTCGCTAGTATGACCTACCTAAGTTTATGTGCTATTTTATTGGTTGGCCAGAAGATAGGGATAATTTGTTACATGTGAATTAACCTTTTGTTTTGTGGCGATGATCTCGAAAATGACATCCGAGAATGTTGAGAATAGCAATGGAGCGCTTGAAGCGATCGTTGATTCACCACATATCAATAATCGAGGATAGTAATGCATCGAAGGCGACAATCCTCACGCAAACAACAACACTGACCAAATGATGAATGATCAAATGTTCAGAGACTTTATGCAATTTATGCAACAAAGAAAGTAGAGCGACTCTGTCCAAAATGTAGGTGTAAACACGGAAAACTCTCGGAAGGTCACCGCATTAAACAATTCAAGGAGCTGGGACCACCGGAGTTTAAGGGAGAGCCAAAACCACTTGGCGGAAGCATGGATAAAGCAGATTACCAAGATATTTGATGTCTTGGGATGCTCCGAGGAGCAAAGGTCCCCTTCACGCTTTATGTTGCTTGCGGAGAGGCGGATTCTTGGTGGGAATCCAGAAACGTACTCAACTGGCCAGATGAAGATATCTTGGGAGAAGTTCCAGAGGTACATTCAACGACAAATACTTTCCCGAAAGTATTCGCCACATGAAGGAGGTGGAGTTTATCAAGTTGGAACAAAACAATATGGTGTGTCATGATACGAGGCAAAATTTGCGGAGTTATCACGGTTTTCGTCCCCACTTGGTGGATAATGAAAGAGAATGGCGCAAATGTTTTTAAGAGGTTAGAAGTAGGAGATACGTCAACATCTTATTTCTCATAAACCGTGTTTGTATTCAGGATGTTGTAAATAGGGGCTCGATTAGTGGAGAGCGATAATGAGTCAACTTAACTAAGAGAAGCGGTAAGCAAAATTATAATACCAAATGAGAGTAGTCATCAAGCGGTGACAACAAGCGTGGAGGGAATCAATAAAGCGAGATATGGTAACCGGTGGTAATCGGCCAAAACAATAAGAATGGACATTTCAAGAAAAGGAGATTCAACAATGATGGAAAGACGTCAAAGACCAAAGCACCCATTGTTAAGGAAGGAGAAAGACCACCTATCATATGCTTCAAATGCGGAGGAGAGGGACATCATCGATCAAGCTGCGTCATGCCAGTCAAAGCATGTTATAATTGTGGAAGAGAAGGTCACTTAGCTCGATTTTTGTCGTGCCAGAAGACAAATTCAACTAGAATGGAGGCACCAAAGGCCATCCAGAAAATTCAAAACCCAGAAGTGCAAGGGAGGCGTTTGTTGTGACCTCCCAAAGAGCAAGGAATCCGAATGAGGTCATCACGGGTAAGCTTATCATAAACTCTAATGAAGTCTATACTTTATTTGATACCAGTTCTACCCATTCTTTTATTTCTCCTACTTGCGCTCATCGATTAAATTTGACTCAGGAGAAATTAGACTTTGACTTATCTGTGGAAACTCCGTTTGGGAGAAACCTTCATTACATCCAATTGTTTATAAGTCTTGTTTGGTTGAATTGGTACCCTCACATTACCCGTCGATCTTATTTCATTAAAAATACTTGCATTTGACGTGATTCTAGGATTGATTGGTTAACTACTTATCATGCAAAATTGATTGTTTTCGTAAGGTTGTTAGCTTTCATATTCCTAATCAACCTATTATGCGAATTCAAACGACCAAACCATTAAAATCAATCACGGTCATCTCAAGTCATAAAGCTATTCGTTTATTGAAAAACGGATGTCAAGCTTTCTTAGCTCATGCATGATTTAAACAAAAATACGTCAATTTTGAACGATATTTCTATTGTTAATAAATTTAGGACGTATTCCCAAGAACTTCTCGGCCTACCCCCAGGCGTGAAATTGTATTTTGTATCAACCTTGAACCTGTGACAAAACCTATTTCCAAAGCCCCATATCGAATGGCTCTATTGAACTTCGTGGAGTTAAAGACCCAACTGCAGGAATTGTTAGACATTGGCTTTATTCGTCCCTAGTACTTCTCCTTGGGGTGCTCATATTTCTATTCGTGAAGAAGAAAGATGGGAGTATGCGACTTTGTATTGATTATCGGGAGTTGAATCATGTCACCATCATAAATAGGTATCCATTGCCACGTATTGATGACTGTTTGACCGATTGCAAGGAGCCAAATTCTTTTCAAAGATTGATCTTCGTTAGGATATCACCAATTGAAGATTAGAACCGGTGACATTCCAAAGGCGGCTTTCGGAACTCAGATGCGTGCATTATGAATTCCTAGTCATGTCCTTTGGATTGACTAATGCTCCCGCCGCCTTCATGGATATGATGAACCAAGTATTCAAGGAATATTTAGATCACTTTGTGGTCGTCTTTATTGATGACATCCTTATTTATTCCAAAAGCCGTGAAGATCATGAAAGCAACACTTGAGGTCGACACTCCAAAAGCTTCGTGAATATAAGCTTTATGCCAAGTTGAAGAAATGTGAGTTCGGCTTCAAGAAGTAGCATTCCTTGGGCACGTGGTATCAAGTCAGAATATCCATTGACCCAGCAAAGATTGAAGCTATTCAAAGTCGGGAACAACCTAAATCGATTGATAGAAATCGTAGCTTTCTCGGTTTAAATTTGGTTATTATCGGAGATTCGTGGAAGGATTTTCTCGAATCGCTACTCGATTGACTCGGTGACTCGGAAAGATACAAAGTTCGGTTGGAGCGAAGAATGTGAGAAGAGTTTTCAAGAACTCGAGAGGAGACTTATTTCAAAGACTGCTCGACAATACCATCCGGCTCGGAGGATTTGTCATCTACGGTGATGCTTGAGCAAAAGGGTTGGGATGTGTTCTTATGCAACATGGAAAAGTTATAGCTTTATACCTCGCAATAACTCAAAGAATATGAGAGGAATTATCCTACTCATGATCTAGAGTTAGCATTTGTTGTCTTTTGCACTTAAAATTTGGAGGCATTACTTGTATGGGGAGAAAGTGGAGATCTTTACGGATCATAAAAGCCTCAAATATTTCTTCACTCAAAAGGAACTCAATATCGCGACAACGACGTTGGCTTGAGCTATTGAAAGATTATGATCATACCATCAATACCATCTGGAAAAGCGAGCGTGGTAGGCGACGCATTGAGTAGAAAATCATATGCAAGTCTGAGTGCGATATTGTCAACGCAATGAGCCCATTTTGTGTGACTTGCAAAGGATGGAGATAGAGTTAAAGACTCGAGGGGACGCATGTGATGATAGCAAATATCTGAGTAGAGAAGCAGACTTTAATCGATAAAGTTAAAGGCTGCTCAAGCTACGGACACGGAGGCTGATGCGTATGAAGAAGAAAGTCAAGAAGGTGCTATCTTGCAAGCAAGAATCGATGAAGAAGGAATACTTGAGTCAACTCCGGACTTTGTGTTCCTAACGACCACGATTTAAAGTATAATATCATGATGGAGGCGCACAACACACCATTTGCAATCCATCACGGGAGTACCAAAATGTATCGTGATATTAAATCATACATTTTGGTGGAGCAATATGAAGAGAGAGATAATATGTTTATCTCAAGGTGTCTAACTTGTCAGCGAGTTAAAGCGAGACATCAAGTACCAAAAGGTCCATTGCAACCACTTGAAATTCCGAATGGAAGTGGGAGCACATTACCATGGATTTCGATTCTCGGTCTTCCTAAGGTTTCTCAAGGCATTGATGCGATTTGGGTCATTGTTGATAGATTGACCAAGTCCGCTCATTTCTTTCACCGATACGAGAAACTTATACACTTGAACGTCTTGCTCGTATGTACATAAATGAGATTGTAAAGGCGCATGGTATGCCGGTATCCATAGTTTCGATCGAGACCCAAGATTCACTTCACGATTTTGGGTTAGTTTGCAAAAAGCTATGGGCACGGACTTACGATTTAGTTCGGCATATCATCCTCGAGCGGACAGATAATCGGAGAGGACTATTCAAACTCTTAAAGATCTATTAAGACTCTGTGTCCTTGATTTCAAGGGAGTTGGGACAAATTCTTACCATTGGTGGAGTTTTCCTACAACAAATAGTTATCAAGCAAGTATTGGCATGGCTCCATTTGAGCGTTGTATGGAAGAAAGTGTCGTTCTCGGTATCTTTGGGATGAGGTGGGTGAAGCAGCGTTGTTGGGGACCGGAGTTAGTGCGATATGACTACGGAAAAGATTCAAACGATCGACAACGTATAAAAACCTCACAAAATCGATAAAAAAGAGTTATCTTGATCTTCATCGAAAGGACGTGGAATTCGATATAGGAGATCGTGTGTTGTTAAAAGTTGCTCCATGGAAAGGAGTTACAAGATTTGATAAGAGAGGAAAACTTAATCCTCGATTCATTGGCCCATTTTTAATCCTCGATCGAGTAGGGCTGTGGCCTATAGACTCGCTTTTCTGCCAAATATGTCTCGTGTTCATAACGTTTTCACATATCCATGTTACGTAAATATGTGAAAGACCGAACCACATTATTGAGTTAGAGGCCGGACGAAATAGCGGAAGATTTGGACGTATGAAGAGGTTCCTGTTCAAATCTTGGATAAGAAGGAACATATTCTACGCTCCAAGGTTATACCTCAAGTCAAAGTTTTGTGGAGGAACCACGATGTTGAGGAAATGACTTGGGAGTTAGAATCAAATGAAATCAAGGTATCCTTACCTCTTGACATACCGTGCGTACCACCCTAATTTCGAGGGCAAAATTTCATAAGAAGGGGAGGTTGTAAGACCCCAACTTTTATAAATAAAGATGAATTTTTCTATAAATATTATTTTGAATATTATGGAATAAATTTGATATAATGTTATAGTTGTGGGTAATATTTATAAATTTTGCAAAGTATGCAAGTTGTTATAAAATATTCGTTTGGTGGGAATATTCATTTTTTAGGGAATATTAAATACAACGACTCAATCATTAGTGGACCCCTAATAGAATTATTGTCGCGATTGAGAAAACGACAAAATATTTTATAAAAATAACTGGCGAAGGTGTTACAGTTAATGTCTGGTTGAACTACCCGTAGTGGTAAAAGTACGAGAATACGTCTGGCGTTGGTTGCATTATTTCATAGTAATTGTTGCATATATATCTCTACGTTTATTATTGATTATTGATGCTTACGTGAGAAGTCATTAAATCTATCATTGTAAGACCCCGAATTTTATGAAATAAAAGTATTCAATTTTCTTATAATTACTATTAGGTAAATGGTTAAATTGATAAAAGTTAAAGTTAAGGGTGATATATGATTTTTTTTTTTTCAAAATACGCAAGTGGTTATAAAATATTCATTGTTGTTGGGGAATATTCGTTTTAGTCGTGGAATATTCTTTTATGTCGGAGAATATTAAATGCGACGGTATGACCATTTTGGGCCCCATAATGAGAATAAGCGTGGGATGGAGAAAGCGACAAATTTGAGTTTTTATAAATAACGGCGTAATCGTCTACAGATTAACAACTTTGTTGGAATACGGTTGGTAAAGTAAAGTGTCTGGCGTTGTTCTTGCGATAGCACGCGGTATTGCATAGTATTTTTTCAATTATTGATTCTTACATGAGAAGGCTTTACTCAATAATTATTACGATAATTCTTGTTCAATATTTTATTTTATTGATTGATAATTCTTTGTGTTGATATTTTATATTATTGTTGTTCAATAATTATCCTTTGCTGATATTTTCCATTATCGGATCAATAATTCATATTATTTGAATAATATTATTAGATAGCATTATTGGCAATGTCTAGAAAGTTACATCAAGGAGAGGTTTGGTCACCTAATTGCGCTTGATGAGGAGAAATTCTTATTGGAAAGCCCCTCTTTCACAGGAGGCTGCTGGTTGTCATTATTGTGATTACGTAATATTATTTGTGAATAATTAGTTATTGATTTATATGATAAGAAAATATTTATTTGATGTGGATATAAATGATGGATTTATTTATGTATTTATAAGTGAAGGAATTAAAGATGAGGTGTTTTATCGGTATTTGTGAAATGGAGAACAAAATATGGGATTTTCGAGAAAAATTAGTTTATTACTTGATTTTGTAAAATCCATAACTCTTTAATGTATAATGAGTTAAGAGATGAGCCATATATCAAAAGAAAGCCCTAGAAGTAAGCTAAGCTGTAGAAATTTGAATCACCAAAAATTCTTTGTAGATATTTCGTGGTGAAATTTTGAAATGGCTGGTCGAAGGACTAATAGTCAGAAAAATCAATGTTCTTGACTATATTGCGTGAGTTATAAATTTTGATCCGACCGTTGGATCGTTGTAATTTTTGGATATGTTATACATATATAAGTTGAGTATATGTCCATAAATTTTGAACCGTTAAAAATGAGCGTATGATTTGTTATGAATTTTAAGAGGTAAGCGATTAGGAAATTAGGTTTTGGTGGAAAATTCTAGAATTGAGTGGGCCCCACTCTTGGTTGTTGTTGGGAAGATGGCTGATTTTTGGTGGGTGGAATAGTAGCAGGTAAAGCCATCAAGTGGCGGAGTCAAGTCTGCCTTGACGTGGGCTAACATTTTCCTATAAATAGAGGGCTAAGTTAGAATTGAAAATCACACCAGAAACAAAGTTTTCTCTCTTTTTCTCTCTAGATTATTGAGTGTAATTTGTGAGTATTTAGATACTTGGTGAGTTGATATTCATCAGTGCAAGTTTCCTTCAGCGTCATATCCGATATCCTGTCAGAAGTGCTGCTCTTTTGAGGTAAGGGATAGTAAGGGATATTATTTTTTTAAGTAATGATATTATTTCTTCAATATCATTATCTTTGAAATATTGATCGAAGTTTTTATCAAATTTGGAACTTTTTCATGTGGGGTTACTATTCATGAGTTCTTATTCACGAGTTACTATTAATGAGTTCTTATTCACGAGATTTACGATTCACGAAAGTACTATTCATGAAGCGTGAAGATGTTTTTTTTGTGGAATTTCTATCTTTTGGTGTGAGATTATTATTCACGTTCACGATATTCACGTATCTGACATTATTCACGATATGGCACTATTCATAGAAAAATAAAATTTCTTCTTTTCGTCAAAATATCTATACGGATACTAGCTTTGATTGTATCCATGTTTTGATCATTCTTGAATTTTACACCACTATGATTATTTTGAGGTATTTTTGGATGTATAGATTAGGAGTTATGGATTTTATGAGAAAAGACTATTTTAAAAGTAACTATTTATAACTCCTTGCGGTTAACTCCAAAATTGATGAAATTTTTATTGAGAGTACATCTATATAATATCGATTGTACTACTCTGTGAATTTGAATTTTGGATAAAAGTACAATTTATGATAAATGTTTAAATATTAAATTGGTTTTAGCCATATGAAAAATAGTAAATGAATTTTTAAAATTTTGAGAAAAATATATGTTCAATATGGGACTATTTTATACTAAATCCCAGAAAAGAAATATTTTTAAAGCGATTTGGTATTTTTCATGAAAATGTTCTAGTTATGAGTAAATGAATTAAATATGTTATGTGAAGTAAGAAAATTGGAAAATATGATTTATTGGCTTGAGAATCATATATGAGATATATCTGATTTTTATGAGGGTTTTGGTTAATGATGATGAAATCTTATGAGTTTGGCATTTTAGATGATTAAATGCATTAATTATTAAAGTGTAAATAATTGGATTAAATTATTTATAAGTTTGAGAAATGATTAAAATATTATTATAATATTAATAATATTAGATTATGAGATTTCTAAGTGATTTATAACATTTGGATTAAGGTGTTATAAATATGGATATGAATTTTATTATGAAACTTTATCTTTTCGTATCGAGGTTTCTATATACGCGTATACGGGACTATGTGCGAATACGGGTACTATTCACAACAAATTGGTTTCTTCTCCGACCAAATTATCGTTGATTTATGAATCTTACTCTTGAAATTAAAACCATGTTTTGATTATATTATTTTTATATAACATTCTTATAACCCTAATGATGATATTTCTCTTTGACTTGAGTGTAAAGATGGGTAGATTATTGGTATGATCGTGACCATAGGTTCTCTTTGGCCGATGGTGCAAAAGTTGAATTGTTATTTGGTATGATCATGACCATTGAATTTACAATTGAATATTTTTAGCTTAAGTGCAAAGGTGGATTGATCAACATGGTTATAATTATTGTTATATAACTTACGAAATGATTATGTATTCTTTGATATATGAATATCTTTGGCTCGTTGTGCAAAGATGACTTTTGTTGTTGAATATCTTTGCTTTGTAGTGCAAAGATGAATTATTGATGAATATCTTTGGCGCTCGTAATGCAAAGATGACTTTTGTTGTTGAATATCTTTTGCTTTGTAGTGCAAAGATGAATTATTGATGAATATCTTTTGCTCGTAATGCAAAGATGACTGTTGTTGAATATCTTTGCTTTGTAGTGCAAAAAGATGAATTATTGATGAATATCTTTGGCTCGTAATGCAAGATGATGACCGTTGTTGAATATCTTTGCTTTGATGGTGCAAAGATGAATTATTGATAAATATCTTTGGCTCGTAATGCAAAGATGACTGTTGTTGAATATCTTTGCTTTGTAGTGTAAAGATTGTTGATGAATATCTTTGGCCCGTGGTGCAAAGATGAATTTATTAGTATGATTATGAGCGAGGCTGTGATTTGGTATAACCATGATATTTGATGTTTCGGGTAAAGGCGGTGATGAAAATTATCTTCGTCTGGATGAGAAGAGGAATTTAGAATCACAATTATGATTATGAGTTATTCATATGATTGTGGAAAAGGCTGTTGATTGATATTACTGAGGATAAAATATTGTTGGTGGACTTTTAGCGTGAGAAGACAATAGACTTTATAGTCTATTTGACTCTTTTAATGGATTGCTTTCGTTCACTGCAACTATGGTTGAAAAGTTTTATCATCTACCATATGTTCTAAATCTACGATTCATTCTTGATGAAGACTATTGATAATTTATTTATCTTTAGTCATAATATTCTTTCTTGAGCTAGTTGTGCTCACCCTTTTGTTTCACAATTCCTTTCGGATAATAAAAGTGTATTTGGGTGGCGGGGATAACAAGGGAATAGAAGCGGTGGTCTATAGTTGTTGAGGTTCTCCTAAAGAGTATGAAAATAATTTTATTGAGGACTTTAGTGTGTTGTATTTTATACATCATTTAATAGTTATTTTGGTGAATTAAATAGGGTGAGGCGAACCCAACTTTGGAAGGGTGTTTTGTCACTATCATACAAGATGTCTAATGACATACAAACTTCGTGTTATCATAAGACATGGTTGTGCTCATCCACTTCTTTGAGTATATTTACAAGCACTACTTATATAATCTTGGTGTTTGTTTGGAGTATAATACCCAATTAGAGCAGTGGAGATAATGATATGTCGAGAGAAGACTCACCATTGGGAAGAATATGATAGTAATCTTCTCGTTTTTCTTTGGGGTCTATTTAGATTGACCAAGGATAATTACGTGGCCATATGATATCTACCATAACCTAAAAAGCATGGCCTCCCGTATATGAAGGTTTCTTGAGCACTTCCCAAAGATTCTAATTTCTAAAAGCAGTTTTTGACTATACCTTTATGTAAGGTGTCATTGACGTGACGTACTTCTGATTGGTATATATTTGTATCCAAACTCACAGCATATGTGTTGTTGTATTTTGCACGACAATTGTTGTAATAAAGTTGTAGTTATTTTTCGTACCATATATTTGGCGACTCAGAATGGGTTGGATGGAATGGACCTATTTTGGGGTCGTTACATTTGGTATCAGAGCTTAGGGATATGATCTCTGGCGGAGATCGGGGAATAGAACTAGGAGGGAGAGATGAGTAAATCATTATTTAGTGTGTCTACCTAAGCTTAATTGTTGGTCGGTCATAATATCGGGATATTATGTGATATATTAATTTGTTCAATTAACCCTTGTTTTGAAGTTGTATTCTAGAATGATATCCGAAATAAAGAAGATGAGCAATGGAGAAATTATGATGACGAGGGAAGATGGAATCAAATGAAATGAAAGCAAGGTATTCTCAACTCTTTGAAATACTAGGTACGTAAATTTAGAGGGACGAAATTTCATAAGGAGGAGATTGTAAGACCCCCGAATTTTATGAAATAAAGGTATTCAATTTTTCTTATAATTACTATTCAAGTAAATGGTTAAATTGATAAAAGGTTAAAGTTAAGGGTGATATATGATTTTTTTTTTCAAAATAATGCAAGTGGTTATAAAATATTCATTGTTGTTGGGAATATTCGTTTGGTCGTGGAATATTCTTTATGTGGGAGAATATTAAATGCGACGGTATGTGACCATTTTTGGGCCCCATAATGAGAATAAGCTGCTTCGGATGGAGAAAAGCGACAAATTTGAGTTTTTATAAATAATGGCGTAATCGTTCTCAATTAACTTTGTTGGAATACCCGGTTGGTAAAGTAAAGTAATCTGGCGTTGTTGCACAAGATAGACACTGCGGTATTGCATAGTATTTTTTCAATTATTGATTCTTACGTGAGAAGGCACTACTCAATAATTATTACTGATAATTCTTATTCAATATTTTATTTTATTGATTCAATAATTCTTTGTGTTGATATTTTTATATTATTGTTGTTGATAATTATCAACGCACAATATTTCCCATTATCGGATCAATAATTCATATTATTTGAATAATATTATTAGATAGCATTATTGGCAATGTCTAGAAAGTTACATCAAGGAGAGGTTTGGTCACCTAATTGCGGCTTGAGAAGGAGAAATTCTTATTGAAAGCCCCTCTTTCTGAACCGCCTGGTTGTCATTATTGTGATTACGTAATATTATTTGTGAATAATTAGTTATTGATTTATATGATAAGAAAATATTTATTTGATGTGGATATAAATGATGGATTTATTTATGTATTTATAAGTGAAGGAATTAAAGATGAGGTGTTTTATCAATTATTTTGTCGAAATGGAGAACAAAATATGGGATTTTCGAAAAATTAGTTTATTACTTGATTTTGTAAAATCCATAACTCTTTTATGTATAATGAGTTAAGAGATGAGCCATATATCAAAAGAAAGCCCTAGAAGTAAGCTAATCTGTAGAAATTTGAATCACCCAAAAATTCTTTATAGATATTTCGTGGTGAAATTTTGAATGAAGCGGTCAGAAGGACTAATAGTCCAAAAAATCGGTGTTCTATACTATATTGCGTGAGTTATAAATTTTGATCAAACCGTTGGATCGTTGTAATTTTGGATATGTTATACATATATAAGTTGAGTATATGTCCACAAATTTTGAGCCGTTAAAAATGAGCGTATGATTTGTTATGAATTTTAAGAGTAAATGATTCGGAAATTAGGTTTTGGTGGAAAATTCTAGAATTGAGTGGGCCCCACTCTTGGTTGTTGGGGAAGATGGCTGATTTTTGGTGGGTGGAATAGTAGCGAGGTAAAGCCATCGGTAGCGAGTCAAGTCCGCTTGGCTTTGACGGCTAACATTTTCCTATAAATAGAGGGCTAAGTTAGAATTGAAAATCACACCATAAACAAAGTTTTCTCTCTTTCTCTCTCTAGATTATTGAGTGTAATTTGTGAGTATTTAGATACTTGGTGAGTTGATATTCATCAGTGCAAGTTTCCTTGACGTCATACATCAGATATCTGTCGTAAGTCTTTGCTCTTTTTTTGATGGGTAAGGGATATTATTTTTTAAGTAATGATATTATTTCTTGATATCATTATCTTTGAAATGTTGATCTGAAGTTTTTATCAAATTTGGAACTTTTTCATGTCGGGGTTACTATTCATGAGTTACTATTCACGAGTTACTATTCATGAGTTCTTATTCACGAGTTCTTATTCATGAGTACTATTAATATGAAGCGTGAAGATGTTTTTTTTGTGGAATTTCTATCTTTTGGTGTGAGTTACTTATTCACGATACTCAAGACTTTATTCACGATATCAAGACTATTCACGATATCTGGCACTATTCAATAGAAAAATAAAATTTCTTCTTTTCGTCAAAATATCTATACGGATACTAGCTTTGATTGTATCCATGTTTTGATCATTCTTGAATTTTACACCACTATGATTATTTTGAGGTATTTTTGGATGTATAGATTAGGAGTTATGGATTTTATGAGAAAAGACTATTTTAAAAGTAACTATTTATAACTCCTTGCGGTTAACTCCAAAATTGATGAAATTTTTATTGAGAGTACATCTATATAATATCGATTGTACTCTGTGAATTTGAAATTATTGGATAAAAGTACAATTTATGATAAATGTTTAAATATTAAATTGGTTTTAATATATATGAAAAATAGTAAATGAATTTTTAAAATTTTGAGAAAAATATATGTTCAATATGGGACTATTTTATACTAAATCCCTTAAAAGAAATATTTTTAGAAGCGATTTGGTATTTTTCATGAAAATGTTCTAGTTATGAGTAAATGAATTAAATATGTTATGTGAAGTAAGAAAATTGGAAAATATGATTTATTGGCTTGAGAATCATATATGAGATATATCTGATTTTTATGAGGGTTTTGGTTAATGATGATGAAATCTTATGAGTTTGGCATTTTAGATGATTAAATGCATTAATTATTAAAGTGTAAATAATTGGATTAAATTATTTATAAGTTTGAGAAATGATTAAAATATTATTATAATATTAATAATATTAGATTATGAGATTTCTAAGTGATTTATAACATTTGGATTAAGGTGTTATAAATATGGATATGAATTTTATTATGAAACTTTATCTTTTAGGTGTCGAGGTTCTTATGCTTGCGATATATACGGGACTATTAACGAATACTGGTCTTATTCACAACAAATTGGTTTTTCTTCCCGACCAAATTATCGTTGATTTATAAATCTTACTCTTGAAATTAAAACCATGTTTTGATTATATTATTTTATATAACATTCTTATAACCCTAATGATGATATTTCTCTTTGACTTGAGTGTAAAGATGGGTAGATTATTGGTATGATCGTGACCATAGGTTCTCTTTGGCGATGAAAGTGCAAAAGTTGAATTGTTGAATTGGTATGATCATGACCATTGAATTTACAATTGAATATTTTTTAGCTTAAGTGCAAAGGTGGATTGATCAACATGGTTATAATTATTGTTATATAACTTCACGAAATGATTATGTAATTCTTTGATATATGAATATCTTTGGCTCGTTCATGCAAAGATGACACATTGTTGAATATCTTTAGCTTTGTAGTGCAAAGATGAATTATTGATGAATATCTTTGGCTCAGAATGCAAAGATGACACATTGTTGAATATCTTTAGCTTTGTAGTGCAAAGATGAATTATTGATGAATATCTTTTTTTGCTCGTGAATGCAAAGATGACTGTAAGACCCAGATTTTATAAATAAAGATGAATTTTTTCTATAAATATTATTTTGAATATTATGGAATAAATTTGATATAATGTTATAGTTGTGGGTAATATTTATAAATTTTGCAAAAGTATGCAAGTTGTTATAAAATATTCGTTTGGTGGGGAATATTCTTTTTTGTTAGGGAATATTCGCATAATGGCTCAATCATTGGTGGACCCCTAATGTAATTATTATCGGATCGAGAAAACGACAAAAATATTTTATAAAAATAACTACGGAGGTGTTACCGTTAAAACTGTTGAACTACCCGGTGGTAAAAATACAAGAATGTCTGGCGAAGTTGACAAGAAGACTGCAGTATTGATTATTGATGCTTACGTGAGAAGTCACTCATTTATGCTCGATTATTGCTCTGATAATCACGTGATCATATCTCTTATATTATTGATTCAATTATTGTCACAAAGATCATCCTCGTATAATATGTTATAGTATTAAATCAATAATTGAGACGACAAGTTATAAATGATTAATAATTGTTGAAAGATTAAATATGTGTTGATGAAAAAAATGATTTGTGGTAAGTTTGATTATTTTATGGGGGCTCGTATATGTCATCATCTAAGAGTCTCTTCGTCAATAGTATTTACCTTCGTCAATAGTAATTACCTTCGTCAATAGTAATTACCCTTGTGAATAGTATTTACCTTCAAATAATAAGTAATTACCTTCGTCAATAGTAATTACCCTTGTGAATAGTATTTACCTTCATCGATAGTAATTACCTTCGTCAATAGTAATTACCCTTGTGAATAGTATTTACCTTCGTCAATAGTATTTACCTTCGTTAATAGTAATTACCTTTACCAGACGTCGAACCACTTGTCGCTTCACATTACAAAAGCGTCGAACCACTTGTCGTTTCACATTACAAAGGCCAAACCAAATTCGTCAAGCCACTTGCTTTTCACACTAAGAAAAGCTAAGCTAGAAATCTTCTATAAATAGAGGCCTCAGGGCTTCATTATTTTTCACTTAATTCATTCAAGCTATAGAGAGAGAAAGTATATGTAGAGAATAAGAGAAAGAAGAAGTATATTTTGTTACTACCTTTGCCGCAAAGATTCAATCTCCTACCAAATGTAAGGGGTGTTATTCTTTCTTATTCATGAAGAAGCTGTTGTTATTCCATCGCTTATTATTACGTTGGAATAACTCGTATAAGTGGTTTACCCTATACTTGGTGACATTCTTCTATTATTCTCGTTGGAACATCCTCGTCTGTGTGTTTTACAGGACTCGGTTCCGCTCTTTATTATTATTACATTGGAACATCACATGCTCTGTGTGTTTTACACCGGACTGGTTAAAATCTTTATTATTCTCGCTGGAACATCCATGCTCGTGTTTTACACGGGACTGGTTCCGCTTTTTTATTATTATGTTGGAATATCCTATCTCGTGTGTTTTACACCGGATCCGGTTCCATCTTTATTATTCTGTTGGAACATCCCGCTTGGTGTGAATTTCACCGACCGGTTCCGTTATTTATTATTCATTGGAATAACTCGCTATGCATGCGGCCTATCGCATGCATGGTGATTTCTTTTGTTATTCCATTCTTTATTATACCCAATTGGTTAAAACTTTGACTTCTATACTCCATGAAATTAGTAGAATATCCTTGATATTTGCGTTTCATCAAGTATCTTTTCATGGAAATATTCTTTCGATCATTCTTGAATTTTACTCTACAAAACAAAATTATCATGTCGACAATTTGGACGTTAATAATTCTGGATAAAATAATTCTTGAACTTGTTTTATTGAATTCTTATATCATTGTCATCATCCTCATGTTTATATTTTTTGAAAGTCATCCGTGGCTCAGAAGTGCATAGATGGACTTGGTATGATTATGACGAGAGACTATTCTTGTAATCATGACCGTAATGTTACAAATGATGTGATAAAAATCTCAAAGGGTCAGTAGTGCATTGATGGACGATTGTTGGCATGATCATGACTATTAATGAATACACAAATATTCTTGGCCCGTAGTAGTGCATGAATAATTGTGGTCGTGATACTAAAGAATATCCTTGGTCAGTAGTGTGGGGTGATTCGATGATGTGAAATATTTATTAAAGTCGAGTCTCAAATTTATAAACAAATGATGAAAAACCTTTTAAAACCTAAAAGATAGTAGACTTTATTTTCTACTTGACTCTTTTAATGGATCAGATATTTCACCGCAGCTTAAACCTGGTTGTCTATTGTATTTTATCGGTTTAACATTATTCAAGACTATTGATAATTTATTTCGCATTATCTTAGTCATAATATTTCTATCGGGCTAGTTGAGCTCACCCTTTCTTTCTTCGTTCTCTTCTGTGAAATGATAATATATTTGGGACGAGTCTGGGGAAACGAGTGATGGTCCCGAAGATAAGATTAGTAGTCCTCACTATTATTCGTAAAATAGTGTGATAATAATCGTAATGAGGACTTTTGTTTGAGTTTGTATAATATCTAGTAGATTTATATTTGTATTTAAACTCACGATTTATGTCGATCAGACACACTACGCTTATGTTAATAAGTTGTTTTTTAAATTTCGCACCATGTAAGTGTCGCACCCAAGATGGGTGATGTATACCTAATTTTGGGGCGCCACGGTTAGTATCGAGCTTAGGATATGATCCCCAGCTAAGATGTGAGAATAGTACTAGGAGGGAGAGACGGGGAATACCTTCGCTAGTATGACCTACCTAAGTTTATGTGATATTTTATTGGTTGGTCGGAAGATAGGGATAATTTGTTACATGTCAATTAACCTTTTGTTTTGTGGCAAGATTCGAAAATGACATCCGAGAATGTTGAGAATAGCAATGGGCATGCAGCGATTGTTGATTCACCACATATCAATAATCGAGGATAATGTGCATCAGGAAGGCGACAATCCTCACGCAAACAACAACACCGACCAAATGACGAAACGATCGATGTTCAGAGGCTTTATGCAATTTATGCAACAAAGAAAGTAGAAATGACTCGCCCAAAACGTAGGTGGAAACACGGAAAACTCTCAAGCGGTCACCGCTAAACAATTTAAGGAGCTAGGACCACCGGAGTTTAAGGAGAGCAAAACCACTTCTGGCGGAAGCATGGATAAAGCAGATTACAAGATATTTGATGTCTTGGGATGCTCCGAGGAGCAAAAGGTTCCTTTCACGCGCTTTTATGTTGCGCGGAGAAGGCGGATTCTTGGTGGGAATCCAGAAACGACTCAACCAAATTGCATCAAGATATCTTGGGAGAAGTTCCAGAGTCGTTCAACGACAAATACTTTCCGAAAGTATTCGCCACATGAAGGAGGTGGAGTTTATCAAGTTGGAACAAAACAATGACCGTGTCGCAATACGAGGCAAAATTTGCGGAGTTATCACGGTTTCGCCCCACTTGGTGGATAATGAAGAAGAGAATGGCGCGAATGTTTTTAAGAGGTTTGAAGTCGAGAGATACGTCAACATCTTATTTCTCATAAACCGTGTTTGTATTCGAGATGTTGTAAATAGGGCTCGATTAGGAGCGCGATAATGAGTCAACGCAACTAAAAGAGAGAGAGGCAACAAGCAAAATTATAATACCGGCGAGAATAGTCATCGAGGCGGTGACAACAAGCGTGGAGGGAATCAATAAAGCCGAGATATGGTAACCACTTGGTGGTAATCGTGGCCAAAACAATAAGAATGGACATTTCAAGAAAAGGAGATTCAACAATGATGGAAAGACGCAAAGACCAAAGACCCATTGTTAAGGAAGGAGAAAGACCACCTATCATATGCTTCAAATGCGGAGGAGAGGACACATCATCCAAGCTCGTCAGGCCATGCCGTCAAAGCATGTTATAATTGTGGAAGAGAAGGTCACTTAGCTCGATTTTGTCGTTCATCAAGACAAATTCAACTAGGATGGAGGCACCAAAGGCCATCCCGTAAAATTCAAAACCCAGAAGTGCAAGGGAGAGCATTTGTTGTGACCTCCCAAAGAGCAAGGAATCGAATGAGGTCATCACTTGGTAAGTTTATCATAAACTCTAATGAAGTCTATACTTTATTTGATAACCGGTTCTACCCATTCTTTTATTTCTCCTACTTGCGCTCATCGATTAAATTTGACTCAGGAGAAATTAGACTTTGACTTATCTGTGGAAACTCCGTTGGGAGAAACCTTCATTACATCCATCGCTTATAAGTCTTGTTTGGTTCAAATCGGTACCCTCACATTACCCGTCGATCTTATTTCATTAAAAATACTTGCATTTGACGTGATTACAGTGGATTGATTGGTTAACTACTTATCATGCAAAAATTGATTGTTTTCGTAAGGTTGTTAGCTTTCATATTCCTAATCAACCAATTATGCTAATTCAAACGACCAAACCATTAAAATCAATCACGGTCATCTCAAGCCATAAAGCTATTAGTTTATTGAAAACGGATGTCAAGCTTTCTTAGCTCATGTCACGATTTAAATAAAAATACGCCGCTTTTAAACGATATTCCTATTGTTAATAAATTTCCGACGTATTCCCCGAAGAACTTCCCGGCCTACCCCAGTAGCGTGAAATTGAATTTTGTATCGACCTTGAACCCTAAGACAAAACCTATTTCCAAAGCCCCATATCGAATGGCTCTATTGAACTTCGTGGAGTTAAAGACCCAATGCAGGAATTGTTAGACATTGGCTTTATTCGTCCTAGTACTTCTCCTTGGGGTGCTCTCTGTTCTATTCGTGAAGAAGAAAGATGGGAGTATGCGACTTTTGTATTGATTATCTGGAGTTGAATCACGTCACCATCAAAAATAGGTATCCATTGCCACGTATTGATGACTGTTTGACCCGATTTGCAAGGAGCCAAATTCTTTTCAAAGATTGATCTTCGTCCGAATATCACCAATTGAAGATTAGAACCACGACATTCCAAAGACGGCTTTTAACTCCCAGACGGCATTATGAATTCTAGTCATGTCCTTTGGATCGACTAATGCTCCCGCCGCCTTCATGGATATGATGAACCGAGTATTCAAGGAATATTTATATCACTTTGTGGTCGTCTTTATTGATGACATCCTTATTTATTCCAAAAGCCGTGAAGATCATGAAGCAACACTTGAGGTCGACACTCCAAAAGCTTCGTGAATATAAGCTTTATGCCAAGTTGAAGAAATGCGAGTTCGTCGAAGAAGTAGCATTCCTTGGGCACGTGGTATCAAGTCATGGAATATCTGTTGACCCAAAGAAAGATTGAAGCTATTCAAAGTGGGAACAACCTAAATCGATGACCAAGACGTAGCTTTCTCGGTTTATTTGGTTATTATCGGAGATTCGTGGAAGGATTTTCTCGAATCGCTATTCCATCGACTCGGTGACTTCGGAAGATACAAAGTTCGGTTGGAGCGAAGAATGTGAGAAGAGTTTTCAAGAACTCAAGAGGAGACTTATTTCAAAGACTGCTCGACAATACCATCCGGCTCGGAGGATTTGTCATCTATGGTGATGCTTCGAGCAAAGGGTTGGGATGTGTTCTCATGCAACATGGAAAAGTAATAGTTTATGCCTCATGACAACTCAAAGAATATGAGAGGAATTATCCTACTCATGATCTAGAGTTGGCATTTGTTGTCTTTGCACTTAAAATTTGGAGGCATTACTTGTATGGGGAGAAAGTGGAGATCTTTACGGATCATAAAAGCCTCAAATATTTCTTCACTCAAAAGGAACTCAACACGCGACAACGACGTTGGCTTGAACTCATTGAAAGATTATGATCATACCATCCAATACCATCCTCGAAAAGCGAACGTGGTAGCCGACGATTGAGTGAAAATCATATGCAAGTCTGAGTGCGATATTGTCAACGCAAAAGACCATTTTGTGTGACTTGCAAAGGATGGAGATAGAATTAAAGACCTGTGGACGCGTGTGATGATAGCGAGTATCTGAGTAGAACCGACTTTAATTGATAAAGTTAAAGTCGCTTTCAAGCTCACGGACTGGAGGCGACGCGTATGAGGAAGAAAGTGCAAGAAGGTGCTATCTTGGGAAGCAAGAATCGATGAAGAAGGAATACTTGAGTCAACTCCGCACTTTGTGTTCCTAACGACCCGATTTAAAGTATAATATCATGATGGAGGCACACAACACACCATTTGCAATCCATCACGGGAGTACCAAAATGTATCATGATATTCGCCATACATTTTGGTGGAGCAATATGAAGAGAGAGATAGCGCTGTTTATCTCAAGGTGTCTAACTTGTCAACGAAAGTTAAAGCGGAGCATCAAGTACCAAAAGGTCCATTGCAACCACTTGAAATTCGAGAATGGAAGTGGGAGCACATTACCATGGATTTCAATTATCGGTCTTCCTAAGGTTTCTCAAGGCATTGATGCGATTTGGGTCATTATTGATAGGTTGACCAAGTCCGCTTCATTTTTACCGACACAGAAACTTATACACTTGAACGTCTTGCTTTCAGTATGTACATAAACGAGATTGTAAGATCGCATGGTATGCCGGGTATCCATAGTTTTCGATCGAGACCCAAGATTCACTTCACGATTTTGGGTTAGTTTGCAAAAAGCTATGGGCACAGATTTTACGATTTAGCTCTAAGATATCATCCTCGCACGGACGGACAATCGGAGAGGACTATTCAAACTCTTGAAGATCTATTAAGACTCGTGTCCTTGATTTCAGGGAGTTGGGACAAGTTCTTACCATTGGTGGAGTTTTCCTACAACAACGAGTTATCAAGAAAGTATCGCATGGCTCCATTCGAGCGTTGTATGGAAGAAAGTGTCGTTCTCCAAAGATCTTTGGGATGAGGTGGGTGAAGCAACGTTGTTGGGACCGGGAGTTGGTACGTATGACTACGGAAAAAGATTCAAACGATCCGACAACGATAAAAACCTCACAAAATCGACAAAAGAGTTATGCCGATCTTCATCGAAAGGACGTGGAATTCGATATAGGAGAGATCATGTGTTGTTAAGAGTTGCTTCCATGGAAAGGAGTTACAAGATTTAGAAAAAGAGGAAAACTCAACCCTCGATTCATCGGTCCATTTTTAATCCTCGATCGAGTAGGAATCGTGGCCTATAGACTCGCTTTACCGCCAAATATGTCTCGTGTTCATAACGTTTTTCACATATCTATGTTACGTAAATATGTGAAAGACCCGAACCATATTATTGAGTTAGAACCGGACGAAATAGCGGAAGATTTGACGTATGAAGAGGTTCCTGCTCAAATTTTGATAAGAAGGAACATATTCTACGCTTCCAAGGTTATACCTCAAGTCAAAGTTTTGTGGAGGAACCACGATGTTGAGGAAATGACTTGGGAGTTAGAATCAAATGAAATCAAGGTATCCTTACCTCTTCGACATACCAGTACGCACCCTAATTTCGAGGGCTTAAATTTCATGTTAAGGGAGGTTGTAAGACCCCAGCTTTTATAAATAAAGATGAATTTTTCTATAAATATTATTTTGAATATTATGGAATAAATTTGATATAATGTTATAGTTGTGGGTAATATTTATAAATTTTGCAAAGTATGCAAGTTGTTATAAAATATTCGTTTGGTCGGGAATATTCTTTTTGTTAGGGAATATTCGTATATAATGGCTCAATCATTGGTGGACCCTACAATGTAATTATTGTTTGATTGAGAAAACGACAAAAATATTTTATAAAAATAACGGCGGAGGTGTTACCGTTAAAACCGTTGAACTACCCTAATTGGTAAAAGTACAAGAATCTGGCGTAGTTGCATAAGCAAGAAAGACACTGCAGTATTGATTATTGATGCTTACGTGAGAAGTCACTACCTATGCTCAATTATTGCCACGAGAATTCTTGATCATATCTCTTATATTATTGATTCAATTATTGTCACAAGATCATCTCGTATAATATGTTATAGTATTAAATCAATAATTGAGACGACAAGTTATAAATGATTAATAATTGTTGAAAGATTAAATATGTGTTGATGAAAAAAATGATTTGTGGTAAGTTTGATTATTTTATGGGGGCTCATATGTCATCATCTAAGAGTCTCTTCATCAATAAGATTTACCTTCTAATCAATAGTAATTACCTTCGTCAATAGTAATTACCCTTGTGAATAGTATTTACCTTCGTCAATAGTAATTACCTTAAATCGATAGTAATTACCCTTGTGAATAGTATTTACCTTCATCGATAAGTAATTACCTTCGCCAATAGTAATTACCTTGTGAATAGTATTTACCTTCGTCGATAGTATTTACCTTCGTTAATAGTAATTACCTTTACCAGACGCCGAACCACTTGTCGTTTCACATTATGTGCGCCGAACCACTTGTCGTTTCACATTACAAGCGCCAAACCCGATTCGTCGAGCCACTCGCTTTTCACATCTAAAGTGCTAAGCTAGAAATCTTCTATAAATAGAGGCCTAGGGCTTCATTATTTTCACTTAATTCATTCAAGCTATAGAGAGAGAAAGTATAGAGAATAAGAGAGAAAGAAGAAGAGTATTTTGTTCTTACACCGTTGCAGATTCAATCTCCTACCAAATGTAAGGGGTGTTATTCTTTCTTATTCACGAAGAGAAGCTGTTGTTATTCCATTGCTTATTATTCTCGTTGGAATAACTCAGATAAGTGGTTTACCCTATACTTGGTGACATTCTTCTATTATTCTCGTTGGAACATCCTGCTCGTGTGTTTTACACAGGACCGGTTAAAATCTTTATTATTATTATTTTGAACATCACGTCGCATGTTTTACACACGGGACTCGGGTTCTCATCTTTATTATTCGTTGGAACATCACGCTCGTGTGTTTTACACCGGACTGGTTCCGCTTTTTTTATTATTACGTTGGAATATCCTATCGTGTGTTTTACACCGGATCCGGTTCCATCTTTATTATTACATTTGGAACATCCCGTCGTTGTGAATTTCACCGACGGTTCCGAATTATTTATTATTCCATTGGAATAACACGTCTGCATGCGGTCTATCGCATGCACGGTGATTTCTTTTGTTATTCCATTCTTTATTATACCCAAATTGGTTAAAACTTTGACTTCTATACTCCATGAAATTAGTAGAATATCCTCGATATTTGCGTTTCATCAAGTATCTTTTCATGGAAATATTCTTCCGATCATTCTTGAATTTTACTCTACAAAACAAGATCATGTTGACAATTTGGACGTTAATAATTCTGGATAAAATAATTCTTGAACTTGTTTTATTGAATTCTTATATCATTGTCATCATCCTCATGTTTATATTTTTTGAAAGTCATCTCGTGGCACAGTAGTGCATAGATGGACTTGGTATGATTATGACCAGAGACTATTCGGTGTAATCATGACCGTAATGTTACAAATGATGTGATAAAATCCTCGGGTAGTAGTAGTGCATTGATGGATGATTGTTGGCATGATCATGACCATTAATGAATACACAAATATTCTTGGCCCGTGAGTGCATGAATAATTGTGGTCGTGATCTTAAAGAATATCCTCGGTAGTAGTGCGGGGGTGATTCGATGATGTGAAATATTTATTAAAAGCCGAGTCTCAACTATAAACAATGATGAAAACCTTTTAAAACCTAAAAGATAGTAGACTTTATTTTCTACTTGACTCTTTTAATGGATTGCATATTCACGCAGCTTGATTAACCGGCTGTTTATCATTGTATTTTATCGGTTTAACATTATCAAGACTATTGATAATTTATTCGCATTATCTTAGTCATAATATTTCTTCATTGGGCTAGTTGAGCTCACCCTTTCTTTCACCGTTCTCTTCGTGAAATGATAATATAAATTTGGGACGAGTGGAGAAACAGTGATGGTCCGAAGATAGCATTAGTAGTCCTCACTATTACGTAAAATAAAGTGTGATAATAATCTATAATGAGGACTTTTTGTTTGAGTTTGTATAATATCTAGTAGAATTTATATTTGTATTTAAACTCACGGTTTATGTCGTATTGCATACCGGCGCTTATGTTAATAAGTTGTTTTTTTTAAATTGCACCATGTAAGTGTCGACCCAAGATGGGTGATGTATACCTAATTTTGGGGCGTCACATGACTGTTGTTGAATATCTTTAATTTTGTAGTGCAAAGATGAATTATTGATGAATATCTTTGGCTCGTAATGCAAAGATGACACATTGTTGAATATCTTTTGCTTTGTAGTGCAAAAGATGAATTATTGATAAATATCTTTGGCTCGTAATGCAAAGATGACCTGTTGTTGAATATCTTTTGCTTTTGTAGATTGTTGATGAATAATATCTTTGCCCGTAGCAAAAAGATGAATTTATTAAGTATGATTATGAGCGAGGCGTGATTTGGTATAACCATGATATTTGATCTTTCGGTAAAGACGGTGATGAAAATTATCTTCGTCCCTAGATGAGAAGAGGAATTTAGAATCACAATTATGATTATGAGTTATTCATATGATTGTGGAAAGGCTGTTGATTGATGTTACTGAGGATAAAATATTGTTGGTGGACTTTTAACGTGGAGAAGACAATAGACTTTATAGTCTATTTGACTCTTTTAATGGATTGCTCGTCGTTACCGCAACTATGGTTGAAAAGTTTTATCATCTACCATATGTTCTAAATCTACGATTCATTCTTGATGAAGACTATTGATAATTTATTTATCTTTAGTCATAATATTCTTTCTTGAGCTAGTTGTGCTCACCCTTTTGTTTCACAATTCCTTTCGGATAATAAAAGTGTATTTGGGTTGGCCCGGGGATAACAAGGGAATGTAAGCGGTGGTCTATAGTTGTTGAGGTTCTCCCTAAAGAGTATGAAAATAATTTTATTGAGGACTTTAGTGTGTTGTATTTTATACATCATTTAATAGTTATTTTTGGTGAATTAAATAGGGTGAAAGCGAAACCAACTTTGGAAGCGGTGTTTTGTCACTATCATACAAGATGTCTAATGACATACAAACTCGTGTTATCATAAGACATGGTTGTGCTCATCCACTTCTTTGAGTATATTTACAAGCACTACTTATATAATCTTGGTGTTTGTTTGGAGTATAATACCCAATTAGAGACAAGTGGAGATAATGATATGTCAAGAGAAGACTCACCATTGGAAAGAATACGATAGTAATCTTCTTGTTTTTCTTTGGGGTCTATTAGGTCAACCAAGGATAATTCGTGGCCATATGATATCTACCATAACCTAAAAAGCATGGCCTCCCATGTATGAAGGTTTCTTGAGCACTTCCCAAAGATTCTAATTTCTAAAAGCAGGTTTTGACTATACCTTTATGTAAGGTGTCATTGCGACGTCTACTGAGTTGGTATATATTTGTATCCAAACTCACAAAGATATGTGTTGTTGTATTTTTGCACGACAATTGTTGTAATAAAGTTGTAGTTGTTTTTCGTACCATATATTTGGCGACTTCGAATGGGTTGGATGGAATGGACCTATTTTGGGGTCATTAAATGTTTTACGCTTTCAATTATTGCTACGATAATTGCATCATATCTCTTATATTATTGATTCAATTATTGTCACAAGATCATCTCATATAATATGTTATAGTATTAAATCAATAATTGAGACGACAAGTTATAAATGATTAATAATTGTTGAAAGATTAAATATGTGTTATGATTTGTGGTAAGTTTGATTATTTTATGGGGGGCTCGTATATGTCATCATCTAAGAGTCTCTTCGTCGATAGTAATTACCTTTGTGAATAGTAATTACCTTCGTTAATAGTATTTACCTTCACGTCGATAGTAATTACCCTTGTGAATAGTATTTACCTTCAATCGATAAGTAATTACCTTCGTCAATAAGTAATTACCCTTGTGAATAGTATTTACCTACCGTCAATAGTATTTACCTTCGTTAATAGTAATTACCTTTACCAGACGCCGAACCACTTGTCGTTTCACATTACAAAGGCCGAACCACTTGTCGTTTCACATTACAAAGCGCCAAACCACTTTTCTTTTCACATCATTAGTCGTCTGAGCCACTTGCCTTTTCACACGGCAAGTCTTAAGCTAGAAATCTTCTATAAATAGAGGCCTAGGATTCATTATTTTCACTTAATTCATTCAAGCTATGTAGAGAGAAATTATAGAAAGAATAAGAGAGAAAGAAGAAGAGTATTTTGTTACTTACTTTTCGTAAATATTCAATCTCCTACCAAAAGTAAGGGGTGTTATTCTTTCTTATTCATGAAGAGAAGCTGTTGTTATTCCATTGCTTATTATTCTCATTGGAATAACTTTGTATACGTGGTTTACCTATACTTGGTGACATTCTTCTATTATTACATTGGAACATCCACATGTGTGTTTTACACAGGACTGGTTAAAATCTTTTATTACTATACATTTGGAACATCATGCGTCAAGTGTTTTACTGGGACTGGTTCCAATCTTTATTATTATTACATTTGGAACATCACATCGTGTGTGTTTTACACCGGACTGGTTAAAATCTTTATCATTCTGTTGGAATATCCTATTCGTGTGTTTTACACCGGATCCGGTTCCATCTTTATTATTCTGTTGGAACATCCCGCTTGCGGTGAATTTCACCGACTTGGTTCCGTTATTATTATTACATTGGAATAACTTCGTCTGTCTGCGCTGCCGCATGCATGGTGATTTCTTTTGTTATTCCATTCTTTATTATACCCAGTTGGTTAAAACTTTTGACTTCTATACTCCATGAAATTAGTAGAATATCCTTGATATTTGCGTTTCATCCAAAGATCTTTCATGGAAATATTCTTCCCGATCATTCTTGAATTTTACTAATTTGGACGTTAATAATTCCCGGATAAAATAATTCTTGAACTTGTTTTATTGAATTCTTATATCATTGTCATCATCCTCATGTTTATATTTTTTGAAAGTCATACATGGCATTCTGTAGTGCATAGATGGACTTGGTATGATTATGACTGAGACTATTGATTGTAATCATGGCCGTAATGTTACAAATGATGTGATAAAAATCCTCGATGGTAGTAGTAGTGCATTGGTGGACGATTGTTGGCATGATCATGACCATTAATGAATACACAAATATTCTCGGCCCGTAGTGCATGAATAATTGTGGTCGCGTGATACTAAAGAATATCCTCGCCAGTAGTGCGGGGGTGATTCGATGATGTGGAATATTTATTAAAATTTGAGTCTCAAATTTATACAAATGATGAAAAACCTTTAAAACCTAAAAGATAGTAGACTTTATTTTCTACTTGACTCTTTTAATGGATTAAGTATTATTCACGCTGCATGAATTTGGTTGTCTATTGTATTTTATCGGTTTAACATTGTTGAAGACTATTGATAATTTATTCGCATTATCTTAGTCATAATATTTCTTTTTGGGCTAGTTGAGCTCACCCTTTCTTTCAACCGTTTTCTCTTGAAATGAGAATATAGCCGGGGACTAGTCGAGGGGAAACGCAGTGATGGTCTGAAGATAGCATTAGTAGTCCTCACTATTCGTAAAATAGTGTGATAATAACTATAATGAGGACTTTTTGTTTGAGTTTGTATAATATCTAGTAGGCGATATTTGTATTTAAACTCACGATTTATATCGTATTGTACTACGAGTTATGTTAATAAGTTGTATTTAAATTACATGCACCTATGTAAGTGGCGACCCAAGATGGGTGATGTATACCTAATTTTGGGGCGTCACAATAGCTTCTCTCTATAATTTTCTCTCAGAGTTTAATTGAATTAAAGTGAAAATAATGAAGGAATGAAGCTTTATTTATAGGAAAATAGAATGCATAGTAATTAATCCATGAACGGTCAGATTGATTTATTTTAAATCGGCGGTCCATATTTAAAGCAAAATCTTTTAAATAAAATATCATATATTCTATTTATATAAAAACATTTTACTACGCAAACACATTATGCAACACTATGCATAATAAAATATAATATATTCTATTTATAGAATAACTTTAATAAAGTATTCATTTTTATAAAAAATGTTTCGCATTTTATTACGTTAATAATACTGAATAAAACAAAACGTCATTATCATTATAATAATTCATATTATTAATAAATGATAATGGAATCAAACCGAAAGGTGACTTCTCACATAAGTATCGATAATCAATACCTGCAGTGTCTTTCTTTATGCAACCACACGTATTCTCGTACTTTTACTACCGAAGTAGTTCAACAAGATATCAAGCGGTAAAACTTCCGCCGTTATTTCAATAAAATATTTTTGTCGTTTTCTCAATCCAACAATAATTATGTTAATAGGGTCCACCAATGATTGAGTAGTTGACGAATATTCCCTCGCTAAACAAGAATATTCCCTAACCAATCGAATATAATATAACCACTTGCATACTTTGCAAAATTTATAAATACTACCCACAACTATAATATTATCTCAAATTCACACCATAATATTAAAAATTATTTCGACAAAATTTAAATCTTTATTGATAAAATCTGGGGTCTCACAAATGGACACAAGAATTAAAATAATGATTGAAAAACATTAAATATAGTACTCAATTGTCTATAATACCCTTAAATCATTAATTTATCATAGCACAAGAGTTTAAAGTACCAAAACAATAGGTAGAGTAATGAGGGGTAATTTTGGAAAAATTATCATTAATTCTCCTAGATTTAAACAAACGTCAATTAATTAGAGACAAATAAAAAATTCTAAAACGTCATTTAAATAGGGACGGAGGGAGTACTCTTTAATAGTAGTATTTGTTTATTAAGCAAAGGCATTTAGTATTATTATTATTATAGTCCCTTGTTGGAACTTGTGACTCATAATATAAAAATTACTAAAAAAGACTAGTGTGGAGTATGGCGCGGGGCGTGCCGATGCAAAGCTGGGAGTGGCGCGGGGTGCGCCAAGGACAACTTGGGAGCGGCGCGGGCCACGCTGGTCGGTGGACTCAAGTTAAATGGTTTGTTATTTGGGAGGACATTATGAGTATTTGAGTCATAATGTGAAGTAGGGTTTAAATATGATTAGTGGCTATAAATACTATTTATTGTAAAGTCATGTGTAACCAAGGAATCATCAATAAAACAACAAGCCGCATATGGAGTACCCGAATTAGGAAACCACGTAAATCTTTGTGTGTTAGTTTTCTATTGTCGTATGCGTGTGTGTGATCCTAATTCTAACATCCCTCCGTTACAAAATTAAATTAAATCTACTTTTTTTCTTCATCTTAATTTACAAAGTGATATAATTTCTTTAATTTATTAGTACTTATCTATTATCATATATCTAAGAACTTAAAATTATTTTTATTATTTTAAAAATATATCCCTAATTTTAAAAGAGACATAATTGATAAGTTGAGGTTTAAACATCTGCATCACAATTGGAAGGTTCTTCACGTAGGATATGTTTTTAATGAATGAACAAAGAGAAAATAAAACAGGTGGCCTAGCGGGTGATGATATAATGTCACATGATAAGTTTGATTTGAATTAAGAAAATTAAACATGTTGTAATTAATCCTTATCTCCATGCATGACTCTATCCGTCACACAAAAAAAAAAGGTTTTCGTTTGCAAGTCTTATTAAATTTAAAGACATACTACTATAATTTTATTTCATGCTTAATTTTTCTTAAATTTTATAAAGTGTTTAGTTTAGTAGTAATGATATAATAATAAAATTGTAATGATAAATTTAAAAATATTATGTCATTTTATAATTTATAATACCGTCTAAAGAAATAAAATAATTTCCTTTTGTCAATAAAAATTGACCAATGAGACTCTTTTTATTGAGATAATGAAGTAGTATTAAAAAGATAAGCTCTATTTCTATATATATTTTTGATATTTTCATATGATTTCTGACGTTGAGTTTGTGGATTAAAGGTACCATAGCAATCATAAAATTCCAACAGCTAGCGGTTGACATTCCTTGGATCCATTAATCCATTCCAAGTTGATGCAATCTAAATTATGATTACCCACTTGCTTGTAAACAAACAATTTTTATTTTTTTTCAAATGGCAAATGGATTTTATTTCTGAAAAACAAACATTTTGATCACCAAACAAATGAATTAAGTTAACTAATATATATATCTCCTAGATTAATTCCTATCTATAAAACTCTTGTTGGTGTAATTTTCTGGGTACCAATAAAGCTCTAATGTTGAATCAATGCAATAAAGCACATATATTCAAATTTTATTACAACAGCTAAAGAGGTCTCTAACATGACCTCATATTAATAACTTAAGTTTTTAAATTAGTTGGTTACTTGACAATGTGTGGAGTAACCTCCCAAGTTATATATTGATTCTTTAGATCTTAGTTGACTCTCAAGTTATATATTGAGCCTAACATCATATTCAAATATCTAACTCAAAACCAATTGACAATGAGTCTAGTAACTCTCTCAAGTTATATATATATATATATATATATATATATATATATATATATATATATATATATAACTCAAAACCAATTGACAATGAGTGTAGTAACTTCTCAAGTTATATATTGAGTTTTTAGGTCTTATTTGTCCGATAGTTAATTTGTATTGCTTATCTTTTCAAAGATAACAATATATGTAAGGGACTAAATTAATCTAATAAATTTATTTGTGTCAGTATTATAAATGAAATACAAAGATATTATTAATTTACTAAAAAAGAATGCACACATTTTTATTGGTAATATAAAATTATACTATATTCTTAAATTCATCCAAACAATTCAAATACTCAATAATGGAAGAGTTAATATGAAACAAAAAATATATCTTTAAAATTCATAAAATTTGCAAAGAAGATTCATTTTGTGATAGTAATATTTATGATTGTATTGTCTAAATTAAATTAATTCTCATAGATTTAAATTTTCAAATTTTGAAAATCCACTTTAAAAAGTTAAAATAATTAAACTCATTTAGTGAGATAAATAAAATATTAATTATTAATAATGCAAATTATTTAAATATGCAAACAAGTACTCCATATATATACAAAAATCCACTCGAGAAGCGAACACGGCTGCTTCCTTGTAGGTCCGCCCCTGTTGACAATCATCCCAAAGTATAAAATTGGGAGACCAATCCTTTCTAAAATTATAAATCCAAAGTGTAATATTTCTACTAAGAAGTCTCCAACTTTTGATAATCATCTTTGGTGGTTTTAATAAAATAAAATAAATTTTATTTCTGTCTATAGAATATTCTATCCCCTACTCTCGCATTCTATTTATACGAACTAGTGTAAACACTGCACTTTTATAATTGTATTAACTTGATTTACTATATGAATGAACATTAATTCTTTTCTTTTCGTTTTTCATTGATATTTCTAAAGTAAAAAAATAATGTTATCAAAATAATAAGTCTCATTAAAAATGATAGTTATCATTTAGAAAAATTATAAAAATATCACTAAATATATATTTACTCTCTCAATATAACTTTAACTCCTATATTGTCAATAGCCTCTAATTATTTTTTTTTTATGTTATTAGTAGAATCGACTAAATTCCAAATTACATCTTAAACTTTAACTTTAAAATCGATTTGCACCATAAATTTTATTTTGAATTAAATAGACCTTAAACTTTTAAGTTTAATTACAATTTGTACCTATCGCACTAAAATTTAGAGTACAAATTATTTTGATACTCAAAATTTAGAGTGTCTTTAATCTAAAATAAATTTTATGATTTAAGTGGGAGATTAGCGGTTAAATGTAGGACTGGGTACTCCAAACAATGCTTAACATACAAAAGTTAAGATTGTTCATAGAGGAATTTAACAAAGTACCTGATAATACTCTTATTGTTCAAAAAAGAAAAAAGAAAAAAGAAAAAAGAAAATACTTGGTGAGTGAAGGGAAGGAGTTGCATGAAAGCTTTATTTCATTGGTGATGCCGTGTAGTTCCACTATACTTGTAAGTCGTACGCATCCCTCGGCCGTCTCTTTAATTATCGATCTTTGCTTGCTCCCCCTTTCTCTCTCCCTGCTTGATATTATACCGACATGGCTCCTACCAAATGGGGTTTCTCTCTTTGAGACTAGAATTTGACTTGGGTATGTGTAGTGTAGTCTCTTCTTCTTTGAATTGTCCAGAATCAGATTTCACTTATTTTTATCGCTACTTAATTTCTCTCATCGTTTTCTCCTCGCTCTGAGATATTTGGTTTCCAGTTTGTGGATTCTTAGTGTCTTTTACTTGCTCTTTCTTTCATTATGCATAATTTTGATTTGTATATATTGCTATAAGATACTTTGTGGATTCTTAATTTTTTGATTTCGACTGCTTTATTGGGATTTTCCTAATGGAATATTATTTCTGGATCAATGCACTTCTGATGAACTAGAGTTATTAATAAATTGTTGATCAGCAACTGGTTCTTGCAGATCTTTAGTGGAATTTACTTAAACAAATAAAGATTGTCAGAAATTCGAAATTTCAGGTGGAATTTGCAGTTGAACAGATTTTGAACTGCAAGGATGACTATTCATTCTGTATATTACAAAGAACGTGAAGGGATTGTTCAGAATCCGATTGGGCACTTGTCACTGGCTTCAACTCCTTGGTGGAGTGGAATGGGGACTCAATTGCCTTGTGTTGAATCTCTTGGTCAATTGAAGTCTTTATCTCTTGAACACTCTTCAAGTGGGGACCAACTCACTTCCGCTAAACACGCCGAGCGTGGTATAGAAAAAGGGATCACATCTCAATTGACCATCTTTACTGGTAATTTCCTTTTTACGCGCACTTATGCCATTTTGCTGTTATCTGATTCTTGGATTCAATATATGGAACCTTTGATGGGGGTAATTCTAGTGTTTTTCCCCGTCACTGAAAAAACTAGGGTGTAGCTAGTAATTGACTAATTGTTAATAGTTGTTTATCAACTGCATAGAGATTTTTAGAATTGGTTACTTTCATTAACAAGAAGTTTATGATTATTTCCTTTCCATGATTTGATATTAAAGGATGCTTATGGTGTAACACCCCCTTCTCGAATAAGAAAGGAAAGGAAGGTCACGTGCAAAGCACAACAACCTTCAAAACTATAAACTAATAGTTAATAATTCATAAATGTCGAATTAAATACAATTCTCCAAAATTTGGCAAAATAATCACAACCTAAAACAAAATAAACCTAGATGATCAAATGTAGCTCTCTTCACACGAAACTCTAAATCGCCCCTACAAACCTGTCAGAAGAAAAACACCGCATGAGTTAATTGTCCAGTACAGATAACGATATACAAAAGAAGTATAATTGACAAATAGAACTAACTGAATAGAATATGAAAGATAACCTCAAATATAAGCACCAACATTAACAAAATCTTCGAAGTCTGAACAAGATATAACTGAATCTAACAAAACTAACGAACCAAAATAGAAGGCTAAATCAAAGTGGCTTAGTGATTATTTCATACCGAGCTCATAACAAAATAAAAATATACTTTGCCACACAAACAAGTCAAAATAATGTCACACATGCAAATCACACATCGGACCACGAATCCAAATGCATGCAAATCGGAAAGTATGTCCAACACAAACATCACCAATCCGCAAAATAAAACAAAAACTAGGGCCGACCCATACGCATCTTGAACAAACTTATCAAATGGCCAAAGCTCACACCCAAAGCAACATGCAAAAGATATGTCATGGATTGATCACACCACCACATAAAGTGTAATGTCTCGGTGCTTAGAGAATATGCATGTGGTACCCCATAGGTGATTATAACTTAAGTATACCCTACCACTTATTCTACAAAAATATGATGTCACAACACATGAGACATAATACCAACAAAAAATTTCTAAACGTACATTTTGAACCAAATCAAATCATAACAAAATACCTCCAAACTAAGGTAACAACATGTAGCGCTCTACAAAGATTAACAAAATCTATAAATGAAGAACAAATTCAAAAGATTACAAAATATAAAGTTTGAAACATTTGGACCAAATCAAAACAAAATAAGGATTTGGCTAGAAACGCAACAATTAAGTGAATATCAAATTTTGAACAATTAACAGTACAAACAAATCAACATAATGATAGTATCGCTGAAAAAATATGTAATATATTCAAATTATAATAGAAGGAAAAAAGTTCAAATTATAGAATAAAGTCGATGTATCAAAGATCAAATTTCTATTCAAGAGTGCCAACAGAAATATAAGAAAAATGTAACGAATGACGAGATATCACGAGATACATAAAATACAACAATAATCAAAGGAGTGAAATACAGAATCCGTACCTGATAATCAAATCCACTTATAGCACACTCCACAAAATCTTATCCTCAAATGCCAACGGTAACAAATACGAAATGTACCTAAACATATTCGCTTCGAATTAAATATAATTCAAACTAATAATTCCATAATAATTCGTAATCCATTCAAGGTGCCTTTAATTATAGTCTTAGATCACTATTAATACTCAAAAACTGAAAAGTCAGGAACAAAATTAAAAAAAATCTTAAATCCCTAATATGAAAATTTATTCTTAAGACACCAATCCACCATTATGATCTTATCACCATTAATTAAAACTTATTTGTCAAATTAATTAATTTAACAGAAACTAAACTTCAAATACTATAGCCTCAAAAATCTCCCAAATCGAATTTAAAATTATTAAGTTATACATTTTTAAATATTAGAACTCATTGCTGAAAATCTGCTTGAAAAATTCCAGACTAGACAAATCTTAAAATTCATAACAAATCATATGTCAATCATTAACAGTTCAAAATTGGAGCACATATTCTCAACTTATATATGTATAACATATCCAAAAATTATAACTATCTAACTGTCAAATTAAGAGAAATGACATGCGCAATATACCTTAAAATATAAAACAGATTTTAACGTTTATATTCAATCAAATTATATTCCTTTATATAAATTTATCTCCATTTTCTAATTATCATGATATTTAATTTCATGTCTATATTTATTTAAAAATAGTCTCTAATTTAAAATCTCTCATTACTAAACTTAAAATCAAAATATAAAATAATATGTATCTTGTTCGCCTTTGTTCAATACGCAACAATAAAGAATCTGACTTTCGAGTCTTTTAGAGTCTTCAAAATATCTTCATGTCTTCACAGAAATTGTAGCTTTCGAAAAGATACACGATATAGGCTCAAGAATCGCTCGATTCGGAGTTAATACGACTGAATTACAAAATTTCAAGATTAGGACTGAAAATATTGATGAGATTTAGGACAGATTTCGGTTTTCAGCAATTTAAGGCATGAAGATGACATCAAATAACATCTCTTCCTCTTCATAATTGTAGAGAAAGAAAAACTGAAGAAACAAACTTTGGATAATTATGATTTTTTTCCTAATGAGTTGTAGTGCACATGAGAAATCTATTGGGGAATTCAACTAACCAAATTAGATTATGATAGGGTTACATATCTACTCCTTAAATATAACAAGGAAACAATAGGAGTTACCAAAACCCTAATGGACTCTTTAATTTTATCTACTAAAAGAATTTAACTTTCCAAGTGAAATAAAAAAATAGTAACTTACTTTTTCTAATTCAATTATGTTTTTAGGAAAAATTAAATTAATATTTAATTATTAACAAAAATACGGGTTATTACGTATGGGCCATTAGATTTTTGACGGTACTAATTTTAGACATGATGGTTGGTGAAGTTCTGTTGTTGTTGGTAGTAAGCTCCTATGGTCATTCTTTTAGTGATTCCTAAATAAACTTACTTCAAAAACTTAAATAATTGTTCAATGTCAACTACAACATTATGTAATTCTTTTATAATCACAAGTCTAGATCCAACATAATGGTTGTGCTTCCAAGCTCAGAAGCTCTTGTCACGCCACTTAAATTTGCTGAATAGTCTTATAGAGGATCAACTGCCTCCATCCACTGGTTCCTTTACCTCGGAGAGAGAAGATTGGATATGATGTATTCTGCCACCAAACCTTCCTTATACTTGTAGATGTCGAAGAACTTAAAATGGCTTTTGGTTGTGTTAATGAGGGAATGGCCCTTCCTCTGACCTTCTGTTGAGACTGAGATAGAGGACTAGGGATACTCTAGGACTGGTTTTTCTGTTTCTAATAAGTTGTGTATCACCACAAGAGGTCATTCTCCAAATAAAGTTCCTATTATTGGCCATTCTTCAAAATAATGTGTTAAACTTTTTTCTTTTGGGCGGGTCAATTGGTCATCAAGTGTTAACCTTTTTATTTTTGTAAAAAAATTGTGGTCATTGAGAAAGATAGAAAATAAATAAGAAGTACCAGAAAGTAATGCCCACCAGAGGGCTCAAACCTAATACACAAGGTTAAGAGCCTTGCGCTCTACCAAATGAACTAGATATCATCATTTTTGTAATTTATTATTAATAAGTAACCACTAATCATAGTATAAAATGTGATATCATCTTAATTTCCTTCCCTCCAACTCCCACTTGTTGTCTCTCAATAAAAAACCAACACCCTTTTGATATCTCTCCTCATAATCACCTGCACGCGTTTAGGCACATGTCGCCACCTCTGGTAAGAAGGAAAGAATGAGAAGAAAGTAGAGGAGCAATTAATGCAACTATTTATCTTAGTGCAAAAGAGAGGTGTGCATTGTGTTGAAATAACATAAGAAATTTAGAGTAAATTCATGATGGTTTTGATTGGATGCATTAATAATGTGGATGGAAAGCCACAACAGGTTCCGGTGAGATAGGATTACAATTGAGGAAGGCTGATCATATGATGGTAATTGCTTAAACTGAATCTAGTGAAAAGCCAAAGTTGGCCTTTTTCTATAAAGACTAACTTTAATGAATTATCTCTAGTTAGAAATAAACCAACTGCGGCAACACTCGCCCTTTGGATTTGGCTTTCGTTAACAATCATCTGTCAATCAGGTGATTGCAAAAGTCCAGAAAATGGGAAGAAAACTCCACAATCTCAGGCAGCATTCTCCCTTCAAGCAACTGCACTAGATTACCAAGGTCGTTTTGAGCTAGGATTTGGCCAACCTGTGGTAAGACTTCACCACAAATAATTAGTAACTGTAGGTTATTATGACTTAATATTATGTCACTGAATATTTCTTATGGTTTTCTCTTTCACTGAATTGATATAGATCTGTGCCAAGTATCCTCATGGGGATCAATGTTATGGAGTCTTCTCAACTTATGGGCCTCAAATTACGGTTTGAATCTTCAAGCTACATAATTACTTGAACTACTTTTGTGCACGTATACTCTATCCTGGTTGAAATGCTTATCTTGTATGAATCTGCACACATTAGAGTTCCCAAACAATCAATCCATGCTTAACAACATTTTGTGAGAGAAAACTATTAATTCACATCTTCAGAGTGAAACAGTTGACATTAACTCCAAATTTGCCAGAACTTCCTCCTCTTTCAGCAAATGCCTGTTTAGTCTCCTTACAATTTCTTATGTGATCTAACTGAATTGGATTTTGTTAGACTAAGTGGGGTTGAGTCCGTGAGACCTAATATTCCTAAGGGTAATTACATGCCTTTTCTTGTTCTGATTCCTGGCATCATACCTATGGGGATTTGACTCTTGAACAAAGTCTATTGTGGTCTAGAACCTCTATGGAGTTGGAAAACCATCTCTGTCATCTAATTGTATTTATAAATATGTTATGTAATTGCGCTCAAATAAAGAAATACAAGGAACATTATCACACTACATTCTTAATAATTAGGACTGATTAACTTGACAACACCTACTCACCAACAATGCAGCAAATTGCCCAAGTGTATGCTGAAAATGTTTCCAAGATTGTCCAATTTGCACCAACCAAGTGTCCAAGTAACATTAAGATACTCTATTAAGTGTAATGCTAGGGTTCTCAAATTTTGGGGTCTCAAATACACATGTCATCAATACCATAAGTTGTTCAACATTGTGGTGGGTCCCAAGCAAGTATTACATTACCTATGAATTAATGACGTGTATTTGAGACCCCTAGCTCTTTTAAATTATGTAAATGTTCCATATGGATGCCTAAGACTTGTCAGCGTCCAAAATAACGCAGACAGGATTCTTAACAAAAGTGGGCGCCATTCTTAGGGCTTACATTTATAAGATTGACAGAATCGTTGATGGTGGTAAAAAATTTAGACCCGGGATTCTCTATGTATTTCTGAAAGACAATGGGGAATGTCTGGAAAGCTTCTATCTAATCAAAAAAAGATATGCTTGAAGAACAAATAAATTGAAAATGTCATGAAGAACAAAAGATGTTATAAATGAGGATCTTGAGGGATATCAGTCTATGGTTTTATAAACAACTTCTGTTGTGAAAACATGTTACATTATACTAATTTTAAAGAAAAAAGAAAAAGGTATGGAGGTAAAACATATCCTTCTCTTTTTAAACCTGCATTTTTGTAATAATGTAACTTCATTGTTCTTGTATGTGAGATCTCATTCATTGCATGCTATAATTTTACATTTCTTTTTTCTTCTGGCGATATTTTCTGAGAAGTACTTACCTTGACAATGATTTAGGGCCGGGTTATGCTACCACTGAACTTGGCAACTGATGATGGACCAATATTTGTAAATGCTAAGCAGTACCATGGAATAATCAGGCGCCGAAAGTCCCGTGCAAAGGCAGAGCTGGAGCATAAACTGACAAAAAGTCGTAAGGTATCATTGATAATTTAAGTTTTGTCAATGAACATAGTTATTGCTACATTCTCTAGGAAAGGAAAATATTTGTATGATCCAATATAAAATCTTCCCATACCTGAATAACTTCCATAGTACCAAAACCATTGTTTTTCAATTGAAATTGATACAATAATCTAGACACTAGTTAATAAACCATTCTAATCATCAGTTGTTGTTGCTACTTATTTTTTATCCTTGTCAATATTCTGAGCTCATCCACTTTCAGTGCCACTTATTTTCTGTTCACTATGATTCATTATCGTTTTGACCAACACTAGTCAGTTAACAATTTGGATTTAGGTTGCGTTAAAACAATTTCTTTTTAAATACTATTCTTCTTTATTTGCTTTAGAAATGCTAAATTTATGATCTCCTCTTCCTTAAGTTTCCAATAATCTGGATTCTTATTCTACTACACAGCCATATCTGCACCATTCACGCCACCTTCATGCAATGCGTCGGCCAAGGGGCTGTGGTGGCCGCTTCCTGAACACAAAGAAATCAGATGGTGGTAAGTGTGGAACTAACACGAAAGAGACAGGGGAAGGACAAATGTTTCAGCCTACTGGGTCTCAGAATTCTGAAGTTCTGCAGTCTGATGGCAGTAATTTGACCCCGCCAACGGAAGCAAATTGCAGGAGGTCTAATATTTCTGGGTCAGGGGTGACTAGTATGTTCTCGATGCGAGATCTCAATCACTTTCCTATGAATAATAATCTCCGAGCATCTGTACTCTCTCCCTCTGATATGATGGATGCCGGGCATGGTATTATCGTGCCCCGTAAGTGGGTTGCAGTGGCAGAAAGCCGCTGCCACCTCAAAGCTTGACGCAAGGAAATGGTGGGGTTGGTTGTCAATTTGTTGGCACCAAATCCCATCTTTTATGCGACCAAATGAATGGATTCTGTTGCATTTTCGAAGGCTCATCCCACTACCATTTGGCTGCATAGGCAAATCATTCTTGGCTTATCTGCATTAAGGTTTTCTTTGCCCTCCCATGATGGTCCTGCAAGTCTTGGGGTGTTAAAGGTGGTAGAACTTTAAATGCAGTGTGAAAAATTAGCTAGTAATGGGGTTTGCCCCCATTATATAAATAAGACCATCAAAGTATGGACTTCCATGTTTGCATGCGATCTCTAAGAAGTTGAAGATTGATAATGTGTGTGGATTTCAGACATTGCTGGTGAAGTTTAAATTATATTATTTGTATTATTAATTAATTATTTTATGGTTTTGAAATGGTTTGCAGATAAAGGAAGACTATTGGTTGAATGTTGTGATAAATATTATAATCCTCTTTCCGGCCATTTCTTTATGTCTCACATTATAGAAAAATATAATAAAAAGAGAGGTAGCTAGTCATTGAAGTTGTATGACATTGGAGCATACGTATATATATATATATATATATATATATATATATATATATATATATATATATATAGTTTGATGATGAAATGAGGTTTTGTATAACATGACAGCTATAATCAAAATAATAATTTTCAGCATTCTTATTATTATTTTGTTGATGTTTAGTTTTTTATCCCAAATCGTGTGTGGGGATGTTGGTGTTAAGGTGGCGAACCATCTGGGATCTGGGAGGAGCCTAAACATTCATTGCCAGTCAGGGGACGATGATCTTGGTAATCTTAGAATCCGAGACGGGTTTGAAATTAAATGGAAATTCAGTGTTAATTTCTGGGGTACGACTTTATTTTTCTGCGACGTGCAATGGGGTGATTCAGAATGGCACCATTTTGACGCCTATTCATCTAGCCACGATCATTACCGGTGTAGAACACAGTGCTTTTGGATGATTTCTGAGGATGAACGTTTGCTTGGTTATAATGAGGAGAATGGAAATTGGGAGTTTATGCCCTGGAAAGAAACATGATGATGATGATGATGGTGGTGGTGGTGCAGTCAGCAGTGTCATGTGATAGATGGATTAATGTGAACTACATAAAAATGATTTATTATATAAACTACTAATTACAAATATTAATGTTTTTATTAAAGTAAAATGAATCTTTATATGATTTTCCAAAAAAAATTATTTGATTTTATATTTCATAACAAAGAGGATATATTATCTTTTGATCAAACTGTCAGTGAAATATATTGAAATTCTAAATTATTATAAAACATAATAATAGATAATCAAATTAATCGTGCAATGAACAACTAATAGGCATTATATATCTTCGTAAAAAGCAGTCTTATTTCAAAAATATTAACAAATAAGTAGATTTGAACATTTCTTCAATACTAATAAAGGAAGAACTGACAGTCATGAACTCAAATCTAAACAATATATGTTCAATAATTCACGCATCTAAAATTTCTCAAAAAAATTCCCAAATAGAGAAAGTAACCTAATCTAATTATTATATTTAAATTTATGTTACCTAGCCTTATTTATATTATTATATATCTGCATCTCATATCATTTTCAATAATTCAATAGGTTGGGTTGGACAAACAGCCTTATCCCTTTCTTATCTTCTTCTCCCCTGTATCTTTCGTCTGTATAATACAAGACTCGAACAATCTCACAGCTCAAACATTTCTTATTGAAAAGAAAAATTAAAAATAAAAATGGCAGCTTCTTCTCTTTCCATTGCCGCTGCCACTGCTACTTCTTCATCAGCTTCACTCCCTCTCTGCAACAAAACCTCCACAAATCTCTCCTTTGAATGCTCTCTCATTCCAATCCCACCGCCAAAATCCAAATTAACTCTCAAAATCAAAACCCATTTCCCTGCTTTCCCCCTCCTCTCTCCCTCTCCCCTCTTCTGCGCTTCTGCTGCATTTGACAGAGTCGAACTCCTCCAACCAGAAACAGAACAAGAAGAAGTTGATGATGAAGAAGAAGAAGAAGATAATTACGACGACGATGATGAAATTGAGTCACATTCAGCAGAAGCTGGCAGGCTTTATGTGGGTAACTTGCCATATGCTATGACGTCTTCCCAATTGGCTGAAATTTTTGGCGAAGCTGGTCGTGTTATATCTGTAGAGGTCTGTTTTGATATTTATTCTATATTCTTTGGCTTTGGTGATTTGCTTTTTTGGAAATTATGATTGTAAAATATTGGTGACAAACTGACCTGGGTTTCTTGAATTTGGTCAGATTGTGTATGATAGAGTTACAGATAGGAGTCGGGGATTTGCATTTGTGACAATGGGAGGTGTTGAAGAAGCAAAGGAGGTAATTCGGATGTTTAATGGATCTGTAAGTGCCCATTGTCTTTTAGCCCCCAGCTGTTTGTTGATTAGGCTTTTGCCAAAATTTAGTTCTATACAATATTAGCTTTTGATTGTGAAATATTCCAGTTATTTAATTATCTAAGAAGGAATTATGAACTAGTTGGATAAAGAACAGGGCAGGAAGAAATTCACTAGTGGATAGTTAGGGTTTGAAATGGAGGTGATTTGGTACTAAAAGTTTCACTTTTGGGTTACTTGTAATTTAATTAGAACATACTTCCATCGAATGGCTTCAGCTATTGGTGTCATGTACAATTGTACATACTATTTTTGTCAAGGCTTCAAACACTAAATATAAAATTATGTCTACATCTAATTAAACCAAAAGAATTGATGGGCATAGATTGGCCTTGAGATTATTTCACTTGCATAACGGGCATATGTTATATTTACACAAGTATAATGAAATCAATACACAATTTTGCCTCAACAACCTTCAGCTATTTTTGCAAGTTATTGATTTGTTCTTGTTATTTGTGTAATGGTGATCATGCTCAACAGCAAGTCGGAGGCCGAACTGTGAGGGTGAATTTCCCTGAGGTACCAAGGGGAGGTGAAAGAGAAGTCATGGGGCCAAAGATTCGAAGCAGCTATCAAGCTTTTGTAGATAGCCCTCACAAGCTATACGCAGGGAACCTCAGCTGGAGCATCACTTCGCAGATGCTTAGAGAAACTTTTGCTGACCAGCCAGGTCTGTTGAGTGCTAAGGTGATTTATGACAGGGACTCGGGAAGATCTCGTGGTTTTGGTTTTATAACTTTTGAATCTGCTGAAGAAGTGGAATCTGCACTCAATGCCGTGAATGGAGTGGTAAGGTTGTGTTTCGGATTGGAATTGCTATGTCTGAAACCATTTAGTGCCATCTTAATTTGCAATTCTCTGTTTCTATTTATGCAATCAGGAGGTGGAAGGGCGACCTATCCGACTGAATTTGGCTGAGGAGATAGCTCGGCCATCTCGTCCTCCAAGGGTGGAAAGGAACTTTGAAGATGATATTGACACCAATGAAATACTTTCAAGTGTAAGCATGTGAGGGGAATCATTGCTTCTGATCTTTTTTTGGAGATACGAGGCTTGCATTATGGACCTTACCTTTGATAAAATGGACTTTTTCTACTATAATTACTTTTACCCTTTTTCTGCTCCATGTGGTTTATACAGCGAAGAATGTTTAACTAACTAAAGATCTTAATTCAGAGTTTCAAAATTTATGTAGTTGCTGGATATAATAGAACTGGAAACTGGTAATTCCTTATGTATGATCAAGAAGTAACAATTGGACACCCAATTGCCGGATTTATTAAGGTTTTGGGTAATTATTATTCCATTCCAATAAACATGTAAGATGCTCAAGTATGGTTGATCTTATTTGCGCTGCGCATTTAGTTTTAGAATTAGTCATTGTTGGCGGATTCACATGGGATAAAGCCAGACTGCTCAAAAACCCAGGTAAAAGATACTGGGTTTCAAAAACCCACATTTGCAGTTTGGAGCTATTTTAATCTTATGGTTACTGATTCAGGATGGATTACCCTCCAAGGTAGCACCTAGACCTAGTAGTGAAATTCTCTTTTTACTCAAAAATTTTTTATGGACTGAAGAACTAAATATAGTAGTAAAAAGGTAAAAGAAGAAGAAATAAATAAATAACTCATTCATCAAATGAAAGAGATTCTCAGCACTATTATGCGTATCAAATGTCAAAATTTATTAAAATGGGAACAAGATTCTCATTTCCACTCTCGATTCTTGCCCAATTGGCCTAAAAGTTGGGTTGTAATGTTGACGAATATTGAAATTCATCCTTCAAATTTATAAATAGCACATCCCAAATGCACAAGAACATATAAATCAACAAGTTATTTAATCTTATAAGGCTAACTCGTTTATCTGTATGTAAAAACATCAAATTTTTAACGCGTAATCTCGCATGTTTTCAAAAACATCAATGCTGGCAAATCTAATGATTAATTAATTTGACATGCATACCTGGGAAAAAGGAAAAAATAATAGCATTTGAATTTAGCCAAAAATTTAATAGTATAAAATTAGATGAAATATTTGTATCAATAAAAGGCAACCAGCTTATACGAATCCTTGCATGATAGTCTCAGTTAGACATCATGTGTTCAATTCATTTTGCGGACCCCACAACATTACCAACCTTTTCATGTGTATACCAATTGGCATCGGCAATGTAATTTCATCATTGGAGATTATGATGTGATTTCTTCAGTGGATTTGCAGGTCTGCCATTCAAAAAAGCACCAATATTATAGCTTAAAAGATAACGTCGTACCAAGAGAATAAAAAAAGCAGTCGTCATATCTGTGTATAACTCTAGAAGGGATTTGTACTATTTTAAATATAAAACTAGTCGCCTTTAAATCCTTTCAGATAATTTTGCCTGAAAACCTTATTTCTGCTTTATTTCAGAGCAACAATTTGACCTAGAAGGAAACTAAAATAGAAAAACAAGAATGGATAGAAGAAATGTAAAGGAATCACCATATTTCTAATCTGGGATTTCCCGAACTAAATTACCACATTCCGCATATATTTTTGCACATGATATAATTGCTTAATTTGATCATAGTACTTTTGTATCTAAAAGTTAAGGGAAAAAAAGAAGAAGATAATTTGTGGATCATACCATAACTTTAATGGTATATAGGAAGCAAAATTAAAGTCTTGATCAAGTACCCATTCGATAATCATAGAGTTACTTGAATGGTATATTTGGAAACAAAACTAAATTCCTGATCAAGAAAGATGCTGTGAAAGTGAAGAGGGTCACTTAAATTGGGAGGGAGAAGAAATTAATTTATTCGTTACAATCTAACTATTTACATTAAAAATAAAACCAACCAAATAAAAAGGGTACATGAGTATACTTCAAAATAATTCATACCAACTACTAAAGTACTGGAAAAATTAGAAGATTTTCTTACCAGATTTACCAATCCAAGTATCACATAAAGGAAGGAAAAGATGACAAAATTTAGTTACAATTCAGCATCACACCATTAGAAGGCAGTATTGTATAAGTTATTTTTGGGTAAGATGGTTCAAATAGAAATATCCTACCATATATGCTTTTTTCTAATAGGTATTGATTAGAGAGAGAGAAAAATGACCCTAAATTCAAGTGTTACAAGTTTGAAGTATCAGAACTAGGGACTATAAACAAAGTATTGATAGAGAGACGTACCTCTAGAAGGATTACCTGCGGGCAACATACACAAGAAGCAAGAAGTTGTCACCACTCTGAGAAATCCATAAATACGAAAACCAGAGCACAATCCATGGTGAGCCTTTTGTCGCTCCTAAACAGCGCATTTTCAATGTGTGCACAGAAAAGGCTTGCTTCTAGAGAAATACTCATTTAACCCTTGTCAACCATTTCTGATAAAGTTCATATGCCTTATCTAGCTCTCTCATCTTGCAGTACTTTTTCACAAGTATTTGAAAGGGAACATGATCAATCACTAAACCAGACCTCTAGATCTTGTCAAAAAGTTTTTCTGCATCCTTTGTTTCACATCTCAAACAATAGCCTTTTATCAGTTGGGTGTAAGCTACTATATCTGGATTGTAGCCTTTCCTCAGCATTTCGTTATGTAAAAGAAGTCCAATATGAATTTGTCCAAAATTACAAGCAGCAGCTATCAACAGATTATAAGTGACTACATCAGGCAAAAAAACATTTAAGACCAATTCAGTCTTCAGAGAATTTGCTTCAGCAACTTTTGCTTCCTTTGTTAGTGCATAGATCAATGCATTGTAAGTATATATGTCTGGCAAAACACCAGATGTTGTCATTTGATCTCTAATAGATAAAGCTTTTTGTATATCCCCCAAGTCTCCCATAACCATCAATTATAACATTCCAGATAAGTGGATCAGGCACAATTGAACCCACTAACATAAAACGAAAATACTCATTGGCTATAACTGCATCTCTTTGATACACAAGCCTTGAATAAGCACTTTGTATGAAATCTGATCTGGAGGAACCCCCATTTTTGACATTACACTGTGGATACAACATGAATCTAACAACCTGACTTGTATGTTTATTTTACATTTTATTTTCTTAGTATTAAATGTCGTTATAATATTTTGTAATATTACAAAATTAAAAAATAACTAATTTGTAATATTTTTTATACTTCGATAACAGGAATGTAACAAAGAAAAGTTTCAGTAATCACAATGTACAATGACCAAAACATTAATTAACCCGATCCACGTCACCTGCCCTATAATTAACACCTGTCAACCATTAGTCTACTCAACACTTTTATTTTGTTGGATGGAATCATAAGTAATGACCATTTTATAAGTTTTTTCGAGTATATTAATGTGTTTGTAACAAAAAAAAGATTCGATAACCACAATGAAAATCGACCCCTGGTACGGTGATCAAAAAGTCAATTAATAGGAGTATTAAGTGTCCAAGTTTCTTGTTTCTCTACAAATTTCAAAACCTATAATTCATATTTTGGATATGCAACATATACTTTTTTTCATTGAAGTACGAGAGAGAGCACGACTATCTCCTGTTTCCAGATTCCCAGAAAGAAAAATAGGAGCACACTTAAAGCACAATTTCGTCATATTTCACATTGCAATATAAGCTTAAGCCTTAAACCTTCTTATCAAATTCCAACAATGTGATCAAGGATACTTAAACTTCAATCCAAAACCTCTGATGTAGTTCTAAACACAACAAATTTCTTGACATAGGAGTACTTTCAATTAACTATTTTTCTTAATTCTTACACTTGATATAGTTTATGACAATCTTAGAGATATTCTACAAATGAGGTATTCTACAAATGAGGTGATATTTAATAGAGTATAGGGGGAGGAGGTGCTCTTCATGGCCACTTTTGTGACAATTGTGACCATTCATGCCATGAACCGATTGCCGAGTTGTCACCCTCTTAATTACTTGATTATTACTACTACTTCATTTATGCGATTTTATTAATCTTATAATTATTTTTTAATCCATCATTTATTAATGAGTAAACGGGTCATCCCTGCCAATTTTTTACACTTGAATATTTACACTTGAATATTTTAATTAAATTAAACGAGTAGACACGAAAATAACGATGGCCGGCCCAATCTATTTTTGCCAATTACGGTCCAAGAAATGAGCTAAGCCCAAAATGGCGAAATAAAAATCCTGAAGGGAAGCGGATTAGAACGCTGGTAAGAAACGGATTCGAATACTGGTAGGAAACGGATTTACTCCTTTTTCCTCCCTCAGTGGTACATATATACGAGTATTCAGACATAGCCTGAATTTCATATCTGTGGAGCAACACGTTGTAATTGGGAACTTGAGAATTTAGGGCTGAATAATTTAATTCTTAAATTAGGTACAGAGATGGAGATGGAGTGCGAGAACGAGATATTCGACATCACAAAGATGCTCACCACACCAAAAAGGGACTTCCTTCTTCGCAGCAACGGCGACAAGGTACTTTTTTTCCTCAGAAAAACCAATTTTTTCCCCTAATCAATCAAATGATAACATACAAATTTATAAAAATCAATATTATGATGTTTTATGTATTATTTAAAGCTTTAGGGTATCAACCATCATGTCAATTGATAACTACAATAGGATTCAGTAGGTTACTATTGATAATGAAAATAGGATTCAGTAGGTTGCTATAATCTGATTTTTATAGATTCTTTGGTGTTTAGGTATCTTATTGATGATTTAGGTTTATTTGATTTTACTCATAAATTTTATATTTTTTACTACTACTTTTGAAGGTGAAAGTTGACAACTTGAAAGGAAAGATAATAGCAATCCACTTTTTGCAAGTGAGACTATAGAATACCAAAAACTCTACGGCTGGAAAGTGGGAAAAGTTATAGAATATCCACGGATCAAGGTGTCTGCCGATTTATTAGATGCATACAAGGAACATCACTGTAAGGGTGATTTTGAGGTTGTTTTCGTAGCAACCTTTGAAGAAGAAGGAAACTTCGAGAAGGAGAAGGAGGAGGCATTTTTTAAGCAGCAATTTCTGAGGATGCCATGCCTTGCAATTCCATTTTCAGATATTGATTCAAGAAGAAAGCTTTCAAAAGCATTTCTGCCTTCTCTTTTATTGGAATTCCAATCTTCTACTATTATTGATGCTACTGGAAGATTGCTATTGCGACAGGCTTACCAATACCTGAACGAGTATGCTGCTGACTTCTATCCTTTAACCTCTCAAAGGAAGAAGGAGATGATTGAAGAGAAGTTAAGCCTTTGGCAGAATAATGACCTATCATTACAGTTTCTCTTGGCTGCTCCCAACCACGATTTTTAATTTCAAACCAAAGAACTAAGGTACCTGTAACCAAACTGGAAGGGAAAGTAGTTCGTCTTTATTTATATGGAAGCGGTATGAGCCTTCAGCTATTGCCTAAACTAGAGCATATTTATAATGAATTGAGAGTGAATAGACAATTTAACTTTGACATTGTATTGGTTAATCTTCACTTCATGAATTATGGTTATGGTGATGAAGAGTCATTCAATAAGGCGTTTGGAAAACTGTCGTGCCTTGCATTACCATTTAAGGATAAGATGTGCAGGAAGTTGTGGCTGAAGTATAATCCATGGGGGGAAGTAAGTAGTGATGATGGTGTTTTTGTGGTCATTTCATCTAATCAGTGTTCTAAAAATTTTCGCCTAGGTTAAAACAGGTTAAGCGCAAACTTAGGCCCCCTTGGCGCTTAGGCCCCTCTTGGCGTCTACTGCAAGTAGCTAAGCTTTGAAAGCGTACTCAGTGGAGGCTTCAATGAAAAAAAAATCCTCCAGAAAATTAGATGTGGGCTGCTAGGTAGAGATTACAGCGAAGAGGTTTTTATTTTAATAAGCTAAATTAAATCTTGATATATTTATTTTACAATGTTTTACCATATATTAATGTCGTATTGTAGCGTATCAAATCTTGTGAAAGTGAACAATATCAAGTCGAAATGGATAATTTTATTATAGTTGTAATTTTTGAATTTGTGCCTAACTTGAATTATATAAATGAGGATCTTTGTAATATTTAGTTTAATTGATATAATTCTTAAATTAATGTTTAGTTTCTTAAGTTTTAATATTGAATTAAATTATTAAAATTTTAAATTTTATTATTTAATATCAATCTTGTTTATGAATAAAATAATCGTTAAAAATATGTTTGAGCTTTTGAGCAATTGCATGTTTGTGTTTGAATTTTAACATTACTTGATATGGATATGTGTTTGAATTTTAAGCAAATGTCTTTTATTATCTTTATTATAGATTATTTTGCTTTATATTATTATTTTGTTTGGATAAATGTAAGATAAAATATTAAATTGGCTTAAAATAAAAATTCCGCTTTAGGTGCCCTAGTATTTACCTCTCTCTGTTGCCACTTTAGCGCCTTTTAGAACATTAAATACAATGGAAAATTTTATCGCCAAAAGAAGTTATTCTTGTAAAGATTTAAATTTTTGTCGAAATAATTTTTTAATATTATGGTGTGAATTTAAGATAATATTATAGTTGTGGGTAGTATTTATAAATTTTTATAAAGTATCACAGTGGTTATATTATATTGATTGGTCGGGGAATATTAGGTTTAGCGGGGAATATTAAATGCAACGTCTCAATCATTGGTGGACCCCTATGAAATTATTGTCGGATTGAAAGCGACAAAAATATTTTATTGAAATAACGGCGGAAGTTTTCACAGTAGTTCTTGTTGAACTACTTTCGGTAGTAAAAAAATACGATGATAATAAGTGTGGTTGCGTAGTAGCGCGCGGTATTGATTATTGATCTTTATGTGAAGTCATTTCGGTTTGATTCCATTATTGTCGATTAATAATATGAATTATTATAGCGATAATGGCGTTTTGTTTTATTATTATTATTAGCGTAATAAAAAAAGCGAAGCATCTTTTATATAAAATAGAATCTTTTATTAAAGTTATTACATAAATAGAATATATTATATTTTATTATGCGTAGTGTTGCGTAGTGTGTTTTTGCGTAGTATTGCATAGTGTTTGCGTAGTAAAATATTTTTATATAAATAGAATATATTATATTTTATTTAAAGATTTTTCTTTAAATATGGATAGTCAGATTAAAGTAAATCAATCTGGATAGTTAAATGGATTAATTCTTATCATTCCATTTTCTATAAATAGAAGCTTCGTTTCCTTCGTTATTTTTCTTACGAATTCATTGAAACTACAGAGAGAAATTATAGAGAGAAGCTATAGAGAAAATTATAGAAAAAGAAGAGAGTATTACTACTTAACATATTAGTTCTTATATTAGGTTCTTTTACGGTAAAGGGGTGTTATTCTTTCTTCTTGAAGAGAACTTACATTATTCCATTCATTATTATTACATTGGAATAACTTTTGTAAAAGTGGCGTACCTACTATACATAACTTTGTATCTGTGGCATACCTATACTTGGTGAAATCCTTATGTTATTCCATTGCTTATTATTACATTGGAATAACTTTTGTATCTGTGATTTACCTATCTTGGTGACATTCTTTATTATTACATTGGAACATCACATGCATGTGTTTTTACGGACTGGTTCCGATTTTATTATTTACATTGGAACATCACATGCGTGTGTTTTACAGGACTGGTTAAAATCTTTATCATTTGTTGGAATATCTATACGTGTGTTTTACAGGATCAGTTCCATCTTTATTATTGTTGGAACATCTGTCGGTGTGAATTTCACGACGACTGGTTTAGATTATTATTATTACATTGGAATAACTTTTCATCATCAATCTGCGCGTGCGTGGTGATTTCTTTTGTTATTCCATTCTTTATTATACCCGGTTGGTTAAAACTTTGACTTATACTCCATGAAATTAGTAGAATATCCTTGATATTTGCGTTTCATCGAGTATTTTTTCATGAAAATATTCTTACGATCATTCTTGAATTTTACTCTGAAAACGATATTATGTTGACAATTTGGGCGTTAATAATTCATGGATTAAATAATTCTTGAACTTGTTTTATTGAATTATTATGTCATCATCATCATCCTTATGTTATATTATGTTATCTTTGGCTTACGTGCGTAGATGAACTTAGTATGATTATGACGAGGATCATTCGGTATAATCGTGACTTGATATAAATGATGTGACAAAAGTCCTCGGTGGCTTTTGTAATGCGATGATGGATAGTTTTGGTATGATTATGACCCGGGGGTGATTCGGTATAGTCGTGACCATTGATAATTTGATGAAAATCCTTGGTAGTAATGCGGGGATGATTAGATGTGGTGGTTTATTTATTAAGTTGAGTCTCGTGATAAAAATTGATGAAAACCTTTTAAAACCTAAAAGATAGTAGACTTTATTCTCTCTTGACTCTTTTAATGGATTTCTTTATTCATTGCTGATTAAAAGCTGGTTATCTATTGTATTTTATCGGTTTAACTCTTTGTTGAAGGCTAATGATAATTTATTACGCATTATCTTAGTCGTAATATTTCTTCTTTGGGCTAGTTGAGCTCACCCTTTCTTTCTTTATTCTCTTCTTGGAAATGAGAACATAATTGGGACAGTCGGGAGCGAAGTAATGGTCGGAGGATAGCATTAGTAGTCCTCACTAATACGTGAAATAGTGTGATAATAGTTATAATGAGGACTCCTTTTGAGTTTGTATAATATCTAGTAGACAAAATTTGTATTCAAACTCACGATTTATATCGTATTATCTACAGCGAGTTATATTAGTAAGTTGTATTTGAATTTATGTACCATGTAAGTGGCGACCCAAGATGGGTGGCGTATACTTAATTTTGAGGCGTCGCGGTTGGTATCGAGCTGAGGATATGATCACTGGCTAAGATGTGAGATAAGAACTAGGAGGGAGGCGGGAAATTCCTTGTTAGTATGACCTACTAAGTTTATTTGGTATTTAATTGGTCGAATTGAGTATAGGGATAATATTTGATATATTAATTAACCCTTGTGTTGTGGCGGTGTTTGGAAATGGCATTTGAAAATATTAATAATGGAGTGAATGTAATAGTTGTGACACCTTTAATCACTAATCGGAGTTAATGCGATTGTCGGAGACGAGGAACAAATTAGAATATCACGTAGTAAATGAAGAACTAATTGTTGCTTTTAGAGCTAGTTGTGCTTGAGGTAGCGGTGAAAGTGAGAAGAAGAGGAAGAAGAAGAGAACTTTGAGGAGAATTGGTTAGAAGAAATTTATGATCAAAACTTAGAATTACAAAATCGTGTTTCGTGAGCTAGAAAAACGAGGTTGAAGAAGCAGCAAGCGAGTCGTGGAACAAAGGGATCTGACAATTCAAAATTGGGTTGCAGATATGTGATGCTCGAACAAAATCACGCTTTGGCGGGGTGTAAGATATTAAAGTTGGAATCGAGAATTTAAAAATCAAAGATCAATTTGAAAGAAGAAACAATGAGCGAAGGAGAATAGGCGATCGTGGGTAAAAAGGCTGCACAACGCGTTGATAGTGTGAAAAAAGGCGTCCAGATCGATAAAGCGAAAATAGATGAAATGGACTTTGCTTTTTGAACGTGATTGGGAGAACCAACATCGAATTGAATTACCACATGCATGGCGGTCGACGAATTCGATATGGATCGGAGAATAATGATTCAAATCATGGATCGGGAATGTGAAGAAGCACTTAAGGGTGGAATGTACCCTATAGTAAAGTCGAACTTCGGTAATTTAAGCGAGGCGTTTGCCGAAAGCCGAGCGAAGTTATTACGGTAAGTAAATTAATTATTGCGAAGTCTATACTTTATTCAATACAAGTTCTACCCACTCTTTTTATTCTACTGGTTGTGTTCGATGTTTAAATTTGACTCAAAAAAAAAAAATTAGACTTTGATTTATCTATTGAAACCGTTGGGAGAAACCGCCGTTACCTCTCACATTTATTAATCTTGTTGTTTCAAATAAACACTTTCTGTCGATCTTATATCTTTAAAAATTCTTGCCTTTGAGGTAATTTTTGAAAGCGATTGATTAACTACTTATTATTATTTTTTTGTAAGGTTGTTAGCTTTTCATATTCTAACCAACTTTGTTATCTGAATTCAAAGTAACCAAACCCTAAAGTTAATAATCTTTGTTATATCAAGCCATAAGTAAAGAGCCCGATCCTTTCGTTGTTGACTTTCTTGTGTGGAATGCTGCGAAGCGGGGACTTTACGTGGCGACATCGTGAATGAAGATGGCAAGTTTATAGGTATCATTGTGAGGGTTTATCTAGGTTAAGGGATAGAAGTCACGGTTGGTATCGATGTAACGTCTTATCAAGTCTTGGATAAAGTAGCGATTTTGAATGATATTTCTATCATTAATAAATTTCTTGGCGTATTCTTGAAGATTTCTAGCCTACCTAGGCGTGAAATCGAATTTTGTATTGACCCGATCTACAAAAACCCATTTCTTAAACCCTCGAATATTTCTTTGACTAAAATGAGCAGATTTTCGTGGTTTATGATGAAAGTTATAATAAAAGCATTGGAATAATGAAAATCATGGGTATATGAAGTATTAGTAAGTTTTATGATGAGTTATGTTGGTTAGTATGTGAAAACATGAAAGTTTCTTAGAAATCACAAAGAGTTGAAAATCAGATTTTGGTGAAAAGCGTAACATGAAATTCAATTGACTATATCTCTTATTATATTTTGAATTTTGAATGTGGTCAAGTCCTAGAGTTAGATCTATGAGTTACCTAACTAATCCAAGTGGAATTACTGGAAAAGGTGTTGTAGATTTTTGTGTGGACTGATTTTAGCAAAGGAGGCCAAAGCTGTAAATTTCAAAAATGCTCTTGCCCAGAAACTTTAAGGGACTGTTTCGGCCACTTAAATTATGAGAAAAATTCTGGCCTTTTGGGACATGAAGGTATATGGTATAAAGTATCTCCTGTCCAAAAATGAGCTCATTCGACTTAAAATGAGCAAGTTATGACTATTTCAATATTTAGGTTTTTAAATGAAAAAGCTATACTTAGGAGTTCTATAACTCAGATGACCATGAAATTTAAACTAGAAGCTCACGTTAACATGTGTAAGGTCCTGCCAAGATTTGGGAATTTTGGAGTTAAACTTGAGGTAGCTAATTTCTTAAGGAATTAATTAGAAATTGATTTTTGAAAAATAGTAAATGAATTTTAAAAATTCGAGAAAATATATTTTCATTATGGGACTATATTATGCTAAATCCCAGAAAAGAAATATTTTTGGGACTAATTTGGTATTTTCATGAAAATAGTTTAATTCTGAACATATGAGTTAAATATGTTATGTGAAGTAACAAAAAGTTGAAAATATGATTTTATGGCTAGAGAATCCTATATAGTATATATATATATATTTTTTGATGAGGATTTGATAATTGGTGATGATATTTTATGAGTATGGCATTTTGAATGATTAAATGCATTATATGGTAAAAGCGTAAACAATTGAGATAAATTGTTTATAAATTTAAGAAGTGATTAAAATATTGTTATAATATTAATGATATTAGATTATAAGATTATTAAATGATTGATAACATGGGGATATTCTTGAATCTGGATAAATTATATTATAAATGTTTAATATTTATCCTTTATCTCATTTGATTGATTCTTTATATCATTATCCTCGTGTTTATATTATGTTGAAAGTAAATACATATAGTGTAGTGCGTAGATGGACTTGGTATGATTATGATAGGCATGATCATGATAATTATTAATGAATACACAATTATCTTTGGTAGTAGTGCATGGATAATTTGTGGTCGTGTAATCTTAATGAATACTGATTATCTTTGGTAGTGTCGTGGATAATTTATGGTCGTAATCTTAATGAATACACAATTATCTTTGGTAGTAGTAGTGCATGGATAATTTTGTGGTCGTAATCTTAATGAATACACAATTATCTTTGGTAGTAGTGCATGGATAATTTGTGGTCGTAATCTTAATGAATACCACGATTATCTTTGGTAGTAGTATGGATAATTTGTAGATCATGGATAATTTGTGTGTGGTAATCTTAATGAATACACGATTATCTTTGGTAGTAGTGCATGGATAATTTGTGGTCGTGATCTTAATGAATACACGATTATCTTTGGTAGTAGTGCATGGATAATTTTGTGGTGCGTAATCTTAATGAATACGATTATCTTTGGTAGTAGTGCATGGATAATTAAGTGGTCGTGATCTTAATGAATATCCTTGGCACGTAGTGCGGGGATGATTCGATGATATGGATTAATTATTGGTGAGTCTCGTGATGAAATATTAATTCATGGATGTGGTAAAAAGTCATCTTTGGTAGTAGTGCATTGATAGACTTGGTATGATTATGACCACGGATTATTCGGTATAATCATGGTAGTAATTGAAAACACGAATATCCTTGGCGATGGTGCATGGATAATTCGTGGTTGTGATCTTATTAATTTGAGTCTCGATTATTATTGGTTTCTGATTTATATATTTTGGCTTGTAGTGCAAAGATGAATTGTTAATAAATATCTTTGGCATGTAGTGCAAAGATGAATTGTTAATGAATATCTTTGGCGGATTACGAAGATGAATTTAATATTTTTAACGATAAAGGTATTGAGGTATCCTCATCTCTTTATCATACAGTCGTACCCTAATTTGAGGTGAAATTCCATAAGGAGGGAGATTGTGAGACCCCAGATTTTATCGATAAAGATTTAAATTTTGTGAAATAATTTTTTTTATATTATGGTGTGAATTTGAGATAATATTATAGTTGTGGGTAGTATTTATAAATTTTGCAAAGTATCACAGTGGTTATATTATATTCGATTGGTGGGGAATATTAGGTTTAGCGGGGAATATTAAATACAACGTCTCAATCATTGGTGGACCCATAATGAAATTATTGTCGGATTGAAAGCGACAAAAATATTTTATTGAAATATGGCGGAAGTTTTTGAAGTGATTCTTGTTGAACTACTTCGGTAGTAAAAATGCGATTAATAAGTGTGGTTGCGTAGTAGCTGCGGTATTGATTATTGATCTTATGTGAGAAGTCACTCGGTTTGATTCCATTATTGTCGATTAATAATATGAATTATTATAGCGATAATGGCGTTTTGTTTTATTAAGTATTATTAACGTAATAAAAGCGAAACATCTTTATATAAAATAGAATACTTTATTAAAGTTATTACATAAATAGAATATATTATATTTTTTATGCGTAGTGTTGCGTAGTGTTTTGCATAGTGTTTTGCGTAGTATTGCATAGTGTTTGCATAGTAAAATATTTTTATATAAATAGAATATATTATATTTTATTTAAAGATTTTTCTTTAAATATGGACCGTCAGATTAAAAGTAAATCAATCGGGATAGTTCATGGATTAATTCTTATGCATTCCATTTTCTATAAATGAAGCTCGTTTCCTTCATTATTTTCTTACTAATTCATTGAAACTACAGAGAGAGAAATTATAGAGAGAAGCTATATAGAGAAAATTATAGAAAGAAGAAGAGTATTTTTACTTCACTACTTACATATTAGGTTCTTTTTACGGTGGTATTATTTGTTATTCTTTCTTTCTTGAAGAGAACTTACATTATTCCATTCATTATTATTATTACATTGGAATAACTTTGTAAAAGTGGCATACCACTATACATAACTTTTGTATCATGTGGCGTACCTATACTTGGTGAAATCCTTATGTTATTCCATTGCTTATTATTACATTGGAATAACTTTTGTCTGTGGTTTACCCTATACTTGGTGACATTCTTTATTATTACATTGGAACATCACATGCATGTGTTTTACAGGACTGGTTCCGTTTTTTATTGATACATTGGAACATCACATGCATGTGTTTTACAGGACTGGTTAAAATCTTTATCATTTTGTTGGAATATCTATCGTGTGTTTTACACAGGATGCAGTTCCATCTTTATTATTACATTGGAACATCTGTCGGTGTGAATTTCACGACTGGTTAGATTATTATTATTACATTGGAATAACACATACATGCAATCTGCGTGCGTGGTGATTTCTTTTGTTATTCCATTCTTTATTATACCCGGTTGGTTAAAACTTTGACTTCTATACTCCATGAAATTAGTAGAATATCCTTGATATTTGCGTTTCATCGATATCTTTTCATGGAAATATTCTTACGATCATTCTTGAATTTTACTCTCTGAAACGGTATTATGTTGACAATTTGGGCGTTAATAATTCATGGATTAAATAATTCTTGAACTTGTTTTATTGAATTATTATGTCATTGTCATCATCCTCATGTATATATTATGTTATCTTTGGCTTACGTGCGTAGATGAACTTAGTATGATTATGACGAGGGGATCATTCGGTATAATCATGACTTGATATAAATGATGTGACAAAAGTCCTCGGTGGCTGTAATGCGATGATGGATAGTTTTTGGTATGATTATGACCGGGGGTGATTCGGTATAGTCATGACCATTGATAATTTGATGAAAATCCTTGGCCAAGTAATACGGGGATGATTAGATGTGGTGGTTTATTTATTAAAAGTGAGTCTCGGTGATAAAAATTGATAAAAACCTTTTAAAACCTAAAAGATAGTAGACTTTATTCTCTCTTGACTCTTTTAATGGATTGCTTATTCATTATTGATTAAGCTGGTTGTCTATTGTATTTTATCGGTTTAACCTTTGTTGAAGGCTAATGATAATTTATTACGCATTATCTTAGTCGTAATATTTCTTCTTGGGCTAGTTGAGCTCACCCTTTCTTTCTTTCTTTATTCTCTTGAAATGAGAACATAAATTTGAGACGAGTCGGGGAGCGAAGTAATGGTCGGAGGATAGCATTAGTAGTCCTCACTATTACGTGAAATAGTGTGATAATAGTTGTAATGAGGACTCCTTTTGAGTTTGTATAATATCTAGTAGACAAAATTTGTATTCAAACTCACGGTTTATGTCGTATTATACCATGGCAGTTATATTAGTAAGTTGTATTTGAATTTATGTACCATGTATAAAGTGGCGACCCAAGAAGATGGGTATGCTAATTTAAAATCCCACTTTAGGTCGCTTTAGGCTTCCCTTTAAGTATAGGCTTTGTCTCTTGGCGCCCACTTTGAGACTAAACCCCTTATTTGGCTTGGCAGTTTCTAGCCCCAGGCGCCTCACCACAGGCCCCAGGCGACAAAAAAAATTCTCTGAAAATTAAATTATTTACAGGTGGAGAAATTTTTTATTTTAATAATTACCCAAACCAAATCTTGATATATTTATTTTCTAATGATTACATATTAATAATAATCTGAGGTTGTAGCATATCAAATCACAACAAGAAGTGAACAATACCAAGTCGAATGAATAATTTTATTATAGTTGTAATTTTTTGAACTTACTACTGACTTCAAATTATATAAATGAGGATACATTTTAATATTTAGTTTAATTCTATTTTATAATTCTTAAATTTATGTTTAGTTTACGAAGTTTTATTATTGAATTAAATTCTTGAAATTTTAAAATTTATTATTTAATTAATAGCAATCTTATTTATAAATAAAATTAATACGTTAAAAATATGTTTATACTTTGAACAATTGCATATTTTGTGTTTGAACTTTGACATTAGCAATATGGATATGTGTTTAAACTTTAAGAAAAGACCTTTATTATCTTTATTATAGATTGTTATGCTTTATATTATTATTTTGTTTGGATAAATGTAAGATAAAATATTAAAATTATCTTAAAATAAAACTTTATCTAATATAAGTGTGGCGCCCCGAAATTAAAATCCGTCTTGGGTCGCCACTTTTACGTATACGTAAATTCAAATCTGACTTCTTAACCTAGCGTATAGGTACTGCAATGACGTATAATTATCGATTGAATACAAATATTATCTACTAGATATTATACAAACTCAAAAGGAGTCCTCATTACAACTATTATCACCTTTATTTCACGCAGAATAGTGAGGACTATAATCTATCCTCCTGGACCATTACTTGTTCCCGATATATTCTCATTTAAGAACAATGAAAAGAAAGGGTGAAGCTCAACTAGCCCGATAAGAAATATTATGACTGATAATGCGAAATAAATTATAAATTAGCCTTTATTAAACCGATAAAATCTGATACGAAATTTTTAAATAAAAGGAATTTCCTTTATTTATTATTTTGAAATAGTGAAAAGGGTTGATTTGATTAATGTGGATAGTTAAGGGTTAAAATATGCAAATATTTCAAATTAAGCAAGTGGTTATAAAATATTCATTATCGTGGGGAATATTCGTTTGGTCGTGGAATATTAAATCTTGTCGGGGAATATTAAATGCGACGTGAGCATTGTGACCATGTGTAGGCCCATGTGGAAAGTGATTGGATGAAGAAAGCGACAAAATATAAGTTGTTTTTAAATAGCAGCGTAGTTATTCTGAATTATCTTGTTGGAATACCGGTGGTTAAAACACACTTTATCTGGCGTTGTTGAGCGATGCTTTGCGGTATTGCACCAATTATTGATTTCTTACGTGAAAAGGCACTACTCGATAATGGTTACGATAATTCTTTATTCGATTATTTTATTGAGTTAATAATTTGCGTTGATATTTTATATTCTTTGTTGTTTGATAATTGTCATTTACGGTATTTTTCTTTATCGAAGCGATAATTCATATTATCTGAATAATATTATTAGATAACATTATTGGCAATGTCTAGAAAGTTACATCTAAGGAGAGGTTTGGTCACACTAATTGCTTGATGAAGAAGAAATTCTTATTGGAAAGCCCTGCTCTCAGGAGGAGCTGCTGGTTGTCGATATTGTGATTACGTAATATTATTTGTGAATAATTAATTATTGATTTATATGATGAGGAAAATATTGATTTTATGTGGATATAGATGGAAAAATTTTAAAATGACAATTGTTGAAAATTAATATTTTATCTTTTACGATAAAATAATTCATTTAAATATATTATTTTAATAATATATTACTTGGTGATATTTTACAACGAATGTGGGATATATGAGTATCTGAGGAGGAAGAGTATTTTGTTGCAATAAATGTTTAAAACATGTTAAACATGTCGGTGGACCCCATTTATTGGTGAAATTTGATTATAACTTTGTAAAATCGTAGTTTGTGGATTTCGGTCAATTTCTATTTGGAATTTGGAAAAACTTTCTTCTGCAAAGTTGTAGAGAATTGAATTTCCTATAAAAACTCATGAGATTCGAATTTTCTGATGAAAGGGCTATTTATTATGAATTATTGAAGTTACGAAGTTAAAATAATTGATTTTTGGAAGTTTAAAATATTTTAATTACAAAAACGTTTTTTCATTTTAAAACTCATTTAACATGTGTAGGAGCTGAATTCAGTTGGCAAGTGTGTGTATGAGGTTTTTGGAAAATATATATTAATATTATATTAATTTTTTAACTTTGGTGTTCTAGCGATTTCTATAAATAGGGTCTTGGGTTAGAATTGAAAATCACACGAGAAACTAAAGTTTTCTCTCTCTATATTATCGGCGTATTCTTGTGAGTATTTTGAGTATACTTTGAGTATTGCTATACGGTGCAAGTCAAGTCATGCTTTATATCAGGTGTTTTATTTAGAAATCTTGATCTTTTCGAGGTAAGGGATGTTATTTTTTTCTCGAATGATATTATTTCTTGATATCATTATCTTTGAAATATTGATCTGAAGTTTTTATCAAATTTGGAACTTTTTCATGTCGGGTTACTATTCATGAGTTCTTATTCATGAGTTCTTATTCACGATTCTTATTAATGAGTTCTTATTCACGATTTCTTATTCACAGTCTTATTAAATGAAAGCGTGAAGATGTTTTTTGTGGAATTTCTATCTTTTGGTGTCGAGATTCTTATTCACGTATCGGCCTTTATTCACGTATCTGACTTTATTCACGTATATCTGACCTTTATTCATAGAAAAATAAAATTTCTTCTTTTTGTCAAAATATCATTACGGATACTAACTACGATTGTATCCGTGTTTTGATCATTCTTGAATTTTACACCACTATGATTATTTTTGAGGTATTTTTGGATGTGGATAAAACCAATACGAATCTTAATCCTTAATCCTTGTCATTTTGTTTCCTTTGGATTCGTTTCTTTAAAAATATTTTTCATCATCCTCGGTCTTAAATGATGATATTATTGAATATCTTTGGCACGTAGTGCAGATGAATGATTCTGAAGAATATCTTTGGCTTTGTAGTGAAGATGAGCAGTGTTGAGATAAACATGGTGGAATTGATTAATATCTTTGGCACTGTAGTGCAAAGATGAGCAGTGTTTAAATGAACATGACCAGTGATGAATATCTTTCTTTGTAGTGCAAAGATGAGCAGTGTTTAAATGAACATGACGGTGATGAATATCTTTGATGTAGTGCGAAGATGAATATTTGATTCGGATGTATATTGATTGATGTTCTGAGGATAAAATATTGATGATGAATTTATTAAATTCATAGATTATAGTAGATTTCATTCTCTACGTAACTCTTACATGAATTATTATTTCATTGCGAATATTGATACGAAACTTGTTGTCTATTGTATACATCAGATTTTTTCCTGTTGAAGACTAACGATAATTTGTTGTATATTATCTTAGTCGTAATATTATTCTTCTTTGGGCTAGTTAAGCTCACCACTTTTCCTTGTTGTTCCATTTTTTCTTCGAGGCGAGAATGTAGCGAGTCTTAGTGGGGGTATGGAATGAAGGTTACAGAGAGAGTTGTTTAGTAGTCCTCACCATTTTTGTAAAATAATGAATCAATAATTATGATGGGGATTTATTTGCGTATGGATATTATCAGAAGACAATATTATATTTAAACTCACGATATATATTGTGCGTATTTCACCACGACATTTGTATTATTGAAGTTGTAGTTTGCTTTTTGTACCATGTATTTGGCATTTCGAGAATGGGGTTTTGTGTATACTATATTTGGGGGCGTCGCGGTTAATATCGAGCTTAGGGATATGATCTCTGGCGGAGATCGGGGGAATAGAACTAGGAGGGAGGCGAGTAAATCAACCCATTTAGTGTGTCTACCAAAGCTTATTTGTTGGTTGAGTCGTATTATAGGGGTATTATGTGATTTCTTAATTTATTTAATTAACCCTTGTTTTATGATAGTTTTTAAGAATGGGCTGCTTGAGAGCGTTAACAATGGAGTGAATGAGATCGTGGAGACACCTCTAATCCTTGACGAGGATAATGTGATGTCGGTGAAGAAGGAATTAGAGATATCCGTATGGTGAGTGAAGAATTGATAGTTACTTTTAGAGATAATGCGGAGGTAACAAGTGAGAGTGAGGAAGAAGAAGAAGAAGAGGTACTGAAGAGAGTTTATTAGAGGTATTTTATGATCAAAATATAGAATTGCAAAATCGTATTCATGAGTTAGAAGAAAGGCTAAAGAATTACTGAGGCGATCGTGGAGCAAAAGGATCTGACGATTCAAGCTTGTGTTACGATCGTGATCTTGAGCAGAAGCACTCTTTGGCGAGTATAAGATGATAAAAGTGGAATCGAAAAGTGAAAGAAGAAATAAGCGAGCAGTGAGAATGGTGATCGTGGGTAAAAAGGCTTGCTGACAGCGTTGATATTATGGAAAGAGATGTCGATCTAAAGAAGATTTAACGATGGCGGGAAGGCGTCGGCGTGACAACATCGGCACCATCAACAAATTCTAGGGAAGAGAGCGATCGCCCGGTTAGATCTTACTGAGATGTGGAGAGGAGGGACATATAAGGTCAGGCTGTTGAAAGCCTTCAAGGTATCTTTATAATTGTGGAAAGAAGGACATATCGCTCGAAGTTATGCGATATCGAAACCGATCCGGCGTGAATGGTGACTCGAAAAGGATGTCTAGAAAAGTCGAAAGTCAGCGATTAGGGAAGGCGTTTGTTGTGGTGGTCAAAATCACGAGGAACGAACGAAGTTAGCAGGTTAGTTAATTATAAATTCTTGCGAAGTATATACCTTACTAGATATTGGTTCTACCCATTCTTTTATCTCTCTTACTTTGCGCTCAGCGTTTGAACTTGACTCACGGAGAAATTAGACTTTGACTATCTATGGAGACTCCATTAGGAGAAACTTTCATTACATCCAGTTGTTTAAAAATCTTGCTTGATTGAGTTGGCTTTATCACATTACTGTTAACCTTATTTACATAGAGATATTTGCTTTTGATGTGATTTTAAGGTTAACTACTCATCATGCCAAATTGATTGCTTTTGTAAGGTTGTTAGTTTTCATATTCTAAAGCAACTTTGTTATTGAATTCAAGCAATCAAACCATTGTAGTCAAACATTTTCATATCAAGCCATGAAGTCATTCGTTTATTACGGATGTCAAGTTTTCTTAGTCCGTGTTATGGATTTGAATAAAACACGTCGATTTGAATAATATTCTGTTGTTATTGATTTTTCTGGCGTATTTCTGAAGAATTTCTTGGCTTACTCCCGAAGCGATATTAAATTTTGTATCGACTTTGAACCGATTACAAAACTCATTTCTAAAATCTCATATCGAATGGCTCTATTGAACTTGAGGAGTTAAAAATTCAACTATAAATTTGGTACTGAGCCTTTATTTTGTGACTTCCTTTGTGGAATTCACTAAAGCGAACTCTCTCTGTGGGGGCGTCGTATTAGATGCGATAGTAAAGCGATAGGTGTCATTGTGACGTCTTTATCAAGATTGGGATATGAGTCGCGATTGAGAAAGCAACCTAAAGTCGATTATCGAAAGGCGTAGCTTTTCAGAAGCAGATTGGTTATTATCGGAGATTCGTTGAAGGATATTCTCGAATCGCTATTCCATTCTTAGCATGGTGACTCGTAGAGATACAAAATTGAATGGAAGCGAGGAATGTGGGAAGAGCTTGAAGAACTTCGAGGAGACTCATTTATTACGTATTACGATCGTGCCATCTGGAAAAGCGAGCGTGGTAGGCGTAGCGTTGAGTAGAAGATCATATATCGCGGGAGCGAGTGCGATGATGTCAAGTATCGCGTAGAGCCAACTTTAATAGAAAAAGTTAAGGTTGCTCGAGCCAGGCAGGGTGATGATCGTATGAGAGAAGAAATCTGAAGGAGCTATTAGGGGCGAGAATTGATGAAGAACTTGAGTCACTCTGAACTTTGTGTTCTAACGACTACGATTTGAAGTCTACAAGATTATGATGGAGGCACAATCGCCATTTGCAATCCATCTGGAAGTACTAAAATGTATCGTGATCTTGACATACATTTTGGTGGAACAATATGAGAGAGAGATTGCAAAGTTTATCTCGATGTGTTTAACTTGCCCGGCGTGTAAAAGGCGGAGCATCTTGTACCTAAGGGTCCGTTGTAACCACTTGAGATTTAGGAATGGAAGTGGGAACACATTACTATGGATTTCGTTACGGGTCTTCCTGCGATTTCTCAAGGCATCAATCTTATTTGGGTTATTGTTGATAGATTAACCAAAGTCTGCTCATTTTCTTCTTGGAAATCTGAGAGACTTATTCCTTGAGCGTTTTTCTCGTATATGCGTAAATGCGATTGTGAGATTGCATGGCATGCCGGTATCCATAGTTTTAGATCGTGACCCAAGATTCACTTCATGATTTTGGGTTGGTTGTAGAAAAGCTATGGAGCGCAATTTACGATTGATTTGGCATACCATCCTCAAAGCGGATGGGCAATCGAGAAAGGACTACTCGAACTCTTGAAGATATATTAAAACTACGTGTCCTAGATTTCAAAGGAAGTTGGGATAAGTACTTGCCATTGGTGGAATTCTCATCTGATAATAGTTATTAAACAAATATAGGCATGGTTCCATTTGAAGCATTATATGGGCCGAAAAATGTCGTTCTCGATATGTTGGGATGAGGTGGGTGAAGCAACATTGTTGGGACCCGAGTTAATACGATATGACTCTGAAAAGATCGAATGATTCGACAGCGCGTATACAAAGCGGCACAAGATCGACAAAAGAGTTATGCGGATCTTCATCGAAAGGGCGTGGAATTTAATGTGAGGGGATCGTGTATTGTTGCGAGTTGCTCCATGGAAGGATTTACAAGATTTGGGAAGAGGAAAGCTCGATCCACGATTTATCGGTCCATTTCAAATTCTTGATGAGAGTAGGAAATGTAGCTTTATAGACTTGCGTTACCTCAAAGTATGTCTCGTGTTCATAATGTGTTTCATATCTCGTACTTCGTAAATATGTGAAAGACCGAACCACGTTATAGAGTTAGAGCAGGACGAGATAGCCAGAAGACTTAACGTGTGAGGAGGTACTGTCAAGATTTTGGATAGGAAGGAGCATGTCCTACTGTATGAAAGGTTATACCACAAGTTAAAGTTTTGTGGAGGAATAAATCTTATAGAGGAAATGACACAGGAGTTGGAAATGGAAATGAAAGCGAGGTATCCTCACCTTTTTAAAACACACAGTAATCGTCGTCGATTTCGAGGACGAAATTTCATAAGGAGGGAGGTTGTAAGACCAAAATTTTTAAATAAAAGGAATTTCCTTTATTTATTATTTTGAAATAGTAAGGGTTGATTTGATTAATGTGGATAGTTAAGGGTTAAATATGCAAATATTTCAAATTAAGCGAAATGGTTATAAAATATTCATTATAAATCGGGAATATTCGTTTGGTCGTGGAATATTAAATCTTTGTCGGGGAATATTAAATGCAACAATGTGACCATGTGTGAGCCCATGCGGAAAGTGATTGGATGAAAGAAAGCGACAAATATAAGTTGTTTTTAAATAGCAGGCGTAGTTATTCAGATTAATCTTGTTGGAATACCGGTGGTTAAAACACACTGTCACGCGTTGTTGAGCGAGTGCTTTGCGGTATTGCACCAATTATTGATTCTTACGTGAAGGCCTACTCGATAATGGTTACGATAATTCTTTATTCGATTATTTTATTGAGTTAATAATTCTGCGTTGATATTTTATATTCTTTGTTGTTTGATAATTGTCATTTCTACGATTATTTTTCTTTATCGAAGCGATAATTCATATTATCTGAATAATATTATTAGATAACATTATTGGCAATGTCTAGAAAGTTACATCTAAGGAGAGGTTTGGTCACCTAATTGCTTGGCATGATGAAGAAATTCTTATTGGAAAGCCCTCTTTCTGAGGGCGCACGGTTGTCGATATTGTGATTACGTAATATTATTTGTGAATAATTAATTATTGATTTATATGATGAGGAAAATATTGATTTTATGTGGATATAGATGGAAAATTTTTAAAATGACAATTTTTGAAAATTAATATTTTATCTTTTACGATAAAATAATTCGTTTAAATATATTATTTTAATAATATATTAGCGGTGATATTTTACAATGAATGTGGGATATATGAGTATCTGAGGAGGAAGAGTATTTTTGTTGCAATAAATGTTTTAAAACATGTTAAACATGTCGGTGGACCCCATTTATTGGTGAAATTTGATTATGCACTTGTAAAATCGACCGTTTGTGGATTTCGGTCAATTTCTATTTGGAATTTGGAAAAACTTTCTTCTGCAAAGTTGTAGAGAATTGAATTTCCTATAAAAACTCGCGAGATTCGAATTTTCTGATGAAAGGGCTATTTATTATGAATTATTGAAGTTCTGAAGTTCCGAAATAATTGATTTTTGGAAGTTTAAAATATTTTTAATTACAAAAACGTTTTTTTCATTTTTGAAACTCATTTAACATGTGTAGGAGCTGAATTCAGTTGGCAAGTGTGTGTATGAGGTTTTGGAAAATATATATTAATATTATATTAAATTTTACTACTTTGGTGTTTCTAGCGATTTCACTATAAATAGGGTCTTGGGTTAGAATTGAAAATCACACGAAACTAAAGTTTCTCTCTCTATATTATCGGCGTATTCTTGTGAGTATTTTGAGTATACTTTGAGTATTGCTATCTGGGTGCAAGTTCAAGTCATGCTTTATATCAGGTGTTTAATTTAGAAATCTTGATCTTTCGAGGTAAGGGATATTATTTTCTTTCGTAATGATATTATTTCTTGATATCATTATCTTTGAAATGTTGATCTGAAGTTTTATCAAATTTGGAACTTTTTCATATCGGGATTACTATTCATGAGTTCTTATTCATGAGTTCTTATTCACGAGTTCTTATTAATGAGTTCTTATTCACGAGTTCTTATTCACGAGTACTATTCATGAAGCGTGAAGATGTTTTTGTGGAATTTCTATCTTTTGGTGTCGAGATTCTTATTCACGTATCGGCCTTTATTCACGTATCTGACCTTTATTCGTATCTGAACTAATAGAAAAATAAAATTTCTTCTTTTTGTCAAAATATCTATGCGGATCTAACTTCGATTGTATCCATGTTTTGATCATTCTTGAATTTTACACCACTATGATTATTTTGAGGTATTTTTGGATGTGGATAAAACCAAATCTGAATCCTTAATCCTTAATCCTTGTCATTTTGTTTCCTTTGGATTCGTTTCTTAAAAATATTTTTCATCATCCTCGAATGATGATATTATTGAATATCTTTGGCTTTTATGATGAATGAATGATTCTGAAGAATATCTTTGGCTGTGGTGCAAAGATGAGCAGTGTTGAGATAAACATAATGGAATTGATTAATATCTTTGGCTGTAGTGCGAAGATGAGCAGTGTTTAAATGAACATGACCCGTGATGAATATCTTTGGCACTGTAGTGCAAAGATGAGCAGTGTTTAAATGAACATGACCAGTGATGAATATCTTTGCTTTGTAGTGCAAAGATGAATATTTGATTCGGATGTATATTGATTGATGTTACGGGGATAAAATATTGATGATGGTATTAAATTCATAGATTATAGTAGATTTCATTCTCTACGTAACTCTTACATGAATTATTATTTTCATTGCGAATATTGATCTGAAACTTGTTGTCTATTGTATTACATCGATTTTTCCTGTTGAAGACTAACGATAATTTGTTGTATATTATCTTAGTCATAATATTCTTTCTTGGGCTAGTTGAGCTCACCATTTTCCTTGTTGTTCCATTTTTTTCTCGGGAGGCGAGAATGTAGCGAAGTCTTCTTAGTCGGGGTATGGAATGAAGGGTTAGAGAGAGTTGTTTAGTAGTCCTCACCATTTTGTAAAATAATGAATCAATAATTATGATGGGGATTTATTTGCATGTGGTGGATATTATATTTAAACTCAGAAGACAATATTATATTTAAATGTATTTGGCGACTCGGAATGGGTGTTGTGTATACCTATTTTGGGGCGTCACCAAGTAGAAAATAAAAGTCTACTATCTTTTAGGTTTTAAAGGTTTTCATCAATTTTTTCATCCGAGACTCGACAATAAATAAACCACCACATCTAATCATGTATTCGAGGATTTTCATCAAATTATCAATGGTCATGACTATACCGAATCACCCTGGTCATAATCATACCAAAACTATCCATCAACATTGCATTGCTTTGAGGACTTTTTGTCACATCATTTATGTCGTGATTACTCGAATGAATGTCGCTCATAATCATACTAAGTTCATCTGTTGCGTAAGCAAAGATAACATAATATAACATGAGGATGATGACAATGACATAGTAATTCAATAAAACAAGTTCAAGAATTATTTAATCCATGAATTATTAACGTCCAAATTGTCAACAAGAATCTTGTTTTGTAGAGTAAAATTCAAGAATGATCGGAAGACTATTTCCGTAAAAGATCTTTGGATGAAACACACAAATATCGAGGATATTCTACTAATTTCATGGAGTATAGAAGTCAAAGTTTTAACTTATTTGGGTATAATAAAGAATGGAATAACAAAAGAAATCACCGTAAATGCGGTACTTAGCATAGACATGTTATTCAATGAGAATAATAATAACGGAACCGGTCGGTGAAATTCACACCAAGCGGGATGTTCCAACGAGAATAATAAAGATGGAACAGATCCGGTGTAAAACACACGAGATAGGATATTCCACAGAGAATGATAAAAAGCGGAACCGGTCCGGTGTAAAACACATGAGCAGGATGTTCAGCGAGAATAATAAAAGCGGAACCCGGTCGGTGTAAAAAAACACATGACAGGATGTTCAGCAGAATAATAGAAGAATGTCACCAAGTATAGGTAAATCAGCAGCGTATCTGAGTTATTCAACAAAATAATAAGCAATGGAATAACATAAGGATTTCACCAAGTATAGGGTATGCTGGCGTATCGAGGTTATGTATAGGGTATGCCACTTTTACAGAGTTATTCAATGAGAATAATAATGAATGGAATAATGTAAGTTCTCTTCAAGAAAAGAATAACACCCACTACAAGTAAAAAGAATGAATATAGAAGTAGTGAAGTAGCAGAGAATACTCTTCTTCTACATAACTTTCTCTCTATAAACCTCTCATAATTTCTCTCTACAGAGTTTCAATGAATTAAGTAAAGAAAATAATGAAGAATGAGCTTCTATTTATAGGAAAATGGAATGCATAATGGCGATCCATGAGCGGTCAGATTGATTTACTTTAATCGGCGGTCCATATTTAAAGAAAATCTTTTAAATAAAATATAATATATTCTATTTATATAAAAATATTTTACTATGCAAAATATTTATGCAATCTTATGCAAAAACACTATAAAAGCTTATTTTATGCAACACTATGCATAATAAAATATAATATATTCATTTATAGAATAAACTTTAATAAAGTATTACTATTTTATATAAAAGATGTTTACATTTTATTACGTTAATAATACGAATAAAAAAAGCGTCATTATCATTATAATAATTCATATTATTAATCGTGATAATGGAATCAATGGTGAAACTTCTCCATAAGCATCGATAATAATCAATACCGGTAATACTTCTTATGCAACCACGTATTCATCGTACTTTTACTACTTAGAAGTAGTTCAAGCAAGAACTACGGTAAAACTTCCGTCGTTATTTCAATAAAATATTTTTGTCGTTTTCTCGATCAAACAATAATTACATTAATAGAGGTCCACCAATGATTGAGTAGTTGTAGGAATATTCCTCGCTAAGCCGAATATTATTAAACCAATCGAATATAATATAACCAACTTGCATACTTTGCAAAATTTATAAATCTACCCACAACTATAATATTATCTTAAATTCACACCATAATATTAAAAAATTATTTCAACAAAAATTTAAATCTTTATTGATAAAATCTGGGGTCTCACACTAGGCCTCCCTCGGCCGCCCGCCTCCCGCCTAGCGCCTTTTAGAACATTGGGGTGACGTATACTTAATTTTGGGGGCGTCACAATTACTCCCTCCGTCCCATAATTATAGGTTGATTTTTCATTTTGAGATGTCCCAATATATAGGCTACTTACTATTTATAAAATTTAGTTGGTTCATTGTTTTACTTTTATGCCCTTATAATAAATATTCAACCATTACTCTTTTTTTGAAAAAACAACATTCAATGTCATTATTTTTATCATCACATTTAATGTTGTTGTATTCTCTTTGGTTAAAGTTCTATGGTTGTGGATTTTAATGGTCAGTACACGTCAATTAATGAAGTTGAGAGTTCTAGTGCGATAAGTAATGAGTAATTAACTTATTCATTAATTCAATATTAAGGGGCATATGTGGAAAATTATGTTAAAAATTACCACTTCAATTAATTTTCTTAAACTATGTGTCAAAAGAAATCAGCCTAAAATTATGAGACGGAGTGAGTATATAATATGGTGTTGACGCATATCCATTTACGCGAGAAAAGGCTGCGAAGATTGAAAAGGAAAAACTAAAACGGAAAAGAATAATGCCTACAGTATTGGCTCATAAAGATCATTTGATTCGGAAGGATGGAGTCAATGTAAATAAAAAGGCCAATCTCTCTTGATATAATAGTTTTTCTTCTGGACTTAGTTTCAAGTTTCAACTAATGGTTATTGCATTGACATTGTCCATGGTACCTCACTGTATTTATGTAAAATTTCAGGTTCGTGTTATTTGAAAACTATACTAAATCCCTTTCCTTTTGTTATGATCAACTGTTGTTCTCATTGCTTCCCCCTCTCGTTCATTTGAAATTAATCGTATATAATCATTACCCATAAATCATCCACATAAAGCCCAAATTTTTTTTATCATCATCAATTTATCATTCATTACTTCTCCCTGTTTTTCTCTTGCTCACATACCAAAAACACATCCTTACGTTGTCTTTCTTTAATGTCAATATACCAAGAAACTTATCATTCCTTTTTTTAAAAAAAGCTTGGCTTCTCCTTCTCACCTCATTTGAATTTTCAGATTTCTTCTTCTTTTTCACAAACCACAAAACACCGATCAACCTATTTTTTAAAACCCATAAAATTTTTGTTCATCGCTTACCTGCTTCTTGAAGCTCCTTCAATCCCAATGAAACTTAATTTTATAAACCACCACCCTCCTACCAGAGATGGACAGGATATGGCATTTGTTGCAGTGTATAGGTGGTCACCTACTAGCATTGTTAAAGAATGAAAGATTGCCTTTTTACTCAAGGTGCCATTAGGAATGTGCCTAAAGAATTTACCCTACACTCCTTGGCATCGGCATTTGGCGGTATATATAGGAAGTCCACTCCTCAAGAAATATGATGTTGTGGTTATATTAATTTTAAACAGGCTTGGTTGTTATCACTTGAATTTTTTGTATTTTGTTTTTAAATTATTTTTTAAAATCTCTGTAATATTATTTTTTTACAGTTTCCTGAACGCATGCTTAGTAAGTTAAGAAAAATTTGGCCGGGTCTATCTGGGGATAACAAATTGAAGTTATGAGCATCTTAGTGGAGAGCGCATGGTGTTCTGGAGCCCTATAATTATTTTCATATTCCAATTTACATATTTAAGAAGATTGACATTTTAGGAATTCTAAAATGGTAATATTTTTAACCTCTTTGTTCTTTGATGTTATAAATTGTAAATTAATATGTATTTTTTTTTCATTTCACAGGCATTTATCCTGATTCAGGGATTGATATCTACCCCATGTGCTAAGTTGTCTTACTTCAAGCTGAGTTTTACTCCTATTTTGGTAGGAGGAATCAATATTTGTATTAAATTCTGATAAGGTTTTGGGGTGCTAGAAGAAGCTGAGAAAGACGGAAAATCCCGTAAAAAAAGTTCAACAATAGTGGAGAAGGCAAGAAAAGTAGAAACGAAAATAAAAGAGAAGCGCACTGAATATGCCGTATCGGGAAAATTTTGATTATAATTCAACTCTTATTTTCAAAACAATGTCAAATCTGTCGAAATATATGTAAACTAGCTGAGTTTCGCTATTGTATCAAACTCAATTGATTATTGGTTGATAACATTGATTTTATATACAAGTTTCTAAGTATACTAAAGTGATTGGTTCTGATGTGTGTTTGCCATTTTTTCATTGTGCACTGTTTCAGTGACGGGTGAGGTTTTGGTTAAAATATTTAGTAGCACATTCTACATTTAATTTATTTATTTTATTTGTCCACGGGTCGAACTGTCTCTGTAGGTTGTATCACTTCTAGCAACTGTCGTAGAGCATCTTGTTATAGGGGAGACAATGCAAATGAGTACCAAGTCCGAGTAACGATGCAGGCATGCCGCTCCTTTTATGGTATTTTGTGTTATTTTTTAATCGTGTTATACGCTTCTTCCTTGGTTCCACCTTAGTATACCTAGAAACTTGGTATTAACCAATAATCAATTGAGTTTGGTACAATAGTGAGGCTCAGTTGATTTACATATATTTCGACAGATTTGACATTGTTTTAAAAATAAGAGGTGAATTATAATCAAAATTTCCCCGATACAACATATTCAGTGGCGCTTCTCTTTCATTTCCTTTTCCGTCTTTCTCAACTTCTTCTACCACCACAAAATTTTGAATTCTGCGGTATTGGCTTTAAATTAATGTCAAATCTTATCATAATTTCATACAAATACTGATTTCTCCTACCAAAATAGGAGTAAAGCTCAGGTGTCGTATCAAGTTTTGAAGCAAGACAACTTAACACATGTGCAAGGTAGATATCATTGTGCACGGTTTCAGTGACGGGTGAGGTTCTGGTTAAAATATTTAGTAGCACATTCTACATTTATTTTATTTGTCCAAGTCTGAGTCACGTTGCAGGCATGCCGCTCCTTTTATGGTATTTTGTGTTATTTTTTACTCATGTTATATGCTTCTTCCTTGGTTCTACATTAAATGTCATGGTTCAAATTCTGGATTATGGCCCGGATTATAAGATATTCAAAAGTCACACTTAGAAACAATATGTTATGATATAATTAGTTTCTTCTAAACTACTGTTTAGCATCTAAAGTGCAAATTATATAAAAACTATTACAAAATGTTATTCTTATTTAAAATTAAAAAAAATTATATGGTAATGGAAGTTTTAAAAGGGCATGCCACAAAAATGGTTTCTAGCATTACATTCAAGGCATATCAAAGCAAAGGTAGTATTAGGTCAAAGCTCCAAATTCATAAGTGTATGATGATACATTATTCAGAAAGTTTGAGCATCAAGACTTAGCCAACTAGTACTCTTGTCTTCTATCTTGAATTTATTACCTTGTCCTGAGCAAATGATTTTTGGTCCAATTACTGATTCATCTGAAGAGAGCAACACTTCATATAATTAATAGTAGTTTGAAGGGTAATATAAAGGCTGTGTACTGCTTAGAAATATGAAATCAAGCACTTGGTAATGGTTAATACTTAATAGTGCCCACTGATGATCTCATATTCATTTTTTTATCAGCTTTTGGTTATCGAAAATCATCGCATTATATTTATATATGGTGATGACTAATTATTGGCTCCGGTAATTCCATTTAATTTATCTCTGAGGTATAAGATGTACAGTCAATTGTTTTTCTGCAGTATGGATTACTATCTGCAAAAGACATACTATAAGAGGCATGTGTCACTGAATTCAAACAGCTGCAAGGCAATTACACGTCACACTTCTTGTAGATCAAATGGCTGAACTGTTGATGTTGGCATATGATATGGCAAAAATCTGGTGAGTAATACATTACTGTTGCAACTCCCATTTGTTGTTTGTAGCAAACATCATCTTAACATTCTGAGCTTCTAGGGATTATGTCTACCTAGGAAGTTATAGGAAGACAATTTAGTTTTCAGTTTAAAAAAAAAAGGAGAAAAATCACTAACAATAAAGCTTCCATATTAGGACTCTGCTCATTTGGACATCCAACAAAAGGTGAAGAATGTTTTAACTAGCCAGTGCTAGTCTAATTTCAATTCAACACTGTATTCTAATACCATACTGTTATGAATGATGACCAATGTGAAATTAACTCTCTGAGCACTTGTTTCGCTGATAGAAACATCTTCAATTATTGTAGAAAGCATTAATATTATATGTTTTCGTATATTAACGTAGGCAATGAGGGATATTATAATCTTTGTCTCACACACAGGGATTGGCGTTTCGGTTAGTGGATGATGTTCTTGGTTTCACAGGAACATCAACTTCTCTACAGAAGGGTTCATTGTCTGATATTTTCCATGCAATCCATCTATCCTTCGTCTGTTATTGTTGTATTTGAATTATGAATAAGCTTACGTTTGAAAATTTAACTGAAACATTTGCCTTATGGAATGGTAGATAGTCAATCTATAATATTTAGCTCAATCTGTTTCTTTCATCACCATGTCCATAGATACCGAATATGCTTGTATCTTGTTCATTGATATAAACTACATGAATGAGCATGGGTCAAGAAACCTTCTGTTTTTGCAAATTAACGTGCAGAAATTTAAATTTTGCAGGGATTTGTTATTGCTCCAATATTGTTTTTTGCCATTGAGGAGTTCCCAGAATTGCGTCCAGTTGTTGATCAGAAATTTAACAAACCTGTAAGGCCTTTTCTTTTATACATACTGCATAGAATCTTTATCTGTACATCGGAGCTACATCAAATGAACTTGCCAGATGTCCTATTGTTGGCTCTCATGACAGTAGCTTATTGACACCAATAGTCAATGGGTATTGAGCCTCATGGCTAGTTCACTGAAGTTCAAATCAACATAAAGATGGCAGGCACTTGTAGAGTCATTACAAGAACAAACTAATTAAAAACAAATGGAAAGATCTAGCATGCATGTTGAACAACATATATAGTCAACTTAAGTATCTAAAACCACAAGAAGATTTTGGTATCTGCCCATTTTCGTCCTGACTTCATCCGGTGCAAATCTCCGGCATATGAAGGGTCAACCAGTAAGTACACTGTTCATACTCTAATTTTGATCGCTCCACTAGCGTAATTTCTCTCTTCCTCACCTCTGGCCACGCTAAGGCTTCCGAAACATGGATTATTTGAACAATGACACAACACTAGATGGTCAAGGCTCCGATGATAAACAACCAAACACTGAAGCACACTTGTCTTCGTTACCGGTGTTATTTTTTCCTATTATCTATTTTTTTTCTTTTTATATATAATTCAATTTGTACATTAACACTATGGAGTATTCTCTACCTATCATCTTCAATCTTAGGAAATTTATATGAACTGTATCAGTTACTTAGAGAATAGGATGAATGCTAGAGAATTGTCACAAAGAATAGATTAATTTATCTGTAATCTTTTAAAAAATTTAATCCATCTCTAATCTCTCTCGCTCAGTTCATTCATTTCTTGCAAATGATGTGGTGGACAAAGGTAGGATTATTCTTGCTAACTGACATGTATGAAATTACTAATAGATCACAACACTAAAAATTGATAAGGAAAAAAATCAAGCTCCAAGTAGTTATTGTTGTTCTTAACTTTTGTAGAAAGTGAAATTTGAATCTTTGAAGCACTTTTTATTATTTTACTGTTGACAATTGAATGATTTTTTAAGATGTTTTGTTGCTCTATCTATGATCTTTATTTATTCTTTAGTATGGAGTTTGTAGTATGCTATAAAGCTAGGAAGAAGTTTTTGTAGGAAATTTTAATTAAAAAAATCTTTCCTTGTAGCTATTGAGCTGCTATTCGACTCGCATTTTGTTGCCTCTGCTAGTTTAAGGGCCAGTAATGGTAGTTTTTTTTCTCTATAGATACTTCCTCCATTCTAAAAGTAGAGGTACATTTTTAATCAATGTCTATTAACTTCTGAGGATAGTTTATCCTAATAGTAACTAAGAATTTAATGATGGTGGTGTGATGTTAAAAATGATAGTGAAAACCTAATTGGATATCGTAAAAGGAAAATAGATATCATACTTATATCTGCCTGCTTCTCATGGTGCGGATAATTTTTGACATTTACAGGGTTCGTACACACTTAAAATGACTGACTGATGGAAACAAGCACCAGCTGACCTGCATCAACTTTGATTTTATCATTGGATGGTTAGCAGCATCCGAGGCCATTGCTGATAGTTAAAGTGCTTCTTGAAGATAAGTTAATTTGTCAATAAACCATAGACGTATAGTATGTGTATAGAGGTTCTCGTTCTTCATGGTTGGTTGTAGAGTTTCCTTTAATCTACTCTAATTTTACTTGTCCTATCCTATGTGAAGTGTAACGGGTATAATTTCAGCTGCTACTATTCTGGGACAAAGTTATCAACCGTTTTGCGACTTTTAGACTGATGCATGCTTAATTTTGATAGTAAATATTTGATTCATTATTTTATTTGCATCATGATTTCCAAAACAGTTGAAATATAAAGATAGTATCAGATATGAAGACCAAGGATGACAAATTTAAGCATTACTAATATACATAGGAAGATATAATAGAAATTTTAACAGGCAGAGAACGGTATAGCCTTTTCTTTAAAGCATAATGATATGTATAAAGAAATTCATGCCTTTTTTTCCTTCAAAAAGGGAAAGGAGTGGATTTTAACAGAGCGTCTTACTTGCTGCATATGCTTGTACAAAGATTTAAAATACATTTCTCCTTGAATTTTAAATGTTCACTTAAGTTCATAGTAGTTAGATGCTATTGACATTTGCAAATTTGTTAGGGTAGGGCCGTTGTTTCGTACTTGAAGGAGAGAAACTTTTATCATTTGCTTGGTTATGAAGATTATTACTAGCAACCAAGCTCAGCTTTGGGTGCATGGCGTCTTGGGATAGGCAAAAATGTTAAATTTCAGTTGAATATAACAAATTTATATAGAAATTTATATGTATATCTGTGATTATGTATCTACATGATAAAGATTCTGGCTGACGGATTTTTGGGTTATGACGACGGTTCACTTGTCGACATAGCCCGGAATAACTATGGCGACTAGTCGTTATAAGCCCTAAAAACCGTCGCATGGCAGCGATTGTCTGTTAACATGATTATATACCTGGCCTATGTATAACATGATTTAGTTATGGTATTTGGTTTTTGGGTTATGGCGACGGTTCACCCGTCGTAGTAGCTTTCGAATAGTTATATGACGGTGAAAGCAAATCATTTATTACTCAAAAAACCGTCGTCATGGCCGACTGTGTACTATACAACTCTTTACATATATTTTTCCCATATATATATATCTGAGCGATCGGTCAGGAGTGGGACACGATCAACTTGAACCAAAATTATTATTTTTTTGCTTTTTTTTAAAACAACTAAAAAATATTTAATATTTATGGAATGAAATATTTTCATAATCTGATGTTTTGGGTGTGATTTGGATACTTATATACAAAAAAATATATATACGATCTTGCATGCATTGTACATACATATTTTGTTATATATATCCAAATCACCAAAAATATTATATTATAAAAAATTCAAGTTCCATAATTTTTATTATTTTTTTAGTTGTTTTAAAAAAAAAAAAAAAGTCTGAATTTTGTTCGGTCAGAGTCCTAGGACTGATCATCTCTCTCTCTCTCTCTCTCTATATATATATATATATATATATATATTACTAGCAAGTTTATACGCCAACTTATTAGGATTGGATATACTTTTGGAATATATCCTAGGAGTTTTGGACAGTTCGATCAAAAACAAAAATTAATTAAATTAGTAGTTAAATATTTATTTATACTAGGAGTATCTTCTTGTGCCTGCTGCTAATCATATATAATAAGAAAAAGTAACAGCTGGTCTGCCACACCATGCAACAGAAAGGGAAATGGATATACTACTCCACGTACACTGCTATAGTTGGAAATGTAAAGGGAACACACCCCTACACACACACACACACACACACACACAACCATGTATCTAAAGTTAACAACAATATAGAGTTGCTTTGTGTCAACTGCCAAGGTAGTGGTGGATGCTGGCTTAGAAAAGCAGGAAGAATCAAATTTGGGAACTTCAACTGGAATTTTCTTTGAAAATGAGCAAGAGAATGCTGAAGACCAGCATTCAAAAAAGAAACCTTTATACCTCAACAGATCCCAGCCACATGAAATGAAATGCCAGAATTGTGAATCAGAACCACCAGTTCATCAGGAGCTAAGATTAGAATAGGATCAGAAATATATTCAATTGAGCAAGAGAGACTACACGGACACCAGCTAGCAATTCCAGCTCAGCATTACAAAAATATAAATTAAAGAAAAAGAGTAAAAAAGACCCCTCACAAACCACTCAAAAAACTAATATGGGCTCCTCAATTTTAAACCCATATGTTTGCCCTCATGACATAACCATGATAAAGGGATAGTTAGACAAGCTAATCACACTTCCCTATAATTTACAGTAATTCTTTACGTGGCAATGTCAGCTATTGCAACTACAGACACTGGTGAACTGGCTGAGGTCTTGGTCACGGCTAGTTGTTCTGTATCCGAGTTTTTGGGTGCAGCTATCTGTAATTGTGTGTAGTGAATTTCAATCTGTAAGCGGTGATGAAGGGGGGTTGACGCCATTAAACCTTTCTTAATATCTGTCTCTAATTCCCTGATTGGGATTGCAGCTAAAAAGCTCTTTATGTAATCCTTGCATGACTCCTTTCCCTGGCAAACCACCTCTTCATTTTCACTCTTCACCATTTCCTCAGGCTTAGTTACTACTGCTCCGTCTGCAGAACCCTCTTTAGGATTAACCTGCTGATTCTTGAGTTCCATTGCTGAAACAACTGTCTGCTGCTGGTCAACGGTAGGTTTTTGTTCTAATGATTGTGTAGGACCACTGGGCAGCTTGTAGATTGTTGTATTCTTGTCGAATTTCAAAATGTAAGCCTGGTTGCATCCCTCGTAGAGCCTCTCCCCTAATGTGTCAATGATGTAGTAAGCTTCCGATTCAACCTTCAGGACAAAAAAATGGTCATTCCAACTAACAATATAAACCTGGGGTTCACCACAGTCTGAACATTCTGATCCCGCACGGCTAATCTCATCCCACATGCTGTCAAAAGACATGGCACCATGCAAAAATCAAATCTCCTTCTTCCATCCTATCAGGATGAAAAAAACCCAATAAAGGACTTCCGGGAACTACAGCAAGAGATCGTATTTTGGCTTGTAGGACAGTTTCCAAATCGAAGTGCTTGTCAGGAAACCTCTCCCTGTACGTTTCGTTCTCATAGAGATTCCTCCACTCTAATGACCCTTCTCTGATCAAACTATCAAATTGAGACTTGATAGGCATGAGATCATGGTTGTTTTGGAACCAGTCAGCAATCACCGCAACGAGAGCCGTACAAGCACTCTCACCTGCCACCCGCTCACTCCTCTGATCGATGGAAGCAAAGAAGACCTGGGTTTGAAGTTTCATGTGTCCATCACGGCTCGTTACTTCCTTCTGTTCCCAACTACCAATGGCAAAATTGTCATCCCCAAAATCAGATACTGACGATCGAATTGCACTTGAATCTTCATCTTTCTTCTGCCACTGGCAAAAAATTGTAGCCAAATCTTATATTTAGAATCTGACAACCATTATGAAGTAGAAGTCATGAAATGATAAACTATAAAAATCTCATGATTAGTATCACAAATGATATGGATATGGAATTTCAAAATCAACCATGACAAAGATCGACAACCCCATTAAGTTGTAACCTAAAATAAAGACTTTGACAACAAAATATGAACCCAGATCGTTAAATAAAATTTACAAACATACCCCACCAAAAACCAATCAGCTATACATGACTAACCTAGAGTTATTACCGTGTAACTGATATAAATGCAAATTATTAAAATCGCTCAGATTAGCAAAAATATCTTCCAAACGGAGAAATATAGTGACGGGAAAAGGATGTCTAGCAAATCTTACCCCAAAAGAAGATTCATCAGAACTGAGTTGGCGACGATCAAAGTCGATGTCATCTCCACCTTCTTCACCATAATCTTTCTTTAAGAGCGGCTCACCCTTGGCTTTAGGAGATCTGAAACTCAGCTTTCTCTTCTTCCAAGGTAGTATACTACGCTTAGAATTGTTTACAGTTGGCTCAGAGATAGATGCCGTCGAGTCCTCTATTTTAGAGCAACCCACATCTGATTTGCGGTTGCTATAGTAAACCAAATCCTCATCCTCACAGTTGCTCCTTGTATTCGAGTAAATTGACCCTCCTGCACAATTTGCATAAGCCAATGTGCCATAACTAAATGACTTCCTAACAGTAGAATCCTCCTTGATCTCATCTGACTCTCCTTCCTCGAATTCATCAAGCGACTCTGAATCGAAGGGGTAGGAATAGTCACCCTCCTCGCTCCTAGTAGAGCACCTTCCTTCACTGCCCTCTTCCTCACGGCAGGTTTTTTTAGCTCTCCTTGTTGACACATACTCTGTAAAGATCTTTACCTTTCTGAGACCAGCTTTGAGCGCAGATAGTTCATCTTTATCAGATGAAGAAGTCTCTCCATTTCGAGGAGAGGAAGGAGTGGGCACTATAGGCCTCTGGACTGACTCTGCCGTTTCTTGAGCAGTTCTCAATTCCAATAAGCCAAGTGATATCTGCACAATGTATATTGCTCAAGGTTTAGAAAAACAGAAAGTTGCATGAAAATTTTAAAATAAAAAATATTTATCTAAAAGAACAATGAGATATTAGGAAATGAAAATAGATATAGCCAATACAAAACACCAGATGTTGTAATAGTACTCACACAAAGTGAAGGATGCTGCTCAGCTGCAGTGCCGGAAAATGCCAAAGGGATGCTAAGTTCAAATTCTTTTTCTTCAGCTGCAGAAGCAAATTCGGCGAGATTCAAAGACGCTGTTCCAATAGTAGGAACCTTGTTCTTTGGTCCTAGGTTCAAGCACTGAATTGAAAGAAAATTAATTAAGTTCACTTGGTAAAGATAATTGGTAATTTCACTTAAACATGAGATACTCCCAAAATGGCGTAGAATTGGTTATTCTAGCTACAAACATATTGAAATACACTACACACAAGTAGCCTAGCCAATAAAGAGAATGAATTGAAAAGGACATCAATGATAAAACACCATGATGGCAGAGTGTATTGATAATTAGAGAACAATATGGTTTGACTTACAAATATATTTAATGATCCACTGGAACAATCAGTTTTCTGATCAAAGAAGCCAAACCATTACGCTAGAAAGTGCAAAGATTACAAAACGACAACTAGGGAAACAACAAATCATTTACAATATCGTGACACTGGCCAAATCTTCTAACATGGTGATATGGCATTCACAATTATATAACAATATTTTATTTAATGACACACTATGACAATCAGCTTTCTGATCGAAAAAGCCAATCAATTATATCAGAAAGTGCAAAGATTCCAAAAAAAACAAGTAGGGAGTCAACAAATTGATTGCAAAATCGTGAGACTGGACAAATCACCATTTATTAGTTGTTTCAGAAATCCCAAAAAAGATTGTTATTGACCATAAACCCCCAGTGCTCAACAAACACCAAGCCCAACAATCTCTCAAATAGAACCAAAGAAAATTCATATCACCAACATTAACCCCATCAAATAGAACCAAAGAAAATTCATTTCCCCAACATTAACCAAGTCAATTTATAGATACAATATAACCATTTCAGTCTGGAACTCGACAGAAACCAGAGATTTTCATAGGCCGAAGAGCCAAGAACAAACTAACATATGGAAGAAAAACCATCAGCCAGTCAAGGAAATAGAATCCCCCTTGCCCCTTCAATCACAAAGGAATGCATACATATTCTATAGACATAATAATCCATCTAAAAGAAATAAAAAAAGAGAACAGGGTATATCATAGATTGAAAACAGAAAATACAAACATGAATGGCGATCAAAAAATCTCAGAAGGAAATTAATAAGATATTCAATATTTCCCCAAATTAATCACATACCAAGAAATTTCACAAATATTTTCCCAATTTGAAGAGGGGAAAAAACCCAACATTCCTCGCATCAAATTCAATCAAAATATTTATTAAAATATGTGTTTGTAAGGGAAATCATAAATTACCGAACACAGAAAAACCATTAAAAAGGCCGATAAAATTAATTAAATGTGTTGACAACACTCACATTGAGGACAGTAAAAGAGATCTCCCAAGGATGAAAGACATTGTCTTTGAAGCCAGAAAGATTGCAAACGCTGGAAAACTCCTCCTCCCACTCAACGACGCCGTTTGAACCCACAGTCTCTTCCTTTGTGAAATTCCTCTTGACCGTCCGCCGAAATGTGCTTAAAGCGATCTTGGGTCCCTTCCATCTGATTTCCACAGAGAGTCTCTTAGTATTATCTTTATCAGCATCCGGATCACCGTCACCGCTGAAGCACCAGCCCTCCAGCCTCTTGACCACCAGCTTCACCTCCAATTTCTTGGATACAAGTGGGGGCCACGGCCGCCACCTCATCATCTTGACCACCATTTTCCCTTTTTCTTGAACGGATATGAAACAGAGTGCGTGCGTGTGTGTTTTTTTTTGTTTGTGGAGAGAGAAAGAGTGTGAGGGATCTACATAAAATTATGAAGAATTGGGTTTCTTCGAAATCTTCGGAAAACAAAACGGTTTGGGACGGAGAGAGAGATTCCAATGTGTTGTTTGGAGAATTTGTCTCCGAAAAAAGCTCGATACTTCAGAGAGAGAGAGAGAGATCTTTCGTTATTTCTGCGGTGCTTCTATTGAATTCTACTACTAAAAATATTTAGGAAAGTGGAGAAAGAGAGAGGGGCCGGCAGCTACTCTTGTTTTGCTAGACAGACACACTCGACTCGGTGGAGAGAAAAGAAAACACTTCACATCACATATTCACGTGTTTCAACCGTTAAATACTCATTCTTTTCAAAATTAAAGTTATATATTTATAAAATAAAAAAATTTATGTTTTACTATAAGTTATAATTTTAATTGTAATGATTTGATATTATAAATAATAATAAAAAATTAATAATATTATTTTATTTTATAATTTTAAAATTGAGAGATATTGAGTTTGGAGGAATAAGATGGGAGTAAGTAAGATGAAGAAGGTTCCTTTGTTCGTTGCGAAATTAACGGCGAAAGGACGATGTTATTGAGTTCAACTAACATTAGGTAAGGTTAGGATGGTTGTAATTACTATAATAGAGGTAATTGTAGTATATTATTAACTAATTTTGGCATTTTCTTGACATTTTTTTAGTGGTCTGATTCGTATTATGAGTGAGTAATTAATTGTAATCTAAATCAGACATAGTATTATATATTTATTTGTTTGTTAGGCTGGACAACTAATATAATACGGAACACTCGCGTCTCACAATTAACTATAGCGACGGTTTTAACATCTATAGCGACACTTTTCATGTGAAAATATCAATTTTTTTTATTTAAATTAACTTGTACATTAATTATTGTATAAATTAAGATTAAATAAATATACATTAATTTATAGCAATTATAAATTTCTGTAAAAATTAAGCAGAAAAAGATTTAAATGAGATTACAAACATGATCATCACGTTATTTTTATTCTTAGCTTTAGTTTTTGGGCATGCCAAATTTTTCGTTTTTAGATATCGAACATTGCGATAATATTGGGTATTAATACTTGACCGTCACTTTATGTTTGGTTGTAATGTTATATAGCTTGTATTAAATTATGATCTACTTCCGATGTATTTGTTTAGAGTTAAATGATTGAAAGTCAGTCATTGAGTGCGTTTGTTTGAAATAAAAATCATCTGAATGTTTAATCGGACAGATTTTTGGGCTGAATGGCCAAGTGTAATTTTTTTTTTGTTGAATAACTGCTGAATAAAGTATTTTATATTTAGTTTTTTTTACCAATACTCGTGCATTAATGAAGATAATTTATCTACCAATACTCGTGCGTGTGTAGCCTCAACGACAAACAAAATGAAAATAAGCAGTTGGCATGCCAAGGGCGTGTAAGCATTCTTCTAGATAATTCCTGCTTTTTCTAAGTGGTAATCAATTAGTAGTACTAAATAATAATTAATATTCCCTTTGTTTCATTTTATATTTATCCGTAAGAATTGCATATAGTCGAGGGTAATGAATGAATAGAATAATATATATATATATAATGATAATGATATTGGTTTTATATATAATGCTAAAAATGAAGTTGTATATATATATTAGTAGGGCTGAGAATATTTTAGTAAAAGAGAAAAAACGTAGGTGACTGACGCGATTACACCAAACATTCATTCGATAAAAAGCATTATAAACATAGAGAATCAATCAGAGATAGAGGAACAACCCACATGTGGAATGCCTAATAAAATCTTACACTCTTTGATTGGTTTTTTTGGGTTTTAGCTCCTCATTTTCTTTCCTTACTGCCTCCTACTTCCTTCCTTCCTTCCTTTGTTATTTGTTATTTTTTATTTTTTATTTAAAAAAAAAAACTCATGGTTTGAGTTCAATCAAAGAAAAGAATTAGTTGTTGTATTTGGATTGGATTGGATTGGATTTGGATTAATTAAATAAAATAATGGATGATCCACAATTGTTGACTTGCCACTGCCCACTGAGAAAAGTTAAGTTGGAGAGATGATCATGACATGCATCAGAATTCAGCTCAGCTCAGCTCAGCTATTTCTTGTGTATGTCGTTCTCAGACTTATACAGCTTCTTGGGTTGGAGTATTTTTGTTAGGAATAGGATTGAGGATTGGGGGGACAAAGTAATAGTATGCATCAGAAAGGATTAGGCTGTTAATATAAAATTAGTGACAACTTAATATTTAATTATTTTCTCTTAACTTATTATAAAAAAACAAAAACTTGTACTAAATACGGCATAAACATCTATCTATCTGTTCATGAATAAAATATGCCGCAATATCTTCAATTCACAGCTTTATCACAAAGCTTATGTTGACTGAATCTTATAGCTAGTATTCAATTTTCATTAATAATTTACTATAATTTTCTTTCTCTCTATATACATTTTGTTGTACGTACTATATAAAATGTAAATAATCTTTTCTGTTTAATTAAGATTTGATATAAAATGATATTTGTTAACGCCAAGATCTTTCGTCACGTTCCAATCACCTAAAACGCCCTGATCCTGCAACGTAAACACAATAAACACCACAAGCTTCGACGGTGGCCCGAGTCGAGGATAGCTTCGAGCGTGAGAATCAATATGTGAATTCACAAGGTTTATCGAAAAGGAGATTTATATCGCTTAGTGTATTGATATCAAGAGATAATAATAATTCTCGTGAATATCCGATTCTAAATGAAGAAGAGTATGAAAACATACCTCTTGGTGGAGACTTCCTTGCCAAGTTATACCCTCCCGACCGAATTACATGTACACCCACTACTACCCGACACATTCCCTTTTGCAGATGGATCTTTGCCTTAATTTGCATGTAGTTTGTTCACCGCTTTTGATCACTATTTCTCACGTAACCGATTATAATCCCATCCACATTAATGCATGGCAGGTTCTTTAGTCAACCGACATGCTTTTTTTCATCATTCTGGTCAAAGATTGTAGATATTTAAAATGTCTAAATGATTGATCCATTGATTCAATTCGATCCTTTATAAGTTTGAAATGAAAATGATATGATAATTTGGGCTTAATGATTTTTATAATTTTATAATAAAGGCCCAATAGAATAAAAATAATAAGCCCAATATATTTGGCCTAAAAGGATAAAATATCACGCACCCAACATTGCCCCTAGTTTTTGTTGAGCAGAATGTTTAATAGAAAACTATAAACAATCCATGATATTTTCTTCGAGAATTTATAAATGACAAAGATGTAATTAAAAGCGTACCCATTTATTGTCCATGAAATGAAATGAAAGGAAGTTAAGGGCCCAATTCGAAAGATTTCTAACCATTAGGTACCGAGGATCCAAAACCGGACGCTTCCCATTCAAATTCCAAATTATTCTATTGTCATTTAATGCGCTTATCTTGAACAACGTGTGGCAAATCAATTATAAAGGATAACTTTACCAATTTTGTGAGCTTTTACATTCATTTGAAATTCGAGCGCCTTTAAAATTTTCGATCTCTTTCTCTCTGCAAATCTTCACAAATGGCTTCTCAAAACCACAACGAGTTCTCCCATACTTGTAACACCCATCACCGTGGTTCCCCAAACCCTAATCTTCGTGAGGGACTTGAGCACGAATCCCAAGCAGAAAACCCGAAAAAACCCCTCGATTATTATAGAGTACAGAAGCGATTCTCGCACGCTAACACTCCTTCTATCATGCGAGGAAATTTGAATCGAAGAGAGTTCGAACTTCGGTTCCACATTCCACACCCGTCTTTGTGGTACCCTGCTCGGAGAGAAAATGTATCAACGGCACCAAGGATGGACCACCGCATACCGGTGACTTCTTTGGAAAAGGGGTTCGATTCCTCTTCATATCTTCATAGTGACCTCTACTGGGGTTTTTGGGTGTAGGATTTTCGCAACTTGGTGCCGAACTCCTACATCCATATTTCGCCTTCGTGGCCTTACATCATGAATGGCGGGCGTCGAGCCCTCATTGGACTTCTTCTTTCATTTGTCTACAAGATAAGATGCAGTCCGAGGAAAAAGGGTTCAAGGCCCTCGTGAAACATTCTCCAAAGTGCGGAGAGAAATTTGACAGACGTTCATTTGGTGAACACCCCTTGAGCAATAGGGGATGGCACGAAAAATGGTTCTTTGTCAAAGGCCACGAAATCTCTCTCTTAATCGGGCAAATCTGATGAAAAATATCTGCTGACTTTGGAGATGTTTAGAAGAGCGAAGTGGAGATGATGGAGTTATTTGACAATTTTAGCGAGGAGGTGGAAATACGGACTCCTCCGAAGAAAGCGTGGTTGTATGACCATAAACGTAAGTCCCAGCTTATTTCAAATATATATATATTTTTTGAAAATATTTCATAAAATATAATTGTAACATGGAATTGTTTGATTTGTGCAGTATCTTTGATCAGGCCGAGCTCTGCAGAAGTAAAGGAGCTCGAAGATTTTTTATCTGGGAAGTCTTCGGAAGCACTCGAAGCTACACCCACCGAAGCTACCCCTGAAGTATATCCAACATCAGAAATTCATATGGATGAATTTCAACCAGAAGAAACAGAGGCCGAAGAGGTTCTCATACCAGAAGAGACCCTTCACCCTCGACAAAAGAGGAGGGCTACCAGAAAACCAAGGTCAGTCCCTCTAGTAAATCCTTCCGAACCCACAACAGAAACAGAACCAACCCCCAAAACCATTCCTCGATCAGGCGGTTTACTTGATCGTCCTGATCGAAGGAGTATACTTAGGACCAAAAAACTAAAAACAAAAATAACTCCATTAATCTAGAAGAACTCGGGGTTCCTCGGTCTTGATCATTCCTCCCTTCGTGCCCCACAGCAGAAATCTGAGATCGAAGAGGATGGTGACGGGGCGAAGGATTCCAACGTTATCGAGAAAAAGAAACGTACCCACGAGAGCCATCCAAGTTCCGCGATCCGCTTCAACGCCCAAAGAACCTAATTCAAACAAATCTCCCATAATCGAAACCGTTCATGCTGAACCTACCCCCGACCAAATTTACTCTTTTCCTCGAAAGGTCGAGACCTTCTCTCGAAGCGGCCGGTCCTTGGTCAAGGTTATCATCTGCGGTTGTGGGATCTCCGACCCTATGGCCCGAGTTCAACGCCAACTTTCCTTTCGACCTCTTGGGGCTTTCGATTCGACACCTTGGCAGCGATCCATCAGGACGGCTGTTGATCCTGCAGACGGAAATCTTCTCGACGAAGGAATGAGTTATCGGCAAGGTAAACAATAATGACTTCTTCCTTTACATCTCTATTTTCCTTGAGCATTTTAGAATTTAACTTGAGTACTTTTGAAAATGTGTAGTTAGCTAATCGTTGTCTTCGGACGATTGCGTCCAAGAGACACATAAATGGAGAAAGCGAGGAAGATTTCATGCGCCAAGAGATAAACATCTTTGAAATCGACCTTTGGACCGAGAAAGAATTTGGTCATGAAGATGCTTTTCATACCATCAATGGTCTTCAAAGAGAATTGGATCGGGCAAGATGGATTTGAAGACATCGATGATGAACCGAGGGCCTGAGAGATGAGTTGGGCTGCGATCAAAAGCGGACCAACAAAATCGACCAACTCGAACGGCTGGTTTGGAAGAGAACTTACTTCGAAGGCGAAAAATGAGGAGTTCTCTTTGACCAACGAAGCTTTAATCCTTCAACTTGGTGAAGCCGAGAGGCGAAGATCCAGGATGAAGCTCGAAGGCATAAGACCAAGCGTCATAAGCTCCGCCATAAGATAAAAGACCTTGAGGACGAGGCCATTACGATGAAGAGCTTCAAAAGCAGATTGAGAGAGTATAGGGACTCGGATGAACTCAATGTAGAGATCATGAAGGTCTATTCGGAGGATATGAGGACCTATCGGGAACGAGGAAAGAGAAGCTATCTACTTTCAATTGGACCGGCATTGCTCGATTAGATGATGAAAGCGGTGCTGAATATATATATCATGCTTTTGATTCTATGTAAATATTTAACTTTTTATGTTCATGTAATTTAATCGATTTAAATGAAATGAACATTTTATGCTTATTGATAAATCTTTAATTGTCTTGATTATAACCACATCTCGATCGGTTTCTTGTCAATAATTTAGTATCAATAAAATGAACTATTGAATTAGATATGGCATATAACAGTTAACTCATACAATGAAGTGAGTTGAATTTTACTGAGATGAGATTCAAGTTAAGCGAACTAATGAATCGAACTCAACACTTAAAAATGAATAAATAACTTATACTCTCCTTGATGCAGAAGAGTGAGATCAATTATACGTGAAGTAAATTTGGACGACAAACGAGATAAGAACCAAGACATAAAGATTAATAATGACCATTGACTTACCACCACCCGATAAGATCAATATAGGACCAAAAGGACTTGGGGCTACCATCGAATGGCAAATGAGTCCTACCATACCTCCTTACACCATCGAACCAATAGTGACCATTGACTTACCACCACCGATAAGATCAATATAGGACCAAAAGGACTGGGGCTACCATCGAATGGCGGTGAGTCCTACCATACCTCCTTACACCATCGGACCGATAGTGACCATTGACTTACCACCACGATAAGATCAATATAGGACCAAAAGGACACAGGGCTACCATCGAATGGCCAATGAGTCCTACCATACCTCCTTACACCATCGGACCAATAGTGACCATTGACTTACCACCACCGATAAGATCAATATAGGACCAAAAGGACACAGGGGGCTACCATCGAATGGCCAATGAGTCCTACCATACCTCCTTACACCATCGGACCAATAGTGACCATTGACTTACCACCACGATAAGATCAATATAGGACCAAAAGGACACAGGGGCTACCATCGAATGGCGGTGAGTCCTACCGTACCTCCTTACACCATCGGACCAATAGTGACCATTGACTTACCAATTTCGATAAGATCAATATAGGACCAAAAGGACTGGGGCTACCATCGAATGGCCAGCGAGTCCTACCATACCTCCTTACACCATCGGACCAATAAGACTAGTGATAATTTGTAGAAAAGTGATCTTTTATTGATATCAAACAGTTGTGTACAGACTTCCGATAAACTGACTTGAACTTTATTGAAAATACTTAGAAATGCCAAGCGTGCCATGTATTCTTGATCTCGGAACCATCAAGTGCCTTTAATCGATAAGTCATCTAGGGCTTTGGTACTTGATCACTTCATATATGGCCCTTCCCGATTTGGCATTAGCTTTCCGTGATTACGAGGTGTAGACGCTTGGCTTCTCGAGAAGCGAAGTCTCCTACTGAATCTACGAAGTTTGACACCCTTGTTATAATGTTTGGCCACCCCGCCGTTGATAAGCGACCCAATTTGATTAAAGCTTCCTCTCGACTTCGTCTAGCGAGGTCCAAGTTAGCCTTGATCCTTCATCATTGTAGATTTCTTTGAATTGACTTATCCAAGACTTGGAGATCCGATCTCGATTGGGACTAGGCATCGATACCATAAAGCCAATCGGAAGGGCGAATCCTGTAGTAGTCCTCGGCGTGATTCGGTATGCCCACAAAGACGCTCAAAGAATTCTTCGGCCATCTCCCTTAGCTTCATCCAATCTTCGCTTTATTAAGATTCAATGCGGCGTCTGTTGGTCACCTCAACTTGCCCATTCATTGTGGATGAGCTACTGAAGTCTTCTTGTCTTTGAATCTCAAATCGTTCAAAAATTCTTCAAATTTTGAACCCACGAATGACGTCCATTGTCCGATATCAATACTTTAGGGATCCGGCGAAACACCACAGACTCCTTTATAAACTTTAAGCACTCTGTTACATTATCGACCAAAGCGGTTTCGCCTCTACCCACTTGGTCATATAATCAATAAGAACTATGACGAAGCTAACGACCTTTAGCTTTGAGTAACGGTCCCAATATATCCACCCCAGACATGAAGGGTATAGGAGATAAAATCGAGTATAACTCTTCCGGTGGGCGATAATGAAACCGGACTATTGGTGGCATTTTCACATTTCTTGGCGATCTCGTAGCTTCTTTGAAAATTGTTTACCGATAGTAACCTTGTCGAAAGTACTTTGTAAGCCAAAGACTTGGCGACCATATGATCACCGCAAATCCTTCATGAACTTCCAGAAGAGCATACTCGGCGGACGGAACCAAACATTTCAATAATGGTGAGGAAAATGCCAATCGATAAAGATCCCCATCAATAAGACCGAAATTAGTACTCTTGTACTTGATCTTCTTTCACAAGACATCGATCCGGAAGGAAGGACGCCATCGCCAAATACTCGATGTAGGGGTCATCCAACGGTTTGTTCATTTCGATGCACATCATCGTTTTCATCTTTGAACACTTTCAATTTGCACGCAAAATTTCCAAATACACCGATCCATGAAAGACATCTCGCATCCGTAGTGGCCAATTTAAACAAAGCATCGTGATGAGAGAATTATCGTTCGCGCTCTATAGCCTGAAACTTCGTCTGAAGTAAAAATTGAAGTTGGTTTCTTAACTCGCAGATATTTGATCATTCGGGTCCCCGAGCTTCATAATCTCCCGGCAATTGTTTTACAACCAAGCGAGAATCACTATAGATAATTAAGCTGTTGGACTTGAGACTCTTTCTTTAATCGGACACTGCTTAACACCGCTTCGTATTCGACCTCATTATTTGTTGCTTTAAATCCGAATCGATGGCTCTTTGAACCTTAAATCCCTCCGGACTTATTAGAATAATTCCCGCCCACTAACGATGATCATCGTAGAGGATCCATCTGCATACAACGCCCACGCCCGACCACCATTGAATAACGACCATTGCTTTCGATCGGAAGATTGACTTCCGATAATTTCGTATCTGGCGGTGAGCGAACATTCTACCATAAAAGTCGCCCGAGGCTTGGCCTTTGATGGCGATTCGGGGATGATACTCGATAAAAAGCGGGACAATTCCATAGTCCATGCCGCTAATCTACCCGAGACCTCGGCTTGCCCATCACCTCTTCTTCAACGGGTGATCCGTGTAGGCGACCGAGAGTCGACCTTGAAAATCTGCTTAGAAGCTTTCTACCGGCAATTATTAAAGCAAAGGCAAATTTCTCAATGTTAGGATACCGGTTTGACATCTCGTGGGGCGTGGTCGACGTAATATACCGGATCTTCGCTTCCAGCGATCTCCCGAATCAAAGCTGCTCCAGCCGCTAAGGAACGGCCGCAAGGTACAAATATAAAGTCTCTCTTTGGGACGAGCTTGACCAATAAAGGAGCCGAAGATGAATCGTCTTTATACTTTGGAAAGCATCTTCACACTTGGAAGTCCTTTGGAATGTCTTCGCATTCTTGGTCCCTTCAATGTATCAAAGAAAGGAAGACATCTTTTCTCGCAGATTTGGCGACGAACCTCCTTAAAGCCGCAATCCTACCGGTCGATGTCGAACGTCTTTGAATGACCGAGGAGTCTTCATGTCGAGGATGGCTGGATCTTCTCGGATTGGCTTCGATGCCCTTTCGTGACCGGATAACCCGAAATTTTCCGGCACCAAGGTAGAAAGTACATTTGGTTGGATTAAGTCGCATTGTCGATGACGAGCAGTTTGAAAACATTCCTCTAGATCGTCCAAATGTTTACGAATTTGCATACTCTTCACGATCATGTCATCTACATAAACCTCCATGTTCCTTCCCGGTTGCCTATTGAATATAAAGTTCATCATCCTCCGATAGGTAGCTCCAAAGATTAATGAGGCCAAAAGTCATTTTTTTGTATGCATACACGTAAGCGATTGTGTAATGAATGCATTTTGGAATGTCTTCTTTGCACATGGATATTTGATGATAACTGAAAAAGCATCCATAAAACTTAATAATGCATACCCAAGTGGCATCGATGAATTTGATCGATATGGGCGAGAGGATAAAGTCCTTCTGACAAAGCTTTGTTGAGGTCGGTGTAGTCGATGCAAACCCGCCACTTTCCATTATGCTTACGCACCAATACTACATTTCTTTATCCACTCCGGTAATCAATCTCGTAGATGAAGTCGTGACCGGCAATTTTGCAACCTCTTCATCGATGATCTTTTGGCGTTCTGGAGCAAATATCCGCTTTCTTCCGATTTAACCGGCTTTTTGAAGGATCTATCTCCGGTTTATGCTAAAGAACCTTCCGGTGACTCGGGCATATCTTGTGGCTCCTATGCAAAAATATCGACATAGCATCGTAAAAGTTCTATAAGATTCGTCCAAGAGGTTACGTAAGCCTAAACCAATCTTCACTTTCTCTTCCGGGCTTTCAGATGACCAACTCAATTTCTCCGTCCCTCGGTGAGGATTACCAATGATTCTGAATCGCTCTCGGTGAAGGGTTCGATTTCAATTACCATCGTCTTTTTTGTTTATCGACCCCATTCAGGATGAAATAGCGTAATTAGATAACATCTTTGGGCCGGATCCAAGTCACCCATCACTTCTCTACTCCGTGTCTTTGTGGGAACTTGATTTTGAAATGTGGGATGGAAATTCTGAAATCAAGAGTCATCAACGTAGGTCTTCCCAAAATGGCGTTGTGGTAGAATCCACATGCACAACATAAAATTTACAAGTTATCTCCACTTGTTGTGGGGCCGTCTTAGAAGATGACGAGGAAGTTCAATAGTCTGCGGCTACTTTTGACAGGATCGTTTAGAAACCATATAGAGGAGCTTCCTGTCCGACCTCCATTTTGTGCTCATCGAGATGCATTCTTTGATAAGCATGAGCATAAAGAATGTCCACCGAAGATCCGTTGTCTATCATCATTCGTTTCACATCCACTGAGCCCACTTGTGCTGTGATCACCAATGCTCCTTCATGCGGTTCAATGGGTTCCGAAGGATAATCCGCATCTGTAAATGAAATAACAGTTCCTGGGAAAGGCCTGTCAACCTTCAGAGTAGCATCGGTTATTGACATAACTGAATCAAGATAAGACCTCCTCTTCTTCCCTACTAATTTCCCAACAGACCCACACCGGTTATTACATCAACGACTTGTCTTGGCGGTGGAGCATTTTGAAAAAGTGGACTTGAACTGTTCGAGCAGACGATCGATAACTCAACATTGATTTGTGGTCTTTTTCTTACATATTGAATCAATGAAGCCACTTTTAATTTTGTTTTCTACAAAATCCTTTAGATTACAAACATTCATTAGTGTGTGACGACGGTGACTTGATGATAAGCACAATATTTAGGAGGGTTGCCATGTCCCGTTTTGTAATTATCACGAGGTGGTTCAAAGAAAGGTCGGTTTGGATCCGATCCAAAATTATCGACCTCTCTGTATTCAAGCTGGGTATAAACCTTATTAACCTTCGGGTAGGAACAGTGCACATCACGCGCCTTGTCGCCACACGAGTTATTGTATTTCTTGAACTACCTTACGCCCTTTGGTTATATCCTCCCCTCTTCTCTCGATCAACATCGGTCTTGGGAACCTCTACTTCCTTTGATTGGCTCAAAGAAGGATTCTTGAGACTATTCATAGCCTCTTCCACAACAATATAGCCTTACACTTGTGTCAAAGCCTCTTCAAACTCTTGGATGGTGAAACATCGGTTTCTTTACCAATTTCTCCGATTTAACCAGATCCGGCCCCATTCGGAATAATCCAACGACTTGGAGATCATTAAGATCGACACTGTCAAACCGCTTCCCTAAACCTCTTTACATATTGACTAAAGATTCATTGGTGAAGCTTGGGACTTGTCTTTAAAGAACACTGTAAGCTTCCCTTCTTCGGTTGCTTCCAAAACGAGCATGGAACTTATCACAAAGTTCAGTCCACGAGGAGATAGAATCCGATGGTAAAGTCCCCATCCACTGTCTGGCGTCTTTTCTCAAAGTAGTGACAAAAGTGTGACATTTAGCAGCATCAGTAAAGTCATAGTAATCCATTAATCGGTCAAACGCCTGACTATGGTCATAAGGATCTCCTGACCCATCATAGTTCTCCATGCGAGGTAACTTTTTGGTAGCATCTGCTTTCTCCTTGAGAATATCGAGAGGTAAAGGGATGCCTTCTTACCAGAAATATCTTTCACCTGTTGTACCTCAGCCAATTGTTTCCGAAGTTCTTTCAACTCTCTAACCAGAAAATCAACACCTTCGGGTTGTGATGAGATCTCCTTTTCCTGGGCGACACTAGGTTTTGGAATGGATCGACCCTTCCCTGCCGATCTTACTGCCTTTACGGGACTTCTTGATTTACTAGGTCGTAAAATTTCATCCTCATCATGAGAACGATTATGACGGTATTCTCTTCTAAGCGGGTTTTCGGCATAATTTCTCTCGACCGCTTCTTCGCCTCTTTCATCGTTACGATGAAGTGATCTAACTGTTGTCGATTGCCTTGTTCGAGGTCAAGGAATTCTCGCTCCTCGATCTCCTCCTATGTAAGAATGATCCCTGGACACGTCATAGAATGTTCCGGCTCTTTACCCTTCCGACGGGTACCTCCTTATGCCTACTGCCGTCGCTTCGGAGTGAAAATGGCTAGATGCTTCGTCTCTCAACTCATTCACCAAGCATCTGTTTTGGCTATATCTTCCTTTTGTCTTAACAGAACTTCCAAAGCCTTTATCCGCTTTCGTCCGCCATCCTTGCTAACTTGGTACTTTCGGTCCTCTTGACCGCTTCTTGACGATGAGTCCTAGTTAATAACCGCTTTACCCGTTCGGATTGGGATCACGCCCTTATCGGCGATTGAAAACTAACTTCCGTCGGCTCCACCATGGATCTTTGGACGAAGCTCTTCCGAATTGTTCTTAGAAGCGGGTGCTCTCGTGAGCACTTTAGAAGGACCCAAACGATCCTTTTTTGAAATACGAGGCGATGATGAACTAATGACCATCGTCGCCGCCGCCTTCCGGTGTTCCATCTCTACTCCTCATCATCTTTGAAACAAATTTAAACAATTGTGATTGAAAAGAGCCCTCCTTTGGCAGCTTGATGTTAACGCCAAGATCTTTTCGTCACGCTCCAATCACCTAAAACATACGATCTCGCAGCGTAAACACAATAAACACCACTGAAGCTTGACGGTACGGTTCGATTTCGGGGATAGCTTCAAAGCGTGAGAATCGGTATGTGAATTCACAAGGTTTATCGAAAGCGGAATTTATATCGCTTTAGTGTATTGATATCAAGAGATAATAATAATTCTCTGTGAATATCCGATTCTAAATGAAGAAGAGTATGAAAACATACCTCTTGGTGGAGACTTCTTGCCAAGTTATACCTCTCGACACGAATTACCGTACACCCACTACTACCCGACACATTCCCTTTTGCCGATGGATCTTCGCCAACGTGCGTAGTTTGTTCATCGCTTTTGACTATTTCTACCGCCAAATCGATTACAATCCCATCCACATTAATGCATGGCGGGTTCTTTAGTCAACCGATACATGCTTTTTCATCATTCTGGTCAAAGATTGTAGATATTTAAAATGTCTAAATGATTGATCCATTGACCAGGCCGGTCTTATAAGTTTGAAATGAAAATGAAATGATAATTGGGCTTAATGATTTTATAATTTTATAATAAAAGGCCCAATAGAATAAAAAATAATAAGTTGGAAATATATTTGGTAGAAAGGATAAAATATCACTTAACCAACAATATTCATTTTTATGAAATGAACAATAGACTTGTCTTTTCTTTTCATTTTGATTTTGTGGAGTATATTTAATTAGTTAGTCAATTAACTTGATGATTTCCAAATTCAAGTATAACACATTCAAGTAAATTCATGGTCAATTAATTTAAAATAAATGAATTTGTAATTCCCTCATAAGTTTATTTGTTTCAAAATTAATCTCATTTTCTTTTCATAGCTTCTATCTCGAAATTTGGTTAAAATGTTTCCCACACAATATGTGACAAAGCTTGTCATTGTAACCATTCATTACTTTGTAAAGCGTAACATACACATGATACACGACGACTCAGAACTCCAACCCATACACCACAAAAGGTGACAAATATAATTTTTACGGAACATGATTGTACAGTCTGTACAATTTTGTTTTTGTATACATATCTAAATTATATTCAAAATATTATATTCTGTAAAAATTACAGTCTGTACAATTTTGTTCTTATATATATATATATATCTAAATTACATCCAAAACACTATATTTTATAAAAATTAGTAGTTAAAATAGATACTATATATTTTTTAAGAGTCATTAAAAAAAAGGTACCCTACCAGGCCCTACATTCCCCGTATTCAACTTTCTGTATCCGCAAAAAGTCTAGTGATGGACCCTAAAGACTAAAACCTAATACACGCATAAATATCCCATTGTCTATCTGATGATTCCTATGGGCCATACGCCCACAATGTCGGATAGATACAAGATAAAGCTCTTTAGAGTATTAACAACAATTTTACTAATCAACTATCTATCCTTAATTTTAATAAATTATTATTTAACAGCTTTCTTATTTTTATTTGACTCTCTATTTTAATCTCTATATAGAATTTTACTCCTCAATACGAGGGACTCAAAAGATCGTTCTTTATATATACAAAATGACTTTTCACACCCTCATTTAAATGAATAACTCATCAGTCATACACATCTTGACATTTTTTACTACTTTATTTTCAAATTATAAACTTAATATTGACTTATTTTTAAAAAATGAATTTCAAACGTATTCAAATTAAAATTGATATAAATTTATTTAATTTATGTCAATATAATTATAAATATTATAAAAGTACTATTAATTATAAAATTTATTATTTTAAAATTTAAATGAATCATATTAAATTTAAATTTAAAATATCACAAATTAACTTTTTAAAAGTTAATATTGATCTTATGTATATATGCAACTACAATCCATTCAATACTCACTCTATAAATTACTTAAAATTTAAAATAAAATAAAATTTATTTTAAAGTGGAATATAATTGATAAATTGTATTCTCTTTTATAAATTATAAGATTATTAATAATTTGATGTTTTGACCGTTGGAACTTTTAAATTTTAAATTTTATTATTTAAAGAATGAACCTATTGAGTACATTAGAAAAAAATTGAATCTTATTTTATAGAATGACCCAATAACATTGTAAAATATGGATAAATATAAAAAAAAAAATTGTTGTAAATGCTCTTTACCAAAAACAAAAAACAAGACAAACCTCTCTGCCAGCACCAAATTTGGTAGTATGATGTTAATAATTTATTTTTTATTATCTAAAATTCATATCAATGAAATGAATGAAAATGATCATAATTTAGCACCATTTATATTGAGTTTTGAATTACAAACGTAAAGTTTATTTATCTGTGTATGAGATTGATAAGAATTATAAGAAGGGTCTCACTTATTACACATCTCTCCCAAAAAATTATCAATAATACTTATTTACGTAATTTACAATCAAATAATGGACAAAAATATTCACAATATATATAATTAATCAGTGACATTTTAAAATTGGCAACCCAAACACTAATGAATACCCTTCCAAATCCAATGCACACAAACACAATTGGTCCAGCAGCAGCAATGCAATTGATGCTGTAATTGGTTGTTATTCCCCATTAGATGAGAGTAATTCAATTTTTTAAAACAAAAATTGAACGGGTCAACCTGCTCAATGGGTGCACCCACCGAGTCCCCAAATTAAATTAGTAACTACATCTATAAGCGAGACCCACTTGGATTGGATGATCATCCCAAAACCTAACCTAATCTTACAAATACTGTTTTAATAGTAGTTAGAAAAACTGTTTTAATATTTATAGGAGCTTTATCAATTATATTATATGTAAGACCCCAGCTTTTATAAATAAAGATGAATTTTTCTATAAATATTATTTTTGAATATTATGGAATAAATTTGATATAATGTTATAGTTATGGGTAATATTTATAAATTTTACAAAAGTATGCAAGTTGTTATAAAATATTCGTTTGGTCGGGGGAATATTCTTTTGTTAGGGAATATTCGTCAATTACCAATCAATCATTGGTGGACCCCACAACATTATCATCGGATTGAGAAAAGCGACAAAAATATTTTTATAAAAATAACGGCGGAGGTTTCACCGTTAAAGCTGTTGAACTACTAAATTGGTAAAAATGCGATGTCTGGCATTAGTTGCGTAGTAGCACACGGTATTGATTATTGACGCCACTACGTGAGAAGTCACTCGGTTACGCTTTCAATTATTCTTCTACGATAATTATTGCGATCATATCTCTCTTATATATTATTGATTATTGTCACATTATCATACGTATAATATGTTATAGTATTAAATCAATAATTGAGGCGACAAGTTATAAATGATTAATAATTATTGAAAGATTAAATATGTGTTATGATTTGTGGTAAGTTTGATTATTTTATGGGGGGCCTATATGCCATCATCTAAGAGTCTCTTCGTCGATAGTAATTACCCTTGTGAATAGTATTTACCTTCGTCGATAGTAATTACCCTTGTGAATAGTATTTACCTTCGTTAATAGTAATTACCCTTGTGAATAGTATTTACCTTCGTCGATAGTAATTACCCTTGTGAATAGTATTTACCTTCGTCGATAGTAATTACCCTTGTGAATAGTATTTACCCGTCGATAGTATTTACCTTCGTCGATAGTAATTACCTTTACCAGACGTTGAACCACTTGTCATTTCACATTCTGAGCGGCCGAACCACTTGTCGCTTTTCACATTACTGAGCGTCAAAACCGATTCGTCAAGCCACTTGCGCTTTTCTGCGGCGGTCTTTAAGCTAGAAATCTTCTATAAATAGAGGCCAGGGCTTCATTATTTTTCACTTAATTCATTCAAAGCTATAGAGAGAAAGTATAGAAAGAATAAGAGAGAAGAAGAAGAGTATTTTATTACTACACCTTTGCGAGATTCAATCTCTACCAAAAGTAAGGGTGTTATTCTTCTTATTCATGAAGAGAAGCTGTTGTTATTCCATTGCTTATTATTACTGTTGGAATAACTTTGTATAAGTGGTTTACCCTATACTTGGTGACATTCTTCTATTATTACGTTAGAACATCACATACGTGTGTTTTACTGGGATCTGGTTAAAATCTTTATTATTATTACATTTGGAACATCACACACGTGTGTTTTACATGGGACCGGTTCCGCTCTTTATTATTCTGTTGGAACATCTCATCATGTGTTTTACAGGACTGGTTAAAATCTTTATTATTCATTGGAATATCTATCTGTGTGTTTTTTAGGATCCGGTTCCATCTTTATTATTCTGTTGGAACATCCTGTCGATTGTGAATTTCACGACTGGTTCCGTTATTTATTATTACATTGGAATAACACATGCATGCGATTATCGCGTACGTGGTGATTTCTTTTGTTATTCCATTCTTTATTATACCCAATTGGTTAAAACTTTGACTTATACTCCATGAAATTAGTAGAATATCCTTGATATTTGCGTTTCATCCAAGATCTTTTCATGGAAATATTCTTACGATCATTCTTGAATTTTACTCTACAAAAACAGAGATCGTGTTGACAATTTGGACGTTAATAATTCACGGATAAAATAATTCTTGAACTTGTTTTATTGAATTCTTATATCATTGTCATCATCCTCGTGTTTATATTTTTTGAAAGTCAAATACGTGGCTGTAGTGCGTAGATGGACTTGGTATGATTATGACCAGAGACTGACCGGTGTAATCATGGAGTAGTAATGTTACAAATGATGTGATAAAAATCCTCGATTAGTAGTAGTGCATTGATGGATGATTGTTGGCATGATCATGACCATTAATGAATACACAAATATTCTTGGCGTGAGTGCGTGAATAATTGTGGTCGTGATCTTAAAGAATATCTTAGTAGTAGTGCGAGGGTGATTCGATGATGTGGAATATTTATTAAAGTTGAGTCTCAATTATATACAATGATGATGAAAAACCTTTAAAACCTAAAAGATAGTAGACTTTATTTTCTACTTGACTCTTTCAATGGATCAGATATTCAGCGCAGATTAAACTGGTTGTCTATTGTATTTTATCGGTTTAACATTATGAAGACTATTGATAATTTATTACGCATTATCTTAGTCATAATATTTCTTCTTTGGGCTAGTTGAGCTCACCCTTTCTCCTTTTATTCTCTTGAGGAAATGATAATATAAATTTGGGACGAGTCTGGGAAGCAGTGATGGTCTGAAGATAGCATTAGTAGTCCTCACTATTCGTAAAATAGTGTGATAATAATCTGTAATGAGGACTTTTTGTTTGAGTTTGTATAATATCTAGTAGAGCGATATTTGTATTTAAACTCACGGTTTATATCAGATTATTATACCTACGCAGTTATGTTAATAAGTTGTATTTAAATTACATACCATGTAAGTGGCGACTCAAGATGGGTGATGTATACCTAATTTTGGGGGCGTCGCGGTTAAGTATCGAGCTTAGGGATGTGATCCCTGGCTAAAATGTGAGAATAGTACTAGGAGGAGAGGCAGGGAATACCTTCGCTAGTATGACCTACCTAAGTTTATGTCTTTATTTTATTGGTTGGTCGGAAGATAAGGATAATTTGTTACATGTCAATTAACCTTTTGTTTTATAGAAGATATCGAAAATGACATCCGAGAATGTTGAGAATAGCTTGATGGGCCTTGAGCGATCGTTGATTCACCACATATCAATAATCAGGATAATGTGCATCGAAGGCGACAATCCTCACGCAAACAACAACACCGACCAAATGACAAATGATCAAATGTTAGGAGGCTTTATGCAATTTATGCAACAAGAAAGTAGAGCGACTCTGCCCAAAACGTAGGTGGAAACACGGAAAACTCTCAAAAGTGTCACCATTAAACAATTTAAGGAGCTGGGACCACCGGAGTTTAAGGGAGAAGCAAAACCACTTCTGGCGGAAGCATGGATAAAGCAGATTACCAAGATATTTGATGTCTTGGGATGCTCCGAGGAGCAAAAGGTTCCTTTGCACGCCTTTATATGTTGTGAGGAGGCGGATTCTTGGTGGGAATCGGTAAAGCGTACTCACCAATTTGTTGATGAAGATATCTTGGGAGAAGTTCAGAGGCTGTTCAACGACAAATACTTTCACGAAAGTATTCGCCACATAAAGGAGGTGGAGTTTATCAAGTTGGAACAAAACAATATGGCCAGTGTCGTGAACACGAGGCAAAATTTGCGGAGTTATCACGGTTTCGTCCCACTTGGTGGATAATGAAGAGAGAATGGCGCGAATGTTTTAAGAGGTTTGAAGCGGGAGATACGTCAACATCTTATTTCATAAAGCGTGTTTGTATTCGGATGTTGTAAATAGGGCTCGATTAGTGGAGCGCGATAATGAGTCAACGCAACTAAAAGAGAGCGTAATGCAAAATTATAATACCAATGAGAATAGTCATGGCGGTGACAACAAGCGTGGAGGAATCAACGGGGCGGATATGGTAACCACTTCCGGTGTAATCGGGCCAAAACAATAAGAATGGACATTTCAAGAAAAGGAGATTCAACAATGATGGAAAAGCGTCAAGACCCGGCACCCATTGTTAAGGAAGGAGAAAGACCACCTACCATATGCTTCAAATGCGGAGGAGAGGACACATCGGTCAAGCTGCGTCATGCAGTCAAAGCGTGTTATAATTGTGGAAGAGAAGGTCACTTAGCTCGATTTTGTTGTTTCAGAAGACAAATTAAACTAGGATGGAAGCACCAAAGGCCATCCCGGAAAATTCAAAAGCCGGTAGTGCTGAGGAGAAGCATTTGTTGTGACCTCCCAAAGAGCAAGGAATCCGAATGAGGTCATCACGGGTAAGCTTATCATAAATTCTAATGAAGTCTATACTTTATTTGATATGGGTTCTACCCATTCTTTTATTTCTCCTACTTGCGCTCATCGATTAAATTTGACTCCGGAGAAATTAGACTTTGACTTATCTGTGGAAACTCCGTTGGGAGAAACCTTCATTACATCCACTGTTTATAAGTCTTGTTTGGTTCAAATCGGTACCCTCACATTACCTGTCGATCTTATTTCATTAAAATACTTGCATTTGACGTGATTACAAGGATTGATTGGTTAACTACTTATCATGCAAAAATTGATTGTTTTCGTAAGGTTGTTAGCTTTCATATTCCTAATCAACCTATTATGCGAATTCAAACGACCAAACCATTAAAATCAATCACGGTCATCTCAAGCCATAAAGCTATTCGTTTATTGAAAAACGGATGTCAAGCTTTCTTAGCTCATGTCACAGATTTAAATAAAAATACGTCAGTTTTAAACGATATTCCTATTGTTAATAAATTTCCTGACGTATTCCCCGAAGAACTTTCTGGCCTACCCAGGCGTGAAATTGAATTTTTTTATCGACCTTGAACCCGGTACAAAACCTATTTCCAAAGCCCGATCGAATGGCTCTATTGAACTTCGAGGAGTTAAAGACCCAACTGCAGGAATTGTTAGACATTGGCTTTATTCGCCCTAGTACTTCTCCTTGGGGTGCTCACCATTACATTCGTGTGAAGAAGAAAGATGGGAGTATGCGACTTTGTATTGATTATCGGGAGTTGAATCATGTCACCATCAAAATAGGTATCCATTGCCACGTATTGATGACTGTTTGACCCGGTTGCGTAAGAGCCAAATTCTTTTCAAAGATTGATCTTCGTTAGAATATCACTAATTGAAGATTAGAACCGTGACATTCCAAAGCGGCTTTCGAACTCCGATGCGGGCATTATGAATTCTAATCGTGTCCTTTGGATTGACTAATGCTCCGCCGCCTTCGTGGATATGATGATGAACCGAGTATTCAAGGAATATTTAGATCACTTTGTGGTCGTCTTTATTGATGACATCCTTATTTATTCCAAAAGTAGTGAAGATCATGAAGCAACACTTGAGGCTTACACTCCAAAAGCTTCGTGAATATAAGCTTTATGCCAAGTTGAAGAAATGCGAGTTACGCTTGAAGAAGTAGCATTCCTTGGGCACGTGGTATCAAGTCATGGAATATCTGTTGACCAAAGAAAGATTGAAGCTATTCAAAATTTGGGAACAACCTAAATCGATGGATCGAAATCGTAGCTTTCTCGGTTTATTTGGTTATTATCGGAGATTCGTGGAAGGATTTTCTCGAATCGTTATTCCATCGATTTCATTTAACTTTCGGAAAGATACAAAGTTCGGTTGGAGCGAAGAATGTGAGAAGAGTTTTCAAGAACTCAAGAAGAGACTTATTTCAAAGACCTGTTACGACAATACCATACGTCTCGGAGGATTTGTCATCTCTGATGATGCTTGAAGCAAAGGGTTGGGATGTGTTCTTATGCAACATGGAAAAGTTATAGCTTTATGCATCGCGATTAACTCAAAGAATATGAGAGGAATTATCCTACTCGTGATCTAGAGTTAGCGGTATTGTTGTCTTCACTTAAAATGTGGAGGCATTACTTGTATGGGGAGAAAGTGGAGATCTTTACGGATCATAAAAGCCTCAAATATTTCTTCACTCAAAAGGAACTCAACATGCGACAACGACGTTGGCTTGGCTGTTGAAAGATTATGATCATACCATCCAATACCATCACGAAAAGTAAAGCGTGGTAGTGCGGCGCATTGAGTAGGAAATCATACGCAAGTACAAGTGCGATATTGTCAACGTATGAGGCCCATTTTGTGTGACTTGCAAAGGATGGAGATAGAATTAAAGACTCGAGGGGACGATATGATGACGGCGAGTATACGAGTAGAGCAAACTTTAATTGATAAAGTTAAAGCTGCCGTTTCTGAGACACGGAGCTGATGCGTATGAGGAAGAAAGTGCTGAAGAAGGTGCTATCTTAGGAAGCAAGAATCGATGAAGAAGGAATACTTGAGTCAACTCCGGACTTTGTGTTCTAACGACCACGATTTAAAGTATAATATCATGATGGAGGCGCACAACACACCATTTGCAATCCATCTCGGGAGTACCAAAATGTATCATGATATTAAATCGCCATACATTTTGGTGGAGCAATATGAAGAGAGATAGCTATTTTTATCTCGAGGTGTCTAACTTGTCAACGAGTTAAAGCGGAGCATCAAGTACCAAAAGGTCCATTGCAACCACTTGAAATTCCGGAATGGAAGTGGGGCACATTACCATGGATTTCATTCTGGGTCTTCCTAAGGTTTCTCAAGGCATTGATGCGATTTGGGTCATTGTTGATAGATTGACCAAGTCGCTCATTTCTTACCGACATCTGAAACTTATACACTTGAACGTCTTGCTTCGTATATACATAAACGAGATTGTAAGATCGCATGGTATCTTGCCGGTATCCATAGTTTCGATCGAGACCCAAGATTCACTTCACGATTTTGGGTTAGTTTGCAAAAAGCTATGGGCGCAGGACTTACGATTTAGCTTCGGCATATCATCCTCAGACGGACGGACGATGGAGAGGACTATTCAAACTCTTGAAGATCTATTAAGACTCGTGTCCTTGATTTCAAGGGAGTTGGGACAAGTTCTTACCATTGGTGGAGTTTTCTACAACAACAATTTATCAAGCAAGTATTGGCATGGCTCCATTCAAGCATTGTATGGAAGAAAGTGTCGCTCGGTATCTTTGGGATGAGGTGGGTGAAGCAACGTTGTTGGGACCGGAGTTGATACGTATGACTACGGAAAAGATTCAAATGATCCGGCAACGTATAAAAAACCTCACAAAATCGACAAAAGAGTTATCTTGATCTTCATCGAAAGGACGTGGAATTCGATATAGGAGATCGTGTGTTGTTAAGAGTTGCTCCATGGAAAGGAGTTACAAGATTTGGAAGGAGAGGAAAACTTAATCCTCGATTCATCGGTCCATTTTAATCCTCGATCGAGTAGGGCGTGGCCTATAGACTCGCTTTCTGCCAAATATGTCTCGTGTTCATAACGTTTTTTCACATATCTATGTTACGTAAATATGTGAAAGACCGAACCATATTATTGAATTAGAGCCCGAGGACGAAATAGCGGAAGATTTGGCGTATGAAGAGGTTCTGTTCAAATTTTGGATAAGAAAGAACATATTCTACGCTCCAAGGTTATACCTCAAGTCAAAGTTTTATGGAGGAACCACGATGTTGAGGAAATGACTTGGGAGTTAGAATCAAATGAAATCAAGGTATCCTTACCTCTTGACATACCAGTGCATACCCTAATTTCGGCGAAATTTCATAAGAAAGGGGAGTTGTAAGACCCAAATTTTTATAAATAAAGATGAATTTTCTATAAATATTATTTTTGAATATTATGGAATAAATTTGATATAATGTTATAGTTGTGGGTAATATTTATAAATTTTACAAAGTATGCAAGTTGTTATAAAAAATATTCGTTTGGTGGGGAATATTCTTTTGTTAGTGGAATATTAAATACAATGGCTCAATCATTGGTGGACCCCACAACATTATCATTCGGATTGAGAAAACGACAAAAATATTTTTATAAAAATAACTTGGCGGAGGTTTTACCGTTAAAGCATTGAACTACCCGGTGGTAAAAGAAATGCGATGTCTGGCGTGGTTGCATAGTAGTAGACACCGGTATTGATTATTGATGCTTACGTGTGAAGTCACCGGTTATGCTCAATTATTACTACAGAATTCTTTGCGATCATATCTCTTATATTATTGATTCAATTATTGTCACAAGATCATCCGTATAATATGTTATAGTATTAAATCAATAATTGAGACGACAAGTTATAAATGATTAATAATTATTGAAAGATTAAATATGTGTTATGATTTGTGGTAAGTTTGATTATTTTATGGGGGGGCTCGTATATGTCATCATCTAAGAAGTCTCTTCGTCGATAGTAATTACCTCTTGTGAATAGTATTTACCTTCGTCGATAGTAATTACCCTTGTGAATAGTATTTACCTTCGTTAATAGTAATTACCCTTGTGAATAGTATTTACCTTCCGTCGATAGTAATTACCTTGTGAATAGTATTTACCTTCGTCGATAAGTAATTACCCTTGTGAATAGTATTTACCTTCGTCGATAGTATTTACCTTCGTCGATAGTAATTACCTTTACCAGACGTCGAACCACTTGTCATTTTCACATTACTGAGCGCCGAACCACTTGTCGTTTCACATTCAAAGCGTCAAACCCAAGGTCAATCGCCACCACTTTCGCTTTTCACGGCGGAAAAAGCTAGAAATCTTCTATAAATAGAGGCCTAGGGCTTCATTATTTTTCACTTAATTCATTCAAGCTATATAGAGAGAAAGTATAGAAAGAATAAAGAGAAAGAAGAAGAGTATTTTGTTACTACTGCCGCAGATATTCAATCTCCTACCAAAAAGTAAGGGTGTTATTCTTTCTTATTCATGAAGAAGAACTGTTGTTATTCCATTGCTTATTATTACATTGGAATAACTTTTGTATAAGTGGTTTACCCTATACTTGGTGACATTCTTCTATTATTCTGTTGGAACATCCTTGCATGCGTGTGTTTTACAGGACTGGTTCCGTCTTTATTATTATTCTCTGGGTTGAACATCCTGCATGCGTGTGTTTTACACCGGACTGGTTCCGTCTCTTTATTATTACGTTGGAACATCCATGCATGTGTTTTTTACAGGACTGGTTAAAATCTTTATTATTACATTGGAATATCCTATCGCGTGTGTTTACAGGATCCGGTTCCATCTTTATTATTACATTGGAACATCGTCGCTTGTGAATTTCACCGACACGTTCCGTTATTTATTATTCGTTGGAATAACTCGTCATGCATGCGATTACATCGCGTGCGTGGTGATTTCTTTTGTTATTCCATTCTTTATTATACCCCGGTTGGTTAAAACTTTGACTTCTATACTCCATGAAATTAGTAGAATATCCTTGATATTTGCGTTTCATCCGATATCTTTTCATGGAAATATTCTTCCGATCATTCTTGAATTTTACTCTACAAAACAAAGATTCGTGTTGACAATTTGGACGTTAATAATTCACGGATAAAATAATTCTTGAACTTGTTTTATTGAATTCTTATATCATTGTCATCATCCTCATGTTTATATTTTTTGAAAGTCATACGTGGCACGTAGTGCATAGATGGACTTGGTATGATTATGACGAGAGACTATTCGGTGTAATCATGAATAAGTAATGTTACAAATGATGTGATAAAAATCCTCAATTGGTAGTAGTGCATTGATGGACGATTGTTGGCATGATCATGACCATTAATGAATACACAAATATTCTTGGCAGTAGTGCATGAATAATTGTGGTCGTGATACTAAAGAATATCCTGGCCAGTAGTGCGAGGGGTGATTCGATGATGTGGAATATTTATTAAAGTCGAGTCTCACTATAATAAATGATGAAAAACCTTTTAAAACCTAAAAAGATAGTAGACTTTATTTTCTACTTGACTCTTTCAATGGATTCAGATATTCATTGCAGCTTAAAGCGGTTTATCATTGTATTTTATCGGTTTAACATTATTGAAGACTATTGATAATTTATTCGCATTATCTTAGTCATAATATTTCTTCTTGGGCTAGTTGAGCTCACCCTTTCTTTCACCGTTCTCTTGTGAAATGATAATATATTTGGGACGAGCCTGGGAAACAGTGATGGTCTGAAGATAGCATTAGTAGTCCTCACTATATTACGTAAAATAGTGTGATAATAAGCGTAATGAGGACTTTTGTTTGAGTTTGTATAATATCTAGTAGGCGATATTTGTATTTAAACTCACGAGTTTATGTCGTATTGTACCTGACAGTTATGTTAATAAGTTGTATTTAAATTACGTACCATGTAAGTGGCGACTCAAGATGGGTGATGTATACCTAATTTTGGGGCGTCACGGTTGGTATCGAGCTTAGGGATGTGATCCACGGCTAAAATGTGAGAATAGTACTAGGAGGGGAGAGCAGGGAATACCTTCGCTAGTATGACCTACCTAAGTTTATGTCTTATTTTATTGGTTGGTCGGAAGATAAGGATAATTTGTTACATGTCAATTAACCTTTTGTTTTATAGCGAAGATCGAAAATGACATCCGAGAATGTTGAGAATAAGAATGGGCAGCATGAGCGATCGTTGATTCACCACATATCAATAATCGAGGATAATGTGCATCGTGGAAGGCGATAAATCACTCTGAAACAACAACACCCGACCAAATGACAAATGATCAAATGTTCGGAGGCTTTTATGCAATTTATGCAACAACAATGAGAGCGACTCTGCCCAAAACGTAGGTGGAAACACGGAAAACTCTCGAGGCGGTCACCATTAAACAATTTAAGGAGCTGGGACCACCGGGAGTTTAAGGAGAGCAAAACCACTTTCGGCGGAAGCATGGATAAAGCAGATTACCAAGATATTTGATGTCTTGGGATGCTCCAAGGAGCAAAAGGTTCCCTTCACCTTTTTTACGTTGGCGCGAGAGGCGGATTCTTTGGTGGGAATCAGTAAAACGTACTCAACCATTTGTCTTGAAGATATCTTGGGAGAAGTTCCAAGAGTCGTTTCAACGACAAATACTTTCACGAAAGTATTCGCCACATGAAGGAGGTGGAGTTTATCAAGTTGGAACAAAACAATATGACCAGGTGTCATAACACGAGGCAAAATTTGCGGAGTTATCACGGTTCGTCCCACTTGGTGGATAATGAAGAGAGAGAATGGCGCGAATGTTTTTAAGAGGTTTGAAGTCGAGATACGTCAACATCTTATTTTCATAAAGCTGTGTTTGTATTGAGATGTTGTAAATAGGGCTCGATTAGTGGAGCCGCGATAATGAGTCAACGCAACTAAAAAGAAGCGTGGCAAAATTATAATACCAATGAGAATAGTCATCGGCGGTGACAACAAGCGTGGAGGGAATCAACGGGCGAGATATGGTAACCACTTGGTGGTAATCGAGTACAAAACAATAAGAATGGACATTTCAAGAAAAGGAGATTCAACAATGATGGAAAGACGTCAAGACCAAAGACCCATTGTTAAGGAAGGAGAAAGACCACCTACCGTATGCTTCAAATGCGGAGGAGAGGGACACATCGGTCAAGCTGCATCATGCAGTCCAAAGCATGTTATAATTGTGGAAGAGAAGGTCACTTAGCTCGATTTTGTCGTTCAAGAAGACAAATTCAACTAGGATGGAAGCACCAAAGGCCATCCCGGAAAATTCAAAACCCAGGTGGTCTTGGAGAGCATTTGTTGTGACCTCCCAAAAGCGAGAATCCGAATGAGGTCATCACGGGTAAAAGCTTATCATAAATTCTAATGAAGTCTATACTTTATTTGATCTGGGTTCTACCCATTCTTTTATTTCTCCTACTTGCGCTCATCGATTAAATTTGACTACGGAGAAATTAGACTTTGACTTATCTGTGGAAACTCCGTTGGGAGAAACCTTCATTACATCCATTTGTTTATAAGTCTTGTTTGGTTCAAATCGGTACCCTCACATTACTGTCGATCTTATTTCATTAAAATACTTGCATTTGGCGTGATTCTAGTGGATTGATTGGTTAACTACTTATCATGCAAAATTGATTGTTTTTCGTAAGGTTGTTAGCTTTCATATTCCTAATCAACCTATTATGCGAATTCAAACGACCAAACCATTAAAATCAATCACGGTCATCTCAAGCCATAAAGCTATTCGTTTATTGAAAAAGCGGATGTCAAGCTTTCTTAGCTCATATCATGATTTAAATAAAAATACGTCGATTTTAAGCGATATTCTATTGTTAATAAATTTCCGACGTATTCCGAAGAACTTCCCAGCCTACCCCCAGGCGTGAAATTGAATTTTGTATCGACCTTGAACCTAAGACAAAACCTATTTCCAAAGCCCCGTATCGAATGGCTCTATTGAACTTCGAGAGTTAAAGACCCAATGCAGAGAATTGTTAGACATTGGCTTTATTCGTCCTAGTACTTCTCCTTGGGTGCTCCTGTTCTATTCGTGAAGAAGAAAGAAGGGGAGTATCGCGACTTTGTATTGATTATCGGGAGTTGAATCATGTCACCATCAAAAATAGGTATCCATTGCCACGTATTGATGACTGTTTGACCCGATTGCAAGGAGCCAAATTCTTTTCAAAGATTGATCTTCGTTCGAATATCACCAATTGAAGATTAGAATCACCGACATTCCAAAGACGGCTTTCGAGAACCCGAGACGGGCATTATAAATTCCTAGTCATGTCCTTTGGATTGACTAATGCTCCTGCTGCCTTCATGGATATGATGAACCAAGTATTCAAGGAATATTTAGATCACTTTGTGGTCGTCTTTATTGATGACATCCTTATTTATTCCAAAAGCCGTGAAGATCATGAGCAACACTTGAGGCTGACACTCCAAAAGCTTCGTGAATATAAGCTTTATGCCAAGTTGAAGAAATGCGAGTTCTGGCTTGAAGAAGTAGCATTCCTTGGGGCACGTGGTATCAAGTCATGGAATATCATTGACCCAAAGAAAGATGAAGCTATTCAAAGTCTGGGAACAACTAAATCGATGATCGAAATGCGTAGCTTTCTCGGTTTATTTGGTTATTATCGGAGATTCGTGGAAGGATTTTCTCGAATCGTTATTCCATTGACTTCATTAACTCGGAAGAAGATACAAAGTTCGGTTGGAGCGAAGAATGTGAGAAGAGTTTTCAAGAACTCAAGAGGAGACTTATTTCAAAGATTTTGTTCGACAATACCATCTGTCTCGGAGGATTTGTCATCTCTGATGATGCTTGAAGCAAAGGGTTGGGATGTGTTCTTATGCAACATGGAAAAGTTATAGCCTATGCCTCGCGACAACTCAAAGAATATGAGAGGAATTATCCTACTCATGATCTAGAGTTGGCATCATTGTCTTTGCACTTAAAATGTGGAGGCATTACTTGTATGGGAGAAAGTGGAGATCTTTACGGATCATAAAAGCCTCAAATATTTCTTCACTCAAAGGAACTCAACATGCGACAACGACGTTGGCTTGAAGCTGTTGAAAGATTATGATCATACCATCCAATACCATCCTGGAAAAAGCAAGCGTGGTAGCGGCGCATTGAGTAGGAAATCATATGCAAGTACAAGTGCGATATTGTCAACGCAAAGGCCCATTTTGTGTGACTTGCAAAGGATGGAGATAGAATTAAAGACTCCAGGGACGCATGTGATGACAGCGAGTATACGAGTAGAACCAGACTTTAATTGATAAAGTTAAAGTCGCTCAAGCTACGCACTGGAGGTGATGCGTATGAGGAAGAAAGTGCTGAGAAGGTGCTTATCTAGGAAGCAAGAATCGATGAAGAAGGAATACTTGAGTCAACTCTGCACTTTGTGTTCCTAACGACCACGATTTAAAGTATAATATCATGATGGGAGCGCACAACACACCATTTGCAATCCATCTCGGGAGTACCAAAATGTATCATGATATTCGGCCATACATTTTGGTGGAGCAATATGAAGAGAGAGATACATTTGTTTATCTCAAGGTGTCTAACTTGTCAACGAGTTAAAGTGGAGCATCAAGTACCAAAAGGTCCATTGCAACCACTTGAAATTCCAGAATGGAAGTGGGAGCACATTACCATGGATTTCGTTCACGGTCTTCCTAAGGTTTCTCAAGGCATTGATGCGATTTGGGTCATTGTTGATAGATTGACCAAAGTCCGCTCATTTCTTACCGAAACACGAGAAACTTATACACTTGAACGTCTTGCTCAGATATACATAAACGAGATTGTAAGGCTGCATGGTATGCCGGTATCCATAGTTTTCGATCGAGACCCAAGATTCACTTCACGATTTTGGGTTAGTTGCAAAAAGCTATGGGCGCAGACTTACGATTTAGCTTCGGCATATCATCCTCGAGCCGGACGGACGATCGGAGAGGACTATTCAAACTCTTGAAGATCTATTAAGACTCTGTGTCCTTGATTTCAAGGGAGTTGGGACAAGTTCTTACCATTGGTGGAGTTTTCCTCTGACAACAACGATTATCAAGCAAGTATTGGCATGGCTCCATTCGAAGCATTGTATGGAAGAAAGTGTCGTTCTCGGTATCTTTGGGATGAGGTGGGTGAAGAAGAACGTTGTTGGGACCGGGAGTTGTAATGCGTATGACTACGGAAAAGATTCAAATGATCAAACAACGTATAAAAACCTCACAAAATCGACAAAAGAGTTATCGCGATCTTCATCGAAAGGACGTGGAATTCGATATAGGAGATCGTGTGTTGTTAAGAGTTGCTCCATGGAAAGGAGTTACAAGATTTGGAAGGAGAGGAAAACTTAATCCTCGATTCATCTGGTCCATTTTAATCCTCGATCGGTAGGAAGCGTGGCCTATAGACTCGCTTTTACCGCCAAATATGTCTCGTGTTCATAACGTTTTTCACATATCTATGTTACGTAAATATGTGAAAGACCGAACCATATTATCAATTAGAAGGGACGAAATAGCGGAAGATTTGGCGTATGAAGAGGTTCTGTTCAAATTTTGGATAAGAAAGAACATATTCTACGCTCCAAGGTTATACCTCAAGTCAAAGTTTTATGGAGGAACCACGATGTTGAGGAAATGACTTGGGAGTTAGAATCTGAAATGAAATCAAGGTATCCTTACCTCTTGACATACCAGTCGTAATTCCTAATTTCGAGGCTTAAATTTCATAAGAAGGGAGGTTGTAAGACCCCGACTTTTATAAATAAAGATGAATTTTCTATAAATATTATTTTTGAATATTATGGAATAAATTTGATATAATGTTATAGTTGTGGGTAATATTTATAAATTTTACAAAGTATGCAAGTTGTTATAAAATATTCGTTTGGTGGGGAATATTCTTTTGTTAGGGAATATTAAATAAATGGCTCAATCATTGGTGGACCCTTACAACATTATCATCGGATCGAGAAAAGCGACAAAAATATTTTTTATAAAAATAACTACGGAGGTTTTACCGATTAAAAGCATTGAACTACCCTTTGGTAAAAAAATAAAGAATCTGGCGTGGTTGCATAGTAGACACCGGTATTGATTATTGATGCTTACGGTGAAGTCACCGGTTATGCTCAATTATTACTACGATAATTCACGATCATATCTCTTATATTATTGATTCAATTATTGTCACAAGATTATCATCAGTATAATATGTTATAGTATTAAATCAATAATTGAGACGACAAGTTATAAATGATTAATAATTATTGAAAGATTAAATATGTGTTATGATTTGTGGTAAGTTTGATTATTTTATGGGGGGCTCGTATGTCATCATCTAAGAGTCTCTTCGTCGATAAGTAATTACCCTGTGAATAGTATTTACCTTCGTCGATAGTAATTACCCTTGTGAATAGTATTTACCTTCGTTAATAGTAATTACCCTTGTGAATAGTATTTACCTTCGTCGATAGTAATTACCCTTGTGAATAGTATTTACCTTAAATCGATAGTAATTACCCTTGTGAATAGTATTTACCTTCGTCGATAGTATTTACCTTCGTCGATAGTAATTACCTTTACCGGACGTCGAACCACTTGTCATTTCACATTACAGTGATCGAACCACTTGTCGTTTCACATTACAAAGCGCCAAACCGTCGTCGAGCCACTTCGCTTTTCACACGCGGCGGTCTTCAAGCTAGAAATCTTCTATAAATAGAGGCTAGGGCTTCATTATTTTCACTTAATTCATTCAAGCTATAGAGAAAGTATAGAAAGAATAAAGAGAAAGAAGAAGAGTATTTTGTTACTACAATCGCTGCTGAAGATTCAATCTCCTACCAAAAGTAAAGGGTGTTATTCTTTCTTATTCATGAAGAGAAGGCTGTTGTTATTCCATCGCTTATTATTACATTGGAATAACTTTTGTATAAGTGGTTTACCCTATACTTGGTGACATTCTTCTATTATTACATTGGAACATCCATGTCGTGTGTTTTACAGGACACGGTTCCGCCTTTTTATTATTATTACATTGGAACATCCATGCATGTGTGTTTTGCTGGGACTGGTTAAAATCTTTATTATTACGTTGGAATATCTATCGTGTGTTTTACAGGATCCAGTTCCATCTTTATTATTCGTTGAACATCCGTAAATTGTGAATTTCACCGACTGGTTCCGTTATTTATTATTACATTGGAATAACACGTCTGCATGTGATCTATCGCATGCGTGGTGATTTCTTTTGTTATTCCATTCTTTATTATACCCGGTTGGTTAAAACTTTGACTTTATACTCCATGAAATTAGTAGAATATCCTTCGATATTTGCGTTTCATCCAATATCTTTTCATGGAAATATTCTTCGATCATTCTTGAATTTTACTCTACAAAACAAGATCGTGTTGACAATTTGGACGTTAATAATTCTGGATAAAATAATTCTTGAACTTGTTTTATTGAATTCTTATATCATTGTCATCATCCTCATGTTTATATTTTTTGAAAGTCATACGTGGCTGTAGTGCATAGATGGACTTGGTATGATTATGACCAGAGACTGACCGATTGTAATCATGGCCAGTAATGTTACAAATGATGTGATAAAATCCTCGATTGGTCAGTAGTGCATTGATGGACGATTGTTGGCATGATCATGAATTATTAATGAATACACAAATATTCTTGGCGCGTAGTGCATGAATAATTGTGGTCGTGATACTAAAGAATATCCTTGGTAGTAGTGCGGGGGTGATTCGATGATGTGGAATATTTATTAAAAGCCGAGTCTCAAATTTATAATGATGATGAAAAACCTTTTAAAACCTAAAAATAGTAGACTTTATTTTCTACTTGACTCTTTCGATGGATTCAGATATTCAGCTGCAGATTAAACCTGGTTGTCTATTGTATTTTATCGGTTTAACATTATTGAAGACTATTGATAATTTATTCGCATTATCTTAGTCATAATATTTCTTCTTCGGGCTAGTTGAGCTCACCTTTCTTTCACCGTTTCTCTTGAAATGATAATATAAATTTGGGACGGAGTCGGAAGCGAGTGATGGTCTGAAGATAGCATTAGTAGTCCTCACTATTACGTAAAATAGTGTGATAATAATCAGTAATGAGGACTTTTTGTTTGAGTTTGTATAATATCTAGTGAAGCGATATTTGTATTTAAACTCACGGTTTATGTCGTATTGCATACGGCTACAGTTATGTTAATAAGTTGTATTTAAATTCTGTACCATGTAAGTGGCGACTCAAGATGGGTGATGTATACCTAATTTTGGGGGCGTCACATTATACTTTAATATTTTTCTTGATACTAGATGATTATTCTATTCCTTTGGTCCTCTTTTCTTTTAAAGTCCTTTTCTTTTAAAGTCATTCAATTTCATACATGCCAATGAAGGAGAACCAAACCTAGTATTATAGTATGCACAGTTAAATTATCTTTATTAAGATAATTTTTTTACAATTTTTATTGTTTATAAACATACCTTAATTTTTGTGTGAATTTAAAAGTTAAATTCAAATGGATGTGTGAAGGGCTTGTTTGGTGACTATGCGCCATAGGCCCACAGTCTTATTCTTATTTGATCTCGGATTCAAATATCCTTCATATATTTGGTGCCACGGCCCAACTAAACCATATTGAAGTCATTGACATAACCCAATAGCAGTCAAATGTATATAAATATAAAAACATTATAAACCCCTATTTATAGCGAACAAATCTGTAATCACTATTTTAATTCCATAGAATAATTTAATCTGTCGGTAAAGCACTTTAACAACTTATTTTAACTAATTTTATAACTTAAAATTTATACTTTTGCCAAACATTTTTTTTGTTTATAATGAAGTTACTTTGACTTATTTATAAGTAAGTCATTATGAGCTTTTATTTACATTATCTTAACTTATAAATTCTCATTCTTAATTATCATAAACTGTTTTATGACTTTTAAAAACAATTATTATTGTGTGAATTTATTTATTTATTATTGTGAAGTTTGATTCTTCCCGGGTTTGTTTTTGTTGTTGTAAATCTTAATTTATTATTGACATAACATAATGACATTATAGTAGAATATTTATCTACTATTTGATTGATTATGAAATAACTTGTCCTCTTTAAGGTCATATTTCAACACTAGCACTCGGTTTCTGAGTTTTGAACATAAAAAAATAAAATAGAAAACTTAAATTATAACAGAAAAAAAAAAAGAATAAAAAATTTGAAGTTTTCCTTTGTGTTGTTTCTGAGTTTTTAATATGAAATCATTTAAAATTTTAAATTGAGGACATTAGTAGTAATTTAAAATTTATTATATTAAAAGTTGAGGATAATATGAGAATTATAAAAATATTACTTATTCAAATTTTTTTTCCGTTCAAATCAAGCTAATTTTGGATGGATTTTTTTGAGTAGAAAAGTGGTCAATTTTTCTATCAATTTATTTTCTTTTCCATTTATTAAAAAACTCAAAAACATAAGAATGGAAAAGAAAACTTAAATTTTCCGTCAATTTTTTTTTTCCGTCAATTTTAAAACTCAGAAACAGAGCGTAAATGGACACGCTCAAAGTGTAAAAAGAGTTGTAACCGGAGTGGTTACAAAGGACGACAGTCCACGCATACGTTGAAATGCTCAATCGATAAAAATTGAAATTGATCGGTTCTTCGATCCGATTCAGGATTTTATTAATTTTATCAAAATTCGATTGACTACTGGTCTAACCGGTAAAACTCAATAAACCTATTTTTATTTTAAAATTTTTTAAATTCTAAAATTAACTATTTTTAATAATATTATAATTTAACTTTATTATGTTTTAATTTATAAAAAATTATTTTTTAAATTATTTTTATTAATTATTAATAATATATATTATATATTAATGACGTTATTATTGGATAATAACGGACCAGTAACTTATTCACATGGTACTTACCTCTCCAACCCGACACCCCACTCTCACTCAGATCACGTGGGGAACACTCTCAGCGAATATTATAGTCAATTTCGTCCTACCCGCCGTCACGTTATCTCTCTTTGTTCCTTCTCGCAAATCAAACAAAAGTAATCACGACCACCTTGGTCGTTCTCGTCCTCATAAACAAACAAAGCCCTTGTATTCTCTCTCTAGATGAACCTTCGCCTGAATCGACTCACCGAAGCCCTAACTTTCTCTCTCTTCAAATCCTTCACTTTCATATCTCTCCTCTTCCCCTTCCTCAAGCACTTCCTGTCCAAAACCCTAGATTTATTCTCCATGGACGCCATGCTTTTCGACTACGACGACGTTTTCGACCGCCCTCTTAGTCGGCCTTACGAACGCCTCTCCGATATCGACCACGCCGACCAACTCTACCTCGTTCACTACAGGTACGATTTCAATTTCAGTACAGTGTTTTTTGTGTCGAAATTATTTAACTCATATTTCTTGGTCCTGAAATAGTGGCGTTTTACAAAATAGGCATGCATTGCTCGTTGGATTATTTTCAGGTGGTGGAATGAGGCGCGAGAGTCATTGTTTTCGAGTGATGTTACCGGCGTTTTGTATGCTACCAGGTCGTCGCTGTCTCAGGCCGCTAATGGTTGGGACGGCGATGAATTGGACCCTGAAATTGTTATGGATATGAGAAGAGACGTGGCAGAATCTTCGGAAGAAGGTGGCTCAGTTTCAGTATCAGGGTGTGAGTACGCTTTGATTTTGGAGTGGATGTTTTTGCGGGCTCTTAAATGGTAATGGATTGAAATTGAAGCTATATTTAATAGTTTATTTTAGGGGAAAATGAAGGGGGTATGGGGTAATTTAATTTTGTTCAGGAGTTAATTCATTTGATAGTAAATATGTATGTTTTACAATATTGTTTGTTAGAGCTGCTTTATATATCAGAAAAGATAGAGGGATGAATAAGAGTTGCATTGAACTTAAAATACTTTTTATTTTAATTGGATTATTGTCTAGAGTTTTTGGCAATTGTTGGATGTATGTATCCATGATTTTTGATTTATTTTGCTCTTCCCTGTAGGCATAATGACTTAGAGGAGGTTGGAACCATTGTAGCTGCAGGATATACCATGCAGGATTTGTTTTCTTTGAAAATCAGACTTTCTTTTGTGCGGAAAACTAATGTTTTGTTTGCCAAGATTTGCCAAAAGGTTTGACATAATTTGCTCATTTTTGATACTCACCTCCTTCAATTGAATTTGTCAAAAGACTTTAGATGATTTCTCTCCCAATACGCAGGTGTCATGATTTTTTTTTATATTTTGAATGTAGTATTCTCTGCTACATTAGTAAAAAGTTAAAACTCGATGTTTGAGATTTATTTGTTTTTAATTCGTCATGATTTTTATTTTGAATGTAGTATTCTGAGCTACATTATTAAAAAGTTAAAGCTCGATGTTTGAGGTTTATTTGTATTTAATGCCTTTTCCGAACGAGTTATAAGTATTTAAGAGAGATTTCTTTGAAGATTTGTTGTTGAGTTATAGTTGTTATTTGTGATTTTGTATTCTGTAGTGTTTGATGAGAAATAGGCCTTAAGTTATAATTCCAAGGTTGCTGGTTCCAATCATCATACGCTGTTCAAAACCTACCTACATAAAAAAATGTGTGATGATACATTGAATTGGAATAATAAAATGTAGGTTCTTTCAGCACCTATTTCAATGTGAATATTCTATGTACATGTAGGGCTGGTAGTCATGTTTGTTAGGCAGAATCGTGTGATGTTGACAACACAAATACGCCATATATAATTAAACCTTTTAACATAATAAAACAATAACACGACTTGTTGAATAAACCTGATGACATGACACTTGTGCGTCGTTCCACACAAATAACATGTCTAGACTCATAGACCTGATTACAATACTTCTAATGTGATGACTAATTAAATAAATTAGTCTGAACTATAAAAATAGATTTATTAAAAATCTCCAATGATATAGAAAATTGCAGATAAGTAGTTAATCCTCTAAGAGGCTAATAACAAATCCAAATTACATTGCACTGTTTTTAAGCTTATGTAATCCATACTTAAAATTCTTTAGTATTGCCTCAAGAAATAGAAATAAAATGTTCTTCAAAGTTACTATCACTCATTGGCCATGGAAAAATCCCATCCTCTATTCAGTGTTCATTCCATTATGGGCCTATGGCATTATACTGGCAATTCCTTAATAACTTGAATGTTTGAATTTGACATGCCTTCTGATTCCTACAAAGTTAGTTATAAATATAAATTAATGAATTGTTCCATATTTCTATTACAGTTCATATTCTCTAAAACCCTTGGCCCATTTTTAAAATATTTTCATAAAATAAATAAAACTTTCCTCTTGCCTTTGGACTCGTCGTCCTCATCAAAGTAGGTGAAAAGGCGGTTCATATTGCAAGGGTTGGTTAAAATGCCATGAAAGGCAGATGTGTCCCCATGAATAAGCTCTCACAACCATGTACTTGTTCATATATCACAGGCAAATTAGTCCATACAGTGATCAATTACCATACTGTGTGTTGCCAGTCAACAGTTCATATGTACTTTTATTAGTGTACACATGCTTGTTTATGTTTCACGTGTTAAGTGATGTGTTCATGCATTTTTAATGATCTTGACTTTTTGAGATTTATTTGTACCATTTGCTTATGTGTGCCTATGTAATGGAGATTATACAGCCATATCCTATGTTCTTGGAGAGTACCCTATCCTGTGTCCTTGGAGATTATACAACCATATTCCATGTTCTTGCTAGAGCTTGTGTCCTATCTGGCTTTAGGATTTAATGTTTCTGATCTTTGTGAATGCGTTTCCTGCCTTTATTTGACAATCAATTTACATTTCTCAGGACAATGAAGTTGGAGCATTTAATAAAGCATGCAATATTTTTTGTCTTGAGTCTGGCCTGGTGAGCTAAGTAACTCACAATCAGTATTTCATGTTCGGTGGATTTATATTTTGGGAAAGGTTGTTCACTCACTTTATATTTACAGTTCCGCATCTGGGACTTCTCAGGGCAGATAACTCAATTTTGCATAGATAGCAGAAAGTTATCAGATGATTTAGTTCTGCAGAATGAAGAGGTAAGTATGTGTTCATTTGATTTCTATAGAGACGTTGCTCCAGATTGACTTGCCATTTATCAATTAAACATTCACCTCAAGTGAAATAGTATATAAGAGCTGTTTATAAATGGCAGATAAAAGGACCCCTTGTTAGGCTGAAAAGTCGGGAGTTGCTGCTATCAGACTGTCATTTATGAGTTGTACGGAGTAAGACTGTAAGAGTTAAGCAGTTTAATACCTCCTCTGTCCTCAAAAGGATTTCCTAACTACATTTTTCACACAAAGTAAGAAAAGTAAAGTAGAGGAAAGAGAGTTGAAAAAGTTCCAAATTTTATCTTTAGTGGCCCCACAAAGATTACATAAAGTGATTAGTCCTATTTTTTTATACTAGTGGACCCCTCTAAATGAACACTTGCCCTTTACTTTATGTACTTATTGCCATCTTTTTTAGTTCAAAAAAAAATTATACCTCAGGCCATCCTTTTGAGGATTGAGGATGGAGGATGGAGGATGGAGGATGGAGGATGGAGGATGGAGGATGGAGGATGGAGGATGTAGATTATAACTTACTTTTGTAGCTGGACTAGAACTGAAATTTTCACCAATTAATTACTTTTTTAGTGTCTGTCTTGTCATAGTAAGGGTTTTTCCTCTGGATTATAACAATATGAGTGCAGAAGTGGCCAAGTTGTGTTAACTTGTGACATTTTTTGATATCTGAGTGTTCATTCTAGAGCAATTTGATTTGGAACTTGAAGCTGTTTCACCTTTTATCTTGACTAGATGTAGGAAGTGCAGTTACTGTGGTGAATTTATTGTGTAATATGTTTAGAATTGTATATTGATACGTGAAATATGAATTGAGTGATTTTGTGTATATATCCATACAATTTTCCATATGGAGCTTTAATTTGTATGTTCATGTTCTGCCAAACTTCTATGCAGACTCTTTTGGAATTGCAAGTGTATAAGCTACCATATATTATGAAGGGAAAAGAATGGGAGAAAAATGAAATGGTAGTTGATCAGTTCAAGAATGAAGATTCCTTTGCGAGTGGTTCGCTCGAAATGAATGGGAGCAAAGATTTTGTTAATTCAAATTTTAGAGTTGACTACCCACCATTTGCTAGTCGCTACAGGGAAGCTTGTGTGATGGGATTGACTGGATTGTTAAATCTTGGGAATACTTGTTTTATGAACAGTGCTGTCCAATGCTTGGTGCATACCCCAAAGATTGTTGATTATTTCCTTGGAGACTTTAGGAAAGATCTGAATTTTGAAAATCACTTGGGCATGAATGTATGTTTATTATGTAATGTTTGATTTTTTTTTTTTGTGAAAGCCTCTCTCTGTCTCTCCTTCCCTAACTTTTTAGATATACATCTTGTACAGGGTAAGCTTGCTTTAGCATTTGGAGACTTGTTAAGGAAGCTATGGGCTCCAGGAGCTAGACCCGTGGCTCCGAGTATGTTCAAGTCGGCACTTTCTGGTTTTGCTCCTCAATTCAGTGGCTATAATCAGCATGATTCTCAAGTTAGTATTATATTCAAAAATTAGTTGGAATTGCTATTTGCTAGGTGGGGGAAGAAAGCAAAAAATATTCTCTCGTCTTGTAACTCCCCCCTCCAAATGTAGGAATTTCTTGCCTTTTTGTTGGATGGACTACATGAAGATCTGAATCGTGTCAAATTCAAGCCTTACATTGAAGTAAAGGATGCAGATGATCATCCAGATGAAGAAGTAGCAGATAAACACTGGAGTTATCATCTTGCTCGTAACAATTCCATCATTGTTGATGTATGCCAAGTGAGTCTACTATCAATTGAACCGTCTTGTCTAATATACTGAATTGTTCCTTTGTTTGCTTGCTGCATGCTCATACTCTTCTTTCTTATTCTAGGGTCAATTTCGGTCGACATTGGTTTGTCCTATTTGCAAGAAGTTATCCATTACATTTGATCCATTTATGTACTTATCCTTACCCCTACCTTCAACATCAATGCGGACTATGACTTTGACAGTTTTGAGCACTGATGGGAGTGCATTGCCAGTTCCAATAACCATAACTGTCCCCAAGTTTGGGAGGTGTGAGGATCTTGTTCAGGCAGTAAGCACCTCATGTTCTTTGCGAGAGGATGAAATGCTACTGGTGGCTGAGGTAACAATCTTTTCAAGAATCTGAGTGATTAGTTAGGTGGTTTATTGTCTGTATATTTATGGGCAAGTTACAACATGGTCTGTAGAGGTTAATAGATTCTTGAGCATCAAATTGAAATGTGCACTTGCATGATGGTGTGGCCAATGTTACCTATCTCGTGGTTCTATTTGGTACGTGGAACGAATTCGGAAATGAAAGTCACTTTTCATGGTATGGAATACAGTAGGGGTAGGTTTATTTGAATCGCTTATTTTGTACTAAATACGTTTTTCCAGAACAGTCGTACGCTGGGAATAAGTCTAAAAAGTTATATTTACATCTAGTTGAAATATGGTAATACTGTTGAGTTGTTTCTAAGTATGGTGTCACAACGCATTTTGAATTAGGTGGCACTCCCTAAATCTTCTTTTACATTTTAGATTTTCTAGGTACTCTGGTAACTAATAATATACTAGCCTTCCTTTAGTTTTGATCTTAGTCATTGGTTGTATGGTCCTAGGGCTATGTAAGAGGATGTTCCTCATTGTTTTGAATGCCTTAAATTTTTTTGATGGAATCATGATTTTCAAGATGACTCTCAATCTGGGCTGGAGGAAGTATAATGCACACTATACATAGAAAATTATGGAACTTGTCAACTAAAAAAAAATTATGGAAAAATGTTGACTTAATGATTTTAATATCAGTTGATAGTGTAACAAGCTTATTTGAGTTTAATGAGAGCTTAAATGAACCTGTATAGTTTGCCAGGGCTTGTGAGTAGCTCAATAAATGAGCTCTATTATCTCACGAGGCTTGCTGATAGCCTAATGTTAAAAGAGCTGAGTTTGGCACTTTGAGTTTTAAACTTAACAAGCAGCTTGATACATTTTCAAATGAGCCAAGCATGGTAGGCCTCAACTGGCTAAAAGCATTAACAGCCTACCCCACAGCTTTGGAAGAAAATGTTACATGTGTTAATTTGATTTTTATACTGTAGAAAAAATCTTACAAAACCATCTCAGAAGCTGAAGTATTCTGAGAGATACAGAGAGGCAAGATAAATCATTAACTTTATAGATCTCATAATCGTTGTGGTGTGAAACATCAGTTGGTGACATAAGGTAGTAGTTTTTTTTTTGGTTTGTTAGCATTTTCTAATATAATTATTTGGCCAGTTGTTTCTTCTTTTGACCTCTGAAGTCCCATTGATGAATATGTCCTGGCTTTAGCTTGTCGAACTCGTTGGCAAATATGGTGTTCCAAAAATTTCTAGAGAATCAATTTAGAATGTCTTATCTTTGTGCTTGTTATCACACGTCTGAGCTCTGAAGTTATGTAGTGGTTTGCAGATATTCGGCAATCGCATTATTTGTTTTCTGGATAAGCCAGCTGACTCAATAGAGTTGATTAGAGATTATGATCGACTTGTTGCATATCGGTTGCCAAAAGATAGTAGTGACACTTCTCCTTTGGTTGTGTTTATGCATCAGCATCAAGATACGGGGCTGTAAGTTCAATATTATGTATATTGCATCATCATCTATTTTTGTACACGACTGTTTTAAATGTGATTCTCTTGACGATAAGCTTGATATATTTAATACTTTCATATTTTGCTGGAAAGTTACTGTTCTTCTGCTATGAGCTGATTGTTTGTTAGTCTAGTTCCTAACCTATTCACCACCATCATTAAAAAACAGGGAATCCCCCCTCTAATAAGTACACGTGCAGGTCCTTGCATGGTTCAGGTAGTTTGAGAAGAGAGGTTCTATTTTTTCTTATGAATTGTTCCGTCTATTTTTTGCCCTTAATTATAATTGCAAAGGAAGTTGTACTTCTTGGACTTCCACTTTTTGCATAACTTAAATCAGAAGGTAAGGTCGATGCTCATTCTTGATTCCTTCACTTATGTTCTTCTGATAGGCTCAGTTCTAGACTCTAGATTCTTTAAGAATTTTTTCCTGGAATTTCTTTTTAGAGTTTATTTCCTGGCAGAATATTGTTTCGACAGTTTATATCCATTCTAAAAAAGTAATGCTTTTACTTGGTTGGTGGCTCTTAACTGGCATAAAAGTAATGAGATATGAGGCTCATACGACTTTGTTCCCAACCATTTATATCTTGCGGAAACAGAGTAGATTATTTTATGCTCACACTTGCTTGCTATTACTATCCCAAGAATTTGTTACTTGGGCTCGTTGACAAGGCTTATATATTTTATTCTGTCTTTGGAACTTTTGCTTCTAGTTAGATTTGGCTTTTTGTTGGTATTGGTAAGAGGGATATTTTCCTGTGGGAATATTTTCTATTTTCTCGGGTATTTGAACAAACTAAAAATTATGGTTTTTAGCAATCAGTATTGATGTGATAAAAATATGTAACTGCACAGTGTTAAAAATACGTAACTGGAAGTGAACAATGTCAAATTGAATAACTGACAAGTACAGGTCGAACCCACAGATACTAGATTAATTTTAATGTATCCTTAATATCTATTTTAGGCGAATTAGAAATAAAGATTGAAAATTGATTAACTAGAATATGAAAACTAATAATGAGGAAGCAATCCAGGAATCCGAATCCATTAAATAATAAACATAACATATAATTCAATATCTTCTATTTTTATAACTCAAATTATGATTTTGATTTTTCTTTCCTTTAATTTAGTAATTTACAATTAATGTGGGCAAGCATAGACTGAAAATTTAAGGATTAACTATAACTCATTAAAATTTCTTCGAGCAAGCATGAATTATGAAAAACTCATATCTTAACAATAATCAATGTTCTAAAAGGCGCTAGGCGGGAGGCGGGCGGCCGAGGGGGGCCTAGCGCCTAGGGGGCCTAGGCGGGGCCTAGGCGGGATTTTTTATTTTAAGATAATTTTAATATTTTATCTTACATTTATCCAAACAAAATAATAATATAAAGCATAACAATCTATAATAAAGATAATAAAGGTCTTTTCTTAAAGTTTAAACACATCCATATTGCTAATGTCAAAGTTCAAACACAAACATGCAATTGTTCAAAGTATAAACATATTTTTAACGTATTAGTTTTATTTATAAATAAGATTGCTATTAAATAATAAATTTTAAAATTTCAAGAATTTAATTCAATAATAAAACTTCGAAACTAAACATAAATTTAAGAATTATAAAATAGAATTAAACTAAATATTACAAATGTATCCTCATTTATATAATTTGAAGTTGGTACAAGTTCAAAAAATTACAACTATAATAAAATTATTCATTTGACTTGGTATTGTTCACTTCTTGTTGTGATTTGATATGCTACAACTTTTGTATTATGAATATGGTAATCATTAGAAAATAAATATATCAAGATTTGGTTTGGGTAATTATTAAAATAAAAAAAATTCTCCACCTAGAACCCGCCTAATTTTCTAGAGGAATTTTTTTGTCGCCTTGGCCTGGTGAGGCGCACAGGGGCTTAGAGGTGCCAAGGGGGCCTAGGTCCCAAAGGGCGCCAAGAGGGGGCCTAGCGCCTAGGCGGGGCCTAGGCGGACCTAGGCGGGGATTTTTAGAACAGAGACAATAATCTATCAAAACTTCTTAATTAATTTTAAATCACATAAGAACTATAAAATGAAGGGTATTTCAATGACGAAACATGAGTTCCAGGATAAAAATAACAATGAGGATAAAATGATAAAATTGTCCATATTTAAATTCTCATTTAATTGCATAGTCTTCTGCACATTATTAGTGATGCTACATAAATATGCATATGCATAGAGAATAGAAATATAACAATTAATAATAAGAGTATTATAGGCAAATTATTGTAAAAAATAGATCATTTAAGGTAAATAGACATTTAACTTAGGACGGAGGGATTAGGACGGAGGGAGTAGAAGAGATGAAAAATATTATCATGAATAATTATTTAATTTCATCTTCATCCTAGAAGTAAAAAATTAACTAGACATGAAAATAAATAAACTAATTAAAATAAAGAAGAGAAGAAGATTAAAAATAAATAAGAAAACTCTCTTTAATTAACGATCATCCAACGAACGTACAATGAAGTAATTTAATCTACTCCTCCTAACCTCTACTAATACATTACAATCCAATCTCTAAAGCAAGAGACATATTTGTAGGGAAAATAAATTTGTGCCCTAATTTGGATTCATTGAACTTGGTGTCTTTTGTTTCCTTTTTATCCTCTTCTTTCCTTCTTGGTTTTAATCTCTACATGGTAATCTCCCAAGAGTCCTTTTCCATCTTTAAATGTTGGAACAATTATCTTTTACTTATTCACCAAAATAAACAAGATAAATTCAATATTGTTCCACCTCCTTCCTTCTCATTGCAGGATTCTTATTGCCTCTTTCCTTCCATGAATATGAGCGTTAAATACCGATTGATTACCAAGATTGACTTTATTGCAACAAAATAATAAATCCTACAAAACAAAATAAAACATATTAATTTTATAAACTAATATAATTAAAAGAATAAAATTAGGGATAATAAAATGTATGAATTATGTGTCTATCAAGTATCTTTCTTTGAATTTTCTCGGATAAAGCCACTTTTCATGCTTTACTATGTGGTTTTGTGGTGTTTTTGTAGTAGTTGTAGCCACTGTATCCAACTATCCATCATAAGGATTTAAGGGAAGTGCTCCTTTGATTCTTCTGTATTTTGTTCATGCTCGCATGCATGGTTTGTCCTCCCTTTTGTAGTAGGTTCTATTTCTTACTAAAAAGAAATATTGTAGATGCAAAAATATTTTTTGCCCCAGAAGTTATCTATATAACCAAATCAATTTGGTGAATTTTATTGATCATACTTCATTTTTCTTTATTCATCTCTGTAGCTGTTCAATTACAATTTGGCAGTTACACAGTTGTTGAGGTTTTCCTGAAATCAATGGTAGATGTAATGTACGTTGAATATAGTCAATAATTAGTTTTTAGATGTACTATTTTCTTGACGGACGTCGAATATAGTCAATAATTAGTTTTTAGATGTTGTACTATTTTCTTGACTTCTTATTTTGGTGGTTTTTAGAATATATTAGTTTGTGATTGCCTGTTGCTTTATCTAAATTTCTTTCTTCCTAGTTTTCTTAATCATAGTTATTTTTTATCTTTGGTTTTATTTATCAGGTCCAGTCATGCATTTCGTTATTGGAAGAGGTTCGGCATTCCTTTATTAGCAAGAATGTCTGATATTTCTAAAGGATCTGAGATACGTAAACAGTTCCTAAAGTTACTTGATCCATTTCTAATGTCAGTGGAAGATTCCTTGATTGAGTATGATGATGCTTTAAACACTGGTAATGATGATGCCAATATGAAGGATGTCAGTAGTGCCGTTGCATTGGATGGTGATGTTAATAATGAATTAGAGGATGTTGATGTAAACAGTGAGTTTGATTATGACCCAGATGTAGAAAATGATTTCCAGTTTTTCTTGGGAGAAAGTGAATTTGCATCAGTAGGTCCCAAGATACAAATGAATGAAGCATTGCCTATCTCAAGTTCCTGTAGGAAATTTAATGTTATTGTTTCTTGGTCAGATAAAATGATTGAATTGTATGACACTGCCCTTCTGAGCTCGTTGCCTGAGATCTGCAAGCCTGCATTTTTGGCAAAAAAGCTTCAAGAGACTGTTTCTCTTTATGAATGCCTTGAAGCATTCTTGAAAGAGGAGCCTCTAGGTCCTGAAGACATGTGGTTAGTATATCCTTATTTTCTTTCAGTAACTATTCATTTTTAGCTTGTTTGAATGGTTTTCTAGATACAACTAGGGTATTATAATGAAGTGCTGTTTATCTTTTAGGATGGGTTTTGCAGAAAGGATTTAAAGAACTGGGATTTGTCAGTTATAAAATTGATTGCGTCTTAAATGAAGCTTTCTGGTACCAAGTAGAATCTTATCAATCACAATATGAATACTACATCACTGTGATTATTACCACTAACGATGTCCCCATCAAAATCGCTGCTACCACACCTGCCACCATCACCATCATATACTCCTATTTCAGATCAATGTTACCTGGAATGCATTTTGTTTTGGTTCGTGAAACGCGGCGGAAACATAGTACGATATATAGGCCAGAACACAATACACTAGTGCTTCTAGTTAGGAATTATCTTAGAATCTAAATGCATTAAGACTAGTTGCATAAGATTTTTAGTTGCATCAAACAAGTTGATTGCTCTATAAATAATTTAGCATAGATGTGATGTTTATACCAAGTTAGAATATTGATATTTATGCAATTATAAATTAAAAAACTAAGAAATATTCCAGTACGCTAAAAATAGAGTATTGTAATTCAGTGTACCATTCTTGGGAACATGAGTAGCAACAGCCAACACGCAGTTCGCTAGGTGGAGTATCTGCTGAGTCAGTCTCTCAGATCCCTTCATCTTAAATGTTTTTAGAAGTTACAAATGTTTTGCCCAGACACCACGTCATCGGCTTAGTTTTGTTTGTCATGCACGAGGTATTGTTGGTTGTATCTCTACCTGATGAATTAAATGTTTGTTGCTTTTGTCGGTCATATCAGCTAGGCATGCCTTCTTATCCTTCTTATTGAACAGTGGCCAGATTTTCTGTTTTGATACCAGATCTTTTGTATATGTAATTTTAGGTACTGTCCTAAATGCAAGGAGCATCGCCAAGCCAGCAAAAAATTGGATCTTTGGAGATTGCCAGAGATTTTGGTTATTCATTTAAAGAGATTCTCTTACAACCGCATTTTTAAAAATAAAATGGAAACTTTTGTGGACTTTCCCATTGAGGACTTGGATCTCTCGACTTACACTGTTCACAAAAGTAGCAAGGTTTCCCATCGCTATGTGCTGTATGCGATAAGTAACCACTATGGTAGCCTGGGTGGTGGTCATTATACTGCATTTGTCCAAGTAAGTTGTACTGCTGTTTTCAGTTACGCAGTTCAATAATTTTGGGCTTTGGCTTTTTTAGCTTCAAATAATCAGATTTTTTGGAAAACTGAAGCCGGAGGTGACTATGAGATTTTTAGATTCAGAAGAATCCATATAAGAAAGTCAGAAATTGATACATAGTTCCATACAGATTCATTATTGCTGTTATGTATGCATCAAAAGATATTATTATTGGTATATACGGTAAGTAGTCACTATGGAGGCGTGGATGGGGCTCATATACTACCGCTTATGTTTTAGAAGTTCTTTGAATGACTGCTTGCTAGCTATCTTATATAAAGTATAAAATTCCTCAAGTTTAGCAAGTAAAACGCTGCTGGGTTTGATTTAGTGTTAAGTTTAGCATCGGTCAATTGTGGTACTAGTAACTAGTGTTCCATAGTTATTTTAATCTTTTCAAGAATTATCATTTTAAACTTAGTGGTTACTTAGATTAATCTACATCACTGAACGAGGATGAGCAGGCCAGATAAGCAAGATAGTTGGGGTCGTTTGTAGAGAGCAGAGACAGAAGCAGTAGTATTTTTACTTTAAACAAAAAAAATAATAATTTGGGATGTCATTTTAGATATAGAAATCATTTGCTCATGTGGACGCCTTTCTTTATCAGGTGATTTTCTTTGTTAACTTTGTTCTGTTGTGCTTGTGAACTTGGGACATAATTGTGGCTTTTCTTCTCATATATCACATCATGATCCACCATGGGTTTCTAATTGTCGTGTTCCTTGGCAGCATGGTCATAACCGGTGGTATGAGTTTGATGACAGTTGTGTTTTCCCTGTTGGCGAGGAGCAGATAAAGACGTCAGCCGCCTATGTACTTTTCTACAGGAGGGTGTGACTTGTGATATATAAGATTTCAATATACCTCACTAGAAAGCTGGATAATTTAGACATTACCTTACCCTTGTCTATTCACCCTTGTCTATTCACGGGCTTCTCCACTGAAGGCACATTTCATTTTTTCTGCCTTGGGTTCAGAATTGGAGAAAACCCATGGCAGAGTTAACGTGGGAACAACTTGTTAATAGTTACACTCATCAAGTAAGTTTCCATCAGCCCCCCTGTAGTGCCCAATCTTTAGCATGTAAATGTACTAGTGAATCTCTAAAGTTACCAATTTCTCCAAGTGTTTCATAGTTGTGTGTACATAATACTCCATCCTTTATCATTTTTGATGCAGTAGTTATACTTAAATTGATAATTTTATAAAATGGCATAATGTCGATTTAGTACAACTCAATTTTACTACGTCACAACTACTAAATGCGCACTCAATTTATTTAGGGATAATAAACATGGAAGTGAATTATGTTTTTAAAATTTTGCAAATGGAAGGAAGAAGAATTGTTTTTAATATGCTGGTTTTGATTATGGATGTTTCACTCCAAATCATTCATTTGTTTTGACATATGCTTGGCAAACATGGAGGGGTACCAAACAGGCATGACATCACACGAGTGAACATAATTTAATAAGCTTTTGTGCTTCAGTATGCTAAAGCATGAAATCAAAGATGGGCAATTATATTTTGTACCAGACATTGTGAAAGGTTAAGTTTGGCTTATATCATATACTTTGTGCATCCAACAACCTGCTGAGCATACGATGGTAGGCCCTATGAAAGATTAAGAAATATTAATTAGCAAAATTTTTATACATGATGCGTGTGGAAATCAGGCCTTATAAACTACTCCTATATACTAATCATAGTGTCCAAGGACTTTAATCCAACTTAAAGATAGCTAACTAACCAAATCCAGCTGTTAGTTAAAATCTACGGCTGATTAAAGATAGCTAACTTTCCACAAGCTGTTTGAACACCTTTGGGATGCAGGATTTGCAGCTGTTATTTTATGCTGCATAGAAACCCTCATCAGCGAGCAAAAAGTAAATAATTGTGTTGAAGGCCACTGGTTCCAAAATATATTACTGTCTGTTGCAATAAATGGTCCATTATCAAACAAATTACTTGAGGATTAAGCTTTATCTTGATACAGCAGGAAAAAATTATGCAGCCAAATCAATTTCGTCTAAACCAACACTGATCAGCCTGCTTGGGGTCCATAGCTGAACCAGTGAGATGCTTCAACAAAATAATGAAATATCTGGCAAAAAGTGGGTGTATCAATTGCAATTAAGCATTTTAAAGCACAATAAACTGTTTTTTTAGGACTAAATAAATATGCTCTACAGCACAGTACATAGTTCTCATGCAACTACAAGATTAACCTGCTACCACGATACTGGATTTAAATCTGCTCACATGGCCATAGCGCCTTCTGCATGACTTTTAGCTTCCTTTGCGGTTCCAGATTGGAGTAGTCTCAATAAGCTTATGAGGAACAAGTCTCCTTTCCCTCTTGGTGAGCTTGAGGAAATTACTGACCCTTAGCCTTGCAATCTCAGCCTCCTCTTTGGGGGTTATTTCTCGGACTGCCACAGTCAGTCTACACTCTGGTCTCACTTTCATGCCGCACTTCCCTTTAGCATGGTAATTTATCCTCTTCTTGAAGAATCCCTTTCCAACGTATGCCTCAGCTATAAGAAAAGAGGCAAGTACAATACGCAATGTTCAACTAAAAATGAGATGGAAGTTCAATTGCATATAGTTACTGATGAGAAAAACAAGATGGAAGTTCAATTGCATATAGTTACCAATAAGAAGACGGTCTGGATCCAATCCATGATTGTGGGTTGCATTTGCTCGTGCCGAATGAATAACCTGCAAAGCCAAGGCAATTTTTATATTACTTCAAGACATCAAGCAGATGTTGAATAAAAAACTGTTATCTCAGTTGAGAACCCAACATACTTCACTATTAATACCTATAATGAGCCATTATTACATTAGTGGACTACATTAATTGTGAGATTGTGATTGGTCATGCAGTAAAGTAATACTCATCCTGTTTGATACTCATTGGAGTAAAAAAGAATCTCATTGTCAAATTTTTTTTGTTCCACAAAAAAGAGTCCTCTTGTTTAATGATAAAATGACACGGAATGCTCTCAAATGTCATAATTTCATTGCCATACTCATGCCGCCAATATTAAACTAACAACTCATTCTTTCGAGGGTAAACATGGAACAAAAAAATATCCTTAATCAAGTGGGACTCTTTTTGTGGAATGAAGGGAGTACTTAAGTTAAAATATTCACAAAGCATGAGACCTTGTGTGATATCTTAAATTTCAGACCGTAGAAATACTCTAGCTGTTTGTATAAATATCTGAAAACCAGGACTTCTATATGAAAAGGGAAAATTTTATCCCCGCTCTTTCTAAAATTAAACCTACACGTCTTTTTACCACTATTCTGCATCCATAAAGCAATTAGCAGTTTGATAACCTGATAGACAGTTTTTGAAGCTCTCTTTACAGTCACTTGCAACTGCAACAATGCATCTTCAACTCGCATGCCACGAACCAATGTAGCAACCAGGTTCACCTTTTTAGGACTCTGAAATCACCACGCAATAAAAAATAATAAGACGACTGCTTGAAAGATAATCATAAAGATCACCAAGACACACCGATTTTGCGGCTTTTTTTCTTCCCAATACCAAAATATACTTCAGTTGTAATCCAAAATACAAGGAATTAAACACAGGAGATACTTTGGAGAATCCTTCTTTCCCCAATAACCGTCATTTTTAGAAAATCCTTTTTTGACCCGCTCTATTTGAAAACTTATATTCACGTGCTCTTTTCTAGGTTTTCGGTGTCTGAAAGTTATCCAAAACTTTAGTGGTCTTTATAGCAACTTTGGCCTTCAGTGGCCTTTATGCATCTCTTTTGTGTAGCAATAGCTCTAGTATTCTAGTCAAAGAGAAATGTAGATGACAATTTGAGATTTGGAATGCAGATATATGAAGTTACGGTATACATAGGTATCTAATGTCAGAATTCAGAAAGTTATAGCATGCGAAAACAGAATGAAACTATATCATATGCATATTGGCCAACTTTTTAGGAATTTAATCAATTTACATGTCTAAGTCGTTTCATACCCATATCCTGTGAACATTGAAGCTTCATAGGATCAGAAGCTAACCATATGCATACTCCCACGCTTGACCAACGTTAAAGCAACACTTTGACATGTACACCAAAGTAAGTTTGAAATTCCATCTATGGAGTATGGACTTTATAGGAAGTTATACCTGTGGAAGTATCAACATTTATATTTATTTCTGTGGCCTGAGCATTCATTTCATTTGCTTATTGGGGTCTTCAAGCTTATTTTAGGTCATTTTCCTGATGGAGGTAGATATTCTTTTTGTTTTCTGTTTTACGTTGTACATTCCCTGTGTGCAGGGATTTCAAACATGCAACACCCCCCCCCCCACCCCCACCCCCAAACAACTATAGAGTGGACTTCTCAAAGAAAATAATGGCATCAAAAAGAGGGGAGAGGGGAGAGAGGGGGGGGGGGAAGAAGAATTGATGAGAAAGAGTAGAAAATGACATAGCAAAAAATTGTATTGCTGGGGAGATGATTGGAGTTATGAAATCTAAATTAGTTGCTGTTTTTGACAGACTAAGTCAACACTCAAATTGGTGGTGCAACACAGAATGCAGCACATAGTACATAAACCAAGACAAATATAAATTATGTCCTGTACCGAGATATGACTATGGACTTATTTGGAGAATGTAACATAAAACCCATATAGAATCATTCATCATATCAAGTACATTGTTGTAAATGGTCCATAAAACTTACAAATTGAAGAATTATTGGCCATTTGCATTAGTCTTCCAAAATAAATTTCCTCACAAGAACTTTTGCTTATGAATATCATAGATGATTAAGATGCAAAATCCGAAATAAAAGTGGCACCTCATACCTGTTTTATGTTTTTCAGAACTGCTTGAACTTTTGAAGGTTTACTAGAGACAACTTCCTGGCCTTCAGCTTTTCCACTAGTTAATGCCAACCTTGGCGTTAGTGGAGAAGATATTGGTGTTGCATCAGACGAATCTGCAAGTAATTTCCTTGAATTGGTGAATCCCTGGCACATCATAAGTGGTATATTATAATTCAGAAAACTGTATTATGGCCATATATTGTTTAAAGAGATAGGAAAAACATTTTTGGATAATTAAAATTTTAGTAGAAACAGAAGGGGACAGGTCACAGGACAATGTACATAGGAAGAATACAAAAGCTAGGAGACTTTGCAAAAAGACAGCAACTAGGAAAAGCATTTCAGCAGGGTGAAGCGTTTAATCTGAATCTACGTGCTTTATATCATTCAAGCAAAGATTGACACTTGAAAGACAGAAGTTCACATGAGAATCTTAAAATTGACCATCAAAGAAATTATAGTTGGCACAAAGTAAGAAATCAAGTATATCAACTTCAAAAATAATCCACAATATTTACAGCGGTACTCCCAGCCAAACTAACTAACAGCCACCAAAGAAACGTTTGAAAAGATATAATGCCGGGTATATATAGAGTAGGAAGTAAGTTGATTAAGTGGCAATTTTCTCCAGTTCTAGAAAATTTCCACACAGGAGGTCACTTACCAATAATTGTTTTCCTTTTTACTAGAATAATAACTAAGCTGATACATTGTCAAATAAATAACGATTTGAATAATTACGCGAAAATTCCTCAAATCCACCACTGATTATACTAATCACAAGAAGTGGCACATATCAGAAGTACCTTCAGTTGAAAATAATTAAATAATGGCCTTGAGAAGTTAGCAGAAGGTGAACCCCAAAGGCTCTGTAAATATGGCAACTCTCCTGCGAAATCATCCATTAATTAATAAATAATTGTGGAAAGCAAATTCAGAATTACTTTCAGATGCATGCAGCGAAATTCAGTCATACAGGGGAGCATAAAAGTGAGGGATTTTCAAACGCAGAAAGGCTGTAGGAAAAAAAAGAATAAGATACAATATATATATATATATATATTTTAGAGTGGAAAAATATTTTAAAATTTATCAGTTCCTATGTAGCTTAATAATTCTGTAAGATGCTTTTACAAGAGATGTGAGTTAAAATTACCATGTATTAGGGAGAACTTGGAGTGATAACAAGAAACGTTGGCAGAGGCATTGTAATTGTGCTCCACTCTTTTTCCAACTTGACGAATTATGGACTGCAAATGCTGATGCCAGCCCACCATGACTAAAGCTTAAATGTATTCTCAACTAGGAAATTTGAGCTAGATAATATCAAACCATCTACAAAGACAAGTAGCATGAGAGTATCACAACATTACACAAACATATAAGAATCAATTAGTAGAATAACAAATCCATTAAGGCCCTAACCATTGTGCAATAAGGAATTAGTCAATATTACAAGCAATCATGAAGTGAATCCATGCTCTGAATGAAACTGTTATAAAAGAAAATGCTTTATTCATTCCTTAAAATTGAGTCTACAGATTTATATGTTCAGGCTATCAAAAAATATGTATAATAATTAGTTTCAGATTTGTAGCAAATAAGATAATAATTTAGCATTATCAAACAGGTAGAACATAAGAACTCTAGTCATGATGCAGTGCCAGATACATGAGGCAAAATAGTCAGTCAAGTCCATGACTCCATTTCACAGCACTGTATATGCACTGACTTAAGCAAGTATGTTATTACAGTTGAAATGTAACTTCATTTTCATTTAAGAATAATATTCTTCTGAGAATTACATCTCTTTCCATATATGCAGTCAGTAACAACAGCATATATAACAGCTCAAAGGTTATATCCTAAAAAAAAACTTTTGAATAAAAGAGGTCATGGGCACTTTATCAAATAGATGGAATGCAAAAGAAGAATACCCTAAGATAACGATTTCTGGTGGCCTTCGTCAAAAATATGTCTTAAAACACTCAAACGGAGATCAAATCGATTTCAAAATTTTCTTAATATTATACAATATTTTACGATTTAGCCAAGGAATATAGGGGGGGGGGGGGGGGTGAAGCTCAAGAACCAGATAATGATTAATGATGATACACTGACTATCACTATCCATCACTCTCAGACTATGATCTGCCGGTTTTAGGTTTTTTATATTCATAAAAATGAATGCAAAGGGAAATAAATGACAAGAAGGAATTATACCCGCCGGAGATTGGTCGGAGAGGTCTTGAGATCTTCAGTTTGAGCACAACGGCAGCAAAACGGCTTATAGAGAGAGAGCGAAAATCTACCAGTATCCAAATCCCAAGCTTTGCCAAACAAATACATATTTTATTGGTGGGCTTATTCTAATTTTTAAGAGGCCCAACTCGTGAGGTCCGGGTTTCGTAAATTCGCCCCGCTGGGCTTATGTGCTCTTTGTTTTCCTAAAAAAAAGGGACAATTACATATTCTATTACATTTTTAAAAATAATTACAACAATAGTGTCCTTATAAAAATTTTACACAACTAATACACTTCCATATTTATTTACAATACTAGTGCAATACTTAATTACAAAAAGAGTGTAATCTTATCCCTTTAATTATGCACACGATTTTCTCCCCCATCTCTCCCACAATTTTCTCCCCATCTCTCCCACGATTTTCTCCCACTCCATTTTAATTTTCTCATTTTGATTTGAATTTTGAAACATGGATTTGAAATTGTTGTTAGAGACAAGATTTGAATTTGAATTTGAATTATTAGTTATCCTTGATTTTAGATTTCCTTATTAATGTGAATTGTACTATTTTTGTAATAATTATATTTTTTTGTAATTATTTAATTGATGCACTTTTCTTGTAATTACTTTCTTTTTGTTATATACTTATGTAAAGGACCCAAAAAAAATGTATATTAACATTATATAATAAAAGAGAATATAGAGGTATACGACCGTGTAACTTTTAAAGTGTCTACAATCGTAGAGTTCGTCTCCAGATAGTAGAGTGAATTCACTCTACGATCGTAGAGTAGTCCACAATCGTAGAGTGAATTCATAAATCGTAGGCTATTCTTCTACTGATCAGATCTTCGCAGTAACTTTTAAAAGTTATACGTATCATCTCCATTTTTACCTATAATAAAATACTTATTATATATCATAATGGGATTACATTAATTTGATTACTTGACAGCTTGATTTCATCAATTTCTGATATTGAAATTATTTATATGTCTCTATTTTGTTAACCAACTTTTTTGAATGAGTCGTGGCCACAGAATAAATCAAACAAGACAGTCGTTTGTCAATGATATGGACTTGCAATAATCATACTCCCATCTATCCGTTTCTTAATATATATCGTTTTAAAATTGTGTACAAATATTAAAAAATAATTATATAATATTAACTGTCTATATTATCATTGTATTAGTAAAATAAAGTATTATTTATTAAATTAGGAAAATAATGAGAGATTCAAATTTATATTTAACAATTAGTAATATTAAAAATTAAACAATTAATATTTAATTAAAATTTTCAAACGACAAATATTAAAAAAAAAAAACACTTATTTAAAACGACATTTAAAACCTCGTTAACATTTTAGTTTTTAGAAAATAATTATATAAAATTATAAATTAAATTTATAATATATGCTTGTCCCTTTCTTACGTTAATACTCAGTTATTAACGTAACTTTATCGTCATTTAAATTGTAATATGTAGTTGAAAGATAAAACAAATAACAAGGTAAAAATCAAGTCTCCCTATATAACAACCCTTTAAGGAGTATATATCCTCTTATTCCCATAAATTTACGTCTAATTATAATTATAAAATTATAAATACATATACATATTTTTATAAAAATTATTATTAATATTTATTTACGTAATTAACAATTAAAAAATTGACCTAAATATTCGCAATATATATATATATATTTTCAAATTTTTATTTTATTTTAAAAGTTAAAATTAATATAAATTGATTTATGTGTCGAAAACAACGGAAACAATCATTTTTCCATAGAATTAATCTTCATACTCGACATCTTATCCAATCTTTTGCAATATTATGTTTATCCACGTATTTAATATGTGTGATCATTGATCAATGGCCAACGGGATTTTCAGTGAAAACATCCGGATTTGGTCATATACTTTTTAACTTATTATAAATTCTCTTCCTTTCATAAAAAAATTTCAAATAAAGTGATTCCCACATCAAAATATTATTATATAAGATATAAAAATTTACTTCATACAAAAAAATAATTTTTTTAATAATAGTATAAAATGATTCCCGCGTCAAATTGAATTTTTTTCATTTATTATTTACAAATTTTATAATTATAATTATTTTTGTAAAGCAGAAAAATAACAATTGTGATGAATGAGTTTAGTGAGGTCTTTGTTTGTAGCCAACTAACTAAGAGAATATTTGATTAATACTAAATGGCTGATCGATTCAGTTAATCATTGAGTTTGTTTCGAATAAAAATCGTCTGAATGGCTGAATCGGTCAATCATTCAAACGATTTTGGTTGAATGGCTAAGTCCCATTTTTTTTTGTTTAATGACGGCCGAATGCTTTTTTTTAACAATATTAACTATTATATTAAGTAATATTAAATAAATTTATAACAATTTTAAATTTTTTAAAAAAAATAAAATAAAAAAAATATATTATTCAAATATTTCAAACATGTTAATTATTAAACAAATTTTTTTATTCAAATTCATTTCATTCAATTTTTATGAAATACTAACTCTTTAACTTTATGTTTGGCCGGCGAGTCCAAAAAATGCGCGAACACTGAAACCGTGACTAACTGCTTCATTGTAACGCAAAGTCAAATAAACATGATCTTCTTAACACACGTGTCCTCAACTTCATGACCATTAAATTCGCACCATGGAAAAAAAAAAAAATACAATGTTTTTACATGTGTTTTTTTTGATATTTTATATAATTTTTTATACATTAAAGTGAATAATAATTAAAAAATAATTATATAATATTAAATATAATATTAATTATCTATAATATCATTTACTATATACTTATCTTATACTCTCTCATCGTAGTAAAATTTTTCCATTAGGGATAATTTTAAAAATATAGTAGATTAATTCTCCTAAATTATATAAAACGATAAATAATTTGAAAAAAATAAAATCATCTAAAAATATATATATTATTATGAGACGGAGGAGTAAGAGGTAACTTTCACTTTAGCATATATTATTCCCAATAAATTTTAAAAATATTTTATTTGTTATAAAAAAAAAAAGTATTACTTATTTATTTTTAGTTATCTTATTAATTTTTTTTTTAAATTAGATAATTATTAATATTATAATTATTTTAAAAATTATAAAAAATATTACTTTAAAATAAAAGGAAATTACATCATGATTTGTATTTTAAGATTATACTAGTACAAATTAATTAGAGTCTATAGATTTATAGAGTGGCAAGGGTAATTTCTTATTAATGTGAAAAAAAATTGTGTGAATTTTTTTATTTTACCCGTAAAAATACCAATTCCAAAATAAAATGGCATTCTTTTGAATATCTCAGACGACAAACGTGCATAATAAATATTTTGTGGAGCACATAATATATCACTTTAATTATTTCTTTAATGCTCTTGATATAAAAGATGATGAGTCCTAACTTAATTTTCTAATAAATATGATAAGAACATGAAAAAAGAGTATAACAATTTTGATGTAATGTCGTGAAGTGAAATCTCTCTCTCTCTCTGTGTGTTTAAATTTCAGTTGAATTTAAACGATACAAAATTACTTTTATTTTATTTTTAATTTTGAATAAGAGGTGTCTTGCATTATTAAATTTTTGAGAATATCATTTATTTATTTTCATGTTCTTATTACATATACAATTGAACTTTAATGAAAATATTTTAAATATCATTTTAGATTGATTTATCGTAAAGTTATGCTAAGACAATAATTTAAATTTTAAATCCATATGTATGTATATATTCTAATTTGAACAATTAATGTTATATTGTCTACTATAATTAATGTTATATTATTTTAGGAATAATTTTATTTTTTATAAAATTCCTTTGAGCTCATTAATCTTACTTTTCGATCAAAATTTGTAAGACTCAAACTTTTATGAATAAAAATTTAATTTTCTCTGAATAATATTTTAAATAGTAAGGTTATAATTTAATAAATGCTATAATTATGGGTGATATGTGAAATTTTACAAAATAAGCAAGTTGTTATAAAATATGTGTTTGGTCGAAAAATATTCGTACGACGGCGCAATTATTGGTGGACCCCATAACGGAATAATTGTCGGATATAAAAAGCGACAGAAATAACCTTTTTATAAAAATAACGGCAAAACTTTTACCGTTAAACTGTTGAAATACTCGGCGATTAAAGCACAATAATACGCGTTGTTGCACAATAACACACGGTATTGCATAATATATTTGATTATTGATTCTTACGTAAGAAGTCACTCAATATTCAATAATTGCCGCAGTAGTTGCTGCATAATATCTTATATTATTGATTCAATAATTGTTAAAGTAATATTTGCACAATATTTTATATTATTAAATCAATAATTGACACGACACAATTACTCATATTATTATTAGCATTATTGGCAATGTCTAAAAAGTTCTATCGAGGAAAGGGTTTAAGTTATTTAATTGCGCGCCAGTAGGCAAAATTCTTATCGGAAAACCCTCTTTTTCTGAAAACGACCTAGTTGTCAATATTGTGATTTGTGAGTTACAATATTAATGATGAATAATTATTGAAAAATTAAAAATTTGTTTATTGAAGATAAGTGATTTGTGATAGATATTCATTCAATTTTTGATATAAATAGATGAGTTTGTCATGAGACAGTTATTGTAAGTTTGACTTATTATTTCATGGGAGAACGTGCCAAATTAGTCAAACCATCAGTAAAAATTTATCTCACTTTTATTTTATTATTATTATAATAGTAATAAAACAGAAAACTTTATATATAAAGCATAAAACTTTTTGTAAAATATATAAAGTTATATGTTTTATTATAATATAAATATAATATATTATATATAAAATTTTTATTTTATTAGAATATTTTATTGCATAGTGTTGCATAGTAAAATCATATTTCGCCCGTGAACTTCGTCTTTGATTTATAAATTATTCGTTCATGATTTTCTTTTAAATAGTGTTCTGTCATTCTCCTATAAATAGGTTGTTTAGTTAAAAAATAAAAATCACACCAGAATCAGAAAATTATTCTGTTATAATATTGTGCGTGTTTCTTTTGAGTATAAAAATACTTTGAGTGTAGCAAATAGTACAAGATTTTCTCAAGATAATCTTCGTTATAGCAGTCATATTTAGTCTCATACTAAAGTAAAGGATGTTATTTTCTTCATAATTATAAGGGTTGTCATTCTATTCCTTATTAATTTTTGGTAATAACCTATTTATGCAGATTACCGCATGCTTGATGAATAACCATTCATATTCATTCTTTATTAAGTTGTGAAAATGATCTGTCTACGCGGATTACCGTATGACGGGTGAAAATTCATTTGCAGTTTCGTATATTCTTTCATACTCGTATGTGATATCATTTCTTTTGTACTCGTCAAGAGATATCGTTTTCTTTCATGTTTTTCTCCATTTATGGTACAAAATTATTGTTTGTATCCTTATCCTTATTGTTAAGTGGTAAAAATATCTGAAATTAGTAGAATATCATTAATAGTTTGCGTTTCATCTAATATCATTTTATTGGAATATTGGTCTAAACTTTCTTATTAGATTTTAATCTATTCATATCGGGGTACTATTTATATCTGGGTACTATTCACGACGGAATTTAGTTTCTTTTCTTTGTCCAAATTATCTTTGAAATTTGATCTTAAATATCATTCTTGAATTTTACTCCACAATTGATGATCATGATGACAATTTGGACATTCTTGATTTCTGGATAAATTAAATTATTATAAATCTATAATATTTATCATTGATCTCACTTGATTCATTTTTTATATCATTGTCATCATCCTCATGGTTATATGTGGTGAAAACCAACTTTGACCTGTAGTACAAAGATGGACTGTTGATTGATATGAGTATGACCAGAAATTACTAATTGATATAATCATGATATTTAATGTTACAGATAAAGGTTTGTGGTGAAAGTCCTCTTTGGCCCGTAGTGCATAGATGGACTGATGTTTGACATAATCATGACCACTGGTGATACAAACGATTATCTTTGGTCCGTAGTGCATAAGTAATTCGTTGATTGAAAATAATTATTGATCAGCGTTACATGGATAAAATATTGATGATGAACTTTTAAATCATAAAAGATAGTAGACACCATGCTCTACTTGACTTTTCTAATATATTGTTATTTCCGCTGCAGTTGTTGATCTAAAACTTGTTGTCTATTGTATTCTATCAGTTTTTTCCTCTTGAGTACTAAGAATAATTTATTTTACATTATCTTAGTCATAATACTCTTTATTGGGCTAGTTGAGCTCATCCTTTTCTTTCATTGTTCTATTCAGGAAACGTGAATATAGTTGGGACTAGTCTGGGAATGGAGTTACGGTCCAAGATGGTTACTATAGTAGTCCTTACCATTCTATAAAATAGTGTGACAATAATTGTAATGATGACTTTATTTGGGCTTGGATATTATCTACGAGACAATATTTGTATTGAAACCCACAGCTTATGTTTTGTCGTATTTTACACGACAATTACTAGTTGTATATAGGAAGTTTGTATTTGAATTCTGTATCATGTATTTGACGTCTCATAATGGGTTGTGTAGACTTATTTTGGGGGTGTCACAAAGTTTATAATTATTGTCATAACAATAGTAAATTAATTTCTAAAATTTTAAAAAATATTTCATAATCATTATATATAAAACGAATAAGAAAATTAAAAATATGCTATATGAAAAATAAACTAGTAATTCGCATTTTTTTGGGTATTTGGTATAAACTTAAAATTTAATTAAAACACTTTTTGAAGTCTCTGAATTTATTTTCACGTATCGATGTTACGTAAATATGTGGACGACCCGAACTACGCTATTGAGTTAGAAGCCGGACGAAATAGCCAAAAGACTTAACGCACGAGGAGGTACATTGTCAAGATCTTGGATAGAAAGAACATGTCCTATGTCCGAGGTTATACCACAAGTTAAAGTTTTGTGGAGAAACCATCTTTATTGAAAAAATGACCAGGAGTTGGAAGCGAAAATGAAAGTGAGGTATTCTCATCTTTTCGAAACACTGTGAATACGTCACGTCAATTTCGAGGGCGAAATTTCATAAGGAGGGAGGTTGTAAGACTCAAATTATTAATAAATGAAATTTATTTTCCTCTATTTATTATTTTGAAATAGTAAGGGTCGATTTGATTAATGTGGATAGTTATGGGTAAAATACATAAATATTTGAATAAGAAGTGGTTATAAAATATTCATTATTGTTTGGGAATATTCGTTTGGTCGTGGAATATTAAATCTTTGTCGGGGAATATTAAATGCAATAGCTTGATCTTTATGGGCCCCATAACTTGAAGCGATTGGATGAAGAAAACGACAAATATAAGTTGTTTATAAATAACTTGGTAGTGGTTATTCTAGATTATCTTGTTGGAATACCCGATGGTAAAAACACACACTAATCGGCGTTGTTGAGCCAGTAGACACCAGTATTGCACCAATTATTGATTCTTACGTAAGAAGGCACTACTCTATAATGGTTACGATGAATTACTATTCAAGTATTTTATTTTATTGATTTAATAATTGTTGCGTTGATATTTTATATTCTTCATTGTTTCAATAAATTGTCATTACACAAGATTTTTCATTATCAAAGCAATAATTCATATTATCTGAATAATATTATTAGATAACATTATTGGCAATGTCTAGAAAGTTCGCATCTAAGGAGAGGTTTGGTCACCTAATCTTGGCCAGAAGTAGTGAGAAATCTTTATCGGAAAGCCCTCTTTCACGCAGGAGCGGCGTGGTTGCAAGATCTTGTGATTCAGTAATATTATTTGTGAATAATTAATTATTGATTTATATAATGAAGAAAATATTAATTTTATGTGGATATAGATGGAGAAAATTTTTAATGTGACAATTGTTGAAAATTAATATTTTATCTTTTTCGATAAAATAATTCATTTAAATATATTATTTTAATAATATATTAACGGTGATATTTTTACAACGAATGCTCGGATATATGAGTATACGAGGAGGAAGAGTATTTTTGTTGCAATAAATGTTTAAAACATGTTAAACATGTCGGTGGACCCCATTTCTTGATTGAAATTTGATTATAATGTAAAATTGTCCGTATGTGGATTTTGGTCAATTTCTGCATTTGGAATTTGGAAAAACTTTCTTACGTAAAGTTGTAGAGAATTGAATTTCCTATAAAAAAGCGCTTGAGATTGAATTTTCCGATAAAATGGCTATTTATTATGAATTATTGAAGTTCAAGTTAAAATAATTGATTTTTGGAAGTTTTATTTATTTTATTAATAAAAACGTTTTTTATATGTTGTGGGCATATTTAACATGTGCATGGTGGCTGAATTCAGATTCAAGATGTGGGAGTATGAATTTTTTTATATATAATATTATTATATTAAATTTTTCGCTTTTGGTGTTCTAAAGAATTTTCTATAAATAGGGTCTTGGGTTAGAATTGAAAATCACACCGTAAGCTGAAGTTTTTCTCTCTATCGAGCGTATTCTTGTGAGTATTTTGAGTATACTTTGAGTATTGCTATATCTGCAAGTGCAAGTTCAAGTCATAGCCTTTATATCAGGTGTTTCATTTAGAAAGACTTGTCTTTTCGAGGTAAGGGATGTTATTTTCTTCTCAAATGATATTATTTCTTCAATATCATTATCTTTGAAATATTAGTTAAAACTTTTATCAAATTTGGAACTTTTTTCATGTTGGGGTTACTATTCATGATTCTTATTCATGAGTTACTATTCATTAATTACTATTCACGAGTCTTATTCATTAGGCGTGAAGATGTTTTTTGTGAAATTTCTATCTTTAGTGTTTGAGTTACTATTTACGTATACTAAGACTATTCACGATACTCTTGATATTTATTTCAATATCGAATTATTCAATAGAAAAATGAAATTTCTTCTTTTTGTCCAAAATATCTATTGTGGATACTAGCTTTGATTGTATCCATATTTTGATCATTCTTGAATTTTACACCACTATGATTATTTTTGAGGTATTTTGAACATGGATAAAAACAAAGTACGAATCCTTAATCCTTAATCCTTGTCATTTTGTTTCCTTTGGATTCGTTTCTTTAAAAATATTTTTCATCATCTTGATCTTAAATGATGATATTATTGAATATATTTGGCACCAGAAGGCAAAAGATGAATGATTTCGAAGAATATCTTTGGCAGTAGTGCAAAGATGAACAGTGTTTAGATGAACATGACCAATGATGAATATCTTTGGGCACTGTAGTGCAAAGATGAATATTTGATTCGGATATATATTGATTGAATGTTACAGGATAAAATATCGACGATGAACTTTTAAATTCATATATAGAAGATAGAGTTTGCATTCTCTACTTAACTCTTCTAATGAATTGTTGTTTTCATTGCGATTGTTGATTTAAAACCCGGTTGTCTATCAGATTCTATTAGATTTTTTCTGTTGAAGACTAACGATAATTTGCTTTATATTATCTTAGTCATAATATTCTTCTTTGGGCTAGTTGAGCTCACCCTTTTCCTTTTTGTTCCATTTTTCTTCTCAAGAAGCGAGAATGTGGCGAGTACTTAGTCGGGGTATGGAATGAAGGTTACAGAGAGAGTTGTTTAGTAGTCCTCACCATTTTTGTAAAATAACGTATCAATAATTATGATGGGGATTTATTTGCGTGTGGATATTATGCAGATGGATATATCTCGTATTTAAACTCACGGTTTATATGTTGTAATAATAAAGTTGTAGTTATTTCGCACCATGTATTTGGCGATTTCAGAATGGGTTGGATGGAATGGACCTATTTTGGGGCGCCACGGTTGGTATCGAGCTTAGGGATATGATCTCTCTGGCGGAGATCGGGGAATAGAACTAGGAGGGAGAGACGAGTAAATCCTTCATTAGTGTGTCCTACCTAAGCTTATTTGTTAGTTGGTCAAGTATATAGGGATATTATGTGATATATTGATTTCTTAATTAACCCTTGTTTTATGACGATATTTGAGAATGTCGATCGAGAATATTAATGATGGAGTAAATGAGACCGTGGAGATGCTGTCTTTACCAACGAGGAGAACGTCAACAGTGGCAATGTACCTCCCGTGAACAACACCACCGAAAGCGAGATGATGAGCGAGGGATGTTTAGAAGCTTTTGCGATTCATGCAAAATCGACGAGGAGACTCGTGTTCAAAATACTGAGGAGGAAATGATAATAATTCACGGGTGGTCACAATGCAAGCAGATTCAAAGAGTTGGGACCACCAGAATCCTGTGGAAAGCCGGATCCGATTAAGCACGGAGATGTGGGTCAAATAAATTACCAAAATATTCGATGTCTTGGGATGCACGGAGAACAGAAGGTTCCATTCGCCACCTTTATGTTAGTATGGAGGCAGATTCATCGGTGGGAATCGTGAAGCGTACCCATCCAATTTGACTCAAAGATGTCGTGGGAGAGCGTTTGAAAGCAGATTCAATGACAAGTACTTTCACGAAAGTATTCTTCATATGAAGGAAGTGGAGTTTATTAGATGGAGCATAATAACATGGCGGTGTCAAAGACGAGGCGAAGTTCAGCGGAGTTATCGGAGTTTCAGACCTCATTTGGTGGAGAATGACGAACGATGACGCGGATGTTTCGAGAGGTTTGAAACCCGTATACGACAATATCTCATTTCTCATAAATTTTCTCTATTCAGATGTTGTCAATGTGGCTCGATTGTTAGAGCGAGATAATGAAATACGTTCAACCGGAGAGACCATAACCGAGGATTATCCCAAGATAGCGATCATCGTAATAACGATAACCAAATGGAGAAAGAAGAATACGGACAAAGGCGGCAGACCACTCTGGTGGTAATCGTGGCCATGAAAATAGAAGAAGCGAGTCGGGAGGAGATTTAAAAAGAGGAGATTCAAACAACGACCGTGTGAAGGCGGCAGTCACGGCAAAGAATCGGGTCTAAGGGAGGAGAAACGACCACCGGTCATATTCTACAAATGCGGAAAGAGGGACATATCAGCCCAAACCGCCTACAACAGTTTAAGGTATGCTATAATTGTGGGAAAAGAAGGACATATCGCTCGAGATCAGACGATATCGAAACCCGATCCCAATGGAATGGTGACTCAAAAGGATGTCCCGGAAAAGTCAAAGTCAGCAGTTCACGGAAGGCGTTTTGTCGTGGCCGGTCAAAATGCGAGGAACTGAACGAAGTTAAGCAGGTTAGTTAATTATAAATTCTTGTGAAGTTTATACCTTACTAGAATCTGGGTTCTACCCATTCTTTTATCTCTCTTGCTTGCATTCAACGTTTGAACTGACTACGGAGAAATTAGACTTTGATTTATTTATGGAGACTCAGTTAGAGAAACTTTCATTACATCCATTGTTTACAAATCTTGCTTGATTCAGTTGGCCTTTATCACATTACCCGTTAACCTTATTTCTATAGAGATATTTGCTTTTGATGTGATTTTAAGGTTAACTACTCATCATGCCGAAATTGATTACTTTCGTAAGGTTGTTAGTTTTCATATTCCTAAGCAACCAGTTATTCGAATTCAAGCAATCAAACCATTGTAGTCAAACATTTTCATATCAAGCCATGAAGTCATTCGTTTATTACGGATGTCAAGTTTTCTTAGTCCATGTTATGGATTTGAATAAAGACACGTCAGATTTGAATAATATTCTGTTGTTATTGATTTTTCCCGACGTATTTCTGAAGAATTTCTTCGCTTACTCCCAAAGCTCGATATTAAATTTTGTATCGACTTTGAACCCAAGACAAAACTCATTTCTAAAATCTCATATCGAATGGCTCTATTGAACTTCGGAGTTAAAAATTCAACTATAGAATTTGGTACCGAGCCTTTATCTGGTGACTTCCTTTGTGGAATGAACCTAAGCCGGACTCTCCGTAGGGACGCCATATTCGTGATGAAAATAAACCGATAGGTGTCATTGTGACGTCTTTATCCAAGGTTGGGATATAAGTCACGATTGAGAACAACCTAAGTCGGTAATCGAAATACGTAGCTTTACAAGCTTAGTTGGTTATTATCGGAGATTCGTTGAAGGATATTCTCGAATCGCTATTCCATTAACGGTGACTTCGTAGAGATACAAAATTCGAATAGAGCAAGGAATGTGGGAAGAGCTTCAAGAACTCAAGAGGAGACTCATTTCAAAGACATGTTCGACCATGCCATCCCGGAAAATTGAACGTGGTAGGCGGCGTGTTGAGTAGAAGATCGTTATACAATCTGAAATACGATATTGTTAAAGACTAATTTCAGTATAATTTATAAATAATAGAGATGGAGATGAAAACTCTAGGTACCCATGCGTGATGATATCTGAGTATAATCGACTTTAATCGATAAAGTTAAAGTTTATTTCAAGCTACACTTACCGAGTGATGAATTTGAAGAAGGAGGTGCAAGAAGTTGTTATTTCAAAAGCAAGAATCGGTGAAGTGAGGAAAGCTCAAACCTTCGATTTATTAATCCATTTGAAATTCTCGATCGAATAGAAAGCGTGGCCTATAGACTCGTTTTTACCGCCAAGTACGACGCGTGTTCATAACGCTTTTCACGATCGATGTTACGTAAATATGTGGACGAATTCGAACTACGTCTATTGAGTTAGAACCGGACGAGATAGCAAGAAGACTTAACGACGAGGAGGTACTGTCAAGATCTTGGATAGGAAAGAACATGTCCCATGTCCGAGGTTATACCACAAGTTAAAGTTTTGTGGAGAAACCATGCTTATTGAAAAAATGACACGGGAGTGGAAACGAAAATGAAAGTGAGGTATTCTCATCTTTTGAAACACCAGTACGTCACGTCAATTTCGAGGACGAAATTTCATAAGGAGGGAGGTTGTAAGACTCAAATTATTAATAAATGAAATTTATTTTCCTCTATTTATTATTTTGAAATAGTAAGGGTCGATTTGATTAATGTGGATAGTTATGGGTAAAATACGCAAATATTTTTGAATAAGCAGTGGTTATAAAATATTCATTATTATTGGGGAATATTCGTTTGGTCGTGGAATATTAAATGCTTTGTGGGAATATTAAATGCTGACAGTGCCAGTCTTTTGTGGGCCCCATAACGGAAAGCGATTGGATGAAGAAAATGACAAATATAAGTTGTTTAAATAATAGCACAGCGTAGTTATTGCAATTATCTTTGTTGGAATACCCGGTGGTTAAAACACACTAATCTGGCGTTGTTGAGCAGAAGACTTTGCAGTATTGCACCAATTATTGATTCTTACGTAAGAAGGCACTACTCAATAATGGTTCTGAGAATTACTATTCAAAGATTTTATTTTATTGATTTAATAATTGTTGCGTTGATATTTTATATTTGTTGTTGTTTCAATAAATTGTCATTACACGTATTTTTCATTATCAAAGCAATAATTCATATATATCTGAATAATATTATTAGATAACATTATTGGCAATGTCTAGAAAGTTACGTACAAGGAGAGGTTTGGTCACTAATTGCAAGGCCAAGAAGGAGAAATCTTTATGGAAAGCCCCTCTTCCTGAAACGGCAGCACTGGTTGCCAAGATTGTGATTCTGTAATATTATTTGTGAATAATTAATTATTGATTTATATGATGAGGAAAATATTAATTTTATGTGGATATAGATGGAGAAAATTTTAATGTGACAATTGTTGAAAATTAATATTTTATCTTTTTCGATAAAATAATTCATTTAAATATATTATTTTAATAATATATTAACGGTGATATTTTTACAACGAATGTCGGATATATGAGTATACGAGGAGGAAGAGTATTTTTGTTGCAATAAATGTTTAAAACATGTTAAACATGTCGGTGGACCCCATTTTCGATCGAAATTTGATTATAGCACGTGTAAAATTGTCCAGTATGTGGATTTCGATCAATTTACATTTGGAATTTGGAAAAACTTTCTTCTCGTAAAGTTGTAGAGAATTGAATTTCCTATAAAAAGGCGCGAGATTAGAATTTTCGATAAAATGGCTATTTATTATGAATTATTGAAGTTCAAGTTCAAATAATTGATTTTGGAAGTTTTATTTATTTTTATTAATAAAAACGTTTTTTATATGTTGTGGGCATATTTAACATGTGCATGGTGGTGAATTCAGATTCATGATGTGGGAGTATGAATTTTGTTTATATATAATATTATTATATTCAATTTTTAACTTTTGGTGTTATAAGAATTTCCTATAAATAGGGTGCTTGGGTTAGAATTGAAAATCACACCGTAAAGCTGAAGTTTTCTCTCTATATTATCGGCGTATTCTTGTGAGTATTTTGAGTATACTTTGAGTATTGCTATACTGGTTGCAAGTTCAAGTCATAGCTTTATATCAGGTGTTTCAAACTAAATCTTGCCTTTCGAGGTAAGAGATGTTATTTTCTTCTCAAATGATATTATTTCTTCAATATCATTATCTTTGAAATATTAGTTAAAACTTTTATCAAATTTGGAACTTTTTCATGTTGGGGTTCTTATTCATGAGATTCTTATTCACGAGTACTTATTCATGAAGCGTGAAGATGTTTTTGTGAAATTTCTATCTTTTGGTGTCTGAGATTCTTATTCACGATACTCTGACTATTCACGATATCTGATTATTCACGAATCACTGAGACTATTCAAGAAAAATGAAATTTCTTCTTTTTGTCCAAAATATCTATTGTGGATACTAGCTTTGATTGTATCCATGTTTTGATCATTCTTGAATTTTACACCACTATGATTATTTTTGAGGTATTTTTGAACATGGATAAAACAAAGTACGAATCCTTAATCCTTAATCCTTGTCATTTTGTTTCACTGGATTCGTTTCTTTAAAAATATTTTTCATCATCTTCAGTCTTAAATGATGATATTATTGAATATATTTGGCCTGTAGTGCAAAGATGAATGATTTCTGAAGAATATCTTTGGCTGTAGTGCAAAGATGAACAGGTGTTTAGATGAACATGACCAACTGATGAATATCTTTGGCCTGTAGTGCAAAGATGAATATTTGATTCCAGATATATATTGATTGAATGTTACAGGGATAAAATATCGACGATGAACTTTTAAATTCATATATAGAAGATAGTAGTTTGCATTCTCTACTTAACTCTTCTAATGAATTGTTGTTTCCACTGCAGTTGTTGATTTAAAACTGGTTGTCTATTGTATTCTATTAGATTTTTTCCTGTTGAAGACTAACGATAATTTGCTTTATATTATCTTAGTCATAATATTCTTTACTGGGCTAGTTGAGCTCACCCTTTTCCTTTTTGTTCCATTTTTATTCTCAGGAGGCGAGAATGTGGCGAAGTCTTAGTGGGGTATGGAATGAAGGTTCTAGAGAGAGTTGTTTAGTAGTCCTCACCATTTTTGTAAAATAATGTATCAATAATTATGATGGGGATTTATTTTGCGTGTGGATATTATCAGATGGCAATATCTCGTATTTAAACTCACGATTTATATGTTGTAATAATAAAGTTGTAGTTATTTCGTACCATGTATTTGGCGATTTCGAGAATGGGTTGGATGGAATGGACCTATTTTGGGGGCGCCACATGTAGTGCAAAGATGAATGATTTTCGATGAATATCTTTGGCCCGTAGTGCAAAGATGAGCAGTGTTTAGTATTTAACATGATTAATCGATGAATATCTTTGGCAGTAGTGCAAAGATGAATATTTGATTCCGGATATATATTGATTGATGTTACAGGATAAAATATCGACGATGAACTTTTTCGTAAGATAGTAGTTTGCATTCTCTACTTAGCTCTTCTAATGAATTGTTGTTTCATTGCAGGTTGTTGATTTAAAACCGGTTTGTCTATCAGATTCTATTAGATTTTTCCTATGAAGACTAACGATAATTTGTTCTATATTATCTTAATCATAACATTCTTTCTTTGGGCTAGTTGAGCTCACCCTTTCCTTTTGTTCCATTTTTCTTCTCGAGGAGGCGAGAATGTAGCGAAAGTCTTAGTCGGGGTATGGAATGAAGGTTAGAGAGAGTTGTTTAGTAGTCCTCACCATTTTTGTAAAATAATGTATCAATAATTATGATGGAGATTTATTTGCGTGTGAATATTATGCAGATGGCAATATCTCGTATTTAAACTCACGATTTATATGTTGTAATAATAAAGTTGTAGTTATTTTTGTACCATGTATTTGGCGACTCGAGAATGGGTTGGATGGAATGGACCTATTTTGGGGCGTCACAAAGTTATTCCACGAGAATACTAATAAGGGCGGAATCAGTCCGTGAAATTCGCATGCATGAGGATATTCCAATGAATAATAATAAAGAGCGGAACCGTGTCCGGCGTAAAAACGATGTACGAGGATATTCCAAATGTAATAATAAAGGCGGAATCAGTCCCGGCGTAAACGCATGCATGCGAGGATATTCCAATGTAATAATAAAGAATAGAATAACAGGAGAATTTCACCAAGTATAGGGAAGCCCGCGTATACAGGTTATTCCAACAGAATAATAAAGAATGGAATAACAAAAGTTCTCTTCATAAATAAGAAAGAAAGAGTACCCCTTACGAGTACAACAAATAATATTCTCTACCTTAAGAAGATGAGTCTTGGATATATAAGTAGTGAAGTAGTAGAATACTTTTTCTTTCTCTCTATAGTTTATCTCTGTAGTTTTAGTGAATTCGTAAGAAAATAATGAAGGAATGAGCTTCTATTTATAGAAAAATGGATCAAGATAAGTAACTAACTCATGAACGGTCCAGATTAATTTACTTTAATCGACGAGTTCATATTAAAGCAAAAATCTTTTAAATAAAATATAATATATTCTATTTATAATCTAATAAAACGAATAACTTTATAAAAGATTTTACTATGCAAACACTATGCAAATACTATGCATAATAAAATATAATATATTCTAATTATTATGCAATAAAATGATAACTTTATAAAAGTATTCATTTTATATAAAAAATTTTACTACGCAACACTACGCATAATAGAATATAATATATTCTATTTATGAATAACTTTATAAAAGTATTCTGCATTTTATTACATTAATAATATCAATAACAAAACCGGAGTGACTTATCACGTAAAGATCAATAATCAATACCGGTATCTGCTACTACGCATCCACGCCGATTATTGTACTTTTACTACCGAGTAGTAGTTCAACGAAGATAATCAGTAAAACTTTCGTCGTTATTTTCATAAAAATATTTTTGTTGGTTTTTCATTCCGACAATAATTCCGTTGCAGGGTCCACCAATGATTGTGCCGTCGTACGGATATTCCCCGATAAAAAGAATATTCTCCGACCAATCGAATATTATATAACAACTTGCATACTTTGCAAAATTTATAAATACTACCCACAACTATAACATTATATCAAATCCACACCATAATATTCAAAAAAAAAAATATTTTGAGAAAATTAAATATTTATTCATAAAATCTGGGGTATCACAATGATGGTAACTTATTAATTTACAATAATTTTATGTCATATAGAATTCTTTAAATACCAAATTTAAGCTTTTAGGTTTCACTCATTTTTTTACTTTAAATAACTATTTAAAAATTTGAAAGATTGAAAATAAAACTAAATATTAAATTCAAAAATTATATAAACTAAATATTAAATTAAAAAATAAAAAAATAAACATATTACTAATATTCAATTACAATTCTTTTGGTAATAGTTTGTTTGAGCAAAGTTTCTAGACATTTTATAATAAATTAAATTAAAATTTAAAACATATTTTATAATCTAAGAAATTAAAAAGACAAATATTATTTAGAAAAACTTTTGGATAAAACAAGTTACTGTCTCTAGTAGTCAGTGAGGCCAATTTATGTGTATTAATTATAAAGATTTTAAAATGACAAGGTGGCGTGGGTGCAAGTTTCTTATTTATGGTATAACCACTTTCACTGCTGTCGTCAAACTCTCCCAAAGCCCATACCTACTTATTTGTCATATACTTATTTTATACTTTTTTTTTATTTGTAACATTTTTATACGTTTTAATTTTGAAAAAATTATGATTATTTTTTTTAAATTATATAAAATATTAAATAATTTTAAAAAAATAAAATTATTTAAAACGTCATATACTCTCCTTTTCTTACAAAAGTTTATTCTGTTAGATATAATAATTGTGGTATGTTTAGTTTTTCAATCTATTTTATAATCGAAGTAATAATATGTGATTAATTTCATGTCATTTATTATTTATATAAATGAAAAGATATCTCAAATTTTGAATTGAAATAAAAAAGTATATATGTCTCAAATTTGAAATAGAGAATATATTAAGAAATATTTTTATTATGTAGTTACCACTAATAAAAAATATTAATTAATATTTATGATTTAATTATAATAACAAAATTTGACAATATTATGTCATTTATACCACAATAAGACTTTTTGTGAATTTTCTGTTGGACAAATAGAACTATTTTTCTGAGGAGGAAGGGAGGAAAGTAGTATTATATTTTAGTCTAACCCACTATAAAGTTTTTGAAAAGTTAGTGATATGGTTTCGCTTATTCTGCTGTCTGTCTGCAAATTCGTTATATTCAAGAAAAACGCATGTTATTTATCCGTCTAGGTGTTCTCATATCAGCTGATCTTGTCCCTTCGTGTAATCATCTTCCTTCCATTGAGATCTGCAATCGGGTTGTGTTAAATTCCTTCCTTCCTTCCACTCATGGGTTTTTCTCACAACTCCAAATCACCAACTGGGTGTTGTTGAAATAGCTACATGTAAGTTTTAACTTTGATGATATTTATCTGTTTTTGCTTATGACTTATGCTGTATTTGTCATCACTGAGTTGAGTTATTTTTTTGTGTGATTATTTATGGTTTATGTGCTTATGTGTATATACACATGTATATTTATATGTATGGAGCTGGAGTTTAATGAATTATGTAATTGCTGATTGCTGAATATGGGTGTCGGTTAATTATGAAGTTCTTCTGCCTTTAATATATCTTCTTAGAAAAATAACGAAAATTACTTTGGAGGTCTTTATGGTATATGATTGAAATTAGCATTTAATGGTATGTCTAATCATTTGCTACAAAGAGCCAAAAGAGTAATTAAAGTCAATTTGATGTGAAGAGGTAGATATGTGCAGCTAACCCTAGCATTCTCTTGCTTAATAATTAGAATTCCTTTTATGGATAGAGGCTTTTATTATTCCTTATCAGATTGATATATATATAATTTGCCGTGGATTCATTTTCTAGTGAGGGGGATTATACTAAAATCAACTGAGTTTTTAGATACGAAAGTGCAACATGTGAGTCAAATTTGATGAATTTTGCATATCTTAGATGGACATATTACTTCTTAAATTGCTAATGATCAATAGTGACAAAGTCTGATTTATATGCATCCAACACATCTGTCTATATATATTATATATTTTAGCATCTAAGTTTCTTATGGAGTTATGAATAGTTTTTCCGATTGCAAGTTTGGAAGTGGTTTGTGCTTGTATAGATATAGCTAGATAACATGATATTCAACAAATTTCTTACATTGTGAATCGGGGAATTGATTAGTTGTGTAGTTTTCTTGCTTATGTATACCACGAGAATAGATGAACTATTTTGAGCTTTAGAATGGCTTATTCTTTGCTGCAAGGGGTTAAACAGATGTATAAAGCAGAACCTTCCTCTAGTTGCTTTAGAGAAACTTATATGCAGCTAACGCTAGCAGTTTGTTGCTTAAAGTTACTTATTTGATTGAAAAGCCATTATAAGTACTAAATATTATAAATAATTTACATTTAGTTTGGTCTATTGTGTATTTATTTTCTAGTTCAGGGGTGATACTCAAAGTATTTATAGTTCCTTAGCGTACAAATTCCGGTTGAATTTTTTGGGTTATGTTTCTCGTTTTCGAGAATGGCTATGCCTGTGATTTCAAGGCTTCTTATTTTTTTATAACTTAAGTTTAAATGGACTAAAAAGCACTTTTTATCTCATCAGTCATTGTTTTTCAGAAATTGAAATAATTTATTTACCGTGGCACATATATATTTCCCACTTAAGGTTTTGAAGGAAGGTTCTTTCTTGTTGCTTGGAGATGCATAGATGGGGGGGAAATACAACATCTCGCAGTACCGAGAGAGGCTGGACAAGGCACTGGCAACTTATGACCTTACAGACAAGGAAAGGATTAAGACACTTGTTAAGAATCAAATCATCAGCTCATCAAGAAGTGAACTTCAAGGTTAATTTTTCCAAAATCCCCTGTCAAAACTTTCTGATATAGGGATATCTACTGTTTGTGAAGGATATTTCTGTTCTCTGAATGTACTAATCTGAAAATTGTTTTATGCAGATCATATTGATGGTGTAGCAGATAAAAAAGCCAAGGAATTATCAAACTTTCTTGGCATGTTGAGGAGTGCTGCCGTGAGTGATAATGAAGACTCAAAAAAGAGAGAGGCTCATGGTGATTGGAAAGTATGATGTTTACCCTGTATAATTTATTCAATAATCCGATTGTATATAATTTCGTATATGTTTTGTTAATTTACTCGAAGTGATTGAGAGAGGATCAGAGGACTAATGAGCTTGAGATATGAGTGGTCTAGACTGTCCATTGTCCAGTTTCCTTTGTAAATTGGTCCATGTATACTGTGTCAATCTTTTTATGCTCTCTCTCCCCTTGAGGTTTAGATTTGAAAATCATAATTACTTAGCTTAATGTTTGATTGTTGTGAAATCTTACAAACTGTAACATACTGAATGGATAAATTGTTAGTTCTTTCCATGTTATGAATTTTGTTTTACTCGTGCTTACTCATCATGTGGTTCTGCGGGTGTAGGAGTTCATGTTTTAGGTCTGAAAGACTAAGACATCATAATTCAAATTATTTTACTTTCCCCAGGTGAAACAGGATACACAAGAGTACCGTGTTATGTATCGAGAAGGACCAGAAGGCACTCCTTATCACACACTACTAGTTGAAGGCTATGTAAACGGGCCACTAGATGTTTGTAAGTAATGAGCATTTTGAAGATTTTTATTCAGCTTTTAATATTGAGGTGACAATTGCTTGAGGACATTAGAAATTCTCCCAGTTTAAGGGTTGGACCAATAACTTATTGCAGGTTTATGCATCTCAACGGAATCAAGCCTTTACAAAAAGTGGTAAAAAGATTTTTCTATATCGACTTTGTTTTCACTTTCAAATTGCATGATAGGTACCAGGGCTTTCTTTGTCTTTCAAATATATGATATGTACCTCATGAGTTATTTTCTTGTTGAGGGGACATGGATGAAGTGGAAGGTGAGAATAGTGTGTACTGTGGTCCTGGGCATTAGAAACTAGGTGTGTAAACTGGTCGGATCTTATCTGATTACTGATCTGAATCATACCCCATTAGAATTTTGATTTTGTGACTGATTGGGGTCCAAGATTGAAACCGCATTCGAATTGTAGGATTTGTTTGTAACTAGATCAATCTTTGTACTTGTTTGATCTGGTCCGATTAAGTTTTGTCTGATTATGAATATTATTTTGTATTAAATTATATTTTTGTAGTAGTTGTGTTTTTTGTGTATTTTTAGTAAAAAGAATTAATTAGTTTTTTTCTAAGCATGTTCAAATCTTTATTTATTATTTGTTTAATATCATTTTAAATTTATATATCAGCTAGGTTCCGATCGAATCCAGATAAAAGATAAAAAGATTGTCTTAATCTGTCGAAATCGACCCCGATAATGATATATTAAGGTCTATCATACTCCGATCTCAAGAATGATAGTTTGATCAGATCAGACCAGATCTAGACCGAATCCAACGCGGCATGCACTGGTAGCATAATAGCAACAATGCCAATTAGTCATGCATATGAATAGATTTGTGCAACTATGCTTGTGCGTAAAACTTACTCAAAGAGATGAAAAGGAAATAGCTAAGGTGATGATATTTGATATGCTTGCACTTTAGAACACATGGTTTACTTTGTATTGCACTAATTTTTTGGACCAGGTGGCCTCAGTCTATTATTCCACCTTTTAAAGTCATCGCTACTGAATGTTTGCAAAAGGTCAGAATTGGTGAACACATATCTTTATTGAGGTTTGCCCTTTTCATTAAACTTCACTTGTTATAGAAGCCTCCTTTAACTTTCATTTATTGACACTAATATATGTGATTCTTTGGAAGAAAGGATGAAGGTTCCATGGCCGCTGTCAACAAGAGAGGCTCTAGTGCATTTCTTTGTGTTTGAGTACCTTCAAGATGATCTTGTCATTGTGCTTACAAACTCGGTAGTCACTGGACTTGCATGATTTTGTTTCTATTGTGGTTGATTCACTATTTTTCCTGCTGCTTCCCCTTCTCTTTTATTGCATGGCAATCCAGCATGGTCCGGAGACAAGTAATTTCAGACATTATCTAATTTATGTAATTAATTTTATATTCTTTCTCAGATCTCTGACATGGAAAGCATTGATATGAGTACTCATGGGTTCAATAGAGATGGACTACCTGATACACAGGACGTAAGGGTTGACCTCGTGGGAGGTTTCGCGATACAAAAAGTAACCGATGACAGAAGCTACTTTCGGTAAGTATAGTTAATTCCCTGTTGTTAAATAAGAGTGAAGGTGATTGAGGTCAGTGAAGCGAGTACACTCCAGTTTACTCCCACAGGTCATATAACAATGCCACACTTAAGTGGGGATAGGCAATAAGGTCTTCATTAAAGAACATCAGAAATTAATCCCATGACTCCCGGATCATAATATTCTGAGCTCATATAATGCATGCGTTGACCTTCTCCTTGAAAATAGTATTCAATAAATTGATTCTACTGGTATCCAGATTCTTATAGTATAAGCTAGTTGGAAATATGTGCTTAGTTCTCTTCAAGGCTCATGTGAAGTAGAACTTGGATTTGCACAAATGATCTTTATGGGAATGTACTTCTCTGGAAAATTCTGTAAAACTATCTTCTCCCTTGATAAAGGGACCAGCCAAGGTTTACCTTCGCTGAACTACGTGGAACCATCTTGAGTAAAAAGAATAATGACGGAAAATTCTGTTATTATTTACTGGAATGAAAATCTGAAAGTAGAAACCAGTAGATCAATAAACTAGTTTACCGTGCACATAAGTTTGAAGGTCTTGATCGAGTTCACTTATAATTCTGGTATCCCTAAGGTCAACCAGATATGACCTACGAATCTTAATTTCCGGAGTTGTCAATTTATTCCAATAGCTTTTTACAGTTCATTCTTGTCCATAAATCTTGTGATTTACATGCTTTTAACTCGTATACTTGATTTCCCAACTATACAACACATGCTCAAAAAAGGTTAATTAATTATCGAGTCCCATACCCAAGGCTTCTTATACTCCAGACTAAGATTGGAATTTAAAGGACCCAAGAAACAAGTCTAGAGAATTATAAATCTATAAGAAGTTATTTTATTTTCAATTTTTTTAAAATTTATTGATTTTTCGAGATTTATACAGGATGTGAAATACATTATACACCATCTGTGAAATGATGCATTCTTCAATCACATGATGCATGACGTCATCCTGACACACTAAGCCTTTACTTAACCACACTGACGTTGTTTAACATCATACGAGCATGATAAACAGTTACAACCGTTACGATTTGCAAACTCTTCTTCGTGTTCGCTTCCATATTAATAGGGAGACCGACTTATCCATTATTGGCTGATATCATGGTGTTGCTATTAAAAGCCATATGCTGACTTCCTGCATTCTTGAAGTTCAAGTTATGAATTGTGACAATCTTGCAGAACATTTGTATTTGCTGCCTTATAAAGAGAGATACTTAAGTCAACTTGAGGCTTCCATTTGCCATTTTAGGGGAGGGGGAGTAGAGGGTGAAATATTGCGACAAATGTAAAACACTCTATAGGCTATGGATATAATTTTTTTTAGTGAAACATTAATCATACTCTTAGGAGCATTAAATTATGCAGCTTGTCTACTGCGACTGTTGTAACACCGTCATTCTCTTTCAAATTTTGCAGGACAATAGTAAACATGGATATAAAGCTGGACTTTGTTCCTCCAGCTTTTATCAATTTTATCTCAAGGCAGCTCATAGGCAGCGGTTTCAGGCTCTATCAAAAGGTTATTTCTGATTAATTATAATCATTTATCACAAGGCAGTTTGTAGGTAGCAAGTTACATGTATGATTGACAGAGCACTAGGCTGACCAATGTTTTGGCTAAAGAGAGCCATCACTCTCTTCTCACACACCCCCCACCTCCAAAAAAAAAAGGAAAAAGAAAAGTAAAGGGGAAAAAAAGAAGAGAAAGACCAACCTTGAGTTTTCAGTTTCTTCGTACACCACAATTTCAACCAACTTTCATGTATATATTCTTCCAAGTGTTGACATTTTTAAGTATATAACTTATACTATGACAATAAAAGTGGGGGTGAGGGGGAAGGAGTAAGCAACTAACTTTTCTAGAACCACTAAAAGCATAGCACCAACGTAAATCATGCAATTGTTTATTTGTTGATAATGCTTGTAGACGGTTATTTTCTTGAGTTCCAAGCTGTTACACCAAAGAAGATAAATTTTAGTTTTATGGCTTAAACATCTTAATGCTGTTCACATATATTTCCTGTTCGTAAATCTGTTGCAGGAAGTTGCTTCTGTGGTTAAGGGTGATAAAGATTTTGGCAAGGCCTTGAAGGAACCACTCTACACTCAAATACATGAAGCTCTTTATTCGGATAATATAATAAAAGAAGTTCTGGAACCGGAAGCAGTCAAGAGTGATATATATGTTCTGCCTGCAGAACAAACAATAGAAACTATGCAGGCTGAAGGGGGAAATCTGAATGATAAGCTTCTTCCAAATGGCCATGCAACTGATTTTGAGCCAGAGGCTGCAGTAATTATTAATAAGAAAGCTCCTGGTGAAATTGAGGAGATCGAGGAAGAAGAGATTCAAACTGTGTCCTTAGAACAGGATAGCAAGGAATCCTATAAGTCTTCAACCAATCAAATTGTTGAGAAGTTTTGCGACAACAATAAAAAGAAAGTAGTTATTAGTTCTGAGGTTAATCAAGCTCTGGGAATACTGGAGAAGGTCATTTCTGTCTTTCGTGAATATGGATTTCATCCTGAAACTAAATCTCTGCCTGGATTCACTGATGGGAAGTTCCTAAATTTAGAGGAGGATGCAAAAGAACTAAAGTCTGCAGAAGATAATCAATTTTTTTCAAATGGCGGGGATTGTGCGGAAAGGAACTCTCATGAAGCAAGGAACAGTTCTTCTAGTCATGGCTCCAGGTACATGTTTACAGATGTTCAACTAAATCATTCTCTCCCAACTCCCCTCCCTGCCAAATTAAAAGGAGAAAGAAAAGATGTGATCTACTGGTTTTGCATATTTCCTTCGTTTCCTAAAACTCGTCTCAACGTAAACACCAGCTTTTTATGTCTTTAAAAGAAATTTACTTTTTGATGCATGATGGATGCATCTCAGAAAAATGGATCTTTTAAGAACATTTTGGTTGAAAAATGTGACATGAATTTGAAATGCATTCACTCATACGACTGTGGTTTTGAAAATTTATTCTAAATGAAAAATCTCGCTCATGGTCCTGTATTTTTCTTTTATTTTCACTTTGTGTATAAACAGTCCATTCTTTTTTGGTCATGGATTTATACACGGTCCTTAATTGTTAGTAAAGAGTGAACAAAGAAGCAACAGCAGGCTTTTTTATTTAGTGTCTTGGGTACAAGCTGAACCGTTGCTTATGAGAAAAGAATATGTTAAGCAATTATTTGTGCACTTTTACTTATAAATGAAAAATTATTTGTGCAATTCATTTCCAGGCTTAAAACTTCCAATTCTTATGCAAGAGAAGCAATTCATAATAGAATAGCACCAGAAGAAGATATCCACAATCCAATTGAGGCTCACCAGACTGCATTATGTTCTTCCAAAGATCAGACAACAGAGGCAGCCTCTTTGGAGAAAACAACTTATGGGGATGAGAAGGTGACTTCTGAAGCAAATGACATCAGCGCGAGTGCTTTGACTAAAAGAAAATCCAAAAAAAAGAGGTTCTGTTGCCTGCACTTTCTATCTGGGCGGCAAATTGTTTGAAATGGAAGAATTTAAATTAAGAGAAGCTGCAGCAGGTTGTGTAGCTTTCACATAGATTTAGATTGGTGATTACGGTTATCAACTAATGTAAAATCTTATATCAAATATGACATGAACTAAGTTCCAAAATATTTACATACCTTGTGTAATACATGAACCAGAGGTTAGGATAACGGGGCTGAGTTTGCTGTGTTCTTCCTCCCCCTTCCCCCCTTTTCTGGGTGCGTGCGATTGTTTGTTCGTCTTCTCAGAGGGCCTCAAAATTGATGGAGTTATGTTGAAACTTCTGTCTCACCCGACGAAATGACTAATAAAATCTGATGTTGGTTTTTTTATTTTGCAACTGTTGCTAAATACTCCCTGTAGTTAAATACTCTCTATCCACAAAAAGAGTCTTATTTGATTTTATTATTATTATTTTTGTAATCTGTGCGAAATTTTAAAACTCAAATTTGATATGAATTTATTTGATTTTTATTAATGCTGAATATCATAAAGTATTTAAAGAGTATTTCTAAGTACAAAATTTTTATTTGAGAAACTAAAATAAATTAATATCACAATTTGATATCACAGATGAGTTGAATGTAGGGGGAAGGTAACTCCTCGTGTGCGGCTTTCTGTTCTGTATTTATGTTTATTTCACTGTATATGTTAGTGCCGTAGTAGGACGAGAACAGGAGTTTTAAATAAATGAGAAGCCTTCTTATTTGTATATCATGTTTATTCAAAGTTTGAATAGAAGATAAAGAATAAAAGAACAGAAGATGATTCATTCTAAACAAATATTGTTACAAAGTAATCAAGTTCTGAAATATACCCGTTAAAAAAATTGATTTCTGACATATGGCCACCGACTTTTTTGTTTCCCACTAGGTTGATTAGGTACAAACTCGGCTCAAACCAGAAGCGAGGCAGCCACTATTTTGGATTAACATGGTGCAGGTCACACTTTCGGCACTAGTAAGCTACCCGCTGCAAGCCTCTTCTCAGCCATAACTGGTATGCTGTCATATAAAAGGAGTCATAACTTCTCGGGCTTGAATGCCATGTAAAGTGTCTCCTAACTAACTGCAAATTCTGGTACATGCTCTCATACATTTCACTGGGTACCGACAACAATATCTTCTTCAATAATACAATGTCAGCTTGGTTGATAATAATCGAAAACTTGCTCCAATCCAAAATATTAGCAAATGGAAGATCATAGTAATTGGAAATTAGAATTGGGATACACCCGTAATGTATAGCATCGCTGACCCTTGCAGTGTTTACCTCGTAACCTTTCACATGGAGACAGTATTTACTCTGCCTAAATCCTTCTTCATAAGAGAAGGGTGTATTCCCAGAAATTATGTCCATAGAAGTATCATTACCCCACAAAGCCAGCAATTCCTGCCGGATGAGAGAGTTTTGCTTCCGCCCAGCGAAGAAAACAAGTTTGGTCCTGCAGTTAGATACCAATGCATCACGATGAGATAACAGCCACACACAACTTTAACACCGAAATACTCTTTAGTAGGAGTACTTCTTTCTTCCCCACATAAACTAAAGATAAAACTAAAAGTAGAACAGAATTTGGCAATTCCAATAAAAAGATGGTATGGCCTACAGTCAAGAAAAGGGAGCTAAAATCATACCATCAACTGTTGAGAAAATATTCCATATCTTCAGCTAAATTATATCCCTCCACAATTAATTTCTTTTAATACCCAAACCACCAAAACAAACTGCGGTCACACTCATGCACATGTGCAAAACATGTCTACTAAACACAAAATTCTAAAATCCCTAAATAATTTCTTCCTCAGATTCAGTCACAGTTAATCCTATTCTTGATAAACTATTTTTGAGCTTGTCTTAGACACCACAAGATATAGACCAGCTCTCGATCCTGGATTCACATTTTTATATTGAGACATGGATGGAAGTGTTCAGATTCTTCAATTAGTTAGATGTTTACATACATGAAAAGGCTTAATTACTACAATTGGATAAGTAAAAGATGAATCTTTTTCCTATAAGAAGTTATTGGTGCCTGCAACCCTTGTGGATCGAGTAAAAAAATTCTAACCCAACTAGAATGTCTCTAGTATATAGTGCACCTTAACTTTCAACAGTAAAGAGCTTCATCCAAAGCAGGAGAACACCATGCTTGACATGAACCGAATTAAGATATAGAAAGACAGTAGTGGGCAGGCTATCTGGGATTTTGGGCGAACCTTGAGAGGTTAATACTCTATTATACATTCATTTATCGTTTTTAATGTGTACCGAAATTTAGGGGGATGTATTCAATTAAGATTTTAAAAGACTTTTAAAGATTTTAAAAGTTTAGTTGTATTCAAATGATAAACTTTGACAGACTTTAGAAGAAGAATTATAACTATCAACCCATATCCAAAGTCTTACCTCATCTCTAAAGATTTCTAAAGACTTCCAAATAAACACAAAGGTGGATAAAACTAGTTATTAATTGGACTTTGTCTTTTATTGGGTCAAACTAGTTATTTATTTTATATGGGCTAATAAATATTAATATGTGATGGATAAATAATTTGGTAAAATTTGGGCCATAAAAATAATTGAATTTATTATAATAAGAGAATTAACAAGATATATTAATAAGTAAACAAATAACTAGACCTAATTTGAATTGGTGAGAGAAAAAGCAGCCGTTCGAAAGCTTCCAATAGAAAGAGGAAAGAGATTTGTTTAACAAAGGTGAGATAATGAAACTCTCACATGTATGAAGTTTTGCAACTTTTGATCATAAAAATTTTCATTGTCATATTATTTTGTGAAAAACAGAGTTTGGTATTCCTATTAAAAAGCGTAAGCATATGCATAAAGAATATATAGCTCAATGAAAAGTGAGCTTAATTTTTGTATTGCGTCTGTAGTTTCTAAAGTTTTATTGGTATCCAAGTATCCAAATGTATCATAAAATGAGTACAATAATATGAACGCTTTCAACATATATAAAATCTCATGCCACAATAATATAAAGAGATTTATTCTAGCTCATAAAAAAAGTGGGAGAGGTTGTATACATGGGCTAATTAACAATTAATATAAGTTACAATATATATTAGAAGTATACAAAAGTCTATCACAGTCTTGATACAAAGTTTATAAAAGTCTGTTACTTATTTCATGGAATCTATAAAAGTCATTTTAAAAAAGTCTTTAAAGTCTTTAAAAATCATTAAAATCCCGCAAATTCTACAAAAGTGTGTCACTTAAAAAATGTCTTTAAAAATCTTAATTGAACTACCAATTTAAAATATTATAAACAAAGATGAGATCCAGAGTGAAGTCAGTACCTAGCATGTGGAGGGTTCAAGACTTGGAAGCCTGGGCGAGGCCAAACCTGTGGCAAGCCAACATCTTTGTGGGCCACAAAAAACCTCTGAAAATAACTGGAGGAGCAAGTCACCTGAATGGCATTGTTATACAAACCTCGGTGTTTGGAGGCCGCCTCTCGACCCACAGAATGACAACAAACATAGAAGTGATCAGCACCACCGGAGGCATTCCAGAAATCGAATTCGGAGCTAATCCTAGCCGCGTATTGCGCCACAAAATCCGAAATGGCGGCCTCCGAGCGCAGCCGACGGTCATTGCGCATGGCATTGATGGAAAAGGGCATAAAGAACATATGGGCCAACTCCGGCCGTTGGGTAATCATGGAACTCCGTAATAGAGCCGCCTTGAAGGCGTGCTCGCTGAAGTAATTCCCAATCTTCGAATTTGAAATTGAATTGAAGGAATTTGGGTGGGGAAGGAAAATGTTGGCAAACGGAGAGGAGGAATTGTAGATGTCTGGATACACAAATATTTTGAAATTCTGCTGCATTTCCTCACAATCGGCGGCAAATAGTTCCCAGTTGTGATAAGGGCCGCCTAATCTCTGGGAATGGCTGGGAAAGTTTGTAGTTTTGTTGTGCTTACTGAATTTTGCTGATTCTGATGATGATGAATTAAGTGATTTGAGTATTAGGGTTTTGTTCGGAGGTGGTGGAATTGGACCCACAAGTATCATCATCTCCCTCGTGACCATCATCAGTACCGCCGCAAGTAGCAGCAGAAGCGGCAACGCAAATAACCGACATATAGTTCTTCTTCTCGATCTTAATCTTAATGTTTCACAGAAAGCTAGAGCATCGGCAGCGACGAAGGCAGCATAACTACCTTTTTTCCGTCGGTCGGAAAGATTAGCGGCGGAGGGCATAATTAGCAAATTCCCAATGTGTCGAGTTGATTAACTGGATCAACATTCCATTGGTATATCTTCTTCCCTTTTCTTGTTTTATCATCCTTTCCAGGTGGTGGTAGGTGATCCCAAGGGACTGCAAATACCGATTCATTAATGAACAGTTCCTGTTAGTTGGGATCTTCTATTCTTTAATACTGCTCTACATATACCTTGATTACGATCTAAATTCGTCAAATATAATATGTATATCATTTTCTTTAAATAAAATTAAATATATTTTTATAAATTTATTCTCAGCCTCATTTTTTATTTATGTAAAGAGGAACATTGTAAAATAAGTTTTATTTATAAAATTATCAATTTTCTATTTTTTGTTGTTAGTATTGCTTACATCTATCCCTCTCTTTTTGTCAAGTCTTATTTTTAGGATGCCAATACATTTACAATAAATTTTCATAATTAAAATTAAGTACACAATTACAAATACAAATAAACTCATGAACAAATTCACACCTACTCTAATGAGTTGTTTGGTTTGGGAGGAATGCATTAATGGAATGAACATTTCAAAAAAGAATATTTATTCTCATGTTTGGTTACTTAAAAAGGGGGAGAACGAATTTTCTAATTAAATATTCAAGTATATATTTAAAAGAATATTTATTTCATCATGATGAATAAAATTGACTATTCAATTCTAATCAACAAACTTAAAAATATATTCATAGATCACTTATAACTTTTCATTCTTGACCAAACATAAGAACATAAATGTCTATTCCATTTTATTTCTTTTTATTCTCATTCCCATTATAATGGTGTAACCAAACAACTCATAAAAAATTACAATAATCAATCACATCAACCTCACATCACATGAGAGAGGAAATTTATTTTAAGCTTAAATTTAGGTGCTTTTAATAAAAGCTAAAGTTTGAGATAAAATTATGACTTAAAATTTAATACATTATTAAGAAGGGACGGATCTAAAACATATATTTTAAATAATATATTTTTATTAAAATTATTTTCGTTTAGGAGATTCTTTTTAAAAAATAAGTGATAAGTGGGGGACACTCTTTTTAATATTATTTTATTTTTTAAAAGAATATTTAAAACGACGTAGTTTAATAAATGTATGTTATTTAAGAGATATATTTTGAGATCGCTTATTACACTATTAACAACTTTATATATATATATATATATATATATATAATATATGAACGATGTTAAGTGTGGACGCCCCAAAATTAAGTATACATCACCCATCTTGGGTAATCGGATACGTAGTGTAATTTAAATCAACTTATTAATATAAGCGCGCAGTATGCAATCGACATAAAGCATGAGTTTGAATACAAATATTGTCTACTAGATATTATACAAACTCAAAAGGAGTCCTCATTACAATTATTATCACATTTATTTCACGAGAATAGTGAGGACTACTAATGCTATCCTCCGGACCATTACTCCGTTCAGACTCGTCTCAAATTTATATTCTCATTTTCAAGAAGAGAACGGTGAAAGAAAGGGTGAGCTCAACTAGCTCAATAAAAAATATTATGACTAAGATAATGCAGAATAAATTATCATTAATTTCTGATAGTGTTAAACCGATAAAATATAATGAACATCAAGTTTAACTACTGGTGGAACCAACAATCCATTAAAAGAGTCAAGTAGAAAATAAAATCTACTATCTTTTATGATTTAAAAGGTTTTTCATCATTTATTATAAATTTGAGACTCAACTTTAATAAATATTCCACATCATCGAATCACCCTCGCACTACGGCCGAGGATATTCTTAAGTATCACGACCACAATTATTCATGCATTACGGCGAGAATAGTTGTGTATTCATTAATGGTCATGATCATGCCAACAACATCCATCAATGCACTACTACCATCGAGGATTTTTATCACATCATTTGTAACATTACGGTCATGATTACACCGAATAGTCTCGGTCGTAATAATCATACCAAGTCCATCTACGCACTACTGTGCCACAGATGACTTTCAACATATATATAAACATGAGGATGATGACAATGATATAAGAATTGATAAAACAAGTTCAAGAATTATTTTATCCGAGGAATTATTAACGCCCAAATTGTCAACACGATCTTTGTTTTGTAGAGAGTAAAATTCAAGAATGATCGGAAGAATATTTCCATGAAAAGATCTTTGGATGAAGCTTATTGAATATCGAGGATATTCTACTAATTTCATGGAGTATAGAAGTCAAAATTTTAACCAATTTGAGTATAATAAGCGAATGGAATAACAAAAGAAATCACCACGCATGCGATGAAGCCGCATGCAGACGAGTTATTCCAACAGAATAATAAATAACGGAACCGGTCCGGCAGTAAAACGCATACATCTGAGGATGTTCCAACAGAATAATAATAAAAAAGCGGAACCGGTCGATTGTAAAACACATGTATATGATGTTCCGGAATAATAATAAAGATGGAACCGGTCCAATTGTAAAACACACGAGCGAGGATGTTCCAACGAGAATAATAATAAAGAGCGGAACCCAGTCCGGTGTAAAACACATGTACATGATGTTCCGATAGAATAATAGAAGAATGTCACCAAGTATAGGGTGAGGCCAGCGTACAAAGTTATTCCAATAGAATAATAAGCGAATGGAATAACAAAGTTCTCTTCATGAATAAGAAAGAATAACACCCTTTACTGAGTACAACAAATAATATTCCCTACCTTAGAAGAGGCTGAATATTGGAAAAGTGAAGTAGCGAGAATACTTTTTCTTGCTCTCTCTATAGTTTCTCTCTACAGAGTTTGATGAATTCGTAAGAAATAATGAAGGAATGAGAGCTTTTCTATTTATAGAAAAACCGAGGGTGGCTCTTGAGTCTTATGAAGGGTCAAAATGACTCTTGGTAATATTGAGAGACAACTACTATTTCATGAAGGGGTAATTAACCTTTGGAACAAGAAGAGGTAGTTAACTCTTGGTAATATGAAGGGACAACTACTTATTTGCGAAGGGGTAATTACTATTGACGAAGGTAATTACTTATGAAGAAGGTAAATACTATGAAGAAGGTAATTACTATCGACGAAGGTAAATACTATTGACGAAGGTAATTACTATTGACGAAGGTAAATACTATCGACGAAGGTAATTACTTATTCACAAAGGTAATTACTATTCACAAAGGTAATTCTTATTGAGCGAAGATACTCTTAGATGATGACATATGGGCCCCCATAAAATAATCAAACTTACCACAAACGCCTCATAACAGGACTCTTTATATACATCAAGGATTGAATAAATATTACCACAAATCATTTTATTTTTAATCAACACATTTTTAATCTTTCAACAATTATTAATCATTTATAACTTGTCGTCTCAATTAATAATATAACATATTATCTGAGATGATCTTGTGACAATAATTGAATCGATAATATAAGAGATATGATCAAAGCCAATTCTTTGTAGCAATAATTGAGTATAGCTAAGTGACTTCTCACGTGAAAGCATCGATAATCAAATCAGTGTCTTCTTATCTGACCCTGGCGTATTCATTGTACTTTTACCCGTTAGGGTAGTTCAGCAGTTTTTAACGGTAACACCTCGTAGTTATTTTTATAGAAAGATAATTTTGTCGTTTCTAACTACGACAATACTTAGTTAATAGGGTCCACAATGATGATTGAAGTCGTCGCATGAATATTATAAAAAAAAAGAATATTCCCAAACCAAACGAATATTTTATAACAACTTCTTACTTTTGCAAAATTTATAAATATTACCCACAACTATAACATTATATCAAATTTATTCCATAATATTTAAAAATAATATTTATAGAAAATTCATCTTTATTTATAAAAGCTGGGGTCTTACATTAAGATTATGACATATCATTAAAATAAGAGTAATTTCGGAAACACAATTACTTCATTAATGATTGTGTCAAAATTTTTACATCCCTCTATATATATTACTCCCTTTGTTCTTAAATAACTTGTGAGACCCCAGATTTTATCAATAAAGATTTAAATTTTGTCAAAATAATTTTTAATATTATGGTGTGAATTTGAGATAATATTATAGTTGTGGGTAGTATTTATAAATTTTGCAAAGTATGCAAGTGGTTATATTATATTCGATTGGTCTGGGAATATTCGGTTTAGCGAGGAATATTCGATAACAACTATCAATCATGGTGGACCCCATAATGTAATTATTGCCGGATTGAGAAAACGACAAAAATATTTTATTGAAATAACGGAAGTTTTACCGTGGTTATCGTTGAACTACCTTTAAGAAAGTACAAAAGAATGATGTCAGTGGTTGATAAGAAGACACCTGTATTGATTATCGACGCTTATGTGAAGTCACTCGGTTTGATTCCATTATCATCGATTAATAATATGAATTATTATAGCGATAATGACGTTTTGTTTTATTAGTATTATTAACGTAATAAAGCGAAACATCTTTTTATATAAAATAGAATACTTTATTAAAGTTATTCTATAAATAGAATATATTATATTTTATTATGCATAGTGTTGCATAGTGTTTTGCATAGTGTTTTGCATAGTATCAAGATAGTGTTTGCATAGTAAAATATTTTTATATAAATAGAATATATTATATTTTATTTAAAAGATTTTTCTTTAAATATGGACCGTCGATTAAAAGTAAATCAATCTGGATAGTTCATGGATTAATTACTTATGCATTCCATTTTCCTATAAATAGAAGCTCATTCCTTCATTATTTTCTTACTTAATTCATTGAAACTCTGTAGAGAGAAATTATAGAAGGTTTATAGAGAAAATTATAGAAAGAAGAAGAGTATTCGCTTACTTCACTACTTCTATATTAGGTTCTTTTTTACGGTAAGGGGTGTTATTCTTTCTTCTTGAAGAGAACTTCATTATTCCATTCATTATTATTCATTGGAATAACTTGTAAAAGTGACATACCCTATACATAATCGTATACGGCGATATCCTATACTTGGTGAAATCCTTATGTTATTCCATTCTTATTTATTACATTGGAATAACTTTTGATACGCTGTGGTTTACCCTATACTTGGTGACATTCTTCTATTATTACATTGGAACATCGTCATGCGTGTGTTTTACGGGACTGGTTCCGCTTTTTATTATTCTGTTGGAACATCACCATCATATGTTTTACAGGACTGGTTCCGTCTTTATCATTCCATTGGAATATCCTATCGCATGTTTTTTACAGGATCTGGTTCCATCTTTATTATTCTGTTGGAACATCACGTCATTGTGAATTTCACCGACTGGTTCCGTTATTATTATTACATTGGAATAACTTCATCTATGCGCCAAGCAATCGCATGCGTGGTGATTTCTTTTGTTATTCCATTCTTTATTATACCCGGTTGGTTAAAACTTTGACTTCTATACTCCATGAAATTAGTAGAATATCCTCGATATTTGCGTTTCATCCAAAGATCTTTTCATGGAAATATTCTTCCGATCATTCTTGAATTTTACTCTCATTTAACGTAAAAGAGATTGCCGACAAATTTGGACGTTAATAATTCATGGATTAAATAATTCTTGAACTTGTTTTATTGAATTATTATGTCATTGTCATCATCCTCATGTTATATTATGTTATCTTTGACTTACGCATAGATGAACTTAGTATGATTATGACCGAGGATCATTCGGTATAATCATGACTTGATATAAATGATGTGACAAAAGTCCTCGGTGGCCTGTAATGCGATGATGGATAGTTTTTGGTATGATTATGACCCGAGGGGTGATTCGGTATAGTCACGACCATTGATAATTTGATGAAAATCCTTGGCCGTGGTACGGGGATGATTAAATGTGGTGGTTTATTTATTAAGTCGAGTCTCAAATGATAAAAATTGATGAAAACCTTTTAAAACCTAAAAGATAGTAGACTTTATTCTCTCTTGACTCTTTTAATGGATTGCTTATTCATTGCATTAAACCTGGTTGTCTATTGTATTTTATCGGTTTAACATCATTGAAGGCTAATGATAATTTATTCGCATTATCTTAGTCATAATATTTTATCGGGCTAGTTGAGCTCACCCTTTTTTTTTTCATCGTTCTCTCGTGAAATGAGAACATAAATTGGGGACAGTCTGGGAACGAAGTATGGTCCAGAGGATAGCATTAGTAGTCCTCACTATTTCGTGAAATAGTGTGATAATAGTCGTAATGAGGACTCCTTTTTGAGTTTTATAATATCTAGTAGACAAAATTTGTATTCAAACTCACGCTTTATGTCGTATTGTATACAGACAGCTTATATTAGTAAGTTGTATTTGAATTTATGTACCATGTAAGTGGCGACCCAAGATGGGTGACGATACCTAATTTTGGGGGCGCCATGGTTGGTATCGAGCTTAGGGATATGATCACCTGGCTAAGATGTGAGAATAGTACTAGGAGGGAGAGACGGGGAATACCTTCGCTAGTATGACCTACCTAAGTTTATTTGGTATTTGATTGGTCACCGAGAGTATAGTGATAATATGTTGCATGTCAATTAACCCATGTTTGGTGGCGATTTGAAAATGACATCCGAAAATATTGAGATAAACAATGAAGCACATGAGATCGTTGAGTCATTTCAACCAAAAGGTAATGAGCAACAACACGATAATAATCATACATAATTGGTAAAGCGGCCATCCGAACAATGATAACCATCGTGGGGAAATTATCATGTCAAGAATGGTAACCATTTCGATTGGTAATCATGGCCAAGATAATAAGAATGGACATTTCAAGAAGAGAGGGTTCAACAATGACGTGAAGGCGTCGGCAGATCGACACCGCTTCAAAGGAAGAAGAACGACCACCGGTCGTATGTTTCAAAATGCGACGGAGGACACATCCGTCTCAACCTGCACGCTGAGAATCCAAAGCGTGTTTTAATTGCGGAAGAGAAGGTCACTTAGCTCGATTTTGTCGTATGGTGAAGTCAAGTCTAGTTGAGATAGTGATGCCAAAGGATGTCCCAGACAATCCAAAGCCGGTAGTTTAAGAGAGAGCGTTTTTTTTTCTCGTGACGAGGAACCTGAATAAAATTATCACGGGTAAGTTAATCATAAGCTCTTGCGAAGTCTATATCGTATTCGATACCGGTTCTACCTATTATTTTATCTCTCTTGCTTGCGTTCAACGTTTAAATTTGACTCCAGAGAAATTGGACTTTGATTTATCTGTTTAAACTTAGTTGGGAGAAACCTTCGTTACCTCCACTGTTTATAAATCTTGTTGATTCAAATCGAAACTTTCACGTTACCTGTCAATCTTATCTCTTTGAAAATACTTGCCTTTGATTTTAGGAATCAATTGGTTAACTACTCATCATGCTTTTCGTAAAGGTTGTTAGCTTTTATATTTATAACAACCACATTACTAAATTCAAAGTAACCAAACCCTAAAATTAATCATTGTCATATCAAGCCATAAGTAAAGAGCCCCGATCCTTTCGTTGTTGACTTCCTTGTGTAGAATGCAATGAAGCGGACTTTACGTAGGGCGACGTCGTGAATGAAGATGGCAAGTTTATAGGTATCATTGTGAGATGCTATCTAGGTTAAGGGATAGAAGTCACAGTTGGTATCAATGTGACGTACTATCCAAGTCTTGGATGAGAGTCACAGTTTTGAATGATATTTCTATTATTAATAAATTTCCTGGCGTATTCTTGAAGACTTCTTAGCCTACTTAGAGCGTGAAATCGAATTTCGTATTGACCCCCCGATATAAAACCCATTTCTTAAACCCTCAAAAATTCTTCAACTAAAATGAACAGTTTACGTGGTTTATGATGAAAGTCATAATAAAAGCATAGGACTGATGAAAATCATGGGTATATGAAGTATTAGTAAGTTTTATGATGAGTTATGTTGGTTAGTATGTGAAAACATGAAAGTTTCTTAGAAATCACAAAGAGTTGAAAATCAGATTTTGGTGAAAAACGTAACATGAAATTCAATTGACCATATCTCTTATTATATTTTGAATTTTTGAATGTGGTCAAGTCCTAGAGTTAGACCTATGAGTTACCTAACTAATCCAAGTGGAATTACTGGAAAAGGTGTTGTAGATTTTTGTGTGGACTGATTTTAGCAAAGGAGGCCAAAGCTGTAAATTTCGAAAATGCTACTGCCCAGAAACTTTAAGGGACTGTTTCGGCCACTTAAATTATGAGAAAAATTCTGGGTTTTTGGGACATGAAGGTATATGGTATAAAGTACCTCCTGTCCAAAAATGAGCTCATTCTGACTTAAAATGAGCAAGTTATGACTATTTCAATATTTAGGTTTTTTCGACGAAAAATGCTATAACCGGAGTTCTATAACTCCGATGACCATGAAATTTAAACTGGAAGCTCACGATAACATGTTTAAGGTCCTGCCAAGATTTGGGAATTTTTGGAGTTAAACTTGAGGTAGCTAATTTCTTAGGAAATTAATTAGAAATTGATTTTTGAAAAATAGTAAATGAATTTTAAAAATTCCGAGAAAAATATATTTTCATCATGGGACTATATTATGCTAAATCCCAGAAAAGAAATATTTGTGGGACTGATTTGGTATTTTCATGAAAATAGTTTAGTTACGAACATATGAGTTAAATATGTTATGTGAAGTAACAAAGTTGAAAATAGGATTTTATGGCTAGAGAATCTTATATAGAGTATATGCATATTTTTTGAGAGATTTGATAATTGGTGATAATATCTTATGAGTATGACATTTTTGAATGATTAAATGCATTATATGGTAAAGCGTAAACAATTAAGATAAATTGTTTATAAATTTAAGAAGTGATTAAAATATTGTTATAATATTAATGATATTAGATTATGAGATTATTAAGTGATTGAAAACATGGGGATATTCTTGAATCGGATAAATTATATTATAAATGTTTAATATTTATCCTTTATCTCATTTGATTGATTCTTTATATCATTATCCTCACGCTTATATTATGTTGAAAGTCATCGTGGCTCAGAAGTGCATAGATGGACTTGGTATGATTATGAATGAGAGGATTGTTCGGTATAATCATAACAGTAATTGAATACACAATTATCTTTGGCCGTAGTGCATGGATAATTTGTGGTCGTGATCTTAATGAATACACAATTATCTTTGGTAGTAGTGCATGGATAATTTGTGGTCGTGATCTTAATGAATACACAATTATCTTTGGTAGTAGTGCATGGATAATTTGTGGTCGTGATACTTAATGAATACACAATTATCTTTGGTAGTAGTGCATGGATAATTTGTGGTGCGTGATCTTAATGAATACACGATTATCTTTGGGCCAGTAGTGCATGGATAATTCGTGGTCGTGATCTTAATGAATACACAATTATCTTTTGGTAGTAGTGCATGGATAATTTGTGGTCGTGATCTTAATGAATACACGATTATCTTTGGTAGTAGTGCATGGATAATTTGTGGTCGCGTGATACTAATGAATACACGATTATCTTTGGTAGTAGTGCATGGATAATTTGTGGTCGTGATCTTAATGAATACACGATTATCTTTTGGTAGTAGTGCATGGATAATTCGTGGTCACGATCTTAATGAATATCCTTGGCACGTAGTGCGAGGGATGATTCGATGATATGGATTAATTATCGAAATTGGTGAGTCTCAAAGAATGAAATATTAATTCATGGATGTGGTAAAAGTCATCTTTGGTCAGAAGTAGTGCATTGATAGACTTGGTATGATTATGACCACGGATTATTCGGTATAATCATGGCCAGTAATTGAAAACACGAATATCCTTAGCCGTGGTGCATGGATAATTCATGGTTGTGATACTATTGTCGAGTCTCGATATTATTGGTTTTACGATTATATATCTTTGGCTTGTAGTGCAAAGATGAATTGTTAATAAATATCTTTGGCTGTAGTGCAAAGATGAATTGTTAATGAATATCTTTGGCGGATTACGAAGATGAATTTAATATTTTTAACAATAAAGGTATTCAAGGTATCCTCACCTCTTTATCATATATCAGTCGTACCCCTAATTTCGGGGCGAAATTAAATAAGGAGGGAGATTGTGAGACCCAGGATTTTATCAATAAAGATTTAAATTTTGTCAAAATAATTTTTAATATTATGGTGTGAATTTGAGATAATATTATAGTTGTGGGTAGTATTTATAAATTTTGCAAAGTATGCAAAGTGGTTATATTATATTCGATTGCCTGGGAATATTAGGTTTAGCGGGGAATATTTTACAACTAATGCTCGATCATTGGTGGACCTAATAATGTAATTATTGTCGGATTGAGAAAACGACAAAAATATTTTATTGAAATAACGGTGGAAGTTTTACCGTAGTTCTTGTTGAACTACTCAGTAGTAAAAGTACGATGTCGTGTGGTTGCATAAGTAGCTTACGCGGTATTGATTATTGATGCTTATGTGAGAAGTCACCGGTTTGATTCCATTATTGCCGATTAATAATATGAATTATTATAGCGATAATGACGTTTTGTTTTATTCAGTATTATTAACGTAATAAAAGCGAAACATCTTTTATATAAAATAGAATACTTTATTAAAGTTATTCTATAAATAGAATATATTATATTTTATTATGCATAGTGTTGCGTAGTGTTTTTGAATAGTGTTTTTGCATAGTATTGCATAGTGTTTGCATAGTAAAATGTTTTTATATAAATAGAATATATTATATTTTATTTAAAAGATTTTTCTTTAAATATGGACGTCAGATTAAAGTAAATCAATACGGACCGTTCATAGATTGAATTCTTATGCATTCCATTTTCCTATAAATAAGCTCATTCCTTCATTATTTTCTTATTAATTCATTGAAACTCAGAGAGAGAAATTATAGAGAGGTTTATAGAGAGAAAATTATAGAAAGAAGAAGAGTATTCTCGCTACTTCACTACTTCTATATTAGGTTCTTTTTACGGTAAGTGGTGTTATTCTTTCTTCTTGAAGAGAACTTACATTATTCCATTCATTATTATTCATTTGGAATAACTCGTAAAAGTGACATACCCTATACATAATCAGATATGCGGCATATCCTATACTTGGTGAAATCCTTATGTTATTCCATTCTTATTTATTACATTGGAATAACTGTGATACGTGATTTACCCTATACTTGGTGACATTCTTCTATTATTCATTGGAACATCCCGTCATGTGTTTTACATCGGACTGGTTCCGCTTTTTTTATTATTCTGTTGGAACATCCATGCATGTGTTTTACAGGACTGGTTAAAATCTTTATCATTACATTGGAATATCCTATCCGTGTGTTTTACACCGGATCCGGTTCCATCTTTATTATTCTCATTGGAACATCACGTCGGTGTGAATTTCACGACGACTTTAGTTCCGTTATTATTATTCTACATTGAATAACTTTCATCTATGCGAAATCCGCATGCATGGTGATTTCTTTTGTTATTCCATTCTTTATTATACCCGGTTGGTTAAAACTTTGACTTTATACTCCATGAAATTAGTAGAATATCCTCGATATTTGCGTTTCATCCGATATCTTTCATAGAAATATTCTTCGATCATTCTTGAATTTTACTCTCTGAAAACAAGATCATGTTGACAATTTGGACGTTAATAATTCATGGATTAAATAATTCTTGAACTTGTTTTATTGAATTATTATGTCATTGTCATCATCCTCATGTTATATTATGTTATCTTTGACTTACGTGCGTAGATGAACTTAGTATGATTATGACCAGGGATCATTCGGTATAATCATGACTTGATATAAATGATGTGACAAAAGTCCTCGGTGGCTTTCGTAATGCGTTGATGGATAGTTTTTGGTATGATTATGACCGGGGGTGATTCGGTATAGTCAATGACCATTGATAATTTGATGAAAATCCTTCGACCGTGGTACGGGGATGATTAAATGTGGTGGTTTATTTATTGTTTGAGTCTCAAATGATAAAAATTGATGAAAACCTTTTAAAACCTAAAAGATAGTAGACTTTATTCTCTACTTGACTCTTTTAATGGATTGCTTATTCCACTGCAGATTAAACCTGGTTGTCTATTGTATTTTATCGGTTTAACATTGTTGAAGGCTAATGATAATTTATTCGCATTATCTTAGTCATAATATTTCTTCTTTGGGCTAGTTGAGCTCACCCTTTTTTTTTTTTCGTTTCGTTCTCTTCGTGAAATGAGAGAACATAAATGGGACGAATCGGGAGCGAAGTATGGTCGAGGAGGATAGCATTATTAGTCCTCACTATTACGTGAAATAGTGTGATAATAGTCGTAATGAGGGCTCCTTTTGAGTTTGTATAATATCTAGTAGACAAAATTTGTATTCAAACTCATAGTTTATGTCAGTATTGCATACGCACAATTATATTAGTAAGTTGTATTTGAATTTATGTACCATGTAAGTGGCGACCCAAGATGGGTGACGTATACCTAATTTTGGGGGCATCACATAACTGATGTTTAAGGATGTTGCACACAAATTAAAAAAGTTTTTAATATTTTAAAACAATCCTAATGTACCCTTAATTAATACCCTATTAAATTATTTATCTCCACCATTACTCCACAACTTTTCAATTTCTTGAAGTAATGTTAAATGGAGTATAGTTTAAAAAATACTACTCCTTCCGTTCTTTAATATAGGTCGTTTTAGAGTTGTGCACAAGTATTAAGGAAATGATTGTATAACATTAATTATACTATCAATTGTCTATATTGCCCTTGTATTGAAAAAACAGTATATTATTTATTGGACAAAAAATAGTGAGAGAACCAAAGTTATATTTATTACTTGGGGTAATATTAGAAACTAAGCAATTAATGCTTACTTGAAATTCTCAAATGACTTATATTTAGGAACAAAAATATTTATATAAAACGACCTATATTAAGGAATGGAGGGAGTATAAAACATCAACCTTGGAAGTTGGAAAAGAGAAAGAGTGAAAAATAATTAAGGCGAGTATTAATGAAACTAATAATGACAAGGGCAAAATTGGAAAAAATGTAATAAAAATATATTAGTTTCTTAAAACATCAAATATTTTGAAACAAAATCATTTTTTTTAAACATCAATTATTTAGGAAGAGAGGGAGCATCAATCTATCAGTGTATTAAAAAATTATAGGGTGTTTGTGATTTTTAATGATCTTACAGTTGAAAAATAAGTAAGTACACCAGGAAAGGTGAGAGATGATAGTTAGACTTAATTTTTATTTGTTTCGGAATATTAAACTTATGTAAAATATATCTTTATATTTTTTTAACTTATGAAAAGAAATAATTGGATGTATTTTTTAATATAAATATATTATTAAGTATTTTAAATTAAAAAAAAATAGAACAAGTATTGCTCATTTTAAAGTTATTTACTTGACATAATAGGATTAATGAAATTTTAGTAGTTAGCTTTCAGGTAGAAATTAAAGAAGAATTATTGTTGTTGTAACCAAATCAGCTATGTTGATGTAATGAAACGACCAAACTTAACCCAAATAGCAAAGCAGACATGAGAAAATTAAATTTATGTTAAAAACTTTCTTCTACTCGTAACGTTCAACTTCATATGTAATACAGTATGAGCCAAGTTATGCTTGCCTTCTCTATTAAGCCCAAAAGTAACCGTTCGAAAATTCACCGTACTGGGAACAATTCCACCGGCCACCATTTCAGAAAGAAGTTGCAAAGCTTCTTCAGACTTGCCTGCTTTACAGAGACAAGTAATGAACATTGAATAAGTCTTGAAATCAGGCCGCGGTCCATTAAGTTTCATATTATTGAACACATTCCAGGCATCACCAACCTTTTCCATGGTCATATACCCACGTATTAATGCCGAATAAGTAACAATTGTTGGCTCACACCCTTCATCTTTCATTTGCTCAAATATTTCCAAAGCCTTACCAATCTGTTTCTCCCTAAAGAAATACACTATTAAAGATGTATATACATGAATGGTAGGATGAATTCCAACCTGCTTCATGGATTCCATCTTAGCTAATGCCTCTTCTAATCGTCCCCTTCTTAGAAGTCCATGAACAAGGCTTCCATAAGTATACTGATATAGCATATGATGCTCTCGACCAACCTCATCTACAATCACCAAAGCCTCCTCCAATCTTCCAGCTCGAGAAAGGGCCCTAAGGTACAAAGAATAAGCTAGTGGAATTGTGAAACCAAATTTACAAAGAGATTCAGCACACTTTCTGGCATCCTGCATTTTACCAGCTTCACATAAACAACCAAGATATATTTCAACCATTTCTTTATCAGGAATTAATCCTGCTCTAAGCATCTCCGTGAATATCTGAATGGCTTCGTCCACCTTCCTACCTTTTCTCCCACAAAGACAGATGATCAAAGATTTGTAGGTACTACCAATTGGATTGCTACCACTAGCTTTCATCTCTCTAAAATTCCACAAAGCAATGTCTGTCAGACCTATTCGACCATATTGCATTATCATAATTGTCCATGTATTTTGTGTTACTAAACAGCCCTTTCTTCTCATTTCAAAAAACAGACTTCTCATGTGTTTGAAATCCTTCGCACGTCCTGATATTTTGATGGCCATGTCGTAGGTTTCCGTAGTGTGGTTGTAACCAGCTTGCTTTCCAATCCATGAGAAAAAATGTAGCGCTGCACCACTATGCAGACTGCAATTACGCAAAATTTCCACGACAAGTTCTGATGTGAACCGCACAGTACATCTTTCTAAAGCTTCCTGTTTTAAGAACCAATCCTTGGAGGAAGATAAAATATGACAAACTTCTTGCAGATCATGGTCACTATAAGAACTCGGAAGTGAGACTGGCGACTGTGAATCCAGACTCCTTTGCACTATTTTACAAGAATTTAAATCCATGCTGCGCTCTAGTCTGCTAGATAAATCCCTACTAGATTCCTCACCTTCTTGAGGGTAGACTTTAAAAGCTCTTTGCATCTGCTTTACTTTTCCTATGATTTTCATTTCTCCTTTTCTCTCCAAATTAAATAATATTCCCTGGAATATATCATCTCCAATACTTACTTTGGAAGTTTGCATCTCCTTTAAAACCTTGATGATCTCATTCGTCATGGAAACTTTACAAAGCTCCTTAATATATATGGCATAACATTTTGGAGTCGCCCCGATTCCTTTCTCCTTCATACTATTGAACACATCCCATGCTTCAGAGATACGCTTTTGCTGAACAAGACCTGCAACCATAGAAGTTATTGCCAAACAGTCCAACTCAAGTCCTTTTTCTAGCATTTCATTGTATAGCTCAGAGGCTTTTTGAAACTCACTCAAACTAAAGAGGTGTTGCATCAGATTAGTATAGGCTGCTATAGTAGGCACATATCCAGAATCTTTTATGCTTTGAAACACTTCAAAAGCCTTAGAAACATCATTTCTCCTCAAGTATCCATTGATAATAACTCCATGAATCTTCTCATCAACAATTTTTTTTTTCTTCATTATGCCAACAATCTCCAAAGCATCAGTAATTCTGTCAGTCCTACACAACCCTTTCACCAAGGTCTCGACTATTTCAGGGTCAAGTGATATATCTCTATCCTTCAGATCGCGAATCAATTCTAAGGCTTCTCTGATTCTCCCTGAAATGCAAAAACTCTTCAGCACACAAGCAAAAGCATGGTGTTCGGGAATCTCAGAAACCCTAATCATGTCATCAACAACCAAATCAACTGCAGCAGTGTCCCCACTCCGTGCTAAGCACTTCAATAACAATTTATACAGACTCATATCTAGTCCCATGTTCTTATGGATCATTTCCATGTAGAATTCTTTTGCAATGTCAGCTTTTCCAGCATTACAAAGTGCACGCAACATTAGTTTGTAAGCCATCAGATCAGGGTCAATACCAGATTCCCTCATCTTCTCGAAAGTCAACAAGGCTTTGCCAATCATCTTTGCTTTGCCATAATTAGAGATGAGAATAGTCCAAGTCTTAACATTCATTTCACAAGAGTTCTTTTGCATCTCCTCCAACAACTCTTCAACCAAGCCAAACTCCTTCGATTCCCCAGCTATGTACATTACGGTATTGTATATTTCCGTTGTCTGATAGGGCCCATTTTTAAGCTTCACCCAATTGAAAAACCTGAAAGCTAAATGAGGGACTCTAAAACACCTCTTCAGAACTTTGTCAACAACCTCAGAGTTAAGCTCACAGATTTCTCTTTCCAACCTTTCCTCCATTGAAACCGAGTCATTTTCACCCCGAACAATCTGGGTAACCTTATGTACTATTGGACTAACATCAGTTTCACCCAAATTTCCAAACTGGGTATTGGCCAACACTCCCGGATTTTCCTTTTCCTGCTCTATACTATTCCCAATGTCATTTTCACAAACATCTGTTGTGCAGTCTGGAGATTCTTCCCTTATCTCAAATATTGGAAACCCAGATGCATTGTTGTCCACAACAATATTTTCAGCTCCTAAAATCTCAGTAATTTCATCGAAGAGTGCAGATAAGTCTTTTGCTTCTTTCTGGGTTTTCATTTTCTCAGTCCTATTGGAATTATGCTGCTCAGACGCTTTAGAGAGACTTGAAAGACACAGTTTTTGGAACTTTGAGACATGAAAGGAAAGAAGATTATTGCCTGAATTTGAATACAAAGGTCGGAGTTTGAACAAACACTTCATTATTTTCAAACAGTTGGAAGATGGAGTACGAGTGAATTGAGCCCGCGCTTATGTTGATGGAGTAGTATTTATAAAGAGGAAGATGCTATCCAATCCCATTGGCGCAGTGAGAGGGTTTTAGGACAGTTGATAGCCCTTTACATATCTGCCAAAGTAGAATGTTTGATAATCTTGAACAATATTTTTATAATATGGCTTCAGGCATCTATTGGACAGTTGGAATGGATAGTACCTGAATCTCAATAATGTTCAATTGAAACATGAGCATAATATTTTTTTTCTTATTGTAATAAATAATTTATAACACAATTAAAAAAATTTCTATATTTCAAAATAAGAGTTTTATTTTTGTTAATTTTCTTTTAAATGTCTTCCTCCATTTTAAAATTAGATAAATTTATTGAATTTTTTCTTTTAAAAAAAGTAACCTCGTCTTCCCAAACTTATCATCAATATTAACTAAAAATGCAATAACGATATCATGATAGACATTAGACAGAATTGTATGATGACATAAAACAGTTTTAAATATAAGAATTTTGACAAGTGTTTTCATAAAAAAGTTAAAAAGTAATATTTAGCTGCATAATTGACAATAATATGAAAGTTGTGCACTAGTTTTGTTGTTGTTGTTGTTGTAATTTACTGAGAATTTTGTATTTTGTGCTTTTGTTAAAAGTGTTTTATCCAAATACACAAATTCTATGCTTAGTAAAAAGTTTTTTAGAGTCCAAATATTAAATATTTGAAAAAAACTTTATATCAGTATTTTTAAAAATGTCCAAAAGATAAAAGAATGATCCCATTCCCAAACTGAGCAATAAAATATTCGCACAAAAAAGAGTTTTATATATAAGTTTTTAGATATGTGTTTTTGTTTCATTTTTATTCTTATAAATAATAATTTATTTAAACAATTTCCTACCAAATTTCAGTCTGGAATAAATCTCAAGGTCAAATCGAATCAAAATAAAGTCTCAAACCATCTTGGCTAATAGTATATTCTTAGGTCATTTTAGCCACCATGAGTTCCTCAAAAGGTCATGACTTGAAGATCTTATTGGTAATAACTTATTTTCTTATATGCAGACAAATTTTTTCCCTATCTTTCGATGTGAGACTTGGGTGTTACATTATTAATATAACAGTGATAATGTAATTATGTAATCGAATATATTATTTCATTTTTAGACTGACTTATATATAAATAAAACTCACCAGGTAGAATAAATAAATTGATAAAAAAAATTCTATTGGGAGAGGATAAGATTCTATGTTATGTGAATGATTAACATGAACTTAACTTTAATTAATTGAGTAATACTAATACAATGACGACAGGCTAATCGGGAAGTGAAAAGGCTGGATCCCTATAATATTGATGCAAATTTATTAGTACTCCATCCGTTCTTAAAAGATTGTCGTTTTAAAAGAAAAAATTTGTTCCAAAAAGTTTGTCGTTTATAATTTTCGAGGAGAATAAATTATTTACTTTTCTATATTACCGCTACCTTCTCTCATTGTCCCAATAAATTCTCTCCCTTATATTAATAATTTTCAATTTCCCATAAAGGGGTACTGATGGAATTTCAAACCAATTTTACTTGATAAATGACACTTTCTTAATTCATGTGTCAAAATCTTAAACGACAATCTTTTAAAATTGGAGAGAATAATATTATTTTATTTTATTTTATATTTGCATCAAAATTTGGAACTGGGATGGATAAGAGTACTTAATTTTGATCAATTAGTGAATACAATGTCAACACACGCAGGGCGAGAGATGAAGTTAATAACCGGATCCGGGAAGGATTGAGGCGGTTTCGGGCTTTTTGGCTTTTTCCCTACGCCAAAGATTTTGTTAAAAAATAAATAAATTAAAAATTATACTTCTCTAATTGTTTTCGAAGAAAAGCCATGGGTTGGGTGTGGAAGGATGACGATACAAGGTCAGGCAAAGTTAACGAATCCAACACTGGTGCCGGAGACTCCTTTGCATCTGCCGGCCGATGCTCCACCAGGAAAATTGTCACATCAAATTGCAAAACCGAAGAGGTTGAGCCCGGAAAATTCGTCCGGAAGTGCGAGAAAACCGAGAAGCTTCTCAAAGATTGCGCTGGAAGGTTTCACTTCTTTCCCCTTCCCTCCCTCTATATATATGCATAACCTTTTGGTTGTTCACTTGTAGAATAATATGTGAAAGCAAATGAAAATTTGATAATAATTTGGAATATTAGAGGTATCATATTAATTGGGACTGAGTATAGGACCGAGTATTAATGATTGTGGTTATAAATGGGTTTTTTTTATTATGATTACCTAGGGTTTTTTTTCCACGACGAAGAGGAAAATAGAAGCATTGTTAGGTTAGAATCTATTTAGAAAGAGACTGGAAGTACAGTTCTACAGTGTGTTCGTTATTTATCCTTTTCCATTTAATGTTTTGTACCACTATGTACTACCTTTACAAAGGTTGGAGTTTTCAGTTTACATAGGTTGGTGTAAGTATTGTGATAATGTTTTGGGTTTTCTGTTTATAGAACAAAGAAGGAGAAGAAATTTCAGTTGCAAAAATTAACTAGAGAGGAAGGAAAAAGCAAATTAAATATTTCATTCATCACATACTTCATCTGGACTTCAATTCCCCTTTTTATAGTAGGGAAACCTACATCCGATGCATCAAAATTAAGGGTAAAAGAAAGTACACATCTATAGCTCGAGGAGAGCACGTGGTAGCTATGTAAATGAAAGAGATAAGACAAATAATTGATACTCTTGAGCTGTGATACTCTTGAGCTGAGCTGACACATGTAAAATTAACTCCATTTCGTAACAAAGCTTCCCCCCTCTAAGAATCCTTCTCCTCAAGGATGAAAATTGGGAAATTTCTGATGAATCAAAGAGGTATCCACCCAAGTGGAATCTGTCGGGCATTGCTGGACCATTGGATTAAGTATTGAACTACAACATCGTTGTTCCTCTTCACCATCATGCGCCCAAGCACTGAAATAGGTTCCACCAAGAGCTGTCCCTCATCCCCTACTGGTGGCAAAGTTACCTAAGCTATCTTGGCAACTCCCAGCTTCTTTTTGAGGAGTTACACATGGAAAACTGGGTAAATTAGGCTACTTGCAGGTAGGTAAGTAGGTCTAATCTGTAGGCCACTAATTCGACCTTTTCCACAATCTGAAATGGTCATAAAATCGTGGGTCAAGCTTGAAATCCCTGCTCATAGAAATACTTTCCTGCATATATGGTTGTAATCGAAGGTATACCCAGTCCCCGGGACTGAATTCACGCTCAGTTCTGTGCTTATCCGACTGGAATTTCATTTTTTGTTGGGCGTTGGTTAAGTTGTCTTTGAGAATAGACAACTAGAGAGCTGTCTTTAAGGAAGGTACAAACTTTTTCCAGTTTAGGGGTTTCGGCGGCCTGTAGAGTCATCATTGGTGTTGGATACCCAAACAAGGCTTGGAAATGGGAGACATTAAGAGTACTGTGGTAATTGGTGTTATACCGCCATTGTACTAGGTTGAGCCATTGTCTCCATTTCTTTGGTTTTTTACTAGTAACACATCTCAAATATGTTTCCAGACATCTGTTCAATCTTTCGATTTGGCCGTCGGTTTGGAGATGATAAGAGGTGCTAAAATTGAGTTGTGAACCCAAGATCTTGAACAACTTCCTCCAAAATTGACTAAGGAACTGAGGGTCTCGATCACTTGCAATAGTTTGGGGAAGGCCATGGAGTTTGAAAATGTTATCTAGAAACAATTAGGCTAGGATTTTAGCTTCAATAGGGTGTTGCAGGGGAATGAAATGCCCAAACTTCGTAAACCTATCTACGATGACCCAATGATGGTGAAGCGTTTAGATTTCGGGAGTCTAGTTATGAAGTCCATTGATATGTCTTGCCAGACTTCGTTTGGAATTGGAAGTGGTTGTAACAGACCTGGGGGTGTCATATTTTCTGTCTTGTGTTTTTGGCAAATGTCACATTGTTGTACGTAGCTTTGGATGTCTGTCCAAGTATTTGGCTAATGGAAGTATAAAGAGACTCTCATGTAGGTACTAGTGATTTCGGAGTGTTCACCGAGCCCGGTTGAATGAAGTTGTTCAATAATTCTTGTTTTTAAGTTGCCATTGCTGCCCACATAAATTCGTAAGTTGTGCCGCAAGAGCCCATTGTCTAGGGAAAAGGGTGGATTGTTGGACTTGTCAATATTGAGTTGAGTAGTCAACTTCTCAACTTCTTTGTCTCTTTCTAAACTTACTATAACTTCTTTCATCCACTCAGGTTGAATAGTTGTGATAGCAGCACAACTGCCTTCAACTTTTTGTTGTTTAAAGAGGGCATCTGCAACCCTATTTTCGATTCCTTTCTTATTTATAATTGTATAATCAAAGCCCAACATTTTTGTTTTCCACTTTTGTTGGAGGGTATTTGTAATTTTCTACTCAAGTAAATACTTTAGACTTTGGTGATCTGTTTTAATGACAAATGGTACCCCATAAGATAATGTTTCCATTTCTGGACAACAATGAGTATTGCATACATTTCCTTCTCATAAGTCATAAGTAGACCATTCAAGCTGTTTTAGACCAAAAGATTTGCTGAGATAAGCAAGTGGATGTCCCTCTTGTATTAGAACAACCCCAATTCCAGAGTGACAAACATATATCTCCAGGGTGAATGGGATTATGAAATTGGGTAGGCCAAGCACTAGTGTGCAACGCATGACTGCCTTGAGATGTTTAAAAGCTTACTCCGCTGAGGAGTTCCACTGGAAAGCTCCCTTTTGTAATAAATTAATGAGTGGCTTACAAATAATCCCATAGTTCTTTACAAAACATCGGTAATACCCAGTAAGCCCAAGGAAGCCTCTCAATGCCTTTAGGGTAGTGGGCCTGGGTCAATTTTGCATATTTTCATATTTTCTATATTGGCTTTGTCTGTCGAGACACTTGCTGTAGAGATGATGTGACCCAAGTATTCTATCTCAGTTTGACCAAAGACGCATTTGCTCAATTTTCCCAAGAGTTGGTGTTGTCGCAAAAGACTGTAATCCGTAAATGCTCAATGTGTTCTTTACTTGTAAATTAGAATGTTATCAAAGAAAACTAGGATAAACTTTCGTAAGTACGGCTTGAAAATTTCATTCATTAACCCTTGAAAAGTGGTTGGAGCATTTTAGAGCCTAAAGGTATAACTAAAAATTCAAATAAGCCTTGGTGGGTTCGAAACATTGTTTTATACACATCCTTTGCAGCCACTCGAATCTGTTGATATCCCGCTCACAAGTCTATTTAAGAATAAATTTTGGAGTCATGTAACTCATCAATCAACTCCTCAATGGTATAGTCAACACAAAATTTCCAGCTTCCATCCCTTTTTTTATACTAAAACAACAGGTGCAACAAAAGGGCTATTGCTGGGTTGTATAATTTCCGAGTTTAGCTTTCTTAGTAGTATCCTGGCCAGTGTTGAAGGTCACTATAGCTGCAATCATGGGCTCATTTTTCTTGATTAATTTTTCTAGTGATTTGTGGGACATTATCTTTAATGTGGGAGTGGTATTAGCTAGGTTACAACCAGTGAGTTTCACTATTTCCGTACCCTTTGAGAAGCCGAGATAATGTTTAGAGAAATCAAATATAACTGGGACCAGTGTTTGTTACCATTGTACGCTTAGCACTGTATCATAACCCTCCAAATCAATTATACTCATTTTAGTTTTAAACTTGTGACCTTGCAGTTCCCAAGGAAATGCCTTACACTTGACATGACTGTAAATTTTGGTACCTCTGCTATACCCTTGTAACACTAATGTTCTCCCATGTACATTTTCAGATAAGGCATGAAGGGAGATTTGCATTTTGTCCTTTAAATTAGAGTTGTCCTCCTCATCACCTCCATGGCTTCCAAGTGAACATCCACCATTTCTTCATCACCTCCAATTAATGCATGGACCTTCTTGTTAAGACTCTTATGGCCCGGAGTATATTTTTCATTGCACGTGTAACAAATGCCTTTCATTCTTCTATTTTGTGCCTCATTCTGAGTATAACTTCTATAGGAGCGAGGGTTGTATCTGGTAATGCTTGGGATAGGGATTTGGAATTTACTGGAGGCGGTTTGCTGGTTATGAAAGTTGGAGTTTGAGAAAGAGTGGGTGGAACTAGTGGGCTTAGGTAAGAAAGTAGTTCTGGGTTAAGTTTTGTATTTTGTGGATATGGCCTTATTTCTTATCTCAACAGTGGACTCATGGAGTTTGGACAAGAAATAGGCCAGGGAAAGATTGGTAAGAAATGAGGCTTGCAGCATGTTTCTGATTTCCTCTTTTAATCCTCTAACATAATGATTCACATAGTCTTGTTTAGTCCAGTTACCATTTCGCAACTGCATCATCCCCTTTAGTTTCTCAAATTTCTCCTTATATTCTTGGACGGAGCCAGTTTACCTTAATTCCTTGAATTCCCACAACTCATTTTCATGAGGCAATGGACTAAACCACACCGAGATTTCATTAAGGAATTCATTCCACGACATAAGGGGTTTACCAGCCTATTCAAAACGATACCATAGACTAGCAATCCCATCTAAATGGATTGAAGCCATGACCACCTTCTGTATGTCATCCATAGGACTCATCAAAAAATAAGAGTGACATTTACAGTAATCATGGACATCGGTCCCATTAAATCTAGGGAAATTGATTTTTGGTTTATAACCATGATGGTTGAAATTGTAAAGCAGAGAAGAGTTAATTACCATGAGGATTGAATTGATGCAACGGAGGCCTGATCTGACTTGACCCACTGAATTGGTAATTGAATCCAGTTCCTTTCATTCTGAATTCCGACGTTACAAGTATTTTGGGATCCAATCCATTTAGAGAGGCCTCTTCATTGTCAACCACCCTGTCTTTGTCCTTAGAAAGCTTGGAGACCTGCAAAATTAATTGAGCTAGAGTCGATTGCATCTCCGCGAGAGTCTCCTACATCGCATCGATCCCACTGTTGCATCATGCTTTCGAAGGTCCTCGGTAGATTTCATCAATTCCTCATGGGGTCGCGTCATGGAGGCGGAGGATCGATGACTCTCATACCACTTGTAAGGATTGTGATAATGTTTTGGGTTTTCTCTTTATAAAACAAAGAAGAAGAAGAAGTCAGCAAGAATTAACTAGAGAAGAAAGAAAAAGCAAATAAAATATTTCATTCATCACATACTACTTCAATTCCCCTTATTATAGTAGGGAAACCTACATCTGATGCATCAAAATTAAGGGTAAAAGAAAGTACACATCTATAGCATGAGGAGAGCACGTGGTAGCTATGTAAATGAAAGAGATAAGACAAATAATTGATACCCTGAGCTGAGCCGGCACATGTAAAATTGACTCCATTTCGTAACAGTTGGAGTTTTCCTCGAGGTTGACGGAGAAGCTATTCGTTGGCACATGATTTTGTTATGATCAAAAAATCCAAAGGGGAGGCTCAACAGCTGTATCCTCTCACAACTAGTATGCGTGTCATTCTTTCAGCTGTTGGGTGTAAAGCATGTGTGCAGAATCAGAATCTATCTTAGGTTTTCTGTGGCAGGATGTATGGGATTTAGCCATTTTAGTGGCTTGTGCTTACCTTTGTGGGAATCATAAGGCACCATCTTTTGTTGCAATGTATCCTGTTGACTGGTGTTGATACCCGTATTTATAGTTTTTTGAAATGGGACCTGACCTTTTGCTTTATAGGTAGTTTGAAATTTAAAGAAGTCAAATATTCACTTGATGTGTCACTAAGCTAGGGAAAATATGTTTAATTTAAAATTTGTTAGGCCTGGCCTTTGGTTTTAACATAACTAAATTTGGCTGAATATAAGCTGGGTCCGTTTATGTTTTGTTTGGAGCTGCGCTTCAGTTATTGCTTTTTTAATGTTTTCTGAACTATTTCTGTATTTCATCTAAAGGTTAGTGCCGAGTATGTACATTTCAACAATTATGAACATGTATAAGAAAGGAACATACTGGTAAAAGTAAGATTTCGCTCTCAAAGAGGAAATTAACTCGTATCCAAATTAGCTAGTATGTTCATTCTACGTTCTCATCCCATAACTAATTCCTCTTTTGTACCCTTATACTCGGGTTCCGTATACACTTTATTTAGGTGGTAAATGTCTGACCCAGAAATACATCCCTTTGTACTTTTGTCCACGTAACGTAGAATAGTTAGAACATGAAGATTAAAAAGAACTTGTCACTTGGGTGGTGGCTTTGTAAATTCTAAGTTTGATAACTTGTATTGATCATGATGGGGATCACAAGTCAATAGCAAAGAAAATAATTTTTATATTTATTATTTAGAGTTTTTATTATGTTTAATGATAACTGATGTAATTTATTTATTAGTGGAAATTTAGGACATTAATTAGTAATTATGAATTTTTAAGGTTTAGGAAGGGTATATTAGTCAATTAGTTATTTTATTGTTCCCCAAGTAATATTAGTGAGTTGGGTCTCTTTAAATAGTTATGTAACCCCCCACAAGATTGGACTATTGATATTGAAGTTGATTGTTATCATTCCTACTGTAGAGGTATTTTATCCATCTTAGTATTAATTCCGTGACCCTAGTGATTTAAACTAGTTTATTTTTCCATTCAAATCTGTCCTGCATCAGAATATCAGATCATGTACAGTGTTTACATAATAAAAGTTCTAAAGTCATGTGATTAAAAATATATCCCGATCAATTTTGCTAGACTGAATTTTTAATTTATGTTTTCAAAACAGGAAAGTTGCTTCAATATTGTACAAGGTTAAGCTGTTAACTTGTTAACATAATGAGGTCCTAACCATTCTTGGATAGAAGTTTTCCTATGTTATTCGCGACGGAAGTTCAGAAGGACATCAAATATCTTTTTGTCAGACAAATATATTAATGGATTCCCTAAATGAAGTTCCTGAAGAACTTCCAATACTTGAAATATGCCAATCACGTCTCTCTAGAGCGTTCAGAATTTCATACATGTATTGCAGGTTATATGTATACATATTTTCCAGTTGCTTTTTAACTGTTTGCAGGCTCTTTTACATGTTCTTGCTTATTTTTTAACACTAATGTACTTGGTTGTAACTTGAGAGCTAGTTTGGAAGAGAAGTTTTAGCAACCTGATTCTCAAACCGTGAGGTATATCCTGTAGATTGCTGGCCGAATGACCTTACTAGCACTTGAGAAAGTGTTTTATTTTGGATTTTACTGGATTTCTAGGCGTCAGTCAAATGATATCCCAGTCTTATTAAGAGAAATGGAACTACACACTTTACAATATGTACTGAACTATAGATTTGCTCCAACAGTTTACCCTTTTCTATGCAGGCCATCTGAAGTTGTGGAATGCAACAAAGAATACACTGAAGAAGATGTAACAGGCCAGGCGGTGAAAGGATCTTTCCCCATGGGCTCGTCTGAGCATGAACATTTTAAATTCCCTGGGCTACGCAGTGGGCTACATAGTGATATTGAAGCCATTGAACGAAGCATGTTTGGTAGCATGACCCGTTTCTTTGATGCAGCTGAGGAAATGAAGAATGGATTCTTTAATGCATTTGGAACCCCACACCTATATGATACGGATTCACCATCCTCATCGTCTACTAGGCGGGGCGTACCCATTGAAGGGCATCCTCCAAAAGAAGCTTCTACTAAACCGAGTAATCCCGATGGAAATGTTGATCTTTCTGGGTTGGCCAGAGATGTTTGAAGCAAGACTTTTCTCAAGAGAGTTACTTACTTGACTGTTGGTTGGTAGAAATAAATTCTTATCCTTTTAGTTGCTACTACCCTTATACGTGGACACAGGTATCAGGCATATAGTGTGTTTGGAACATTTGAATTTTTTAATCCCATTACAGTAGATTTCTGGAACAGTTCAAGTGTGTAGTCAATGAATTTATTTTTGGATCGTGTAAAAATCTATATGTTTTTGGCTAGCCTTGTAATGAAGAGAAGCAGATGGAAGCCTAACAAAAAGTTAATAATTGTTGACTATCAGTAATTATTGGTGGAATTTGAGTTGGTATCTCTAGTTAATAATTTTAGTGGATGGGGCACTGGGGAAAAAGTAGAATAGAATACACAGCACTTTGCTTGGAGGAGCTGCTGGCATACGTTTTGCACGATTGGATTGACCAGGTGTATTCTTTTGGTGTTGGCATAAAAAATAAGTGATCAACTTTGCTCCGGCTTTATATTATTATATACGGAGTATTAGAGATATTAGATACAGTAGTAGCTAGGCCTAGGCTACACTTACACTACACACCCATTTACCTTTGCTGTGAAATGGTCAACCATGAAATGTAACTTGTACATGAGAAGACAATGACGCGGGGGGGTGGTGAACAACCAAACCCGTGTGTTGAATTCAATATTGCCTTGCCACTAATAGGGAGTGTGTTGAATTCAATATTGCCTTGCCACTAATAGGGAGTGTGAAAAATAGACGTGTTATGTTTTCTACATCATATCATAGGATAGGAAGCCAGCTGGTTGCTTAAATATATGCGTATGCGTATATTGAATTAGTCTGATACAGACAAAATGAAAATGGTTAGTGTGTTTCATTGTAAAATTGATGATGGGTACCAATTAAGTGCCAACTGCAAGGCCTGCAGCCGGCTGCGGGCGGTCAACAGGCTTCCCTGTAGCTGTAGTTGTAGTTGTAGTACAATCCATTGGCAGCCACCATTGTTGTTTCAAAAGGGTTTTGGTCCTAATAATAATTCATCATTCAAATTAGTGCTTAACCACTTCTAAAGTCAACCCATTCTTCTTATAACTTTACTATTTTTAACTGCTCACTATTTTTGTTCCATTATTAATTATCATGTTATTATTACTAAATTAATAAAGCAGTAATATTTTATAAGAAAACATGAAACAAAAATATAATCTTAATAGACTCGTTTTTTTGTCGGACACAAAATAATAATATATATATAATTTTTGAGAGCTGATATTAAGATGGCAAAATTTATGGAAATAGGGCAATTACGCTCATTTGAGCAAATTATGCCCTTGATTATTAGCAAGATTATGGTGATTGCAAAATAAATAGAAATAATTAATTTCGTCTGTCTATAATTTTTGTCAGGTTAATATCAACTTCTAATATTTTATTAGATTACGTGTTTTACAATGTTTAATAATTTCTTTTTATAAACAAAACTATCGATAAAATTAAATTAAATTAAAATAAAGAAAAAATATGTTTAAATCTTGTTATTGACCATATCATCCTTTTATATCTTGTTTATATTATTATATAGGTGTGTTTGGATTTTGATTTAGCCAACTTAGTAATTAATTACTAGATTAATAAATCATATATACTTCCAAACGCGTTTTGAACGTTCCAACAGAAAAACCCGTTAGTTTCTTCTCCCTTTTCCTCCTCCCTCCTTCCTTCCTTCCATTTTCTTCTATTTTCTCTCTCTTCAACCCCATTCCCATATATATTAGAGAAGAAAATGGAGAGGAAATGAGTGACAAATTCAAAACCCTGTACCACACACACACACGAAGAAAAAGAAGAAGATTCATTCCACTGACCTGGTAAACCAAAGGTCGTCTTATCATTTCTATTCCCTTAATTTATTTATTTCCCTTCATTTTGCAATTGCGACTTCTTGGTTTATCATTTTCTGTTCATCATTTGTGAGCTAGATTAATTTGATCATTGATTGGAGAATTGGGTTTTTTCCATTGATTGTTCATTTGGGGTTTTCTCTAAAAACACAAAAAAACCACCCAAAAAAATTGAACCCAATTGGAAAATTGTTACATTTCTCTCAAGTGCTTGTGTTGGAGTTATCTAATTCTGAGTGAGGTATGAGATTGAATTTTAAGTCTATATAAGTTTATAGAAACTACTGTTAGATGGGGAATAACTGTGTTGGATCAAGGGGGGTCTTAAAGGACGGATTCTTTCAGTCAATTTCACATTCCATTTGGTGGTCTCAGACACCGGAGAAGATTACATATACAAAGAGAGAAATTAGTCCCGAATTATCTCCTTCAGCTAAAGAGCCTGAATCCTTTAAAGCAGTTCAAAATAAGCCTCCAGAATTGGTGAAAATAGTCAAGGAAGAAGAGCCTAAAGCAGAACAAGCCCAGCCCACAATACCCAAACAGGTGAAACCAGTGAAGGAAGAGCCTAAACCAGCACAACCCGCAGGGCCACCGGTAAAGGTGAAACAAGCCAATGGAAACACTAAACCTAAGAAGCCACATAATGTCAAGAGAATGTCAAGTGCGGGGCTTCAGGCAAAATCAGTGTTAAAAACCAAGACTGGACATCTTAAGGAATACTATAATTTGGGCCGAAAACTGGGACACGGGCAATTTGGGACCACTTTCCTTTGTGTGGAAAAAGCAACAGGGAAAGAGTATGCTTGCAAATCCATTGCCAAAAGAAAGTTGGTGACTGAGGATGATGTGAACGATGTGAGGAGGGAAATTGAGATCTTGCATCACTTGTCTGGAGACTCCAATGTCGTCTCAATTAAAGGAGCTTATGAGGATGCTGTTGCAGTTCATGTCATTATGGAACTGTGTGCCGGGGGTGAGCTTTTCGATAGGATCACTAAGCGGGGGCATTATACAGAAAGAAAGGCAGCTAATCTTGCTAGGATTATAATCAAAGTTATAGAATCTTGCCATTCCATGGGAGTCATGCATCGCGATCTCAAGCCTGAGAATTTCCTTTTCGTCAGCGAGGAGGAGGATTCAGCTCTTAAGACCATAGACTTTGGATTATCAGTATTCTTCAAGCCAGGTATGTTCCAAAAGCATTCTGTTCTTAAAATTCTTACCTTTGTGTACTGCATTATTATGGTTTCATATTCAGCTGTTTTTCTTTTAAGTAAATATATGTAAGTTTCATACTGTCATAATAAAATGTGGAGCCTACCTTGTGATTTCTCCTAAATGGGTTATTGAGCTTGATACTTCAAAAAATATTGGTTTTTCTTTGAATTCGAAGTTTGAGTTTTTTGGTCAACTTGCATGGTGGTTCTAAAATGTGGAAAGAAGTTTATATTTGCTGGTTTGATCGAGAACGTTTCATATTATGTCTTCCTTTTTTACCTGTGCATGTAGTTTCTTTGAAAATGTGATGTCTTTAGTGATGCAACACTTGGCAGAGATTAAATGTAGCACATATTAACATTTGAGATTAAGGATACCTTGACGTTGTCTAGTGCTGCATCAATCACTTTTTATTGTTATGAGCCACTTTTACTTTTCACCATGGAAGTGAAAGAATTAAGTTGCATGTGCTTAAAGATAATCTGTTGACCTGCTGTTGCTGTACATGAGCAACCTTGTAAGAGTTGTATGTGCATTGCGTATCAGATGGGGTGGTCCGTGGTTGTGTGGAAAGTTATTGTATTCTTTCCGATATCTTCGTCTAAATTAGCAGCCACATTTCTAGGAGTTCATAAATTGCGTGTAAAAAACAACTTCAGATATCAGATTCTTGCTGACATATTGCAAGCTTGTTTGGTATATAAAATTCAATATACAAGTTTTTACATCTTTGAAGCGAAGTATTCAAATTACAAAGACTTTAGTGAAGTATATAAAAATCTATACTCTTTGTATTGAACAAAGAATTGATGTCATTAAGATGTTTAATGGAAAATTTTCCACATTATGACTTGCTTGCATATACTACAATAAAGTCAGACTAACAACTTGGATTGAAGATACAAATTTTCCTACAAACTAAAATCGAGGATTAGATATCTGTATTCATAAGTCAAAAGCTTAGGGGCCAAGAAGGAGCATCAAGGATGAGAAGTGCAATATTCTGTTTAAATGAAAGCAGATGATTTAGGTGTATACTTGTTCTATCATCCCCATAAAAAAAGAGGATTTCCCAGTGTTGTCTTTATAGACATTTATTAAGATGCATAATATGTATATTGTGTCTCACATTTTGCTGCTGATATATTTACACTTAAATTCTCCTTCATGTTGAAACAACTGGCCACGGTTGAGATATGGTTTTAAGTTTTAACAGGGCTAGAATCTAAAGCACTAAAACAAGATACGTAGTTGGAACTCAAACAAATGTAGTATACTTGTTTGTGATCATGCTAGTACTGTTCACAAAAATAACATCTTTACATGCTAGCGAACAATTAAGTTATTTGCCTATTGAAAGGGAAATGTTTTGAGCACATGTTGTTCTGTTTTGCGTGTAGTCCTATACTCATGGAAGAATGTCTTGCATTAAATATATTTGACTCCGCCATGAGTTATTTGATGAGACTTGTTAACTGCAGGGGAAACGTTTACTGATGTGGTTGGAAGTCCTTATTATGTTGCACCTGAAGTTCTGCGTAAACGTTATGGCCCAGAAGCGGATATCTGGAGTGTAGGAGTGATCATTTATATTCTTCTGTGTGGGGTGCCTCCATTTTGGGCTGGTGAGATATAGAAGTGTAACAAATTTTCTCAGTTTTACAGAGTGCAAAGTTTTTTAAAAAAAAATAAATTCCCCGTCATCTTTGTAGAGTGATATAGTCATGACTTCTTCTTTTTTAATATATTACAGAAACTGAGCAAGATATATTTGAAGAGGTATTGCGCGGTGATCTCGACTTCTCATCTGATCCATGGCCTAAGATTTCTGATAGTGCAAAAGATTTGGTTAGGAGAATGCTTGTTAGAGACCCCAAAAAGCGGTTGACTGTTCATGAAGCTCTGTGTAAGTTATTACCACCTTGTTAACTCTTCTATCTTATTCGTAGATATTAGTAGTAAAATGTACACAGATGGCATGTCATCTGGTAATAATAAATCCACTACTAAATTTTCTGAAAATAATGGGTCATTATTTCAAGTTTCCTACTGCCAAAACCAGAATATACTGTATTACATAATTCATTCTCTCAACTATTGGTTCTTTAAGCTGCTATGATAGAGTCATATGACTTGGAATTTTTAATAACATTCTGTGTCAGTTATATTACCAAAGAAGCTGGGATTTAGTTTCCATGTGAAAGGGTGTAGGGCCTTCTCTAGAATATCATCAAAATTACATGTTTTATTCACTATTTTGTAATTGATTTATATAATTTAATTACGCGCCTTAATTTGTCTTCTTTCCTTCTGTTGTATCTAATGCATCGTCAATTCATCATGGCTTTCTATGATTAAAGTCAATAATTTAGTTGAGTCTAAATTGGTTTGTCTTTTGGCAGTTGGAAAGTCATTTTCCACTCCCCCTACCCCTTTTGTCAATAGCAGGAAGGATATTTTAGCTACTGCTGATTTGTGTTTTGTCTCCCCTGCAGGCCACCCTTGGGTGCGGATTGACGGTGTGGCTCCTGACAAGCCTCTTGATTCAGCAGTCTTGAGTCGCTTGACTCAGTTTTCTGCTATGAATAAGCTTAAGAAAATGGCTCTTAGAGTAAGTATTTTTGATATAGTTTTAAATAACTGCGATATGGATGTCATCCACCTCATCCACGAAAACTTAACGATGATTAACATCTGTACTACTATTCTAATATGTTTGACTCCATAAAACATACTCGTATCCATTACCAACCACAAAATTTCAGGGCAGAAGTACTGTTAATTATTGAGTTTTATCTAAGTTCTGAAAGTGATACTCATAGTGTTTGTGTCATCTTTAGTTCAACAATTAACACTAATGTTTCTGGCTGTAGGTCATTGCAGAGAATCTCTCAGAAGAAGAAATTGCTGGTTTAAAAGAAATGTTTAAAATGATAGACACAGACAACAGTGGTCAAATTAGTTTTGAAGAACTCAAGGCTGGCCTGAAAAAATTTGGTGCTAATCTTAATGAGTCCGAGATTTATGATCTAATGAAGGCTGTAAGTATCATGCAGAATAATTCCTTCCATTTTTTATTTTTTATATATTTTTAATAGATTAATTGGCATACAGTATCATTTTATGACTCAAAAGCATATAGTTCGACAAAGATCTGCCTTATAGAGTGCATAGGACTAAGCTTTTTCGAGCCAACGTCACTCGTTCCTCTTTCCCTTGGCTTTCTTATAACTACTCACCATTTTATTCCATGCATTTAACCAAATACAGCCTAAAGATGCATTACATTCAAAAGATGCTCAACTACAACCTAGTAGTATCCTCAGCACAATCATTGTCTACGTTGATTCTTTCCGTTTTATGTACACGCACACAATTTTTATGGATGTGCAACTGTTAAGTAGTATTCCACTGGATCGGTTACATTCTTTTTCTGATTTATTTGTTTGTGTATAGATACCTGTGGGATATCTATAGACAAATAAATAAGTGAGGATCCCTATAAGGAAAAATAAAACTATCGATGCTTCTTTTAGTGGTTACATGGGGTATTGATTTTTTGGCTACAATGCTTGTGAAAATGCAGGCTGATGTTGATAACAGTGGGACTATTGATTATGGGGAGTTCATAGCTGCAACCTTGCATCTTAATAAAGTTGAGAAGGAAGATCATCTGTTTGCTGCATTTTTGTACTTTGACAAAGATGGCAGTGGTTATATCACCCATGATGAGCTCCAACAAGCTTGCGAGGAGTTTGGCATTGATAGCATCCATTTGGATGAAATGATCAAAGATGCTGACCAGAACAATGTAAGCGCTTCCCACATTGCGACACTTTTATTTAATTTTGATCTAATTGTTCTATCTATGACATTGCTGCCTCGCATGAGTCCTACATGAAAACCTCAGTCTTAGGGTAGTTTGAAAAAGCTTAAATAAAGCAACAACTACGAATCCAAAGCAGAATGAATCATAATTTTTTTTCCTTTGTGATAACATGTTCAAGGACACATGGTTAGGTCTCATCCAGATAGAAAAATGAAGCTTGCATTTTTAATTTGAAGAGAAAAATAAAGAGATTTATTTGATTAATGAGCTTCACCTATGTTTTAACTTTTCAGGACGGCCGCATAGATTACAATGAGTTTGTGGCCATGATGCAGAAAGGAAACAACGATTTGGGTAAGAGACGGTTACAGAGTAATTTTAGCATTGGATTTAGGGAGGCTCTACCGGTGTGTTAACATATATATATATATATATATATATATATATATATATATATATATATTTCAGGATTATTTATTTTTAATTTATACAAATCTACTAGGATTAAGGATCACCATTCATTCACCACCAAAATAGTTTCAGGTTGAGAATGAAGCTTCTTGCTCTGCTCAACTAGTTACTAGTAGTTAATAGTTAATAGTACAATGTTTGTGACATCTGAACTGAACAGAGTATGTAACCTCTTTGTATACAAGTGTGGGGAAAAAGGTCATTGGTTATTCCATTCTGTTTTCAAAGTACATATATAGCAGGCATTCCTCATATTATATGATTATGAGATTGGATAAAATTATAAAATTAACCTACTGTATTAAATACATCAAGTAACAATAAAAATTGACATGAAATTCGTAATAAATATCATTTTCCTTCACTATATCTATGTTTTCTGAAGCAGCAATGATTCGACATATATTATTGTCATGAAGATCAATTACATCCACCAATCTAGAGAGTAACATTCTATAATACCAGAACTATCCCTATCATAACTTTTAAAATGTAATTTTATAAGAATAAAATAGTAATATACTATTTAAATTATAGTTTCATTTTAAAGCTCGCAAATACAAGGAAAGAAAATAAATTTATTTTCCTTAAACTAAGTTTTTCCCTCATAAATTTTAACTTCATATCTTTTCTTTTATCTCCAAACTCACAGTGTAGATGTAATAACCATTCAAAATGTAGTACTTTTAATTAATGAAATTATAAATTAATAAAGCTATTATTAACGAAATTTATTACCAACAACTAATTTTGACAAATTTAGTGCTTGATAAAAATATGTAACAAGAGCTTATTAAAATCGAGGCTTTGTATAAATGAGATTTTGTTGTTTTTCAAAGACATTTGAAGATTTAAAAGGGAAGTTGAATAAATCCCTTAAAAAAAAATTTTGTTAAGGGATTATTACCAGATAATTAATTAAACATAATTAATTATGCACAACGGAATATTAGTTTGAAAAACCCTTCAAATATTTAAATAAAATCTCACCTCTACATTTAGTTGCTTTTGGAATCAAGTCACTAACAGTTATAGCAGATAATAGCTAAAATGTAAATGCTGAAAAGTAAATATATAACACATGAGAATTTTAAGTGGTTCAGAGTACAAATAACTCCTAATTCACTCTTCTGCTCTACGAGTAGAAGACCCACCAAGGATGAGGGTAATCACTTAGATCAGTTCACTAAGAACTATTACAACAATAAATCACTAAGATTTCTTCAAGTCACTTAGACTTGGCAGATGTCACTAAAATAGTGTCACTTAGACCAGTTCACTTAGAACTCTTCAAGTCACTTAGACTTAAAACTAAAGGTCATTTAGACTTGTGAATCACACTAAAATTGGATGTTTTCTGAGTTGCTACTAAGCGGCGTTGAGCTCAGCTTCTAAAGTACTTAGTAGCAGAACAAGTCGTTCATATTCGTAGAGTATAGTTGTTTTGACTTGGGTAGAGATTCAACTTGTAATTTGTGATTCATACTTTGGATTGAATCCTCTTACTCTTTTATTGAGATGTTCTCGTAGAAAGTTGTAGTTCATTAAATGCACCACTCCTAAAGATCTTTAATATTGACTGTGTCAACTTACTTTCGACTCTGATATGCCATATCTTACTTCTGCAGTACCAACCACATGAGTGATATCACATCGCCAAACTAGTTATTAGACACATCGTGATTTGATCTTCATTTTAAACAGAATGATTAGTAACCATCTCAGAATCATTATTTTCCCAGTCTTCCCAATGTCACTCTAATGTCAAACTTGAAATACTTTATGATTTGTTTGATAGTAGACTTCAATGGTGACCGTAGAGTGTTTGACTAAACCGACTCTACGATTTTCCTTACTCCACGTTTTGCTTTACGATTCTTGATGAGCTCTACGATCTGCTATACAATTCTTGATGAGATTTATGATCTTTGTCTTGCCTTACGATCTTCAATAAACTTTACGATCCTTCAACAGACTCTACGATTCTTCTGCAGACTTTGCGATCTTCATTTAGCTTTTCGATTTTCTGACATATTCTACGACCTCGAACTGAATACTCTACGATAGACTAATTGACTTTGCGATCTTCAAATAAGTTTTACGATTGCACACACATAGTAGTTTTAGTATAATATAATCAAAAAAACAATACTTTAACTACACAAGTATGATATTCTGATATACATCCTTATCCAATGTCTGATAATAGACTAGTGGTGTAGACTTGTAAGTTGTAAGCTGCCTTGCCCTTAAACGTAGCTTTGCCGGCCAAACAAGGAATAATAAGTTTTCAATAATCCATATCTGTAATTTGGGTAAGTAGGGGCAACCGCTCCTAATTAAGGCACTTCAAGCCATCGGACTTTGGCTATTTTTATGGCCCAAAAATCATTGACCATACTTAATTTGACGATAAAAATGGGGCCCTATCAATATTAACGACGTTTTATAAATTATTAGATTGAGCTTTCTTTACGGTGGCAATGGAACAAGAATATAACACTATTCATATAATAAAAACTCTTTATAGTCCATTTTCAACCAGCCACGAATTTTCATAAATAAAATCTCCTTAATTTAGGATATATTTTATATTCGATTCCTACGATCGATTTGATGTATGATCTATGGATTTAGAGTTTATAATTTTTTTTTCCTAAACTCTGTTTATATATCATGATGTGTTGATGAATATGATTAGGAATTATGTGAGTCTATGAATAAATTCAAGATCCTTAAACATCGTTTTGAATGAGAATTGAAGGATATTCTCACGATATACATACTTAAACGGTTGTAATTTTACAATTTGATTATTGTAAGTATAATTCGGTCTTTAAAACGATATCGAGAGTTTCATCCCACGAAAATTGGGTTTAAGATCCCTTGATAGTGAATTTTATTATTGCGAGGTGTAGACCTGTTAGGGTCGCAAATTGGCCGTCAAAACACGGGCTTTGTGCTTCATTTTTTCGTTTTGACCGACTCACCAATGGGTTGAAATTTCGGCCATAAATGTCAAAATTTGGTCATAAATCAAGATAAGGCGTGGGTCGTTAATTCTACCAACAAACCCAACCCGTTTAAACGCAGTTTGGGCTTCACTTTTTTCAAAGACACCTAAAACTTGGACCGTTTTAACCCGGCCCGTTTGCTAGGTCTAGCGAGGTGCTTGAAGTTGTTTAGATGGCTTACATGACCATGGATGACTCAAACCCTATTGTCGGTGGTGCTTGATTTTATATTTTGACATACGAAAACGATTTCCGAACGAAATTGCAAGATCTTTTAAAATTAAATAAACTAGGTTATTAGATTAATTCTTGGCTAAAATTGGAAATAATAGAGAGTATCAATTCCTATTTGACGAATGGTTTGTTAATGTTTTCCCTAAATAACACTTTAAAATTCTTGTCAAATGAAAGCTAAAATGAAATTTTTTATTCAAATCAAATCTTTCGTGCATAAGTTCAAAGTGGCTGACATTTTCTTTCACGGAAGTTAGGGGGTGCTTAACACATTTTCCTCGCTTAAACAAGCCCCTCGACTCTATGAATTTCAGTTGCGGACCAATTTTACGGAATCACATGATGAACCATCTCGATTATTAAAATTTAAAAATCTGAATGAGTTGGTACATTTATTTAAATCTTTAACAATTGATAACTCTGCATAATTGGTCACTATTAAAATTAAATTTTCAAATCCCGTCGATATTTATCTCTGTTTTTTCAAAATCACACTTAAATTCACAATTTGTAATAAAACCCATAATGAAAAAATCCTGACGTACAGTTTTTAACAAGAAAATAATTAGTGACTAGGCCTATATTTTCTTATGACATCTAAAGATGCATACGAGAATATAAAACAATTATTATTTTTGAAATCAGAAGAATTATAAAATAAATAATAATATATCTTATGATTTTATATATGAATTAATTTTATAATTTTATTCAATTCTATATATTATTATATATAATCGTAATTCAACAAAAAGAAATCTCAAAATACATGGCAAGACTTGTAAATTCAAAGTAAATGAAATTAGTCAATAATTAGTATGCTCCAAAAAAAATAAAAAGAGGTTTGTTGCATGTCGAAACTTGAAAGACAGATTTGAGTACAACGTATCAACCGCAAAATCCTGAAAATACTACTACTACTACCTCTTTCAAACGTGGAATTCTTGATCCAAGGGCTCAGATTTCTTCAGCCAGCGTAGGATCATCTGCCTGCCAGCACGTTGTGACAGCCTGCGGTCGGTGGGGCACACGTCAAAGCTCGCCGCAAGGGTGGGACCTGATAACACGTTGCGTGGTCGTGCCACGTCGGAAGTGAAAAGACAGAAATGCCAATCTGTGTCTCCCGCCTCTCGGGGGCTTCGGCCTCCACGTTCTCCAACAGTTGATTTGGAGACACCCTTCTTCAATGATTTGTATTTCTATATTCACCATAATACCCTTGTCTCCTAAATTATATCACACTAAACCCCTCCCTTTCTACCATTCATGTATATTTTGGACCAAAAAATCGGTTATGACTAATAAAATAGTAATATTTCTTAATTTATAGGAATTAGTTTCAGTAACACAAGCCTGGCCTCACTTGCGTGTGAAATTATGCTAAGAATATAAATATATAATAGGAGTTTATCAATTTTGGGATATAAAATAATAATCCCTCCGTCCCATGATACAAATCATGGTAGATTTTTTACGCATATTAAAAAGATGAATGAAATAATAAAATTGTCCATAATAATGTCATTAAATATGAAAAGAGAATTAGAATAAAAAAAATATTAGATATTTAATGATACAGGTATAATAAGAAAATATAGGTAAAAGTTTGATTATTAAAGGAAAATGGACAATTAACATGGGACTACCCAAAATAGTAATAAGGATTTTTATCATGGGAAGGAGAGAGTAATTAAGAAGGACGTGATTGTAATAAAATCAAACTTGTTTGGTCAAAAAGAGAAGAATATTTGCAACACAGTCTTAAGAGAATGATTATTTTCATTACTCTTTTTTAATAAAATAGATACATAAAAAAAAATATGAATTGACATTTCTGCGCGAGAACTGTATAAACGTGACACATAATAAAGAGGGGTGTAAACCTAGTCACATAATTTAATTTAAATGCAAGTTATTTTTTATAAAATAAAATTAAAATATTATGATATATTTATGCTGAATCACAATTGTGAAAGACTTGATATTAATATTTATTCATTTATTTGATAATAAAAAATCAACGTAAATATTTATAATATATATATTATTTTTTATAAAATTAATTACGCATTTATCCGTAAAATAACTTTAATCGATCAAAATTATTAAACATCTGAAAAAAAAGAGAGAATGTTTTACATAAGAACCAATAAATCACAATCTATTTGAACTGATTTTTTTTAGGGAACTGCTAAGTGAGCCATGACATATCCACTAAAAAATAATATCAATATGCAATCAATAACATATAATAACATGTTTTACAAATGATTATAATTCAATAATATGAAAAAAAAAATAATTTATTGGTGAGAAAAAAAAAGGGAAAATAAGAAGGGAGGAGAAATGCAGTTATGGTAGTTTAGTCATTTGGGCCATATTTACCCACTAAATTATCTGCTCCTTTGAAATCTTGACCCTTTTTAATTCTTTTTGGAACCATCTCACGCTCACACACTCTCTCTTCACTGTATCGGGAACCAGACACCAATCTTTATAGCATTTGAATTCTCAAGTATAATTGTTTCCATCAGAAGAGCAGCAGCCTCCACATTACAATCTTCCAAGTTGGAACCATAAATAAGGTACGGCTTACTCTGTTCATAAGCTTTGCGTTTCTTTGATTTGTATAATAGTATTTCCAATTTCAGTTTTTTCAAGTTTCACTTCTCTGGTTGTGTCTACTCAATGTTGGTACCAATTGTGTTGGATCTTTGCCTTATGTTGATCATTTTGGGATTTGTGAAACTGGGTTTTGGTTTAATTAACTTTGTAATAAGTTACGACTTAATTATGATCTATGTTAGTCAATACTTTGATTGGTTGGGAATAAAATGTTAAGAAAAAAGAAATACACTAATGATCCTTTACAGTCTATGATGTTATCTGGGTTATCTGTTTTCCTATGTTCCTTTTCTACATTCCATCAGTAACTAACAGTAGAGGAAGATAATAGTATAACATTGAGATTCATAATTTTTTGGTTTTGTGTTATTTTTGTTGAATTGAAACTGAACCCTATAAAAAATTGTCCTTTTTTCTCCACAAGAAATTTCTACACTGAATGGAGTCTGAGAATGGGGTTCGATTAGGGAATGAAAGTTCTGTCACAGAGAAAACTAATGTAGAAAGGTCAGCTATGGATGTAAAGAAAGAGGAAGAGGGTGAACAATTTTCTAGTGGGAATGGAGTCTCCCAGAAAGCAACAAATGCTGAGGAAGGTATTAATTTATCAGGAGGAGAGGTTGAATCGTCCCTTTCGGAAAGTAAAATATCGAAGCCCAGTAAAGGTCCTGGTGGTAATTCTAACAACAACAAACTTGCCAAGGAAAAGCCTAATTTGAAAGGATCAACTGCGCTGCCTCGTAATAGAAAACCAAGCCTGACCCAGAGTCAATCTTTCGCTGCTAAAGGTCTTCGCAAGCATGGTATGAGTAATAGCATTGATGGGTACCCAATGAAATCCAACGGCAAATATTCTCGAGCTAATGGGTTGAAAGCTGAGGCTGCTTTATCAAATGGAACAGTTACTTCAGTTTCTCGTTTGAATGCTGCCACCAGGCGAGCATCCACTGGAGTGAACTCAAAGGAAGCAAACACAAAAGGTGGTGGAGCTTCTACCCGGCGAAGTACTTTAGCATCTTTGCCAAATGTTAATCAGTCGATGGTATATATTTTTGTTGTTCGTCTTTTCTTCATATTTTCTGTTTATTCGGTATTTATGTGGTTTTCTGCTGATGTTATTGATATCAGTCTCGCAAGCTTGTTCCCACAAATGGAACTGCAAGACGCCCTCCATCTGAAGGCCTCTCGTAAGTGGCACGATAAGACTACATATATGTTAAATATGTTTGTGGATGTCTCATTCTCAATATGATTGGATAGCCATGCATTCTCACATTCTCAATATAATTAGTTACTGTATTGTTTGCAACTGTAGACCAGTTGTCCAGCATTCAAAACCTATTAAAACTGCACTGCTGTCTACAGAGGAGGATGCCCATTCAACTACTTCATCGTACTATTCTTTATCTTGCACTTCTATTTAATTGTGATACTCATTTTGTTGGCATATGCCTTTCCTGGTTGTTCAACACATTGATATCGTGTTGTTATTTTGTACTACTACTAGGACTGTCACTCCTCGTGGGACAAGCAGGAGCAGTGCCTCCGGATTTTCCTTCAGGTTGGATGAACGTGCTGAAAAGAGAAGAGAGGTGGATACTTCACATTAATTCATTTATTTAACCTTTTCTATGGAAAACGGAACAGATTTGTGATTTTGCTTTGTGTTCTCCAGTTCTTTTCAAAGCTAGAAGAGAAGATACATGCAAGGGAAGTGGAAAAAAGTAACTTGCAAGAAAAATCCAAGGTTCTTGTATGGACATTATTACTAGCTTGATCGCATGCTCCTCTTATATACTACAGAGTCCCTATCTGTTATATTGGATTTAGTATCAAGCTATTAATTCTGTTTTAGGGTCCAATGCAGGAAAGCCAGCAGGCAGAAATAAAGCAATTGAGGAAGAGCTTGACATTTAAAGCTGCCCCTATGCCAAGTTTCTACAAAGAACCTCCTCCTAAAGTTGAACTGAAGAAGGTGATCTCTCTCAATCTGTCTCTTTTAATGCAATTGCTACCAGAAGTCTATCTCTCACTTGATGCTTTTGCTACTAGAAGTATCTACTATTAAATTATGAACCACAGCTTTGTTCCTGCGTTTTTGCTGTTTAAAGCGAATCTAGAGTTGGGAATCTTTACTTCCTTTTAATATTTTTTTCTCTATTCTTTTAATTTCTATATATTTATGTTGTGAAAGAAAAGATATAGCAGTTTATAAGTTCACCTAAACACCTCAAACGAGTTGCTAAGGCACCCCATCTCCCCCTCCTTTTATCTACCAAGTAGTACGCAACACCTCTAGGATGAAACTTATACTTCACTTATTTAAAGCCTTTTACTGCATTGGTGTGCTCTTATTTGACAATACAATGTGGATGCATGTTGCAGCTAGTTTTCATGTTGTATTCTGTTGATTGCCATGATATCAACGGTGTGCTCGATGATCATGTCTTGGTCACATGGAATATGTAGTATTATTTCTTTCTCTAATTTGATCTTTTAGAAAACTGCACACTTAATCATGTGTCCATGCGCAGACATGGACAAAAGGAGGGGTTACATCTCATGATCTTACTTACTCTTTTTGTCTGCGTTAGCAGTAATCACCACTGTGGAAGTGCTTTGATCACCAAATCATGAAATTGCCCAACGTTCACTTGATAAATGGCCACCACCATCCATAACTATGATTCGCATATTTACTTGAATAAAAATTTACAATGACGGTTTTGGTATGAAGTGTTCTATTCTAGATCAAAATTAGCTGTTCTGAATACTAGCATTGCCAACAACACAGACGTCCACAAATTAGTGAAATTGCATTGTCATTTAAAACACTTTCGTCTTCCTCTTTTTCTTTCCAGTTTATTCTTTCTTCTAAACAGCATTTTCTTATTGCGTCTCCTTGGATTCTTTAGATGCCAACTACTCGTGCAAAATCTCCAAAGCTTGGAAGGAATAAAAGCTCCTTGGAAGGAGGTGGGTTATCCCTTAGCCCATGTGTAAACCGAGATCAGAGCAGGTCACCCAAGGTTAGTCATGCAAATAGTGACAAGGATATTGCTGTTTCAAAGAAGCCATTCAGGAAGTCCGTGTCTAGTCTTCACCCACGTGAATCTGCGGCCACCAAAACTGAAGGAAAGCCTGGCAAGTTGAAACAAAAGACAACAGAAGCAGAAGGCCTAGATGACAAGGATCACACGGGAGAACATGAAGAAAGCAAAAGCCAGTCTGTAAACCCCAAAGGACTTGAGGATTGGATAGATGTTGAATCCGAAAAGAATCCCAGCCAGGACAATGAACTGTTTGCGAGTTCCACCAATCCTGAAATTCAGCATGCTGAAGTTACAGTTGGAGGTTAAAGGCATAATGTTGATAAGTTAAAACTTGTATTTAATAGGTCTTCAAAAAATTTTAAGGTACATTTATCTTGTGCATATTGTGTATGTAAGTTACTTGTGAACGTTATGTACTGGTCTGCACAGGTTATATACATTCATATGTTTTCTTTACTGAATTTCAAAGTAGTGTTTGTGAAGAAATATATCGTTCTGGTGAAGTGTACCAGTTTTGACATACAATAAATCAGTCTGCTTTATTTCTATGAAACTCTACAGGCTTATGGGTTTTCATTCTTGTAGCCTCTTTCTTTAGTATTTTGTTTGTGAGCTCGGTTGTCCTTTCTAGTAGCCTTTTTCTTTGGTATTTTAATTTGTTCGAAGAGTTTAATTTATTAGTCCCTCGTTTCAAAATACATTTTTAAAACGATTAATCTTAAGAAAACATTTATTTTAAAAAAAAACTTCTGAACATTAGCAATAGCCATTTGAGAGGATATAAATAAAAGTACAAGTCAATTATATAATCAATATCAAATATATATATATATATATATATATATATATATATATATATATATTATAAAGGAGAGGGAGAAAAAAAAATACCATTCTTGAAGGAAGATGTGTAACACTAATGATTTAAAAGAAAATATTGGGGTTTTTTTTTTTGGATTGTTGAGTATGAGAGTATTAGGGTTTAATAATCATCTAAGATCTTATTAGAAATGAAGCTACAGCCTGTTATATTCACGTGAATATAAAAGAAATCTATCTAAATAAAAACACACCCTCTCTCCTCGGACCCTCCTCCAGTCATACAGATAGCTAGGAGCTACCCAGTCCAATGAGTGAAGATAAGTAAAGGGTTAGTTTAGTATTCATGTGTAAATAAAAGTATCAATGGGAGCCCATCCCGAACAAATTGCTATCCAAAAGCCTATATTAGCCCCCACAACTCACAACACAATAGTCTCATACTACGTACCAATGGCCCTTGGCCCCTTGCCGTGTATGATATATCAGCATTCAAGCAAATTTGTTGAGAATTAGAAAGAAGAAATAAGACAAGAATGCTACATTTGGATTGAAATAATAAAGGTGGGAATGGAATGACTGATTCCTATGAAATCAAAAAAATTGTGTTTGGTTGCGATTGGAATGGATTGAACCATTAATATTTTTTTTTGCTATTTTCGACTGAAATTTAATATTCTTGCCCAAGATTTTATATTCAAAGTTTTATGAATAGTTTTTTTTTATCATTGAGCCATGAGGGTCTTGGGAGGAGAGAGAGCATGGAATAACTCATTCCAACTAGAATGGAATGAATCATTCAAATCGCCATTTCATTCCTTCAATTCAAATGCAACATTTGGGTTGGGTTGTAATAAACATGTTAGGAAGTCGGACAATATAATTTAGGCTAATTATTATTTATGGATCTATATTCTATATAGATAGTTGATGAAGGGGTAGGGGTTGGGGTAGGGGTAGGGGTAGGGGTAGGGGTGGGGGTGGGGTGGGTCTACTCTCCAGCTGCTACCTGTTTCTTTTCACCTTCGCCAAACAGTCACAGGCCAAAGAAACCCTACCAGTTTTCCAGGCTGTCATGTTGGTTTAGGATGTCAATCATGTATGTTACTAGTATTTCTTGCACCCTCTAAACTTGAAACGAAATCATGAATCTTATGTGTCTATCACCTTTGGTCTGGTCAGGTCGGCCGGTCGGTCTTACCCAACACATTTACAAAAATCATGAAAATGTATACAATAGGAACAAAATGTAAATGATTCCATTTAAATTGATGGTTCAATCAATGGGGCTGCTTAATGTTGATTTGGACTTTTTCTTATAGAAAGAAAGAATGAATGATTCAGTCAATTGTGATCTCCCACCAGCTGAAGCAGCAGCTCACTCCCAGCTGGTGATGGTGATGGTGATCAATTATTAACCTAATCATGAACAGATAACTTGCATAAACATGGACAAGTCCCCCCATATCTTCCTTACAAGTTAATTCATCAACTTTCTTTTTTAAATAATTAAACAACACTTGATTATGATAGATTGCCTTTAACAAAATAATACATACATATATATTTGTTAAAGCTATAAAGACTCTTGGCAACTTGTGACTGACACCAAGTTCTTCCCGTCTTAATCATCAAAGAAATAATAATGCATCTACCAACCATCACCGACGCCACACTTCAATTACAACATCTTTATTCAATAGAAATACTTGTCAAAAAAATTAAGGCCCACCAGTTCCATACATAATTAAAATATAAAATAATAATATAGAGAATAATTTCTAATGTTATAATTGACTTGCAGGCTATTGATGCAAACACAATAACAAGAAAGAACACCCCTCTTGATTTCGTATCTATAGTGTATTGTGCAAAGAGTAGAAGATAGAAAAAACAAACATAAATACAACAACAAAAAATGATGTGTAATTACAGTAATAAACCAAAAAAAAAATCCCTTTTTGAGGATCTCACTTCAATGCAAGCACCTCCTTCCCTTTATTTCTACTCATGCAAGGGGCTCGTCCTAAAACTGTAAAAGAAAAAAAAATCCAAAAGAGAAATGTAAGCTTTAAAAAGAAAGTCTCACTAGAGTAGTGGGTAAAATAATATTTAAACTTTTTGGTTTAAGTAAAGAAATATGCATTAGAATGTTGATGAGCTTACCTTACTGAATTGTTGTTTTTGCTTCTTTTTGTAATTTCCTTGAGTTTGAATTTTCAATGACAGCTGGTAAAATGAGAATCCTGTCCAAAGGCCCCAAACATACTACAAGTTACTTCCAGCAACTTACCTGCCATACACAATACAATTTAATTTATTAGTGAGATACCTTCTAAAGTCAAATGAAATAAATTAATATTTTCATCTCAAACAACCATACAAGCACTCCCAGTATATTAAATCCATATGTTCAATTATCAATATACTACTCAAAGTGGCTACATAACAGCCTCTTTTTTCTCTTTTAATAGAAAACATAGCATAGATTATTGCATCTACTAAAATAAACAATCACATTTCATATTCAGGAATAAAGAGAATCAGAAAGTACTATCATGTTTCTGCACGAAATAATAGTAAGTGTTGTTCAAGGTGGGATGAAACTAAGAAGATTTTGGAAGAAAAACATAAGACGATCAACAAATCTAATTTCATGTTCATCTATGGCATTTAATGAGATAAGTCTAACAAAAATGAAAATTTAGTGTTCTTATTACAAGAAATCACGTCAAATAACAAAAGATGCAGCAGTCAAATTCATAACAAACCATGGAGCTAAACATTAGTAGAATAAGGATAGATAGACAGGCTGTTTACCACCGTTGAATCTAAGGGTCAGATAAGGAGGCGGATCCCAGCTCGGGTTAGCTGGATTAATCCAATTTTTATCTAATGAACTTTGATCCATTGGTTATACAATTAACTTTATATAATAACAGTATATGTGGGATCCACAAGTATCCTACTATTGATGCCCGAGTCATAATGGCAAGGGCATATGATTAAACAATTTACCTTCTCACTGACACTAAAACAAACCAATTGTTCAAATCTAAAGTTCAGCCACGCGCACAATGGAAGTCAGCTTATCATCTCTTGCTTAATAAACCAAACCAGTCGAAAACAAAAAGAACAATACTAAAAGACTTGATTGTAATAAGCTACCTAACACATATAAACCATAATTTGCCATAACATGAAACAAAGTTCATGATGTGGCAAAACTAGATTCATTCATTCTATGTAAAATAAAATTAATAGCCAGCCGGTATGTTCATTAGATATAAAATTATCATAAAACCAAAAGGCACGACTGGTTTGCACTATGCACAACATAAATTGATTCCACTTGACCCACCACCACCGCCAATATCAACCAACATCACATTCATCACAATCCAGCTACAAATTATGTCTAGCATAACCGACACATAATTCACCGGGAAAATTTTTCCCATTGCAAGGACAACAATCACCATAACTACGATCATTTCTGCACAAAAAGGCTTTTTTATGCTGACTGACACAAAATTTATAAACTCTGTTCAAATTCTTTTATACATATTATACCGATCAAGTAAAGTATCACATCCGCATTTATGGTTTCTATCTAATCTGTCAAGAAATGAGCAAAGTATGAGCAAAAAAATCGAAACTTTCCTTGCCATTTCCATTTTAAAGCCAATCAAAAACAATACATCTAAACCAAATTTTGATTTATGCTACTATCTATATACGACTACAAACTGTAATGAACACAAAAATATTAATTAAAGTAAATGTTACAAAAACAAACCTCTCCTTGGCTTGGCAGCAACCTTAGCCACCGCGGGCACAACCTTCTTCGCCGGTACAACCTCCTCTTCCTCAACAGGAAACAAAACCCCATCAATCCCCTGCACCGAAATCCGACCATCCGTATAAATGTCCGGGTCAAACAAATAAGCCGAACCCTCGCCCTGCCCGAATTTAACCGACCCATCAGCCTCCTCCGCCATAACCTTATGCGGCAACCTCAACGTATCATATTTCACCTTACCAAACCGCCGCACCGAATTGTACATACTCTCCTCCGTCTGATACTCCGGTATCAAATGATAATACATTATCTGCTCCGGCGCACCAGGCTCGCTCAGCTGATCTGTAGTCAATTTCGTCATGGCCTCATCATTCGGGGCCAAAACCGTCAATACATACCCTTCGGAAACCAGTCTCCCCATTTCCGAGGCTAAAGATGTCAAATTCACCAAAATATCCGCCATTTCATTGTACCCGCCGTAATGCAGCAACGTCTGGATAAAATCCTTCACTTGACTTTCACCGTCAAAATGGTGCCGCGGCCCGCCGGGCCCTGGAGCCGGCGCCGGAGCTAGAGATGGACCGGGAGCCAATGCGTCATATATTGGAAGAACCGGCGGTGAACCCACCGGAACCGGAGCCGGCTTCTTCAACCGGTTGGTTCTCGAGTCAACTTCCGGAGCTCCTTCGGGTAAAACAGCGGAAATAGATCTCAAACTTCTTCTGGCGTTGAAATCTTCCTGGACAGATCTCGGAATTAATAGCCGTTCAATGCCGTGGATAATTCCGTCGGGGCGGGCAATATCGTCGGGTCGGATTACTTTTGCGAGGCCAACAAACTTTTGGTTGGACTTGGTGTGGGTTAGAGATAAATGGGTGGATTCTTGGTGACAGAGAGATTTGTGTTTGGCAGGCCATTGAGAGGAGTGGATTCGAGAAGGAATTATATGAAAGAGGAGGAGATTTTGGAGGGATTTGAGATTACGAGGCTCGAGGAGAAAACGCTTGAATTCAGGGTCGAGATTTCGGTCGAGAGCTTGATTTTGGGGGGCGAAAATGGTGATGTTGTGGTGGGTGACGGCTTGTTCAAGGGTTTGGAGGAGGAGAGCTTTCTCAACGAGTTCGGAGAGCTCAGTATAGCGGGAATCGAGGAGGGCAACGAGAACAGAGTTGGAGTTTATCTGGGCGGGGGCGGCGGAGTTGGTTGTTGGGGGCGGCAATGCAGTGGCAGATATTGAGAGGAGAGAGAGTAAGAGTAAGGGGAGGAGGTTAGTGGCGCCATAGATCTGAGAATCCATGGGATGGTGGAGAATAGGTAGTACAGCTCCTCCTTAAACACACATTTACTTTATTTTCTCTCTCTAGTCATGTAGAAACCAACAGAGAAGGGAGGTATTTGGTTTTGGTGTAGGTTTCCTCTTCCTTCTTTCTCTAGAAACAGTTGTTTCGATTTCTCCTTTGTTTGTTTTGGTGAGTTGTTTATGTTCGTTCGGTGGAAGTAAGAATAGGAGAGAGAAAGTGAAGTTGGTATTGGGTTGGGAGTTGGAATATGTAAAGAAAAACACTCGATCGTTCGAGAGTTTGCTAATCAGTTTAGTTAAGGAAAAATCTGGTCTGCTCTGGTCTGGGTGAGTGAGTTGGAACGCGGAAGTAGTAGTTAAGTTAAGTTAGAGCGGTGCGGTGCCGGTGGGTGTTTGGGAAAATAAGATTTGTTTTGTTTTGTTTTCAGGTTAATTAAGATTATTATTATCAACAATACTATTATCACATAAAATATAATACTATTAGTATTATATATCGTGTACTTCCACTTGATATGTGGGTTTCGTAATACTCATGTATGTATGTATATATGAACATTATATGACCCATATTATGTGATTTTTTTTTATGTGATAGTAATATTATTTTATTACTATTAATTCGGACAGGTTGTGTGGAGGGAGGGACCACACCCTGTGTCGGCGGCTGTTACTTTGCTCTCAAGCCTCCGATTGCCACACTTTTAGTTTAACGCCGTTTACTTCACCCTCTCGGTTTTCATGGTAAAGTGCTAATGTTTTTTTGTACGCGGGATTATATATTTTTTTATTTCGTATAACTGTCTGTATATGCACCGAGTACAAAATTTTTATATGTCCAGTCGAGTGTATTTTTGTTCTTCTGTTTTATTATGTTTTACTTGATGTATTTGATCATATTTTATACTTTTTTTTTTGGAGTTTGAATGAAAATAGATAGTTCTAAATTTTAATTTTAGTTTTGGTAATTTCTAATGAAATTTTAATATTTCACATATCATGTATTTTGCATTATTTATTTATTAATTTATGTGCTAATTTATGATAATTTAATTCTCAAATATTTCACATAAGAACATAGTGAATCACTGTGAACTTACTAACTTATTTCAAATGATATTTAAAAGTTTATAATTAATTGTTTATTATTTTTTGATGTATAAACAAGTTTAAAATATGTTATTATTGGTAAGGGTATAATAAGACAAACGATATTTTTTTGTCCAATTCTTTAATTAATCATGAAAAAACAAACATAACATGAGATAAAAGATTATTTTAAATTATCTCATTATTAATCTCATAAAAAAAACCTATGACTATAAGATTAATAGTCTTGGTATTACAATTTCATATATTATAATCCGATATTATAATTCTTACAAACAAACATGCACCATAATGTAATAGGATTGTATTACAGTATTAATAGTATGTTATTACAATGCACTTATTTTATTTATCTTTAAATTTTGTATTTGACTTTGTAAAACACTCTAATTTTCATTTAGTTTGATTATAATATTAAATATAGTGTTAAACACAACAAATTGATCATCTTATCCTATTTATATTAAAAATAACCGAGTTCATATAGAGTTAAAAGGACAAATTCAAAATAAGTAATGATGATCGATTTGAAATATATAAAGTTTGTGTTCATATTACCATTAACAACATCTAACAAAAAACTGTCAACGTGATAATTAATTAAGAGTATAATTTTAATTATACCGAAAATACAATGATATTGATTAGGCGAAGCAAACGTTGTAATGTATCACATAATCAAATACATCTAAAATCTAAAATGTTCTATATTTGCTGACACTATATTGATTAAAATTAATTGCATGCTACCTACTCCCTATGATATTTGAGCAAATTTGTTTATTTAACTTTTACATCTATTTGAAAAGAAGAAGAAATGTGTCTTGCCTATTTTCAAATGAGTTTTAATTTTTGACACGGAGTATTAATTGTAAGAATTGAATGTACATGTTAGCAATAAATTTTGGTTAATTTAGAGTGTCGGCAAATTAACATTCAAGTTATTTTTCAGGGATGGATGCAGGATGCGAATCAAAGTAGTTGAGGGAAACACACCGAACAAGCATATAAGCCTAACATTCATGACTTGAGAATGCATGCATCAAGTGTAAAGGTTTACATTATTTTGTCACAATTAAGTAGTATAATAATCTGGTTGGTAGAAAATACTAAGAGAGACTATAATTTATGATTTTAATTTAAATATTAAGTATTACATTACATCCCTAGCAGTGTATGGTTGGTGATATTTTATTTTCAAATAATGAAAAGTGATAGATTCTCATTTAATTATTATTTTATGAATTAAGGCCCCACTTTTTGGGAAATATAATATAATTTTATAATAAATACATTATCAAAAACCAATTAAATCTCACCAAATGAAGAAGAAATAAACTAACAAACAAACCCCATTTAAAAAGAAAATAAGCTTCCTATGAAGGAAAAAATAAACTAATTTGAGACCTAAAGATCACGGTATCACCTCAATCTCGACTACTAGGCTAAGACATCGTGGTCGGTTCATTTAATTATTTGATTAGAAAGAAAGTAGACGGTAGTAGCAAGGTTGATCTGATGTGATGAATGAAATGTGTAGGAAATTGTGGTCTAATTTTAAGCAGTAATTATATTTATATACATAATATAATAATAAAACTTAGTTTTTGCTCTCTTTAATCTTTGGTATGGAACTAAACTAAAATAATTTATAAATTCTCACTAATTTCATTTTTATTTATAACAATAATAACACTACTTAATAATAACAATTTCCATAATTTTAATTTTAAAAAAATAAACACGTGCTTCGGCAACCAGAATTAGAGTTTGTACGTACGAAAATGTGTTGGTTGAATTTATTCAGACTTACAATAATGAATCCGGCCTTAAAATTTGTTTCTCTACTCATATAAAATTAAAAAGTGACATAAAATAGTTTACTTCATAAAAAGTTCAATGTTAACATATGAGAAAATTTTAAAGTTTAAATTATACTTAAGCCTAGAATTAACTATCCGGTCTCATTCTTTATATTTACAAACAAACAAACATGCTCTTAAAGGGTGGATGGTTAATAATAATACCAAGACAAAAGTCATGCTACATTTTTGCTCTCCCATATCTGTTATGTATCCACCACATTTTTGTGTTATATCAGACTTGATAGATCAAGGGTGTTTACGTGTGTGTGTGCCTTCGCTATTTTCTATATTATTAACTTATTTATGGTGATGAATAGGCATCTCATGAAGCCTGTTCAAGACAAGATATCTAAGGTCAGGTACCCATGACTTTGTTCTTGGCAAGAACCTTTATGACGGTACAACGTACTAAGACGTCTGTCTAATGCAACATTCATCCCCTCAACAGTGATGAAAACTGGAAGGCACCATTGACTTATAGGTCAGGTGGTATGGTACAAGGTATTATTTGAGAAACTACATTACAGGTGGTTCACTTGGTTGTTTAAATTTTCAGCTCACCAGCAAATTAAAACATATATATGTATCAAGAGTTCAAGATCAAATAACAAAATCAACCACAAATCAAGATTAAAACGATTCAAAATATCAGGAAAGCAGCAACATCTATAATGATGATTCACTTGTAAACTACATAACTCACCTTCAAAGATAAAATGCTGGGAAAAGTTGCAACTGCTTGAATACTGTCTAACATCTTAATGTGAAACTGAACTGGCAGCAAAAGAAGCAGTTTTGTTGTCAGTTGATGGTGTCTGCTGACGAGTTTCAACATTATTGTGTCTGGTCTGTTCTGTAGCTGATGACTCGACAAGATTTTCGGGTAAGGAAACGCAGTCTCCATCATTTTCTCTAGTTTCAAGGCGCTCCATCATGCGAGATACATTAGCAATTCCTGCATTAACTTCTGTCCTAACTTCAGAACCAATATCTGCCATGGAAGTACTTCGAGAGAACAGCTTCTCCTTCCATACTCTTGTACTTTTAGAAATCGAGTCCTTGTATCTTATACACAACAAAAAAGAGTTCAGACTGAAGCCCAGGAGAAAAAATTACAGAAGGATAGCTACGTTCATAAATAAGAACCAGAAAGAAACATTGCTCATAGAAAGGCATACTTTGTTGACATAGCATTCAGTCGAGATTTCCAAGAGTCTGAAAGTGAATGAAAATCTGATGGTCCTGCTCTATCTGGATTTGGCAGAGAAGATTGACTGGCAAAGTTCCTACAAGTACTTTATATGAAATCAGATAACATGTAAGTGGAGTTGAGTGTAAACAAACAAGTTACTAAATCAACAGTACCTATTATTAATTGAAAATCTTTGTCGACTGATTGGCATAACAGTAGATGGTGATGCAGAAATTTGACCACTCTGAACATAAGGGAACTGTGGATTATGCTGTGGCAGATCACCCCCACTAGCTGTTCGTGGAACAGATGGGTTAGCTACAGTTATAGAGGCTGGCTCAGGTTCACCTTGTACTGGAGCAGCAGGAGCAGATACAGGACCTGCGGAGAGTGAATTGGGATGAGTAGAAAACACCAAGAACTGTCGACGAGCATGAGTAGATGACCGAATCCTTGACCCATCCCTCCGAGCAACATGTTGGGCCCTTCCCATTGCAGCAGCAGCAGCAGCAGCAGCAGCCAAATGCTGGATTATGTGGTCCTCAAGTCCAGTATCACTTGCATCAACAGGCAACTGCATTACAATCAGAGAAACCAAACAGTATAAAAGGCATGTTAAACTTTAACATAAAAACTAAGAACATATAATCTCATTTAGTATGAATAGACAACAGTCATGCTGCAATTCAAGATCTCCCAGAGTGGGATGATGAAATATTCTGGAATTTCTTGCCGGATTAAAACTAAAGCTCCTCTCCCGTTCTACAGCCTCAAGCAATTCTTGACTGCCATGAAATTCAAAATAAGTGGTTCCGTTGAATCAGACACTAGAAACAGTAAAGAAGTAGAAGCTAAAGATAATTGTAACATTCACAAAGACCAGAACAAACCTGGTAGGATCCTTCAGGCTAATGGTTTGCCAACACATCGGACAGTTAGAGCTTCTCTGGCACCTATTTAAAAATGAATGCAGAAGAGTCACATTTTCTGGACAATTCCATGTTAGATGGTACACAATTTACTGTCTCTGATAAATAAATGGTATTCCACACACCATCAGAGCTTCTCTGCCACCCATTCAAAAAGTTAGCAAGGGAGATTACTCAACAATTCAAGGCATCATGTACTACTAGAATCAGACTCATTTACAGATCAGTGCACTTATTTTGTGATGCTAGTGTTGATGGAATGCTTTTACAATTTTCATAAGAAAAAGTAGAATGAAAAATATCTGCAAGGTCTATATCTTCTGAATACAGAAAGAATAAATTTCACTCAAGCTGAACCACCTAGCTTAGGTATCAATGAAATATAAATTTATCAAGTGTCCAAAATAAAATAACTTGGAAACTCATAAAATATCAAATAATACATAAATATATCTGAGAGTTCCATGACACCCAAGTAAGGTCCACCCAATCAACTAACATCTAACATAAATAAATAAATAAATAAAAAATAGGATGCAAATCTTTAGCAAATAAATGCACCAAAAACAAGAACTAGGAACCAATATGAGATATCTTGTATACATGGTGCTTTACTCCCTGAACCAGTTATTCTAAAACCCAAAAGTTGGAAATTTGCAATATTAAAAATGCAAACATTACCAAGTTGATAAAGTAGTTTAAACCCCGAGTTGACTGATTAAGATGGAATGCAAGAACTATAGGATATCTTAAACAAAAATTAAGCCTATGTGTGAGAAATTGGAGAGATTCAGTTGCCAAAACTTCAACTCAAGGCTTTGTCGTGCTTTCATGCCTTAGTTTTCCAATACTTGAGTTACATTTAAATTTGAAAATGTTATCATTTCACGGAATTTCTCCGGACAATATTTGTTGCATCTTATAGTCGTATAGGTGATATATTTGAGCTTAGACAAGGACTTGTACCTATGCCAACCAACAGTATACCTCAATATATTCACCATTAAAGCTGTGGATTAGAGAAGGGAAGATGCTTTCTTTATATATCTTACAATGTACAATAGAGAGCCTTTATACAGGCTTAGAATTGCAATACATTTGGAAGTAAAGCAATCACTTAATCATGCAATCTCTCTTTATTCATGCAATCTCCAAATCATGCTATTGGAATCCTATAATCCTTACTCCCCCTCAAGTTGAAAGTCTTATATATTATGACTTACAGCTAGCTTGTTACAAAACATAATCCCAAAACTAAAAAGATTCAAACCAAATTTAAAAGGAAAATATTTTATCTCCAACACTCCCCCTCAAATCGAGGCCCTCTTCAATTTGCACGAAAAAAAAAAGAAAAAAAGAAGAAGATAAAATGATGTTAATGTCCAAAGTTGATTATCACCCTCAATACACAACTTCACATCCATTTTCCAAGGATATTATGTGCAGGCAATAACGGATAACACTTGTCTTCGACAAAAATGATGGACTTCTTGCCTTCCTCAATAACGAAGGACTCTTAAGCCTCCTAACAAATCGAAGAACACACGCCTTCCTTAAACCTCTGCCTGATGAAGATCCTTGCTCTCTAATCAACAACACATTTACATATTTCAACCCAAGAAATTAACTACTTTGGACATGTCACTTTTTGAAAATGAAAAAAAAGAGTAAAATAAACTACAACTCCAACTCCAACAAAAGAACCAGAATTTAACTTTACCCACCTAATTTTTTTTTAATAAGTTGAACAATAAAAAAACCATACCTGCCGCCGGCTATGTGCCCGCGGTGGCGGAATGATTTCCAAGATCAAACAAGCTCATATACCATGTGGCGAAATAGAGAAGGAAAGATGTTTTCTATTATATAACTTACAATGTACAATATAGAGCCTTTATATAGACATAGAATTGCAGTACATTTGGAAAGTAAAGCAATCATCCCTTAATCATGCAACCTCCCTTTAATCATGCAATCCCCAAAATCATGCTATTAGAATAATATCCTATAATCCTATCGAATATCTACTAACAAAAGCCACCAACTAAACACCTCTATTTCACAATTATGTTGAACAAAACATAACTCAAAATTTCACAAAGCATGTCCATTTATGTTTCATTTTTTACCATATTGTTTATAAACAGGCCAACAGCAAACTAGCTAAAGCCACAACTAAAATGAAAAATAAATTATTCTAGATTTCCTTTGAAAACTCATTGGATATTGAGAGTTGAGACACAAGAATAAAACTGATTTGAGATATCAATAAACGATACAGCAGTTGATAGTGTATTGACTGCGAAACTATGAGCAGTTATAAATGAGTTATCTCAGACCATACCACTCGAGAATGCACTGAAGGTGGAACTCATGCTTGCAACTAGTCACCTGCAGTTTAACAAATAAGTAATTGTGATTTACTTTCATTAGAATATTCTGTGCAGTTACAACACAAACATAGTATTTTACCGATGAAGGATCACTTTTGCAGAAGGCCTCAAGGCATATGCTGCAAGCATCTTCACAGGCTTCTTGAATTCCCCCTTCCACAAAAGCTGAAGCCGATGTCATATGACTCTCGGTATTATTTGTTTCACCCATTCCCGGAACCTTGTAAAGACAAAAAGAAAATGCACATATCACTTAAATAAGCCCCTGCCCCTAGTTATAGAATTCATCTGAAGCTGGCAAAGAGAAAAAACAATTGCTAAGTGAATTACTAAATGAAATAAAAAGAAATAAAGACTAATACAAGGAGCTATAGTCCCACATTTAGCAATAAAAATTAAGTAACAAACTCCCATAAGAGACAGGCTCACATTCATAGTAAATTGAAATAAAATTTAAGCCAGACCTTATCCCCTTATAACAAATAAAGTTATACGATTCACAACAATAGCGGATATGCTAAAATTTCCCACAATTAAATGCAAACAGCACCAGAGCTGAACAGTTTTTTCCCTTAAAAAGTAGACCAAATTCATTTCTAATAACAACTAACATTATCGCCCAAAATTTAGTATGTATGTATCAAATTTGATTATATGCATACAATAAAATAGTTGTCCACATTTTAGAATTAGATACAAATTAGGAATCCTTAACAGTTTGACATACGATACTACAGAAAAGTTCCAAAAATATCAACCAGATGATTGTTAGGGCCAAGGAAACAATGCAAAAATCGAGAAATGCGATTAAAGATACCCTAATTTCATACAGATCCTGAAATTATGAATTACCTCCATTGAAATAGAGCTATGTTCCAGAGAAAAGGGTCAGCAAATGAAAGAATCGCCCATGATTTGAAAGATGGAGCTTCGAATTTTCCCTCCTCGAAGGGAGGAAAACAGCACCAAAGAGAGAAAAAAGACAAAAAAGAAAAAGCAAGGGATGGAACTGGAAGTCACGTCCGGCTTCACCTTTTATTTTTAATCTTTAGAATATATATATATATATATATATATATATATATATATATACTAGTTGTGTCACGTGCTTCCGGCATTATATAGACAGTGTGATTTATTTCAAATTTTGAACGGGCCAAATGATTTATTAAAATTTTGAACGGGCCAAATGATTTATTAGAGTGAGCGAAAATTTTATAATTAGTTGTATTTTATATATATATATATATATATATATATATATATATATATTAACATAAAATTTACTTTGATCAATTAATTAATACAGTATCAAAACGGAAGTAAAAAATTAATCGTATCAGTATTGTATTAATCAATTGACCAACTTAACCAGATCTTATATATACACTCCACCCCCACAATAATGTCACATTACTATTTGTTTCGTCTCATTATCCAGAGATAGATTTCTTATTATTTGCTTATCATTAAAGTAATCATCATCTAATTAAACAATAATTGTTGTTCAGTAGGATATGCACCAAAAGACGATGGACTTGATCAAGGCTGACGACGCATTAGAGAAAGAATATGCCGAATTAAAAGCCCAAGGCCCTCCAATAACCGAAACCGCCAAGAAACAATTCATCGAAGAATACCGAACATCCCTATAATTGACCGAAGAATTATTAATGAAACAAGAGTAATGCTACAGACACAAATTATTTTATAAATATTTTATAAAGCTAGCGATGTGGCAGATACTCACCTCAACGTAATGATCAACAAATTATTTGATGTAGTCTTACATCCCACACGATATCTTTGAGATGAAGTATCTGAGCATCAATGGTTTGTAAAATAGTTTGTGTCTCTAGCATTATTCATGAAACAATTCGACGACGACCACTGGAGCGCAAGGATGAAGGATAAAGATAATATGCAAGCAGCTTGGCCTCGACCCCAACATCTTTGACTCCTCAGGTGATGAAGAAGACGCCATAAAATAACTATTTTTTGTATTTCAATTTTACTTTGAACTTTTAATGAACCCCCGATGTACATATAATATTGAATGAAATGAAAAACTTTTACAAATATGGATCGTCTCATCAAAACTGATCTCATTTATAATTGGTAAAATTACATAAATGTAAGGATGAACCAAAGTTACATAACTTATTGATAATACTTTCGAAGTCGACCTGTATGTCAAGAATTCTTAATTAATTTATGTCTCATCCATTGCCCGAATACAATATGTACCTGGCTTCGGGACTTCAACTGTAAGACCCCAGCTTTTTAATAAAGATGAATTTTTTCTATAAATATTATTTTTGAATATTATGGAATAAATTTGATATAATGTTATAGTTGTGGGTAATATTTATAAATTTTAAAGTATGCAAGTTGTTATAAAATATTACGTTTGGTGGGGAATATTCTTTTTGTTAGGGAATATTCGTACAAATGCTTCAATCATTGGTGGACCCCTATGTAATTATTATCGGATTGAGAAAGCGACAAAAATATTTTATAAAAATAACGGCGGAGGTGTTAAATTAAAAGCTGTTGAACTAAATTGGTAAAAAATACGATGTCTACGCGTAGTTGCGTAGTAGTAGACACGGTATTGATTATTGATGCTTACGTAAGAAGTCACTCAATTTATGCTTTCGATTATTCTTCTGATAATTCTTTGCATCATATCTCTTATATTATTGATTGATTATTATCACACATTATCATCGTATAATATGTTATAGTATTAAATCAATAATTGAGACGACAAGTTATAAATGATTAATAATTGTTGAAAGATTAAATATGTGTTGATGAAAAAAATGATTTGTGGTAAGTTTGATTATTTTATGGGGGCTCGTATGTAAATCATCTAAAAGTCTCTTCGTCGATAGTATTTACCTTCGTCGATAGTAATTACCTTCGTCGATAGTAATTACCCTTGTGAATAGTATTTACCTTCATCGATAGTAATTACCTTCGTCGATAGTAATTACCCTTGTGAATAGTATTTACCTTCGTCGATAGTAATTACCTTCGTCGATAGTAATTACCCTTGTGAATAGTATTTACCTTCGTCGATAGTATTTACCTTCCGTTAATAGTAATTACCTTTACCGGACGTCGAACCACTTGTCGTTTCACATTACTGTGCGTCGAACCACTTGTCGTTTCACATTCTGGCGCGTCAAGCCGATTCGTCGAAGCCACTTGCGCTTTTTCACGGCGGTCTTAAGCTAGAAATCTTCTATAAATAGAGGCTGAGGGCTTCATTATTTTTCACGAATTCATTCAAGTATAGAGAGAGAGAAAGTATAGAGAGAATAGAGAGAGAAGAAGAGTATTTTATTCTACATTCTTTGCGTTATTCAATCTCTACCACCAATGTAAGGGGTGTTATTCTTTCTTATTAATGAAGAGAAGCATTGTTATTCCATTGCTTATTATTACATTGGAATAACTTTTTGTATAAGTGGTTTACCCTATACTTGGTGACATTCTTCTATTATTACATTGGAACATCACATCATGTGTTTTACAATGGGACTGGTTAAAATCTTTATTATTATTACATTGGAACATCACATGCGTGTGTTTTGGGACTGGTTAAAATCTTTATTATTATTACGTTGGAACATCACATGCGTGTGTTTTACGGGACTGGTTAAAATCTTTATTATTACTGTTGGAATATCCTATCATGTGTTTTACAGGATGCGGTTCCATCTTTATTATTACTGTTGGAACATCACATCGGTGTGAATTTCACACGACCGGTTCCGTTATTTATTATTACATTGGAATAACACATGCAATGCGATTCTATCGCGTGCATGGTGATTTCTTTTGTTATTCCATTCTTTATTATACCCAGGGTTGGTTAAAACTTTGACTTTATCTTTCCGTGAAATTAGTAGAATATCCTCGATATTTGCGTTTCCAAAGATATCTTTTCATGGAAATATTCTTACGATCATTCTTGAATTTTTTCTACAAAACGATATCGTGTTGACAATTTGGACGTTAATAATTCACGGATAAAATAATTCTTGAACTTGTTTTATTGAATTCTTATATCATTGTCATCATCATCATCAATATTTATATTTTTTGAAAGTCATCCATGGCTTTTGTAGTGCATAGATTGACTTGGTATGATTATAACGGAGACTACCGATTGTAATCATGGCCGTAGTAATGTTACAAATGATGTGATAAAAATCCTCGATTAGTAGTAGTGCATTGATGGACGATTGTTGGCATGATCATGACCATTAATGAATACACAAATATTCTTGGCGTGTAGTCGTGAATAATTGTGGTCGTGATCTTAAAGAATATCCTCGGTAGTAGTGCGTGGGGTGATTCGATGATGTGAAATATTTATTAAAAGGTGAGTCTCATTTATAAAGATGATGAAAAACCTTTTAAAACCTAAAAGATAGTAGACTTTATTTTCTACTTGACTCTTTTAATGGATTGCGTATTCATTGCAGATTAAACCTGGTTATCATTGTATTTTATCGGTTTAACATTATTGAAAGACTATTGATAATTTATTCGCATTATCTTAGTCGTAATATTTCTTCTTGGGCTAGTTGAGCTCACCCTTTCTTTTCTTTTTCTCTTGAAATGATAATATATTTTGACGACGAGTCGGGGAAGCAGTGATGGTCACGAAGATAGCATTAGTAGTCCTCATTTATTACGTAAAATAGTGTGATAATAAGCTATAATGAGGACTTTTTATTTGAGTTTGTATAATATCTAGTAGAGCGATATTTGTATTTAAACTCACGGTTTATGTCGTATTATATACTGACAGTTATGTTAATAAGTTGTTTTTAAATTACATACCATATAAGTGTCGACCCAAAATGGGTGATGTATACCTAATTTTGGGGGCGTCACATCAACAACTTCATAAGGACCCTTTTAGTTGTGCATCCGTTTGCCCGTATTCTGAAGAGTAGACGTCTCAGCCTCCCGAAACACCAAGTCACAAATATCGAACCTTGTATGCTTAACACCTCGATTGTAATGTCGAGCCGTCCGGCGTTGGTAGATCGTTAATTATACTAATGTCGAATCTTGGAATTCTTCTAATAAATCAAGGTTAATCCGAAACCTCTCATCATTGTATAATTCTTTGTACTGGCTGGCCCGAAAAGATAGAGAACTGATCTCTACTATGATAAGGGCATTGGTTTCATAAAGCCAGTCGAAAGGGTGAATCTCTCGTTGTCGTCCGAGGCGTACTCTGATAAACCCGCAAAACAGTGAGTAATTCTTCAAGCCACCGACCATTAACTTCGTCTAACCTCCTTTTAATTCTATTGTCACCTCTATTTGATTGTTAGACTAAGGATGCGCCATCGATGTCGTCCGATGTTAAATGTTTAGATCCGTCAAGAATTGTTTAAACTTAGACCCAACAAATTGTCACCCGTTGTCCAACACCAGAACCATAGGGATGCCGAAACAAAATACTATTGACTCCTTAAAAAACTTTATACATTTTGTTTAGTAATCGAACGAAAGAGCTTAGCCTCCACCTACTTGGTTATATAATCGTTCAAAGAGTTTGGTGTTTTATAAGTTGATACAATTATTATAATTGTATAATATATAACAAAAATTATTAATCACAAAATTTATTTTATTCTAAATTTTTATAAATTATACAAATTTTAAATTTTAGTATGTCATCATTTAATCTAAAAAACAAATTATATATTTAATTTTGGAACGGAAATGGTATACTATTGTCTAAAAAAAGTAGACTCTTCAAATGAAAAAAAAGAATAATACTTGGTGAATTTGTAAAAAAAGATAAAATCTTGTGGCCGAAATTGAGTTATGAGACACGTGAGTTAGAAAAGGCATAATAATTGCCAAGGAATGGTATTCGTTAAAAGACAAGTTGAGGAGGGGTCACTGTCCCGGAGGGAGGGAGGGAGGGAGGGAGGGAGGGAGGGGGGGGGGGGGGCACCTGGATGTACTACTCCTAATTAGTAGTAGTATTAATTACTCCTCTGTCACTAAATTAAGCATTGGTTTTGATTTTTTTAAATTAAATTGGTACTATTTTAGAATTAATAATTAAAGTATATAAATATATTTCTAAAATTATAAAAATTAGGATTAGTAATAAATTGTATATACTTTCTTTTGGTTATAATTTTTTTACCTATATTTTAGTAAAAATAATAAAAAGATTAATTTTAAAATTGGTCAATTTAATTTTAAAAAGTAAAAAATGAGCAATTAATTTAGGACGAAAAGAGTATTATGTTTAATTACGTGTAACAACATAAACTTATTTTTAGCGTCATCAGTTGTACTTGAACAGTAGTACTTCTTGGAAAACAAAATTAGACAGGGGAAAAGAAAACAAGTTTCTCTACTTAGCAATCACTTGGTTTACAAGCAATAATTCTCATGATCCATTCCTTCCCAATTAACCCTTTGCAGTACTTGTATTTTCCGAGAAAGTGCATGGACGTACAGTTTATAATGATCATGAACGTATTTATATTATTTCCTAAAATAAAATTAATTGTTAAATTTAATTTTTAAAATTAAATCGATTTATTTTAAAATTAATCTTTTATTATTTTCTTTAAAATATAGGTGAAGAGATTATAATCGAAAAGAAAGTATATACAATTTATTACTAATTTTAATTTTTATAATTTTAGAAATATATTTATATATGCTTAATTATTAATTTTAAAATAGTCAATTTAACTTAAAAAATTAAAAGCTGAACAATTAATTTAGTGATTGAAGAATAATATATATATTGTACGGTACGATACGATACTTGTATCAACCCATCAACTAGAAAGTATTAATTAAGATGAATCAATTTAATTCTACGTCTACAATCATTTTTATCAAATAAAACGTTGAAACACACGCATGTATAATGTGAAATAATTATAGTAAGACACTATATATAAAGAACGCAATGCATGGTGGTGCATGTGAAATCTTAGACAATTATTAATTAATTAATTCCTTCTATATTTTTCACTATACCATTACCTTGTATCATTAAACAAATGTACACATGAACAAATTTAATCCCACTTGATGATCATCCGGTTAATCAAAATCACAAAACAAATACAAAGTAGTTACTAAATACTATGCGTGATGGTTAGAACCATCATACACTTGTATCAAATAACACCACAAACACATAACGATACAAAACATTCTATTGATGTCCATCTCAAAAATATATATATATATATAAACCATCATACGTGTGAAAATATGATATGAAAATATGAATGACCTAAATATATAATAAGAACAATATTAATATTGAAGTTAAATGTTTGGTATACATTTTCGATAAGATTATCAAACACAAGACAATTAATGAGTACTCGTCCATCATGTACACACATATATATAGATAGATCTTAGATCATAAAAATTTAGATCAATTAATGATCATATGATCACCAATTCACCATGACCAAAAATATCATCTCCGATATGATTATATTCCCATACATGCATGCATCATGACACCTCACTTGAGAAAATTTTAAAAATAAAAATAGTAGTAGTATAGTAAATATAAATACTATTAGCTAGTACGTACGGTACGTAGTTGTTTTTTAAAATTTTTGCAAGTTGGGGGGACTAATTTTACAGTTCGTTAATTCATTTAATGTAGTTACTGATCTCGAGCCCTTTGAGAGGGACTTCTCCAGAAACCTGTACCATAAAACCTGTCCCACATTTCCTTCTCCAATTCCATCATATCTTGATCCATTTCAATCGATTTCACCATCACCGGATCGCTGCTCAACACCGCATGAATCTGCAGCTCCGTATCGTCGCACCCACACTTGCATCGACTCTGCTGGTGCGGCAGCAATCCCTTCTTCCTCAGCCTTCGCCGCCGCTTACTCCTTAGTGCCCTCCGGCAGAGCCCCGCCGGCACCTTGTATACGGCCAGAAGCAGCAAGTTTACAATACCGCAAGGGCAGCAGCAGCAAATCGCGGCGCACTCCGCCGTGGCCCCGCCCGCCACCTCCGTGAACCGCCGCCCTCCTCGTGAGGACGAATCCTGAACCACCAGCAGTGGTTGCCGTCGGTCCACGGGAGACGAACGCAGAACAATTTGCGGAGTCATTTCAGATTAGAGTATAGTACTCCTCTCTCTTTTTCACCACACAATTTGAAGTTGGGGTTTCGTTTGAAATTAAGTTTAATTAAAACCCCTTAAAGGTTAAAGGAAAGGAGAATGGTAGTCGGCCATAGGGTGGGTGGGTTTGGCCGTCGGTCGACCGTGCGAAAAAACACGCCGAGCCCGATTGGGATCGGAGAGACTGGAATTAATTATAATGATGAGATCAAAGAAATGATAAGGTGGAGCTAGGGATAATTAACTAAAATAATAGTGGTAATTAAGACACCTTCCGAAACTGCGGGAGTGTATTAATTTCCTTAGTATATGTGCGTTGTTGTATATTTAGGTTTTGGTTTGACGGATTCAGGAGAGAGAGAGAGACTTTTTCCGATTGTTTTGGATAAAATAGAGGTTCAAATGGAGGTTAAAGGTTGAGCTGTTGAGTGACAACATTAGAGAGAGAGAAATGTGGACAAAATTTTAGTTGAGTTTTAGCGGTATTTAAAGATGGGTACATATCTCATCAGGTTATATATATATCCCATTACCATAATATATAAAGTTGAGTATCGAAATTTAAAAAAATAGTTATATAATATTAATTATCTATAATACGCATAAATTTTCATAATACTTATCTCATAATCTTTTGTATGTAATATATATTTTTTTCATGATAGGTAATTTTAAAAAGATTATAGTTAATTCTCCTAAAAATATAAAATAATAAATAATTTTAAAAAATTAAATTATCTAAAATGTGAGACGGGAGAGTATAAGATTGTTTATTTGTTTTGGGTTTGAGAAGAAGAAAATGCGACATGCTTACCTATACATAAAGCCAGAGACTAAGGGAAATGATATATATATATATATATATAATGATTTGGACTCTCTTATACTGGTTGATATCAATCTCATATGAGAAGATTCACAATTGTAAGTCCTTAATTATAAATTTATGAATACATAACATGACTCATAATTTTAACTTTTAAGATTATTATTTTTTTGAAACCGTCCAAGAATGAACGGGAAATATATTAAGCTTGCAAATCAGATAGTACCAAAGGAAGAATAGAAACAAAAACATCTTCCATCAAGTATAAATTAGGAACTGAAAATTCATAAGAATCATGAGTTAGATAATCTAACTAATTCATGAGCGACTACGTTACTAAACAATCCAACCACAGACAAGTATGTAGACTCAAAATATCGAATGAATGGATATTTCATCGCATAACATAATACATAATATAAATTATAGATGAGTTAATAAATATGGTAGAATCTTGATCAATTTAATAAGTTAATTGCACGTTGATGTGAAATGGATAGTAAAATTTTACTAATATTTGCACACTCAACCGTCTTCATGCTTCCGTCTAGTAATTTCATGGCAGAACCGAACCTATGGGACATACATATAGTATACTCGTAGCTAGCTAGTTCTATGTAAGTTGCACAATAATGCTAAATCTAATATTATTACGTGTGTCCAACAAACTAAACATTTTAAGACGCCAAGGCAAACATGTCGGCCGTGGAATCATAGCATGATAGGACAGTCTCACTCACGCGCATCGTACGCGAATAGTAACTTGGAGAAAGGAGACACCTGGCAAAATATGTCTGTGCCTGTGCATGTTGATGTGACGTTATATTATCCGTGAGAAAGAGGCCAAATCTCTGGCAGTAAGCCGCACGTGGCAACCTGTTTGAGTATTATTATTGGAAAGAGTTAATATGAAGTTTATTTTGGTGATCAATATAATACTGACACGCATTGACCAATTGACCAACTTATCAAAAAAATAACTTCATGCTAACCGAATCCATTATTATTATAGTTCCACCCCAAACAGGACTATCTATCTCACATAATAATTGTTACTATAACAAATGATTTATATGTCTATTATTTTTTTATATTAAATAATAAATTAAGATTAATATCAAATTGTAAAAAATATATATAAAAATTATTTTTTTGAACCTTTTTATTTTATATATCTATATGCATCAATATTTAATATTAAAATAAATTTATTCTCGCATCTCAACCATTAATTAATTCCAAACAAAGAGGGGTGATGAACCAAATTAACTACTACTGATAGTCCACTAATTAACAAATCTGACCATTCTATTTCTTATATTTTTGCTAAAGTGTTCTTTATTTTATTTTTTTGCACAGATGTTCCTCAAATATGTTTTAGTTGTGCAAAATATTCCTTTTCTATTTTTGGTCAATTTTCGTTAGTCAAATATTTTCTCAAATTTTTATCATTTTCTTTTATATATCCACTAAATATAAATATGTATATTATCATTTTCATTTAACTTGATCTAATTAATAAAATTATGAACTTGTGCGATAAATGTTAAAAAAAACAAATATTTATTAAAATATTAAAATTTCCGTAATCTACATTAAAACATAATTTTTTCTAATGTAAAAATAAAATTTTAATACCCATAAAAAGTGCAAAAATAAAATTAAAAGAATCAATTTAATTTGAGAAAATATTTGACTAACGAAAATTGACCAAAAATAGAGAATGAACACTTTTGCACAACTAAAACATATTTGAGGAATAACTGTGCCAAAAAATATATATAAAAAACACTTTAACAAAAATATGACAAATAGAAGAGTCAGATTTGCTAATTAGTCACTTATAGTCTGATATGATAAAAAGTGAGATTAAAGAATTTGTACCACTAAAAGAGTGGGTCGGGTCACTTCAGCTCTATATATATCTTACTCTTCTATGCTACGGACTTTTTGTTACGTTTCTTTTAATGCTTACCTTTATTTAGCTTAAAAGTGTACACCATAATCTTGGGGGAATCTATCTATATCTATATACAATATACACACTACATGTATGTGGACCAGTTACGAATTCAGGATTTATATTTAACGGGTCAAAATTTTATGATGTTATAAATAATTTGGCAGATTTTGTGATATAATTTTTGAGCTAATTTTTTTAGATAATTTTATATTTTTTGGTCAGTTGTATAGGTAAAACATATATTTTGTTATAATATTGTTAATATAACAAGTAATAACATTATATATATACATACACACACATCTTATTGACCATTAATACGCTTTTCTAATAACAAATTTGTTAATAAATATTTAAATTTTCTATGTTATAAAAATAATAAAAATTATATAATTATTTATTTTAAAAAGAAGAAGAGGTATACATCAATGAATAGAAATAATATGGAATTGAGAAAATTATAAAAAATTCAATTTGACCCCGTATATTAAAAAATTTATAAAATTTCAGTAGAATCAATTTATTCATTACACTTAATTTTTTTTTAAATTTAACATATATTATAAAATAAACTTTTTTTTTTCAGTGGAGTCAATTGACCCCACACCTTTTAAGGTGATTTCGCCGGTGTGTGGACTCTAACCTCTCTTTCTTGACATATATTTATCCTTTTTGGTACAAAAATGAATTGAATAAATGTTAAAATAAAATTCAATATTACACATAAATATTTTTTAGTCATGTGTCGCTGTTATTTCATCAACGTGACACTATCAATTAGACGTAATCATAAAAAAATTAAAATTTTAATTCTTAATGGAAAAATTGAGAAGACAATCCCAAAATAAAAAAAAATTAAAAATTAAAACTTCTAATTAAAAAGACAATCCTCAAAGTCGAAAAAATTGAAATTTTAATTATTTAATTAAAAAAATTAAAAAGACAATCTTCAAATTAAAAAATTAAAAATATTAATCCATATTTAGGCCTTCTTAATATTACACATGAAAATGTTATTCTAAATGCGCGTGAAAAACGTATTGTGGTTTATTAGAATGGAGTTTTAGGCGGAATTTGTGACGCCCCCAAAATTAGGTATACATCACCCATCTTGGGTAGTCAGATACATGGTACAAAATTTAAATATAACTTACTTAATATAAGCGTAGGTATGCAATCGACATAAGCGTGAGTTTGAATACAAATATTGTCTACTAGATATTATACAAACTCAAAAGGAGTCCTCATTACAATTATTATCACACTATTTCATTTGAGAATAGTGAGGATTACTAATGTGACGCCCCAAAATTAGGTATACGTCACCCATCTTGGGTCGCCACTTACATGGTACATAAATTCAAATACAACTTACTAACCTAAGCGTGCCGGTACAATACGACATAAATCGTGAGTTTGAATACATATATTGTCTACTAGATATTATACAAACTCAAAAGGAGTCCTCATTACAACTATTATCACACTATTTCACGTAATAGTGAGGACTACTAATGCTATCCCTCGGACCATTACTCCGTTCCTCGACTCGTCCCGGCTATGTTCTCATTTCACGAAGAGAAGAAACGGTGAAAGAAAGGGTGAGCTCAACTAGCCCAAAGAAGAAATATTATGACTAAGATAATGCGTAATAAATTATCATTAGCCTTCAACAATGATGTTAAACCGATAAAATATAATTGACAACCGGTTTAGCTGCATGAATGAATATAGCAATCCATTAAAAGAGTCAAGTAGAGAATAAAGTCTACTATCTTTTAGGTTTTAAAAGGTTTTCATCAATTTTTATCATTTGAGACTCAAATTTTAATAAATAAACCACCACATCTAATTATCCCCGTATCTCACTGGCCAAGGATTTTCATCAAATTATCAATGGTCATGACTATACCGAATCACCCCGGTCATAATCATACCAAAAACTATCCATCATCGCATTACAGTGCCATCGAGGACTTTTGTCACATCATTTATATCAAGTCATGATTATACCGAATGATCCTCGTCATAATCATACTAAGTTCATCTATGCACGTAAGCTAAAGATAACATAATATAACATGAGGATGATGACAATGACATAATAATTCAATAAAACAAGTTCAAGAATTATTTAATCCATGAATTATTAACGCCCAAATTGTCAACATAATAATTGTTTTCAGAGTAAAATTCAAGAATGATCGGAAGAATATTTCCATGAAAAATATCTTTGGATGAAACGCAAATATCAAGGATATTCTACTAATTTCATGGAGTATAGAAGTCAAAGTTTTAACCATTTGGGTATAATAAAGAATGGAATAACAAAAGAAATCACCATGCATGCAGTATCAGATAGACAAAGGTTATTCTAATGTAATAATAATAACGGAACCAAAGTCGTGAAATTCACACCCAAGCGGGATGTTCCAACAGAATAATAAAGATGGAACTGGATCCGGTGTAAAACACATGAGATAGGATATTCCAATGAATGATAAAGAGCGGAACCAGTCGGTGTAAAACACATGCATGTGATGTTCCAAGAATAATAAAAAAAACGAAACCAGTTAGGTGTAAAAACATGTATGCATGTGATGTTCCAATGTAATAATAGAAGAATGTCACCAAGTATAGGTTAAATGCAGCGTATACAAAGTTATTCCAATGTAATAATAAGCAATGGAATAACATAAGGATTTCACCAAGTATAGGGTATGCCGTATACAAAGTTATGTATAGGGTATGCCACTTTTACAAAGTTATTCCAACAGAATAATAGTGAATGGAATAATGTAAGTTCTCTTCAAGAAGAAAGAATAACACCCCCTCACCGTAGAAAAGAAACGAATATAGAAGTAGTGAAGTAGCAGAATACTCTTCTTCTTTCTATAATTTTCTCTCTATACCTTCTCTCTATAATCTCTCTCTAGAGTTTCAATGAATTCGTAAAGAAAATAATGAAGGAATGAGCTTATTTATAGGAAAATGGAATGCATAAGAATTAATCCATGAAACTATCCGTATTGATTTACTTTTAATCGGATTTTATCCATATTTAAAGAAAAATCTTTTAAATAAAATATAATATATTCTATTTATATAAAAACATTTTACTATGCAAACACTATGCAATACTACTGAAAAAAAACACTATGCAAAACATTACGCAACACTATGCATAATAAAATATAATATATTCTATTTATGTAATAACTTTAATAAAGTATTCTATTTTATATAAAAGATGTTTCGCTTTTATTACGTTAATAATACTTAATAAAACAAAACGTCATTATCGCTATAATAATTCATATTATTAATCGACAATAATGGAATCAAACCGAGTGAGTGACTTCTCACATAAGCATCAATAATCAATACTGGTGTACTATTACGCAACCACACGACATCGCATTTCTTTACTACCGAAAGTAGTTCAACAAGAACTACAGTAAAACTTCCGCCGTTATTTCAATAAAATATTTTTGTCGTTTTCTCAATCCGACAATAATTACATTGTGGGGTCCACCAATGATTGAGTAGTTGCATTTAATATTCCCTCGCTAAACCGAATATTCCCTCGACCAATCGAATATAATATAACCACTGCATACTTTGCAAAATTTATAAATACTACCCACAACTATAATATTATCTTAAATTCACACCATAATATTAAAAATTATTTTAACAAAATTTAAATCTTTATTGATAAAATCTGGGGTCTCACAATCTCCCTTCCTTATGGAATTTTCGCCTCGAAATTAGGGTACGCACTGGTATGAAAGAGGTGAGGATACCTTGAATACCTTTATCGTTGAAAATATTAAGTTCATCTTTGCAATCCCGCCAAAGATATTCATTAACAATTCATCTTTGCACTCTGTGCCAAAGATATTTATTAATAATTCATCTTTTGCACTACGGTGCCAAAGATATATAATCAGTAAAACCAATAATATCGAGACTCAAATTTTAATAGTATCACAACCATGAATAATCCATGCACTTTCATGGCTAAGGATATTCGTGAGTTTTAATTACGGCCATGATTATACCGAATAATCCGTGGTCATAATCATACCAAGTCTATCAATGCACTACTACCAAAGATGACTTTTACCACATCCATGAATTAATATTTCATTCTTTGAGACTCATTTCAATAATTAATCCATATCATCGAATCATCCCCGCACTACGGTGCCAAGGATATTCATTAGTATCACCACCACGAATTATCCATGCACTACTACCAAAGATAATCGTGTATTCATTATCACACCACAAATTATCCATGCACTACTACCAAAGATAATCGTGTATTCATTAGTATCACGACCACAAATTATCCATGCACTACTACCAAAGATAATCGTGGTATTCATTAAGTATCACGACCACAAATTATCCATGCACTACTACCAAAGATAATTGTGTATTCATTAAGATACGACCACAAATTATCCATGCACTACTACCAAAGATAATTGTGTATTCATTAAGATCACGACCACAAATTATCCATGCACTCACTACCAAAGATAATTGTGTATTCATTAAGATTACGCGACCACAAATTATCCATGCACTACTACCAAAGATAATTGTGTATTCATTAAATATCACGACCATAAATTATCCACGCACTACTACCAAAGATAATTGTGTATTCATTAAGTATCATGACCAAAAATTATCCATGCACTACAAACCAAAGATAATTGTGTATTCATTAGTATCACGACCACAAATTATCCATCCACTACTACCAAAGATAATTGTGTATTCATTAAGTATACACGACCACAAATTATCCATGCACTACTACCAAAGATAATTGTGTATTCATTAGTATCACGACCACAAATTATCCATGCACTACTACCAAAGATAATTGTGTATTCATTTACGGTTATGATTATACCGAACAATCCTCGGTCATAATCATACCAAGTCCATCTATGCACTACAGCCATGTATGACTTTCAACATAATATAAACATGAGGATAATGATATAAAGAATCAATCAAATGAGATAAAGGATAAATATTAAACATTTATAATATAATTTATCCAGATTCAAGAATATCCCCATGTTATCAATCACTTAATAATATCATAATCTAATAACATTAATATTATAATAATATTTTAATCACTTCTTAAATTTATAAACAATTTATCTCAATTGTTTACGCTTTTACCATATAATGCATTTAATCATTCAAAATGCCATACTCATAAAATATAATCACCAATTATCAAATCCCTCATCAAAAAAAATATGCATATACTCTATATAGGATTCTCTAGCCATAAAATCCTATTTTCAACTTTATTACTTCACATAACATATTTAACTCATATGTTCAGAATTAAACTATTTTCATGAAAAATACCAAATCAGTCCCAAAATATTTTTTTTCTGGGATTTAGCATAATATAGTCCCATAATGAAAATATATTTTTCTCGGAATTTTAAAATTCATTTACTATTTTTAAAAATCAATTTCCAATTAATTCCTTAAGAAATTAGCTACCTCAAGTTTAACTCCAAAATTCCCAAATCTTGGCAGGACCTTACACATGTTAACGTGAGCTTCAGTTTAAATTTCATGGTCATCTGAGTTATAGAACTCTCTGGTATATAGCGTTTTAAATCGGAAAAACCTAAATATTGAAATAGTCATAACTTGCTCATTTTAAGTCAGAATGAGCTCATTTTTGGACAGGAGGTACTTTATACCATATACTTTCATGTCCCAAAAGGCCGGAATTTTTCTCATAATTTAAGTGGCCGAAACAGTCCCTTAAAGTTTCTGGGCAGTAGCATTTTTGAAATTTACAGCTTTGGCCTCATTTGCTAAAATCAGTCCACACAAAAATCTACAACACCTTTTCCAGTAATTCCACTTGGATTAGTTAGGTAACTCATAGATCTAACTCTAGAACTTAACCATACTCAAAAATTCAAAATATAATAGGAGATATGGTCAATTGAATTTCATGTTACGCTTTTACCAAAATCTGATTTTTCAACCCTTTGTTATTTCTAAGAAACTTTCATGTTTTCACATAATAACCAACATAACTCATCATAAAACTTACTAATACCACGAATACCTATGATTTTCATTAGTCCAATGCTTTTATTATGACTTTCATCATAATCCTCGTAAACAGATCCTTTTAGTTGAAGAAATATTTGAGGGTTTAAGAAATGGGTTTTTGTACTGGGGTCAATACAAAATTCGATTTCATGTTCTAGGGTAGGCTAGGAAGTCTTCAAGAATACGCCAGAAATTTATTAATAATAGAAATATCATTCAAAACTGTGACTCTCCTCCAAGACTTGGATAGTACGTCACATTGATACCAACTGTGACTTCTATCCCTTAACCTAGATAGCACCTCACAATGATACCTATAAACTTGCCATCTTCATTCTCGATGTCGCGCCTGTAAAGTCCGCTTCGGTGCATTCCACACAAGGAAGTCAACAATGAAAGGATCGGGCTCTTTTCTTATGACTTGATATAATGTTGATTAACTTTAGGATTTGGTTACTTTGAATTCAGTATAACAAAGTTGGTTAGAATATGAAAGCTAACAACCTTACAAAAAGAATAATGAGTAGTTAATCAATCGCTTTTCAAAAATTACCTCAAAGGAAGTATTTTCAAAGAGATAAAGATCGACAGGCAACGTGAAAGTGTTTATTTGAATCAAACAAGATTTAAAAATAGTAGCGGTAACGAAGGCTCCTACTAACGAAGTTTCAACCAATAAGTCAAAGTCTAACTTCTCCGGAGTCAAATTTAAACGTTGAACACAACTAGGTGAAATAAAAGAGTGGGTAAAACTTGTATTGAATAAAGTATAGACTTCGCAATTTATAATTAACTAACCCGTGCTAACTTCGTTCGGTTTACTCGCTTTTTGAGAAGTCATGAAAAATGCACTTCCTAAAACCAACGACTTTATTTTGTCCATATCCACCTTTGGTGCCAGTCCCAACTAGACTTGACTTTGGTGCACAACAAAATTGAGCTAAATGACATTCTCTTCTTGCAATTTCCACTTCTATTATCTTTGCCATGATTACCCACCAAGTGGTTACCATTCTTGGCATGATAATTTCCCCCACGATGGTTATCATTATTCGATAGCCGTTACCACGAAGATGATTATTATCGTGTTGTTGGTCGTTACCTTTTGTTTGAATTTGAATCAACACTCTCATGTGCTTCATTGCTTATCTCAAAGCATTTTCGGATGCCATTCTCAAACACCGCCACAAAACAAGGGTTAATTAACATATCACATATTATCCCTATACTCGACCGACCAATTAAATACCATATAAATTTAGGTAGGTCATACTAGCGAAGGAATTCCCCGCCTCTCCCTCCTAGTTCTTATCTCGCATCTTAGCTGGGGATCATATCCCTAAGCTCTCGATATTCAACTGTGACGCCCCAAAATTAGGTATACGTCACCCATCTTGGGTCGCCACTTACATGGTACATAAATTCAAATACAACTTACTAATATAATCGCCGTGTATAATACGACATAAACCGTGAGTTTGAATACATATATTGTCTACTAGATATTATACAAACTCAAAAGGAGTCCTCATTACAACTATTATCACACTATTTCACGGAATAGTGAGGACTACTAATGCTATCCTCCGGACCATTACTCCGTTCCCCGACTCGTCTCGCCTATGTTCTCATTTCAAGAGAATAAAGTGAAAGAAAGGGTGAGCTCAACTAGCCCAAGAAGAAATATTATGACTAAGATAATGCGAATAAATTATCATTAGCCTTCAACAAATGTTAAACCGATAAAATATAATTGACAACCAGCTTTAATCGCAATGGAATAAGCAATCCATTAAAAGAGTCAAGTAGAGAATAAAGTCTACTATCTTTTAGGTTTTAAAAGGTTTTCATCAATTTTTATCACGAGACTCAAATTTTAATAAATAAACCACCACATCTAATCATCCCCGCATCTACTGGCCAAGGATTTTCATCAAATTATCAATGGTCATGACTATACCGAATCACCCTCGGTCATAATCATACCAAAAACTATCCATCATCGCATTATGTGCCATCGAGGACTTTTGTCACATCATTTATATCAAGTCATGATTATACCGAATGATCCTCGGTCATAATCATACTAAGTTCATCTATGCACGTAAGCCAAAGATAACATAATATAACATGAGGATGATGACAATGACATAATAATTCAATAAAACAAGTTCAAGAATTATTTAATCCATGAATTATTAACGCCCAAATTGTCAACATGATATGCTTTTTCAGAGTAAAATTCAAGAATGATCGGAAGAATATTTCCATGAAAAGATATGGATGAAACGCAAATATCAAGGATATTCTACTAATTTCATGGAGTATAGAAGTCAAAGTTTTAACCAACCTGGGTATAATAAAGAATGGAATAACAAAAGAAATCACCATGCATGCGGCAGATTGTCATGCAGACAAAGTTATTCCAACAGTAATAATAATAATAACGAACCAGTCGTGAAATTCACACCGATGTGATGTTCCAACAGAATAATAAAGATGGAACCAGATCGGTGTAAAACACATGATAGGATATTCCAATGTAATGATAAAGATTTTAACCAGTTAGGTGTAAAACACATGCATGTGATGTTCCAATGAATAATAATAAAGACGGAACCAGTCCTGTAAAAAACACATGCATGTGATGTTCCAAATGTAATAATAGAAGAATGTCACCAAGTATAGGGTAAACTGCAGATACAAAAGTTATTCCAATGTAATAATAAGCAATGGAATAACATAAGGATTTCACCAAGTATAGGGTATGCCGCAGATACAAAGTTATGTATAGGTATGCCACTTTTACAAAAGTTATTCCAATGTAATAATAGTGAATGGAATAATGTAAGTTCTCTTCAAGAAGAAAGAAAAGAATAACACCCTCACCGTAAAAGAACCTGAATATAGAAGTAGTGAAGTAGCGAATACTCTTCTTCTTTCTATAATTTTCTCTATAGCTTTCTCTCTATAATTTTCTCTCAGAGTTTCAATGAATTCGTAAGAAAATAATGAAGGAATGAGCTTCTATTTATAGGAAAATGGAATGCATAAGAATTAATCCATGAACGGTCCAGATTGATTTACTTTAATCTGACTATCCATATTTAAAGAAAAATCTTTTAAATAAAATATAATATATTCTATTTATATAAAAACATTTTTACTATGCAAACACTATGCAATACTATGCAAAACACTATGCAAAAACATTATGCAACACTATGCATAATAAAAATATAATATATTCTATTTATAGTAATAACTTTAATAAAGTATTCTATTTTATATAAAAGATGTTTTCTTTTTTATTACGTTAATAATACTTAATAAAACAAAACGTCATTATCGCTATAATAATTCATATTATTAATCGAATAATAATGGAATCAAACCGAGTGACTTCTCACATAAGCATCAATAATCAATACCGTGTGCTACTATGCAACCACACGACATCGTACTTTTACTAATGAGTAGTTCAACAAGAACTACCAGTAAAACTTCCGCCGTTATTTCAATAAAATATTTTTGTCGTTTTTTCAATCCGACAATAATTACATTGTAGGGTCCACAATGATTGAGTAGTTATTTAATATTCCCTCGCTAAACCGAATATTCCCCACCAATCGAATATAATATAACCACTGCATATACTTTGCAAAATTTATAAATACTACCCACAACTATAATATTATCTTAAATTCACACCATAATATTAAAAATTATTTTAACAAAATTTAAATCTTTATTGATAAAATCTGGGTCTCACAATCTCCTTCCTTATGGAATTTCGCCTCGAAATTAGTGGTAATACGCTGGTATGATAAAGAGGTGAGGATACCTTGAATACCTTTATCGTTGAAAATATTAAGTTCATCTTTGCAATCCTACCAAAGATATTCATTAACAATTCAATTTGCATCTACGTGCCAAAGATATTTATTAATAATTCATCTTTGCAAAAGCCAAAGATATATAACTCAGAAACCAATAATATCGAGACGCCTTTTAATAAGTATCACAACCATGAATAATCCATGCACCACTTTGGCTAAGGATATTCGTGTTTTCAATTACTGGTCATGATTATACCGAATAATCCGTGGTCATAATCATACCAAGTCTATCAATGCACTACTACCAAAGATGACTTTTACCACATCCATGAATTAATATTTCATCACGAGACTCATTTCAATAATTAATCCATATCATCGAATCATCCCCGCACTCACGTGCCAAGGATATTCATTAGTATCACGACCACAAATTAATTATCCATGCACTACTACCAAAGATAATCGTGGTATTCATTAGTATCACGACCACAAATTATCCATGCACTACTACCAAAGATAATTGTGTATTCATTAGTATCACGACCACAAAATTATCCACAAAGATAATCGCACTACTACCAAAGAAAGATAATTGTGTATTCATTAAGATCATTACGCACCACAAATTATCCATGCACTACTACCAAAGATAATTGTGTATTCATTAAGATCACGACCACAAATTATCCATGCACTACTACCAAAGATAATTGTGTATTCATTAGTATCACGACCACAAATTATCCATGCACTACGGCCAAAGATAATTGTGTATTCATTTACTGTTATGATTATACCAAACAATCCTGGTCATAATCATCATACCAAGTCCATCTACGCACTACGTGCCACGTAGATGACTTTCAACATAATATAAACATGAGGATAATGATATAAAGAATCAATCAAATGAGATAAAGGATAAATATTAAACATTTATAATATAATTTATCCAGATTCAAGAATATCCCCATGTTATCAATCACTTAATAATATCATAATCTAATAACATTAATATTATAATAATATTTTAATCACTTCTTAAATTTATAAACAATTTATCTCAATTGTTTACGCTTTACCATATAATGCATTTAATCATTCAAAATGCCATACTCATAAAATATAATCACCAATTATCAAATCCTCATCAAAAAAAATATGCATATACTCTATATAGGATTCTCTAGCCATAAAATCCTATTTTCAACTTTATTACTTCACATAACATATTTAACTCATATGTTCGTAACTAAACTATTTTCATGAAAATACCAAATCAGTCCCAAAAATATTTTTTTTCTGGGATTTAGCATAATATAGTCCCATAATGAAAATATATTTTCTCGAATTTTTAAAATTCATTTACTATTTTTAAAAATCAATTTCCAATTAATTCCTTAAGAAATTAGCTACCTCAAGTTTAACTCCAAAATTCCCAAATCTTGGCAGGACCTTACACATGTTAACGTGAGCTTCAGTTTAAATTTCATGGTCATCTGAGTTATAGAACTCCTAAGTTATATAGCGTTTTTCATTCGGAAAAACCTAAATATTGAAATAGTCATAACTTGCTCATTTTAAGTCAGAATGAGCTCATTTTTGGACAGGAGGTACTTTATACCATATACTTTCATGTCCCAAAAGGCCAGAATTTTTCTCATAATTTAAGTGGCCGAAACAGTCCCTTAAAGTTTCTGGGCAGTAGCATTTTTGAAATTTACAGCTTTGGCCTCATTTGCTAAAATCAGTCCACACAAAAATCTACAACACCTTTTCCAGTAATTCCACTTGGATTAGTTAGGTAACTCATAGATCTAACTCTAGAACTTAACCATACTCAAAAATTCAAAATATAATAGGAGATATGGTCAATTGAATTTCATGTTACGCTTTTCACCAAAATCTGATTTTCAACCCTTTGTGATTTCTAAGAAACTTTCATGTTTTCACATAATAACCAACATAACTCATCATAAAACTTACTAATACCACTTAATACCCATGATTTTCATTAGTCCAATGCTTTTATTATGACTTTCATCATAATCCTCGTAAATGCAGATCCTTTTAGTTGAAGAAATATTTGAGGGTTTAAGAAATGGGTTTTCAGATTTGGGGTCAATACAAAATTCGATTTCATGTTCTAGGTAGGCTAGGAAGTCTTCAAGAATACGCAAGAAATTTATTAATAATAGAAATATCATTCAAAGCTGTGACTCTCCTCCAAGACTTGGATAAGACGTCACATTGATACCAACCGTGACTTCTATCCCTTAACCTAGATAAGACCTCACAATGATACCTATAAACTTGCCATCTTCATTCTCGATGTCGCCTACTGTAAAGTCCGGCTTTTCAGTGCATTCCACACAAGGAAGTCAACAATGAAAGGATCGGGCTCTTTTCTTATGACTTGATATAACGTTGATTAACTTTAGGATTTGGTTACTTTGAATTGTGATAACAGTTGGTTAGGAATATGAAAGCTAACAACCTTACAAAAAGAATAATGAGTAGTTAATCAATCGTTTTCAAAAATTACCTCAAAGGCAAGTATTTTCAAAGAGATATGTGTAACGTGAAAGTGTTTATTTGAATCAAACAAGATTTAAAAATAAGTATGTGATAACGAAGGCTCCTACTAACGAAGTTTCAACCAATAAGTCAAAGTCTAACTTCTCCTGAGTCAAATTTAAACGTTGAACACAACTAGTGTGAATAAAAGAGTGGGTAGAACTTGTATTGAATAAAGTATAGACTTCGCAAGAATTTATAATTAACTAACCCGTGCTAACTTCGTTCGAGTTCTTCGCTTTTTGAGAAGTCATGAAAAATGCACTTCCTAAAACCAACGACTTTATTTTGTCCATATCCACCTTTGGTGCCACCGTCCCAACTAGACTTGACTTTTGGTGCACAACAAAATCGAGCTAAATGACATTCTCTTCTTGAAATTTCCACTTCTATTATCTTTGCCATGATTACCACAATCAAGTGGTTACCATTCTTGGCATGATAATTTCCCCACGATGGTTATCATTATTCGATAGCCGTTGCCACCAAAGATGATTATTATCGTGTTGTTGGTCGTTACCTTTTGTTTGAGTTGAATCAACACTCTCATGTGCTTCATTGCTTATCTCAAAGATTTCGGGATGCCATTCTCAAACACCGCCACAAAACAAGGGTTAATTAACATATCACATATTATCCCTATACTCTAACCCACCAATTAAATACCATATAAATTTAGTAGTAGGTCATACTAGCGAAGGAATTCCCCTGCTCTCCCTCCTAGTTCTTATCTCGCATCTTAGCCAGGATCATATCCTAAGCTCGATACCAACCGTGACGCCCCCAAAATTAGGTATACGCCACCCATCTTGGGTCGCCACTTACATGGTACATAAATTCAAATACAACTTACTAACCTAAGCGTCGTGGTATAATACGACATAAACCGTGAGTTTGAATACATATATTGTCTACTAGATATTATACAAACTCAAAAGGAGTCCTCATTACAACTATTATCACACTATTTCACGTAATAGTGAGGACTACTAATGCTATCCTCGGACCATTACTCCGCTCCCCGACTCGTCTCCAACTATGTTCTCATTTCCTCAAGAACGGTGAAAGAAAGGGTGAGCTCAACTAGCCCAAGAAGAAATATTATGACTAAGATAATGCGTAATAAATTATCATTAGCCTTCAACAAAGGTTAAACCGATAAAATATAATTGACAACCGGCTTAATACTGCAATGAATATGCAATCCATTAAAAGAGTCAAGTAGAGAATAAAGTCTACTATCTTTTAGGTTTTAAAAGGTTTTCATCAATTTTTATCACGAGACTCAAATTTTAATAAATAAACCACCACATCTAATTATCCCCGCATTCACGGCCAAGGATTTTCATCAAATTATCAATGGTCATGACTATACCGAATCACCCCCGGTCATAATCATACCAAAAACTATCCATCACCGCATTACAAAGCCACCGAGGACTTTTGTCACATCATTTATATCAAGTCATGATTATACCGAATGATCCCCGGTCATAATCATACTAAGTTCATCTATGCACGTAAGCCAAAGATAACATAATATAACATGAGGATGATGACAATGACATAATAATTCAATAAAACAAGTTCAAGAATTATTTAATCCATGAATTATTAACGTCAAATTGTCAACACGACATCGCTTTCGTAGAGTAAAATTCAAGAATGATCGGAAGAATATTTCCATGAAAAGATATCTTTGGATGAAACGCAAATATCAAGGATATTCTACTAATTTCATGGAGTATAGAAGTCAAAGTTTTAACCAACCGGGTATAATAAAGAATGGAATAACAAAAGAAATCACCATGCATGCAGATTTGATGACAAAGTTATTCCAATGTAATAATAATAACGGAACCAGTCGTGAAATTCACACCGACAGGATGTTCCAATGAATAATAAAGATGGAACTGCATCGGTGTAAAACACACGAGATAGGATATTCCAACAGAATGATAAAGCGGAACCAGTGTCGCAGGTGTAAAACACATGCATGAGGATGTTCCAATGAATAATAATAAAAAACGGAACAGTCCTGTAAAACACATGTATGTGATGTTCAAATGTAATAATAGAAGAATGTCACCAAGTATAGGTTAAACCACGATACAAAAGTTATTCCAATGTAATAATAAGCAATGGAATAACATAAGGATTTCACCAATATATAGGGTATGCCGCAGATACAAAAGTTATGTATAGGGTATGCCACTTTTTACAAAAGTTATTCCAATGTAATAATAAGTGAATGGAATAATGTAAGTTCTCTTCAAGAAGAAAGAATAACACCCTTACCGTAAAAAAGAACCTGAATATAGAAGTAGTGAAGTAGCGAATACTCTTCTTCTTTCTATAATTTTCTCTCTATAGCTTCTCTATAATTTAATTCTCAGTAGTTTCAATGAATTCGTAAGAAAATAATGAAGGAATGAGCTTCTATTTATAGGAAAATGGAATGCATAAGAATTAATCCATGAACGGTCCAGATTGATTTACTTTAATCGACGATTTATTCCATATTTAAAGAAAAATCTTTTAAATAAAATATAATATATTCTATTTATATAAAAACATTTTACTATGCAAACACTATGCAATACTATGCAAAACACTATGCAAAACATTATGCAACACTATGCATAATAAAATATAATATATTCTATTTATGTAATAACTTTAATAAAGTATTCTATTTTATATAAAAGATGTTTCGCATTTTATTACGTTAATAATACGTAATAAAACAAAACGTCATTATCGCTATAATAATTCATATTATTAATCGACAATAATGGAATCAAACCGAGTGACTTCTCACATAAGCATCAATAATCAATACCGTGTGCTACTATGCAACCACACGTGACATCGCATTTTTTACTACCGAAAGTAGTTCAACAAGAACTACCAGTAAAACTTCCGCCGTTATTTCAATAAAATATTTTTGTCGTTTTCTCAATCCAATAATTACATTGCTGGGGTCCACAATGATTGAATTGTTATCGAATATTCCTCGCTAAACCGAATATTCCCCACCAATCGAATATAATATAACCACTTGCATACTTTGCAAAATTTATAAATACTACCCACAACTATAATATTATCTTAAATTCACACCATAATATTAAAAATTATTTCAACAAAATTTAAATCTTTATTGATAAAACTGGGTCTCACAATCTCCTTCCTTATGAAATTTAAGCCCTCGAAATTGGGTGCGACTGGTATGATAAAGAGGTGAGGATACCTTGAATACCTTTATCGTTGAAAATATTAAGTTCATCTTTGCAATCCTACCAAAGATATTCATTAACAATTCATCTTTGCACTACTGAGCCAAAGATATTTATTAATAATTCATCTTTGCACTACTGAGCCAAAGATATATAATCGTAAAACCAATAATCTCGAGACTCGACTTAATAAGATTACAACCATGAATTATCCATGCACTCATTGGCTAAGGATATTCGTGTTTTCAATTACTGGCCATGATTATACCGAATAATCCGTGGTCATAATCATACCAAGTCTATCAATGCACTACTACTAAAGATGACTTTTACCACATCCATGAATTAATATTTCATTCTTTGAGACTCAAATTTCAATAATTAATCCATATCATCGAATCATCCACGCACTACGGTGCCGAGGATATTCATTAAGTATCACGACCACGAATTATCCATGCACTACGGCCAAAGATAATCGTGTATTCATTAGTATCACGACCATGAATTATCCATGCACTACTACCAAAGATAATCGTGTATTCATTAAGTATCACGACCACAAATTATCCATGCACTACTACCAAAGATAATCGTGTATTCATTAAGTATCACGACCACAAATTATCCATTACATCTACTACCAAAGATAATTGTGTATTCATTAATATCACGACCACAAATTATCCATGCACTACTACCAAAGATAATTGTGTATTCATTAGTATCACGACCACAAATTATCCATGCACTACTACCAAAGATAATTGTGTATTCATTAATATCGCGACCACAAATTATCCATGCACTACTACCAAAGATAATTGTGTATTCATTGTTGATGAATATCTGTTGCTCAGAATGCAAAGATGACTGTTGTTGAATATCTTTGCATCTGTAGTGCAAAGATGAATTATTGATGAATATCTTTGGCTTGTAATGCAAAGATGACCCGTTGTTGAATATCTTTGCTTTGTAGTGTAAAGATGAAGCTGTTGATGAATATCTTTGGCCCGTGGTGCAAAAAGATGAATTTATTAGTATGATTATGAGCAGAAGCGTGATTTGGTATAACCATGATCTTTGATGTTTCGTGCGTAAAGACAAGTGATGAAAATTATCTTTGTCTTGGATGAGGAAAGAATTTAGAACTACAATTACGATTATGAGTTATACACGTGATTGTGGATGAGAATTGTTGATTGATGTTACGAGGATAAAACATTGTTGGTGGATTTTAACATGGAGAAGACAATAGACTTTATAGTCTATTCGACTCTTCTAATGGATTCGCTTCATTCACGCAACTATGGTTGAAAAGTTTTATCATCTCTTTGTAAGACCCCGAAATTCTTTTTAAATAAAAGGAATTTCCTTTATTTATTATTTTGAAATAGTAAGGGTTGATTTGATTAATGTGGATAGTTAAGGGTTAAATACTTAAATATTTCAAAATAAGCAAGTGGTTATAAAATATTCATTGTTGTTGACGGGGAATATTCGTTTGGTCGTGGAATATTCTGCATTGTCGGGAATATTAAATATTTATTGCAAGTAAAGAAATGCGTGTGTGGGCCCCATGAAAGCGATTGGATGAAGAAAACGACAAATATAAGTTGTTTTTAAAAAGCGGCGTAGTTGTTACTGATTATCATTGTTGGAATACCCGGTGGTTAAAACACACTAATATCTGGCGTTGTTGAAGCGAAGACACCAGTATTGCACCAATTATTGATTCTTACGTAAGAAGGCACTACTCAATAATGGTTACTGAATTCTTATTCAAATATTTTATTGAGTTAATAATTCTTTGCGTTGATATTTTATATTCTTTGTTGTTTCAATAATTGTCATTACATAGTATTTTTCATTATCGAAGCAATAATTCATATTATCTGAATAATATTATTAGATAACATTATTGGCAATGTCTAGAAAGTTACATCTAAGGAGAGGTTTGGTCATCTAATGCGGCAAACCAGAAGAAGAAATTCTTATCGGAAAGCCCCCTCTTCCAGAAGGCGCACGGTTGTCAATATTGTGATTACGTAATATTATTTGTGAATAATTAATTATTGATTTATACGATGAGGAAAATATTGATTTTATGTGGATATAGATGGAGAAAATTTTTAAAATGACAATTGTTGAAAATTAATATTTTATCTTTTACGATAAAATAATTCATTTAAATATATTATTTTAATAATATATTAACGGTGATATTTTTACAATGAATGTGGGATATATGAGTATATGAGGAGGAAGAGTATTTTTGTGGCATTAAATGTTTAACACATGTTTTGTGTGTTGGTGGACACAATTATTGATAGAAATTTGATTATAGCTTGTAAAATCACCCGTTTGTGGATTTGGTCAATTTCTATTTGGAATTTGGAAAACTTTCTTCTCCGCAAAGTTGTAGAGAATTGAATTTCCTATAAAAACTCATGAGATTGAATTTTTACGATGAAAGGGCTATTTATTATGAATTATTGAAGTTAGAAGTTCAAATAATTGATTTTGGGAGTTTAAATTATTTTGTTAAGAAAAACGTTTTTTTGTATTTTTTTGGACATCATTAACATGTGTGGCTGGTGTTTTGACCAAAAGGTGGGCTAAGGAAAATTTGTATAATTATATTAATATTATATTAAATTTTACGCTTTGGTGTTCTAAGCATTTTCCTATAAATAGGGTGCTTGGGTTAGAATTGAAAATCACACCGTAAACTGAAGTTTTCTCTATTTCTCTCTCGATATTTTGAGCGTATTCTTGTGAGTATTTTGAGTATACTTTGAGTATTGATATACGGTGCAAGTTCATTCGCCGTTATTCCATCGGAAATCTCCGCTCTTCGAGGTAAGGGATATTTTTTTTTTCAGTAATGATATTATTTCTTCAATATCATTATCTTTGAAATGTTGATCTGAAGTTTTTATCAAATTTGGAACTTTTTCATGTCGGGGTTACTATTCATGTGGTTCTTATTCATGAGTTACTATTCACGATTCTTATTCACGAGTATTATTATTATGGCGTGAAGATGTTTTTGTGGAATTTCTATCTTTTGGTGTCTGAGTTACTATTCACGATACTAAGACTATTCACGATATCTGACTATTCACGATATCGGACTATTCATAGAAAAATAAAATTTTTCCTTTTTGTCCAAAATATCTATTCGGATACTAACTCGATTGTATCCATGTTTTGATCATTCTTGAATTTTACACCACTATGATTATTTTTGAGGTATTTTGGACATGGATAAAACCAAGTACTTAATCCTTAATCCTTAATCCTTGTCATTTTGTTTCTTTGGATTCGTTTCTTTAAAAAAAAAAATATTTTACATCATCCTCGGTCTTAAATGATGATATTATGGAATATCTTTGGCTGTAGTGCAAAAGATGAATGATTTCTTAAGAATATCTTTGGCTGTAGTGCAAAAAGATGAATGATTTCTGAAGAATATCTTTGGCTGTAGTGCAAAGATGAGCAGTGTTTAAATGAACATGACCCGGTGATGAATATCTTTGGCTCAGAGTGTAAAAGATGAATATTTGATTCAGATGTATATTGATTGATGTTACTGGGGGATAAAAGATAGAGCGATGAACTTTTAAATTCATACATAGAAGTTAGTAGTTTGCATTCTCTACTTAACTCTTCTAATGAATTATTATTTCAGCTGCTGAATATTGATTTAAAATTTGTTGTCTATTGTATTCTATTATATTTTTCCTGTTGAAGACTAACGATAATTTGTTGTATATTATCTTAGTCATAATATTCTTTATCGAAGCTAGTTGAGCTCACCCTTTTCCTTTTTGTTCCATTTTTCTCAGGAGGCGAGAATATAGCGAGTACGAGTCGGGGTATGGAATGAAGGTTTTAGAAAGGATTGTTTAGTAGTCCTCACCATTTTTGTAAATTAATGTATCAATAAATGTGATGAGGATTTATTTGAGTATAGATATTGTCTAGAAGATAATATTTGTATTCAAACTCACAGTTTTACTGTTGTAATAATAAAGTTGTAGTTGTTTCTCTACCATGTATTGACAACTCAGAATAGGTGATGTATACCTATTTTGGGGGCGTCACATCTACCATATGTTCTAAATCTCTGATTTATTACTGATGAAGACTATTGATAATTTATTTATCTTTAGTCATAATATTCTTTACTGAGCTAGTTGTGTTCACCCTTTTGTTTCACAATTCTTTTCGTGAAATAAAAGTGTAGAATTTGGGTCGAGCGGGGATAGCGAGGAATAGAGTGGTGGTCTATAGATGTTGAGGTGAGGTGAATTTAACTTGGAAGGGTGTTTTGTCACTATCATACAAGATGTCTAATGACATACAACCTCGTGTTATCATAAGACATGGTTGTGCTCATCCACTCATTCGAGTATATTTACAAGCACTACCTATATAATCTTGGTGTTTGTTTGGAGTATAATACCCAATTAGAGGCGGTGGAGATAATGATATGTCAAGAGAAGACTCACCATTGGGAAGAATATGATAGTAATCTTCTCGTTTTTCTTTGGGGTTTATCATTCAACCAAGGATAATTCTCGTGGCCATATGATATCTACCATAACCTAAAAGCATGGCCTCCCATGTATGAAGGTTTCCTTGAGCACTTCCCAAAGATTCTAATTTCTAAAAGCAGGTTTTTGACTATACCTTTATGTAAGGTGTCATTGTGACGTACAGTTGGTATATATATTTTGTATCCAAACTCACAAGATATATGTGTTGATTTTGTATTTTGCACGACAATTATTGTAATAAAGTTGTAGTTGTTTTTCGTACCATATATTTGGCGACTCGAGAATGGGTTGGATGGAATGGACCTATTTTGGGGTCGTTACATTTGGTATCGAGCTTAGGGATATGATCTCCGGCGGAGATCGGGGAATAGAACTAGAGGGAGAGATGAGTAAATCCTTCGTTAAGTGTGTCCTACCTAAGCTTATTTGTTGGTCGGTCATAATATCGAGATATTATGTGATATGTTAATTTGCTCAATTAACCTTTGTTTTGAAGTGTGATTCTAGAATGACATCCAAAAATACAGGAGATGAAAGCAATGGAGAAATCATGATGACCGGGAGATAGAATTTGAAATGAAAACAAGGTATTCTCAACTCTTTGAAATAATACAGTACGTAAATTCGGGACGAAATTTCATAAGGAGGGAGATTGTAAGACCGAATTTTATGAAATAAAAGTATTCAATTTTTCTATTCAGGTAAATGGTTAAATTGATAAAAGTTAAAGTTAAGGGTGATATATGAAATTTTTTTTTTTTCAAAATACGCAAGTGGGGGTATAAAGTATTCATTATTGTTCGGGGAATATTCGTTTGGTCGTGGAATATTCTTTACGTCCGGGGAATATTAAATGCGAATGGTATGACCATTTGTGGGCCCCATAACGAATAAATGCGGATGAAGAAAGCGACAAAATTTGAGTTTTTATAAATAACGGCGTAGTTATTCACGAATTAACATCTTGTTGGAATACCCGGTTGGTAAAATAAAGTAATACGCGTTGTTGCACAAGAAGCACTTACGCAGATTATTACAGATTTTTGAATTATTGATCCTTACGTAAGAAGGCACTACTCAATAATTTTCACATGAAGTTCTATTATTCAATATTTTATTTTATTGATTCAATAATTCTTTGCGTTAATATTTTATATTATTGTTGTTCAATAATTGTCACGCACATTATCTCCATTATCGGATCAATAATTCATATTATTTAAATAATATTATTAGATAGCATTATTGGCAATGTCTAGAAAGTTACATCAAGGAGAGGTTTGGTCACCTAATCAAGCGCCAAGAAGGAGAAATCCTTATCGGAAGCCCCTATTTCACAGGAACCGCACGGTTGTCATTATTGTGATTCTATAATATTATTTATGAATAATTAATTATTGATTTATATGATAAGGAAATATTTATTTGATGTGGATATAAATGATGGATTTATTTATGTGGTTATAAATGAAGGAATTAATGTTGAGGTATTTTATCGGTATTTTGCCGGATTGGAGGTATTAAAAGATCAAATCGGTGTTTCTTAACTTTATTATGTGAGTTATAATTTTTAATCTGTAGTTGGATCGTTGGGATTTTTGGATATGTTATACATATATAAGTTGAGTATATGTTCACAAATTTTGAACCGATTAAAATGAACGATAATTTGTTATGAATTTTAAGAGGTGACTGATTGTAAATTAGGTTATAAATGATTTTGGTGGAAAATTCTAGAATTGGTGGGCCCCACTTTTGGTTGGTGAGAAATGTGCCCAATTGAATTTTAAAATGTGGTGGGTGGGAATAGTAGCAAGTAAAGCCATCGAGGTCATGGAGTTAAGTCTGCTTCGGCGTGCTAACATTTTCCTATAAATAGAGGGCTAAGTTAGAATTGAAAATCACATCAGAAATAAGTTTTCTCTCTTTCTCTCTCTATATTATCGAGCGTATTCTTGTGAATATTTTGAGTACACTTTGAGTATTGTTAGGCGGTGCAAGTTCCCTTCAAAGACTTATATCCGTGTTTCAACTAGAAGTCATGTCTTTCGAGGTAAGGGATGTTATTTTCTTCTCGGATGATATTATTTCTTCAATATCATTATCTTTGAAATATTGGTTGGAATTTTTATCAAATTTGGAACTTTTTTCATGTCGGGGTTACTATTCATGAGTTCTTATTCACGACGAAGTTAGTTACTTATTCATGAGTTACTATTCACGAAGTTGTTTTATTCACGAGTACTATTCATGAAGCGTGAAGATGTTTTTTTGTGGAATTTCTATCTTTTGGTATCTGAGTTACTATTCACGATATTTACTTATTATTCACGATTTTTTTTAAGACTATTCACGAATACTAAGACTATTCATTGTAAAAATGAAAATTTTTCTTTTCGTCTAAAATATCTATTTTTTGGATACTAGCTTTGAGAATATCCATGTTTTGATCATTCTTTAAATTTTACACCACTATGATTATTTTTGAGGTATTTTTGGACGTGGATAAAACCAATGCAAAGATGAATGATTTCGAAGAATATCTTTGGCAGTAGTAAGGCTGAAGATGAACAGTGTGTTTAAATGAACATGATTAATTGATGAATATCTTTTAACCATGTCTGAAGGTGAAAGATGTGCAAAGATGAATTATTGATGAATATCTTTTGCTCGTAATGCAAAGATGACTGTTGTTGAATATCTTTGGCCATTGAGTGGCTGTAAAGATGAATTGTTGATGAATATCTTTTGATTTCGTAATGCAAAGATGATGTTGTTGTTGAATATCTTTAAAATTATCTTTGTCTTAGTGCAAAGATGAATTGTTGATGAATATCTTTTGCTCAGTAATGCAAATGACGACATTGTTGAATATCTTTTGTTTGTAGCAAAGATGAATTATTGATGAATATCTTTGGCTTGTAATGCAAAGATGACCCGTTGTTGAATATCTTTAGCTTTGTAGTGTAAAGATGAAGCTATTGATGAATATCTTTATCTTTGGCCCGTGGTGCAAAGATGAATTTATTAGTATGATTATGAGCAGAACTGTGATTTGGTATAACCATGATCTTTGATGTTTCGGTAAAGACAAGTGATGAAAATTATCTTTGTCTTGGATGAGGAAAGGAATTTAGAACTACAATTACGATTATGAGTTATACACGTGATTGTGGGATGTGAATTGTTGATTGATGTTACGAGGATAAAACATTGTTGGTGGATTTTTAACATGGAAGAAGACAATAGACTTTATAGTCTATTTGACTCTTCTAATGGATCGCTTCATTCCGGCTGCAACTATGGTTGAAAAGTTTTATCATCTACCATCTAATTTCTAAATCTTGACGATTTATTCGATGAAGACTATTGATAATTTATTTATCTTTAGTCATAATATTCTTTATTGAAGCTAGTTGTGCTCACCCTTTTGTTTCACAATTCTTTTTAGTGAAATAAAAGTGTATGTCGAGCTTGGGATCGACGGGGATAGCGAGGAATAGAAGTGGTGGAGACATAGATGTTGAGGGTGAGGTGAATTTAACTTGGAAGGGTGTTTTGTCACTATCATACAAGATGTCTAATGACATACAACCTCGTGTTATCATAAGACATGGTTGTGCTCATCCACTTGCCGAGTATATTTACAAGCACTACCTATATAATCTTGGTGTTTGTTTGGAGTATAATTTTAAATAAAAAGGAATTTCCTTTATTTATTATTTTGAAATAAGTAAGGGTTGATTTGATTAATGTGGATAGTTAGGGTTAAATACGCAAATATTTCAAAATAAGCAAGTGGTTATAAAATATTCATTATCGTTGGGAATATTCGCTTGGTCGTGGAATATTCAGATCGTTTGGGAATATTCGCATTTACAGCCAAGCAGCCCAATGTGGGCCCCATAACGGAAAGCGATTGGATGAAGAAAACGACAAATATAAGTTTTTAAATAACTACAGAAGTTGTTACAAGCTATATCATCGTTGAATACCTATGGTTAAAAACACTAATACGCTGTTAAAAACAAGAAGATACCAGATTGCACCAATTATTGATTCTTACGTAAGAAGGCACTACTCAATAATGGTTACAAAGAATTATCGCTCAAAGATTTTATCGAGTTAATAATTGTCGCGTTGATATTTTATATTGTCATTGTTTTTCAATAATTGTCATTACACAAGATTTTTTCATTATCGAAGCAATAATTCATATTATATCTAATAATATTATTAGATAACATTATTGGCAATGTCTAGAAAGTTCTGCTCTAAGGAGAGGTTTGGTCACCTAATCAGCGCGCCAAGAAGAAGAAATTTTATCGAAAGCCCTCTTTCCCGGAACCGCCTCGTCACAATATTGTGATTCTCGTAATATTATTTGTGAATAATTAATTATTGATTTATATGATGAGGAAAATATTGATTTTATGTGGATATAGATGGAGAAAATTTTTAAAATGACAATTGTTGAAAATTAAAATTTTATCTTTTTCTCGATAAAATAATTCATTTAAATATATTATTTTAATAATATATTAATGGTGATATTTTTACAACGAATGTGGGATATATGAGTATACGAGGAGGAAGAGTATTTTTGTTGCAATAAATGTTTAAAACATGTTAAACATGCTCATGGACCCCATTTATCGATCAAATTTGATTATAAATGTAAAATCGCCCGCTTGTGGATTTCTTTGGCCAATTTCTATTTGGAATTTGGAAAACTTTCTTCGCAAAGTTGTAGAGAATTGAATTTCCTATAAAAACTCGCGAGATTCGAATTTTCTGATGAAAGGGCTATTTATTATGAATTATTGAAGTTCAAGTTCAAATAATTAATTTTTGGAAGTTTTAATTATTTTATTTAAGAAAACGTTTTTTTTTGTTTTCCCACATGTGAGTCAATGTGTGAAATGAATTCAATTGATTCTAAGGTGGGAATTGAATTTATTTATATATATTATTATTTTATTAAATTTTTTGCTTTTTGGTGTTCTAAAGATTTTCCTATAAATAGGTGCTTAGGTTAGAATTGAAAATCACACCGTAAAATCAAGTTTTTTCTCATCTATATTATCGAGTTTATTCTTGTGAGTATTTTGAGTATACTTTGAGTATTGCTATATTGTGCAAGTTCCTTCAAAGACTATATCCTGATTCAAATTGTAAGATCGATCTTTCGAGGTAAGTGGATATTTTTTTTTTTCAGAATGATATTATTTCTTCAATATCATTATATCAAATGTTGATCCAAGTTTTTATCAAATTTGGAACTTTTTCATGCTGGGGTTACTATTCATGGGTTACTATTCATTAGTTACTATTCACGAAGTTACTATTCATGAAGTTACTATTCACGAAGTTACTATTATTCATTTAGTACTATTCAAGTAAGCGTGAAGATGTTTTTTTGTGGAATTTCTATCTTTTGGTGTCTGAGTTACTATTCACGACGATCAAGACTATTCACGATACTGCAAGACTATTCACGATACAAGACTATTCAATTAAAAATAAAATTTCTTCTTTTCGTCCAAAATATCTATTCTCGGATACTAAACTCGATCAGATCCATGTTTTGATCATTCTCGAATTTTACACCACTATGATTATTTTTGAGGTATTTTTGGACGTGGATAAAACCAAGTACTAATCCTTAATCCTTAATCCTTGTCATTTTGTTTCAATCGATTCGCTTTTTAAAAAATATTTTCATCATCCTCGCCTTAAATGATGATATTATGGAATATCTTTGGCCTCAGAAGCAAAAGATGAATGATTTTAAGAATATCTTCGGCCCAGAATGCAAAGATGAATGATTTCAAGAATATCTTTCGCCCAGAGGCAAAGATGAACAGTGTTTAAATGAATACGATTAATCGATGAATATCTTCGCCAGAAAGAGCAAAAAGATGAATATTTGATTCCAGATGTATATCGATTGATGTTACAGGATAAAAGATAGACGATGAACTTTTAAATTCATACATGTAAGATAGTAGTTTGCATTCTCTACTTAACTCTTCTAATGAATTATTATTTCACCGTAATATTGATTTAAAATTTGTTGTCTATCAGATTCTATTATATTTTTCCTCGTCAAGACTAACGATAATTTGTCAGATATTATCTTAGTCATAATATTCTTTATCGAGCTAGTTGAGCTCACCCTTTTCCTTTTTGTTCCATTTTTCTCGTGAGGCTAGAATATAATGAAAGATTTAGCCTGGGTAATGGAATGAAGGTTTTAGAAAGGATTGTTTAGTAGTCCTCACCATTTTGTAAAATAATGTATCAATAAATGTGATGAGGATTTATTTGAGTATAGATATTGTCTGTAAGATAATATTTGTATTCAAACTCACGCTTTACATCGTTGTAATAATAAAGTTGTAGTCAAATAAGTTTGCACTACGTATTCGACAACTCGTAATGGGTGATGTATACCTATTTTGGGGGGCCACATGTGCATGGTATCGTAGCTTAGGATACGATCTCCAAGCTGAGATCGGGAATAGAACCAGAGGGGAGAGACGAAAATCCTTCGCTAAAGGTGTCCTACCTAAGCTTATTTGTTAGTTGGTCAAGATATAGGATATTATGTGATATATTGATTTTTAATTAACCCTTGTTTTTTACGACAAGATTTGAGAATGTCGATCGAGAATATTAACAATGGAAATGAGACCGTGGAGACGCTCAGACTCACCAACGAGGAGAACGTGCAACAGTCGGGCAATGTTCCTCCCGTGAACAACACCATCGAAAGCAGATGATGAACGAGGGATGTTTAGAAGTTTTTGCATAGCTCATGCAAAATCGCATTTAGGAGACTCGTGTTCAAAATATGTGAGGAAATGATGATAAGAATTACGGGTTGTCACAAACCAAGCAGCTCAAAGAGTCGGGACCACCGTAATTTAAGGGAAAGCCGATCCGATCACGGCGGAAACATGGGTCAAACAAATTACCAAGATATTCGATGTCTTGGGATGCACGGAGGAACAGAAGGTTCCATTCGCCACCTTTATGTTCCGTATGGGAGGCGTATCATCGGTGGGAGTCTGAAGTTGCACTCCATCCAAACCGCACTCAAGATGTCTCGGGAGACGCTTTCAGAGCTATTTAATGACAAATACTTTCCCGAAAGTGTTCGCTATACGAAGGAAGTGGAGTTCATCGATTGGAACAAAACAATACGATTTGTCTCAAAGACGAGGCAAAGTTTGCAGAGTTATCCGTGTTTCAGACCTCATTTGGTGGAGAATGAGGAACGATGACGCGGATGTTTCTTAGAGGTTTGAAACCCCAAGATACGCCAAGATCTCATTTCTCATAAATTTTCTTTATTCAGATGTTGTAAACAGGCTCAATTATTAGAGCGAGATAACGAGTACGGCCAACCGAGGGACCACAACCCAGATCGCATGTAGTAGATAAGTAGCCAATGTAATAATGATAACCTCATGAGAAAGAAACAGACGGACAAAATGGTAACCACCGTGGTAATCATGGCCATGAAAATAGAAGAAGCGAAAGTCGAGAGGAGATTTTAAAAGAGGAGATTTAACAACTAACTATGTGAAGATGATAAAGGTTAAGCAAAGAATCGGTTCTAAGGGAGGAGAACCACCACCCATTATATGCTACAAATGCGAAAAGAGGGACATATCACCAAACCGCCCACAACAGCTCAAGGTATGCTATAATTGTGGAAAGGAAGGACATATCGCCGAGATCAGACAAAGAATAAACCTAGTTCAATGGGACGGTGACTCAAAAGATCGTTCCGTAAAAGTCAAAGTCAACGATTCCGGAAGAGCGTTTGTCAGGATCGGTCATAATGCGAGGAACCCAAACGAGGTGATCACGGTAAGCTATTTATAAATTCTTTCAAGTTTATACCTTACTTGATACCGGCATACCCATTCATTTATCTCTCCGCATGTGCTCAACGCTTAAACTCGACCGAGAAATTAGACTTTGACCTATCTGTGGAAACTCCGCTAGAGAAACTTTCATCACATCCAATCGCTTATAAATCTTGTTTGATTCAAGTTGGCACCATTACCTTACCCGCTGATTTTATCTCTTTAAAGATACTTGCTTTTGATGTGATTTTAGGATTGATTGGTTAACTACTCATCATGCCAAAATTGATTGTTTTCGTAAGGTGTTAGTTTTCATATTCCTAACCAACCCGTTGTATTTAATTCAAGCAACTAAACCATTAAAATCAATCATCATCATATCTAATCATAAAGCTATTCGCTTATTAAAAAACTGATGTCAAGCTTTCTTAGCCCATGTTATGGATTTGAATAAAGACACGCCAAATTTGAATAATATTCCCGTTGTTATCGACTTTTCCGACGATTTTTCAAGAACTTCCTGCCTACCCCGTAACGTGAAGTCAATTCTTTATTGATCTTGAACCCGCACAAAGCCCATTTCTAAAACCCCATATCGAATGGCTCCTATTGAACTTCAGAGTTAAAGGTCCAACTACGTGAATTGTTGGACATCGGTTTCATTGGCCCCAAGACATCTCCTCGGGGTGCTCCTGCTTTATTCAGAAAGAAGAAAGACGGAGTATGCGATTTCAGATCGACTATCGGAATCGAACCATGTCACCATCAAGAATAGTATCCTCACCTCGTATTGATGACTTGTTCGACCAAATGTAAGGGCACAATTTTTCAAAATCGATCTTCGCTCGATATCATCACCAAGATTAGAATCGAGGATATTCCAAAGACCGCTTTTCGTAACTCCCCAGATGGGCATTATGAATTCTTAGTCATGTCTTTTTGACTAACTAATGCTCCTCATGGCTTTCATGGATATGATGAACCGAGTATTCAAGGAATATTTCGATCAATTCGTTGTTTGTTTTTATTGATGACATCCTCATATATTCCAAAAGTCGGAAGATCATGAGCACCATTTGAAGTCGGTACTCCAAAGGCTTCGTGAAAACCAACTATATGCCAAATTGAAGAAATGCGAGTTCGCTTCGAGGAAGTAGCATTCCTTGGGCACGTGGTGTCAAACATGGAGTATCCGCTGATCCCGCCAAGATCAAGCAATACAAAGTTGGGAGCAACCAAGTCTGGATCAAGACGTAGTTTTTTGGGCTTACCGGTTATTATCGGAGATTCGTGGAAGGGTTTTCTAATCGCTACTCCATTAACTCGCCTAACTCCTAAGGATACAAAATTGCTTGGAGCGAAGAATGCGAGAAAAGTTTCCAAGAGCTTAAGAGAGACTTATTTCTAAGACTGCTCTAACAATACCATCCGTCTTGGATGGATTTGTTATCTACGCCGATGCTTCGTGCAAAGGGTTAGGATGTGTTCTCATGCAACGGGGAAAGTCATAGCCTATGCCTCGCGACAACTTAAAGAGTATGAGAGGAATTATCCTACCATGATCTAGAGTCAGCAGCAAAATGTTGCGCTTAAAGATATGGAGGCACTATCTATATGGGGAGAAAGTGGAGATATATTCGCACCATAAAAGCCTTAAATATTTCTTCACACTAAAAAGAACTCAACACGCGGCAATGACGCTGGCTCGAGCTATTGAAAGACTACCACCACACTATTCAATACCATCCCGTAAAGTTTAACGTGGTAGCCGACGATCGAGTAGAAGATCATACGCGGAACGAAAAGCGATGATGTCAAGTATACGACAGAGCCAACTTTAATAGAAAAAGTTAAGGTCGCTTTCAAGCCACCGAATCTTGAAATGATGCGTATGAAGAAGAAAGTACAAGAAGGAGCTATTCCTAAGCTTAGAATCGATGAAGAAGGAATACTTCGAGTCCACTCTAGACTTTCAGGTTCCTAACGACTGATTTGAAGTACAAGATTACGATGGAGGCACACAATACGCCATTTGCAATCCATCCTCGAAGTACTAAAATGTATCGTGATCTTCACATACATTTTGGTGGAACAATACGAAGAGAGAGATTGCAAAGTTTATCTCGATGTGTTTAACTTGCCAACGTAGTAAAGGCGAGCATCTGTGTACCTAAGGGTCCGCTGCAGAACCACTTGAGATTCCGGAATGGAAGTGGGGAACACATTACTATGGATTTCGTTACGGGTCTTCCTACGCTTTTTCAAGGCATCAATGCTATTTGGGTTATTGTTGATAGATTAACCAAGTCCGCTTCATTTTTGCCGACACGGAGACTTATTCCTCGAACGCCTTGCTAGTATGACGTTGAATGAGATTGTGAGGTTGTATGGCATGCCTCAGATCCATAGTTTCGGATCGTGACCCAAGATTCACTTCAAGATTTTGGGTTAGCTTTGCAAAAAGCTATGGGCACGGATTTTGCGATTTAGTTTAAGATACCATCCCCAAACCGGACGGACAATCGAGAGGACTATTCAAACTCTCAAGATCTATTAAGACTCGTGGTCCTAGACTTCAAGGGTAGTTGGGATAAGTATTTACCATCGTGGAATTCTCCTACAACAAAAAGCTTATCGTGCAAGTATAGTGTGGCTCCATTCAAGCATTATATGGACGAAAAATGTCGTTCTCCAATATGTTGGGATGAGGTGGGTGAAGCAACATTGTTGGGACCCGAAGTTAGTACGTATGACTCACCGAAAAGATCCAAATGATTCGACAACGATACAAACCAAGACAAGATCGACAAAAGAGTTATGCGGATCTTCATCGAAAAGGACGTGGAATTTAATGTAGGGATCATGTATTGTCATGAAGTGTTTCCATGGAAGGGAGTTACAAGATTTGGGAAGAGAGGAAAGCTCAATCCACGCATTTATCGTCCATTTCAAATTCTCGACCGAGTAGGAAATGTAGCCTATAGACTTGCAAGCACTACTCCGAGTATGTCTCGTGTTCATAATGTGTTTCACATATCCGCATTTCAGAATATGTGAAAGACCCAACCACGTTATCGAAGTTAGAACCCGGACGAGATAGTACCAAGACTTAACGATGAGGAGGTACCACAAGATCTTGGATAGAAGGAGCATGTCCCACGCAACAAAAAGTCATACCACAAGTTAAAGTTTTGTGGAGGAATCATGCTATAGAGGAAATGACCGGGAATTGAAACTAAATGAAAGCGAGGTATCCTCACCTTTTCAAACACTGTGTACGCACGCCAATTTCGAGGACTAAATTTCATAAGGAGGGAGGTCAGAAGACCTCAAATTTTTTTAAATAAAAAGGAATTTCCTTTATTTATTATTTTGAAATAGTAAGGGTTGATTTGATTAATGTGGATAGTTAAGGGTTAAATACGCAAATATTTCAAAATAAGCAAGTGGTTATAAAATATTCATTATCGTTTGGGAATATTCGTTGGTCGTGGAATATTCGCATCGCTTTGGAATATTCGCATTTACGACAAGCTAAAATGCCATGTGGGCCCCATAACTGAAAGTTTATTGGATGAAGAAAACGACAAATATAAGTTGTTTTTAAATAACTACAGTAGTTGTTATCAAGTAATATCATTGAATACCCTATGGTTAAAACACACTAATACGCCGTTGTCGAACAAGAAGATACCAGATTGCACCAATTATTGATTCTTACGTAAGAAGGCACTACTCAATAATGGTTACAGAATTATCGCTCAAAGATTTTATCGAGTTAATAATTGTCATATTGATATTTTATATTGTCGTTGTTTCAATAATTGTCATTACACAAGATTTTTCATTATCAAGCAATAATTCATATTATCTCGAATAATATTATTAGATAACATTATTGGCAATGTCTAGAAAGTTCGCCTAAGGAGAGGTTTGGTCACCTAATCGCGCCCAAAGAAGAAGAAATTTTATCGAAAGCCCCTCTTTCCTGAAACCGCCCGTCACACAATATCAGGATTCTCGTAATATTATTTGTGAATAATTAATTATTGATTTATATGATGAGGAAAATATTGATTTTATGTGGATATAGATGGAGAAAATTTTTAAATGACAATTGTTGAAAATTAAAATTTTATCTTTTTTCGATAAAATAATTCATTTAAATATATTATTTTAATAATATATTAATAATGGTGATATTTTTACAACGAATGTGGGATATATGAGTATACGAGGAGGAAGAGTATTTTTGTTGCAATAAATGTTTAAAACATGTTAAACATGCTCTATGGACCCCATTTATCGATCGAAATTTGATTATAAATTGTAAAATCGCCCGCTTGTGGATTTTTTGGCCAATTTCTATTTGGAATTTGGAAAACTTTCTTCGCAAAGTTGTAGAGAATTGAATTTCCTATAAAAACTCGCGAGATTCGAATTTTCTGATGAAAGGGCTATTTATTATGAATTATTGAAGTTCAAGTTCAAATAATTAATTTTTGAAGTTTTAAATATTTTATTTAAGAAAAACGTTTTTTTGCAATCCCACAGGTGATACAAATGGTGATGATGAATTCAATTGGTCTAAGGTGGAATTTGAATTTAATAATTATATATAATATTTTATTAAATTTTTCGCTTTGGTGTTCTAAGCATTTTCCTATAAATAAATAGGTGCTTAGGTTAGAATTGAAAATCACACCGTAAATCAAGTTTTTCTCTATATTATCGAGTTTATTCTTGTGAGTATTTTGAGTATACTTTGAGTATTCATATACGGCAAGTTCCTTCAAAGACTATACCCTGATTTCAACTTGTAAGATCGATCTTTCGAGGTAAGTGGATATTATTTTTTTTTCAGAATGATATTATTTCTTCAATATCATTATGTCAAATGTTGATCCAAGTTTTTATCAAATTTGGAACTTTTTCATGCTCTGGGGTTACTTATTCATGGGTTACTATTCATGAGTTACTATTCACGAAGTTACTATTCATGAAGTTACTATTCACGAAGTTACTATTCACGTAGTACTATTCATTAAGCGTGAAGATGTTTTTTGTGGAATTTCTATCTTTTGGTGTCTGAGTTACTATTCACGATACTAAGACTATTCACGATACTAAGACTATTCACGATACTACACTATTCAATTTAAAAATAAAATTTCTTCTTTTCGTCCAAAATATCTATTCGGATACTAACTCGATCAGATCCATGTTTTGATCATTCTCGAATTTTACACCACTATGATTATTTTTGAGGTATTTTGGACATGGATAAAACCAAGTACTAATCCTTAATCCTTAATCCTTGTCATTTTGTTTCATCGGATTCGCTTTTTTAAAAAAAAATATATTTTCATCATCCTCGCCTTAAATGATGATATTATGGAATATCTTTGGCCTCAGAAGTGCAAAGATGAATGATTTCTTAAGAATATCTTTGGCCCAGTAGCAAAAAGATGAATGATTTTCAAGAATATCTTTCGCCCAGTAGAAAAAAAAGATGAACAGTGTTTAAATGAATATGACTAATCGATGAATATCTTCGCCTCAGAGTAAAAAGATGAATATTTGATTCCGTATGTATATCGATTGATGTTACAGGATAAAAGATAGACGATGAACTTTTAAATTCATACATGTAAGATATAGTTTTTGCTTCTCTACTTAACTCTTCTAATGAATTATTATTTCACCATAATATTGATTTAAAATTTGTTGTCTATCAGATTCTATTATATTTTTCCTCGTCAAGACTAACGATAATTTGTCAGATATTATCTTAGTCATAATATTCTTTATCGAGCTAGTTGAGCTCACCCTTTTCCTTTTTGTTCCATTTTTTCTCGTGAGGCTAGAATATAATGATAGTATTTAGCCTCAAAATGGAATGAAGGTTTTAGAAAGGATTGTTTAGTAGTCCTCACCATTTTTGTAAAATAATGTATCAATAAATGTGATGAGGATTTATTTGAGTATAGATATTGTCTGTAAGATAATATTTGTATTCAAACTCACGCTTTTATCGTTGTAATAATAAAGTTGTAGTTGTTTCGCATCATGTATCGACAACTCGTAATAGGTGATGTATACCTATTTTGATTCAATATCACCTAATCAAGCGCGCCAAGAAGGAGAAATCCTTTATCTGAAAGCCCCTATTTCTCCGAACCGCTCGGTCATCATTATCAGGATTCTATAATATTATTTATGAATAATTAATTATTAATTTATATGATAAGGAAATATTTATTTGATGTGGATATAAATGATGGATTTTTTTATGTGGTTATAAATGAAGGAATTAATGTTGAGGTATTTTATCAAGATTTTGCCTGATCGAGGTATTAAAAGATCAAATCGATTGTTTTTACAAACTTTATTATGTGAGTTATAATTTTTAATCGACCGTTGGATCGTTGGGATTTTTGGATATGTTATACATATATAAGTTGAGTATATGTTCACAAATTTTGAACCGTTAAAATGAACGTATAATTTGTTATGAATTTTAAGAGGTGATCGATTCGTAAATTAAAGTTATAAATGATTTTGGTGGAAAATTCTAGAATTGGTGGGCCCCACTTTTGGTTGGTGAGAAATGTGCCCAATTGAATTTTCAAATGTGGTGGTGGGAATAGTAAGGTGTAAAGCCATCAAAGTCATTAAAGTTAAGTCCGCTTTTACGTGCTAACATTTTCCTATAAATAGAGGGCTAAGTTAGAATTGAAAATCACACCGTAAATAAGTTTTCTCTCTTTTCTCTCTATATTATCGAGCGTATTCTTGTGAGTATTTTGAGTACACTTTGAGTATTGTTAGGCGGTGCAAGTTCCCTTCAAAGACTATATCCTGTTTCAACTAGAAGTACTTGTCTTTCGAGGTAAAGGATGTTATTTTCTTCTCGGATGATATTATTTCTTCAATATCATTACTTTGAAATATTGGTTGGAACTTTTTATCAAATTTGGAACTTTTTCATGTCGGGGTTCTTATTCATGAGTTATTATTCACGAAGTTACTATTCATTTTGAGTTACTATTCACGAGTTACTATTCACGCAGTACTATTCATGAAGCGTGAAGATGTTTTTTTGTGGAATTTCTATCTTTTGGTGTTTGAGTTCTTATTCACGATATATACATTATTCACGATACTCTGACTATTCACGAATACATCAAGACTATTCAATAGAAAAATGAAAATTTTTCTTTTCGTCTAAAATATCTATTCGGATACTAGCTTTGATTGTATCCATGTTTTGATCATTCTTGAATTTTACACCACTATGATTATTTTTGAGGTATTTTTGGACGTGGATAAAACCAATGCAAAGATGAATGATTTCGAAGAATATCTTTGGCTCAGAGTGCAAAAGATGAACAGTGTTTAAATGAACATGACTAAATCGATGAATATCTTTAGCCAAGAGTGCAAAGATGAATTATTGATGAATATCTTTTGCTCGAATGCAAAGATGACTGTTGTTGAATATCTTTAAATTGCAGAAAGGCAAAAGATGAATTGTTGATGAATATCTTTTGCTCGTAATGCAAAGATGACTGTTGTTGTTGAATATCTTTGGCCAGTAGTGCAAAGATGAATTGTTGATGAATATCTTTTGCTCAGAATGCAAAGATGACTGTTGTTGAATATCTTTGTTTTGTAGTGCAAAGATGAATTATTGATGAATATCTTTGGCTTGTAATGCAAAGATGACCCGTTGTTGAATATCTTTAGCCGTAGTGTAAAGATGAACTGTTGATGAATATCTTGGCCCGTGGTGCAAAGATGAATTTATTAGTATGATTATGAGCAGAACCGTGATTTGGTATAACCATGATCTTTGATGTTCGTGTAAAGACAAGTGATGAAAATTATCTTTGTCTTGGATGAGGAAAGGAATTTAGAACTACAATTACGATTATGAGTTATACACGTGATTGTGGGATGTGAATTGTTGATTGATGTTACGAGGATAAAACATTGTTGGTGGATTTTTAACATGGAGAAGACAATAGACTTTATAGTCTATTCGACTCTTCTAATGGATCGCTTCATTCCACGCAACTATGGTTGAAAAGTTTTATCATCTACCATATGTTCTAAATCTCGATTTATTATCGATGAAGACTATTGATAATTTATTTATCTTTAGTCATAATATTCTTTATCGAGCTAGTTGTGCTCACCCTTTTGTTTCACAATTCTTTTCGTGAAATAAAAGTGTAAATGGGTCGAGCGGGGATAGCGAGGAATAGAGTGGTGGTCTATAGATGTTGAGGGTGAGGTGAATTTAACTTGGAAGGATGTTTTGTCACTATCATACAAGATGTCTAATGACATACAACCTCGTGTTATCATAAGACATGGTTGTGCTCATCCACTTCACGAAAGTATATTTACAAGCACTACCTATATAATCTTGGTGTTTGTTTGGAGTATAATACCCAATTAGAGACAAGTGGAGATAATGATATGTCAAGAGAAGACTCACCATTGGGAAGAATATGATAGTAATCTTCTCGTTTTTTCTTTGGGGTTTATTGGGTCAACCAAGGATAATTTCGTGGCCATATGATATCTACCATAACCTAAAAAGCATGGCCTCCCCCATGTATGAAGGTTTCTTGAGCACTTCCCAAAGATTCTAATTTCTAAAACAGGTTTTGACTATACCTTTATGTAAGGTGTCATTGTGACGTCGCTACATTGGTATATATATTTGTATCCAAACTCACAAAGATATGTGTTGTTGTATTTTGCACGACAATTGTTGTAATAAAGTTGTAGTTGTTTTTCGCACCATATATTTGGCGACTCGAGAATGGGTTGGATGGAATGGACCTATTTTGGGGTTGTTACACTGGTATGTCGAAGAGGTAAGGATACCTTGATTTCATTTCGCATTCTAACTCCCAAGTCATTTCCTCAACATCGTGGTTCCTCCACAAAACTTTGACTTGAGGTATAACCTTGGAGCGTAGAATATGTTCCTTCTTATCCAAAATTTGAACAGAACCTCTTCATACGCCAAATCTTCCGCTATTTCATCCGGTTCTAACTTCAATAATATGCTTGGTCTTTCACATATTTACGTAACATGGATATGTGAAAACGTTATGAAACACGAGACATATTTGGCGGTAAAGTGAGTCTATAGGTCGCGCCCTACTCGATCGAGGATTAAAATGGACCGATGAATCGAGGATTAAGTTTTCCTTTCTTTCCAAATCTTGTAACTCCTTTCCATGGAGCAACTCTTAACAATACATGATCTCCTATATCGAATTCCACGTCCTTTTGATGAAGATCAACATAACTCTTTTGTCGATTTTGTGAGGTTTTTATATCGTTGTCGGATCGTTTGAATCTTTTCCGTAGTCATACGCACTCAACTCCGGCCCCAACAACGTTGCTTCACCCACCTCATCCCAAAGATCTTTGGAGAAGCGACACTTTCTTCCATATAACGCTCGAATGGAGCCATGCCAATACTTGCTTGATAATTGTTGTTGTAGGAAAACTCCACCAATGGTAAGAACTTGTCCCAACTCCTCTTGAAATCAAGGACACGAGTCTTAATAGATCTTCAAGAGTTTGAATAGTCCTCTCCCACTATCCGTCGTCCTCGAGGATGATACGCCGAGCTAAATCGTAAGTCTGTGCCCATAGCTTTTTGCAAACTAACCCAAAATCGTGAAGTGAATCTTGAGTCTCGATCGAAACTATGGATCTTAGGCATACCATGCGATCTTACAATCTCGTTTATGTACATACTGAGAAGAAGACGTTCAAGTGTATAAGTTTTCGTATCGGTAGAAGAAATGAAACAGACTTGGTCAATCTATTAACAATGACCCAAATCGCATCAATGCCTTGAGAAACCTTAGGAAGACCGCAGAACGAAATCCATGGTAATGTGCTCCCACTTCCATTCGGAATTTCAAGTGGTTGCAATGGACCTTTTGGTACTTGATGCTCCGCTTTAACTCGTTGACAAGTTAGACACCTTGAGATAAAGCAAGCGCTATCTCTCTCTTCATATTGCTCCACCAAAATGTAATACGAATATCACGATACATTTTGGTACTCCTGAGATGGATTGCAAATGGTGTGTTGGCGCCTCCATCATGATATTATACTTTAAATCAGAAGTCAGTTAGGTGTGGCGCCCCCAAAATTAGGTATCGTCACCCATCTTGGGTCGCCACTTACATGGTACATAAATTCAAATACAACTTACTAATATAAGCGTAAAGGTACAATACGACATAAAGCGTGAGTTTGAATACAAATATTGTCTACTAGATATTATACAAACTCAAAAGGAGTCCTCATTACATTTATTATCACACTATTTCACGAATAGTGAGGACTACTAATGCTATCCTCGGACCATTACTCCGTTCCCCAGACTCGTCCCGACTATGTTCTCATTTCACGAAGAGAACAAGTGAAAAGAAAGGTGAGCTCAACTAGCCCAAGAAGAAATATTATGACTAAGATAATGCGAGAATAAATTATCATTAGCTTTCAATGCAGTGTTAAACCGATAAAATACAATAGACAACCAGTTTTAAGCTGCAGTAGTGAATATGTAATCCATTAAAAGAGTCAAGTAGAAAATAAAGTCTACTATCTTTTAGGTTTTAAAAGGTTTTCATAAATTTTTATCATTAAGACTCAGTTTAATTAATAAACCACAATATCTAATCATCCCTGAACCACGGTCAAGCATTTTCATCAAATTATCAATGGTCATGACTATACCGAATCACCCCTGGTCATAATCATACCAAAAACTATCCATCACTGCATTACAGGCCGCTGAGGACTTTTATCACATCATTTATAACAAGTCATGATTATACCGAATGATCCCTGGTCATAATCATACTAAGTTCATCTATGCACGTAAGCCAAAGATAACATAATATAACATGAGGATGATGACAATGACATAATAATTCAATAAAACAAGTTCAAGAATTATTTTATCCGAAGAATTAGTAACGCCCAAATTGTCAACAAGATAATTTTTTAGAGAGTAAAATTCAAGAATGATCGGAAGAATATTTCCATGAAAAGATCTTTGGATGAAACCTTGAAATATCATGAATATTCTACTAATTTCATGGAGTATAAGTCAAAGTTTTAACTATTTGGGTATAATAAAGAATGGAATAACAAAGGAAATCACCATGCATGCGCCAGAGCGATGAGGCGAGTTATTCCAACAGAATAATAATAACGGAACCGTGTCGTGAAATTCACAACAAGCAGGATGTTCCAACAGAATAATAAAGATGGAACCAGTCAGGTGTAAAACACACGACAGGATGTTCCAATGCAGAATAATAAAAATGTAACCAGTCAGGTGTAAAACACACGTATGGGATGTTCAAATGTAATAATAGAAGAATGTCACCAAGTATATAGGGTAAACCACGATACTGATTATGTATGATAGGTAAGCGTATCTGAGTTATTCCAATGAATAATAAAGAATGAAATAACATAGGATTTCACCAAGTATAGGGTATCACAGATACAAAAGTTATTCCAACAGAATAATAAAGAATGGAATAATGAAGTTTCTTCATGAATAAGAAAGAATAACACCCTTACGCAGTACAACAAATAATATCCCTTACCAAGTAAAAGACACCGGATATCAAAGTAGTGAAGTACCGTAATACTCTTCTTCTTTTTTTCTCTATAGATTTTCTCTCTATAACTTCTCTATATAATTTCTCTCTAGAGTTTCGGTGAATTCGTAAGAAAATAATGAAGGAATGAGCTTTATTTATAGGAAAATAGAACGCATAGTAATTAATCCATGAACGGTCCAAATTGATTTACTTTAATCGACGGTCCATATTTAAAGAAAAATCTTTTAAATAAAATATCATATATTCTATTTATATAAAAACATTTTACTATGCAAACACTATGCAACACTATACAAAACACTATGCAAAAAACACTATGCAAAAACACTACGCAACACTATGCATAATAAAATATAATATATTCTATTTATGTAATAACTTTAATAAAGTATTACATTTTATATAAAAGATGTTTCTGTTTTATTACGTTAATAATCTGAATAAAACAAAAACGTCATTATCATTATAATAATTTATATTATTAATCGACAATAATGGAATCAAACCGAGTGACTTCTCACATAAGCATCGATAATCAATACTGGTAATGCTACTTTATGCAACCACATCGTATTCTTCGTACTTTTACTACTAAAGTAGTTCAACAAAGATCAATCGGTAAAACTTTCGTAGTTATTTCAATAAAATATTTTTGTCATTTTCTCAATCCGACAATAATTACATTGTAGGGTCCACCAATGATTGAGTAGTTGTATGAATATTCCTCGCTAAACCTAATATTTTCGAACCAATCGAATATAATATAACCACTTGCATACTTTTGCAAAATTTATAAATACTACCCACAACTATAATATTATCTCAAATTCACACCATAATATTAAAAATTATTTAAACAAAATTTAAATCTTTATTGATAAAATCTGAGGGTCTCACATTAGGAACACAAAGTCCGGAGTTGACTCAAGTATTCCTTCTTCATCGATTCTTGCTTCCTAAGATAGCACCTTCGCACTTTCTTCCTCATACGCATCGCCTCCGTGTATGTAACTCGAAAGCGACTTTAACTTTATCGATTAAAAGTCGATTCTACTCGTATACTCGCATTATCATCACATGCGTCCCTCGAGTCTTTAACTCTATCTCCATCCTTTGTAAGTCACACAAAATGGGCCTTTGCGTTGACAATAACGCACTCAGATTTCAGATATGATCTTCTACTCAACGCGTCGCCTACCACGTTCTCGCTTTTCAGGATGGTATTGGATGGTATGATCATAATCTTTCAACAGTTCAAGCCAACGTTGTAAGACCCCAAATTTTTATAAATAAAGATGAATTTTTCTATAAATATTATTTTTGAATATTATGGAATAAATTTGATATAATGTTATAGTTGTGGGTAATATTTATAAATTTTGCAAAAGTATGCAAGTTGTTATAAAATATTTGTTTGGCCTGGGAATATTCTTTTTGTTAAGGAATATTCGTATAATGGCTCAATCATTGGTGGACCCCTAATAACGTAATTATTGTTTGATCGAGAAAACGACAAAAATATTTTTATAAAAATAACTACGAGGTGTTACCGTTAAACCATTGAACTACCCTATGGTAAAAGTACGAAGAATACGCCAGAAGTTGATAAGAAGACACCAGATTGATTATTGATGCTTACGTGAGAAGTCACTTCACCTATGCTCAATTATTGCTACAAAGAATTCACGCATCATATCTCTTATATTATTGATTCAATTATTGTCACAGTATTCATCTCGTATAATATGTTATAGTATTAAATCAATAATTGAGACGACAAGTTATAAATGATTAATAATTGTTGAAAGATTAAATATGTGTTGATGATAAAAAAAAAATGATTTGTGGTAAGTTTGATTATTTTATGGGGGCTCATATGTCATCATCTAAGAGTCTCTTCGTCAATAAGTAATTACCCTTGTGAATAGTATTTACCTTCGTAATATAGTAATTACCTTCATCGATAGTAATTACCTCGTCACAATAGTATTTACCTTCGTTAATAGTAATTACCTTTACCAGACGTCGAACCACTTGTCGTTTCACATTACAAGAGGCCGAACCACTTGTCGTTTCACATTACAAAAGCGCCAAACCAATTCGTCGAGCCACACTGCCTTTTCACACTGCGGCGGTGCTAGTTTAGAAATCTTCTATAAATAGAGGCTAGGGCTTCATTATTTTTCACTTAATTCATTCAAGCTATAGAGAGAGAAAGTATAGAGAGAATAAGAGAGAAAGAAGAAGAGTATTTTGTTACTACACCGCCGCAGATTCAATCTCCTACCAAATGTAAAGGGTGTTATTCTTTCTTATTCATGAAGAGAAGCTGTTGTTATTCCATTGCTTATTATTCTCATTGGAATAACTCGTATAAGTGGTTTACCCTATACTTGGTGACATTCTTTATTATTATTTTTGGAACATCTGCATCGTGGTGTTTTACAGGACACGGTTCCGCTCTTTATTATTATTCGTTGGAACATCCTCGTCGTGTGTTTTACAGGACCTAATTAAAATCCTTTATTATTATTCTCGTTGGAACATCCTGTCTGCATGTGTTTTACACGGACACGGGTAAAATCTTTTATTATTCTCGTTGGAATATCCTATTCGTGTGTGTTTTTACACCGGATCGGGTTCCATCTTTATTATTCGTTGGAACATCCCGCTTGTGTGAATTTCACGACTGGTTCCGTTATTTATTATTCTCATTGAATAACTCATGCATGCGTAAGATTCTATCGCATTTACGGTGATTTCTTTTGTTATTCCATTCTTTATTATACCCGGTTGGTTAAAACTTTGACTTCTATACTCCATGAAATTAGTAGAATATCCTCGATATTTGCGTTTCATCCAAAGATCTTTTCATGAAAATATTCTTCCGATCATTCTTGAATTTTACTCTACAAAAGCAAAGATCATGTTGACAATTTGGACGTTAATAATTCTGGATAAAATAATTCTTGAACTTGTTTTATTCAATTCTTATATCATTGTCATCATCCTCATGTTTATATTTTTTGAAAGTCATACGTGGCTGTAGTGCGTAGATGGACTTGGTATGATTATGACTGAGAGACTATTCGGTGTAATCATGGACCGTAATGTTACAAATGATGTGATAAAAATCCTCAATATGGTCAGAAGTGCATCGATGGACGATTGTTGGCACGATCATGATTATTAATGAATACACAAATATTCTCGGCCCGTAGTGCATGAATAATTGTGGTCGCGATACTAAAGAATATCCTCGCCGTAGAAAAGGGGGTGATTCGATGATGTGAAATATTTATTAAAGTCGAGTCTCAATTTATAAACAAATGATGAAAAACCTTTTAAAACCTAAAAGATAGTAGACTTTATTTTCTACTTGACTCTTTTAATGGATTGCATATTCACGCGCGATTAAACCGGTCATTTGTCTATCATTGTATTTTATCGTTTAACATTATTGAAGACTATTGATAATTTATTCGCATTATCTTAGTCATAATATTTCATCGGGCTAGTTGAGCTCACCCTTTCTTTCACCGTTCTCTTCGTGAAATGATAAAATAAATTTGAGACAGTCGAGGGAAGCAGTGATGGTCCGAAGATAAGATTAGTAATCCTCACTATTCTCGTAAAATAGTGTGATAATAACTGTAATGAGGACTTTTTATTTGAGTTTGTATAATATCTAGTAGACGATATTTGTATTTAAACTCACGCTTTATGTCGATTGTATACCCAGCAGTTATGTTAATAAGTTGTTTTTAAATTTTGTACTATGTAAGTGTTTCACCCAAGATGGGTGATGTATACCTAATTTTGGGGCGCCACGGTTGGTATCGAGCTTAGGATATGATCCCGGCTAAGATGTGAGAATAGTACTAGGAGGGAGAGACGGGGAATACCTTCGCTAGTATGACCTACCTAAGTTTATGTGATATTTTATTGGTTGGTCGAAGATAGGGATAATTTGTTATATGTCAATTAACCTTTTGTTTTGTGGCGATGTCTGAAAATGACATCCGAGAATGTTGAGAATAGAATAGAGCAGCATGAGCGATTGTTGATTCACCATATATCAATAATCGGGATAATGTGCATCGTGAAGGCGATAATCCTCACGCAAACAACAACACCGACCAAATGACGAATGATCAAATGTTCAGAGGCTTTATGCAATTTATGCAACAATGACGAGAGAGAGCGACTCTGTCCAAAACGTAGGTGGAAACACGGAAAACTCTCGGCGGTCACCGCTAAACAATTTAAAAGCTGGGACCACCGGAGTTTAAGGAGAGCCCAAACCACTTCCGCAAGGAAGCATGGATAAAGCGTGATTACCAAGATATTTGATGTCTTGGGATGTCCGAGGAGCAAAAGGTTCCTTTGTTTAGGTTTGTATTATTCATAACGCAATCAAAATTGCAAAAAAATGCGGAAGCGTGGTAAAATCAGAGTTTAAAAAAAATTTACAAACCATATACCCGGATCATCCTTTATGCATAATTATTAATTAAACGAAAAAGATGAATAAGAATCATACCCTCGAAGATCGAAGCTTCCGTGTACAAGTTCACCTCCAATCCTTTTCGCTCAACTTGAATCCACCGGGTTTGGTTCCTTCCTTTGATCAACGTTAGCCACCCAAGCGTTTGGCCTCAGAGGTGATCCACCAAGGAAGAATAAAATTCAAGATGAAGGGTGGTTGGCTAAACCCTAGTTTTCTATCTCTACATGTAAAAGGTGTACTCTCCCAACAATTGGAATTATTACGTATGTTGAAAAATCAACAACCCATACACCCATAATAAGACTCCTCTTATTTATAGATGTGGGCAACCCATCTTAACAATTAAGGAATTGGGTTTTATTTAATTAATTAAATTCTTTTAATTAATTAGGCTCCCTAATCTTATTAGGGATAATTAATTAAACTCTTTTAATTAATTTTCCTTCCTAATCCAATTAGGAATAAATGAGAGTACTTATATTAAATTAATTCCTAAACTCTTTTAGAAATTAAAATAATAATAATTATAATAATATTAATAAGACTCCTCTTATTAATTTATATTTAATATTTCTAAAATATTAAATAATAATATTAAGCTATTTAATTTATTCTATCACCATAGATTAAATTAAATATACTTAACATATTATTACGATTATGCCATTAACTTCTTAAATAATTATTCTTCCTTTTTATGGTGTGACCCTTTAGGTTCTCCATATTAAACCGGTTGTGAATAAATCAATTAGAACAATTCTAATCTTATTTAAATAAATAAATTAAATAATTAATTTATTTAAATAAATAATATTTATTCTACAATAGGATAAGTTCTCCCTAATGATCAACGACTTTCCAGATAATATAGATTTCAACATTAATCATTAAAGAACCTTTGAGTAAATAGTTACCGCATAATTCAATCCTTCCACCATACAATGTCCCAATTAAATATAAGATATGGAATTATTGTCAAGTCTTATTTTATTTAATTATATGTATTTCGATCCTTAAACGCACAACTCAAATAATGCAAATTAGAAACTTCTTTCTAATTTCATTCTCGCCGCCAAGGACTATCTGGGTTGTCATTTATCGAATCACATAGGACATTCTCTTCTTTATTAGAAGTGGTAGATTCTTTATCGATCATACATTATCTCCATGTATAACTTATTATACCCAAGCATACCTTTGATATACCCTAAGGGTCTTAAGGAATAAGTCAAAGTATAACTCATCATACACAAGATACTATGATGATCTCAAGTCCAAGGATTACTTCAGACTACTATCACTACAGAATTCCTATTGACAGCAAATAAAACTCCATTAGGTATTCCTTAGCGAGCCAACGTTCAAATGAACTTATTCTCTAATAAGCACCTACATACTTGCTTTAGTGTCTCCACACAAATGATCATGAGATCAATCATCCTCATCCAATGAAGCAAGCAACGTATGTACCAATCTATCCCGGATTCACTAATCCCCAATTTAGTAATCCAACGATTGGGAACTATTTTAGTTTTAAGCTTTCTAAGAATTTAGATCTCATTAGAATGATCATCATCATTATTCTAAAAGCATTGCTTAAAACTATGGGTTTATCACATATTATAAAACAAAGATCACGTAGATAATTAAAAGCCTTTAATAAATTAATACTTTTTATTAATAAATGAATAAGATTGTTACAAAGTATATGCTTTATCATCAAACATGATTGGCTTGTGTGCATACTACTTTCACCCTTCACGCCTTTTATCATGGCGAGAGGCGGATTCTTGGTGGGAATCCAGAAACGTACTCAACCAATTTGTCATCAAGATATCTTGGGAGAAGTTCCAGAGTTGTTTCAACGACAAATACTTTCCCGAAAGTATTCGTCACATGAAGGAGGTGGAGTTTATCAAGTTGGAACAAAACAATATGACCGTGTCGCAACACGAGGCAAAATTTGCGAGAGTTATCACGGTTTCGTCCCACTTGGTGGATAATGAAGAGAGAATGGCGCGAATGTTTTTAAGAGGTTTGAAGTCGGGAGATACGTCAACATCTTATTTCTCATAAACCGTGTTTGTATTAGGATGTTGTAAATAGGGCTCGCTTAGTGGAGCGCGATAATGAGTCAACGCAACTAAAAGAGAAGCGGTGACAAAATTATAATACCAATGAGAATAGTCATCGAGGTGGACAACAAGCGTGGAGGAATCAACAAAGCGGATATGGTAACCACTTCGGTGGTAATCAGGCCAAAACAATAAGAATGGACATTTCAAGAAAAGGAGATTCAACAATGATGGAAAGACGTCAAGACCAAAGACCCATTGTTAAGGAAGGAGAAAGCCCACTTATCATATGCTTCAAATGCGGAGAGAGAGGACACATCGGTCAAGCTGCGTCATGCATAGCCCAAAGCATGTTATAATTGTGGAAGAGAAGGTCACTTAGCTCGATTTTGTGCCATCAAGACAAATTCAACTAGGATGGAGGCACCAAAGGCCATCCCAGAAAATTCAAACCGGTAGTGCAAGGGAGAGCATTTGTTGTGACCTCCCCAAAGAGCAAGGAACCGAATGAGGTCATCACGGGTAAGCTTATCATAAACTCTAATGAAGTCTATACTTTATTTGATACTGGGTTCTACCCATTCTTTTATTTCTCCTACTTGCGCTCATCGATTAAATTTGACTCAGGAGAAATTAGACTTTGACTTATCCGTGGAAACTCCGTTGGGAGAAACCTTCATTACATCCATCGTTTATAAGTCTTGTTTGGTTCAAATCGGTACCCTCACATTACCCGTCGATCTTATTTCATTAAAAATACTTGCATTTGACGTGATTCTAGTGGATTGATTGGTTAACTACTTATCATGCAAAATTGATTGTTTTTCGTAAGGTTGTTAGCTTTCATATTCCTAATCAACCTATTATGCTAATTCAAACGACCAAACCATTAAAATCAATCACGGTCATCTCAAGCCATAAAGCTATTCGTTTATTGAAAAAGGATGTCAAGCTTTCTTAGCTCATGTCACGATTTAAATAAAAATACGCCGCTTTTAAACGATATTTCTATTGTTAATAAATTTCCGACGATTCCTCAAGAACTTCCCCGCCTACCCCCAGAGCGTGAAATTGAATTTTGTATCGACCTTGAACCCCAGATAAAACCTATTTCCAAAGCCCCATATCGAATGGCTCCTATGAACTTCAGGAGTTAAAGACCCAACCGCAGGAATTGTTAGACATTGGCTTTATTCGTCCTAGTACTTCTCCTTGGGGTGCTCCTGCTCTATTCGTGAAGAAGAAAGATGGGAGTATGCGACTTTGTATTGATTATCGGAGTTGAATCACGTCACCATCAAAATAGGTATCCATTGCCACGTATTGATGACCTGTTTGACCGACAGTAAGGAGCCAAATTCTTTTCAAAGATTGATCTTCGTTAGGATATCACCAATTGAAGATTAGAACCACCGACATTCCAAAGACGGCTTTCGTAACTTCGAAGACGGGCATTATGAATTCCTAGTCATGTCCTTTGGATTGACTAATGCTCCCGCCGCCTTCATGGATATGATGAACCGAGTATTCAAGGAATATTTAGATCACTTTGTGGTCGTCTTTATTGATGACATCCTTATTTATTCCAAAAGCCGTGAAGATCATGAGCAACACTTGAGGTCGACACTCCAAAAAGCTTCGTGAATATAAGCTTTATGCCAAGTTGAAGAAATGCGAGTTCGGCTTGAAGAAGTAGCATTCCTTGGGCACGTGGTATCAAGTCATGGAATATCTGTTGACCCAAAGAAAGATGAAGCTATTCAAAGTCGGGAACAACCTAAATCGATGGATCAAGCACGTAGCTTTCTCGGTTTAATTTGGTTATTATCGGAGATTCGTGGAAGGATTTTCTCGAATCGCTATTCCATTGACTCAAATTTGACTCGGAAAGATACAAAGTTCGGTTGGAGCGAAGAATGTGAGAAGAGTTTTCAAGAACTCAAGAGGAGACTTATTTCAAAGACTGCTCGACAATACCATCCGCCTCGGAGGATTTGTCATCTACAAAGTGATGCTTCGAGCAAAGGGTTGGGATGTGTTCTCATGCAACATGGAAAAGTAATAGCTTATGCCTCGCGACAACTCAAAGAATATGAGAGGAATTATCCTACTCATGATCTAGAGTTGGCAGCTGTTGTCTTTGCACTTAAAATTTGGAGGCATTACTTGTATGGGGAGAAAGTGGAGATCTTTACGGATCATAAAAGCCTCAAATATTTCTTCACTCAAAAGGAACTCAACACGCGACAACGACGTTGGCTTGAACTATTGAAGATTATGATCATACCATCCAATACCATCCTGGAAAAGCGAACGTGGTAGCTGACGCATTGAGTAGAAAATCATATGCAAGTACGAGTGCGATATTGTCAACGCAAAGGCCCATTTTGTGTGACTTGCAAAGGATGGAGATAGAATTAAAGACTCCAGGGACGCATGTGATGATAGCGAGTATACGAGTAGAACCGACTTTAATTGATAAAGTTAAAGCTGCTCAAGCTACAGACCTGGAGCTGATGCGTATGAGGAAGAAAGTGCAAGAAGGTGCTATGCCGGAAGCAAGAATCGATGAAGAAGGAATACTTCGAGTCAACTCTAGACTTTGTGTTCCTAACGACCCTGATTTAAAGTATAATATCATGATGGAGGCACACAACACACCATTTGCAATCCATCCTGGGAGTACCAAAATGTATCATGATATTCGATATACATTTTGGTGGAGCAATATGAAAGAGAGAGATATTTGTTTATCTCAAGGTGTCTAACTTGTCAACGAAGTTAAAGCGGAGCATCAAGTACCAAAAGGTCCATTGCAACCACTTGAAATTCCGAATGGAAGTGGGAGCACATTACCATGGATTTCGTTACGGCCTTCCTAAGGTTTCTCAAGGCATTGATGCGATTTGGGTCATTGTTGATAGGTTGACCAAGTCCGCTTCATTTCTTACCGACACGAGAAACTTATACACTTGAACGCCTCTTGCTCAGTATGTACATAAACGAGATTGTAAGATTGCATGGTATGCCGCAGTATCCATAGTTTTCGATCGAGACCCAAGATTCACTTCACGATTTTGGGTTAGTTTGCAAAAAGCTATGGGCACAGACTTCACGATTTAGCTAAGCATATCATCCTCGACGGACGGACAATGGAGAGGACTATTCAAACTCTTGAAGATCTATTAAGACTCGTGGTCCTTGATTTCAAGGGAGTTGGGACAAGTTCTTACCATTGGTGGAGTTTTCCTACAACAACAGCTTATCAAGCAAGTATTGGCATGGCTCCATTCAAGCGTTGTATGGAAGAAAGTGTCGATTCTCCAAAGATTTGGGACGAGGTGGGTGAAGCAACGTTGTTGGGGACCGGAGTTGGTACGTATGACTACGGAAAAGATTCAAATGATCCGACAACGTATAAAAACCTCACAAAATCGATAAAAGAGTTATGCCGATCTTCATCGAAAGGACGTGGAATTCGATATAGAGATCATTTGTTGTTAAGAGTTGCTCCATGGAAAGGAGTTACAAGATTTGGAAAGAGAGGAAAACTTAACCTCGATTCATCGGTCCATTTTAATCCTCGATCGAGTAGGAATCGTGGCCTATAGACTCGCTTTTACTACCAAATATGTCTCGTGTTCATAACGCTTTTCACATATCTATGTTACGTAAATATGTGAAAGACCCAACCATATTATTGAAGTTAGAACCGGATTTAAAAATAGTGAAGATTTGACGTATTAAGAGGTTCCTGCTCAAATTTTGGATAAGAAGGAACATATTCTACGCTCCAAGGTTATACCTCAAGTCATAGTTTTGTGGAGGAACCACGATGTCGAGGAAATGACTTGGGAGTTAGAATCAAATGAAATCAAGGTATCCTTACCTCTTCGACATACAGTGTGTACGCATTCTAATTTCGAGGGCGTAAATTTTATGTTAAGGGAGGTTGTAAGACCCTCAACTTTTATAAATAAAGATGAATTTTCTATAAATATTATTTTTGAATATTATGGAATAAATTTGATATAATGTTATAGTTGTGGGTAATATTTATAAATTTTGCAAAGTATGCAAGTTGTTATAAAATATTCGTTTGGTCGGGGAATATTCTTTTTTTAGGGAATATTAAATATAATGGCTCAATCATTGGTGGACCCCACAATGTAATTATTGTTTGATTGAGAAAACGACAAAAATATTTTATAAAAATAACTAGAGGAGGTGTTACCGTTAAAACCTGTTGAACTACCCGGTGGTAAAAGTACAAGAATACGGCGTAGTTAGATAAGAGCACACTCCAGATTGATTATTGATGCTTACGTGAGAAGTCACTCATTTATGCTCAATTATTACACAAGATAATTCACGATCATATCTCTTATATTATTGATTCAATTATTGTCACAAGATCATCTCAGATAATATGTTATAGTATTAAATCAATAATTGAGACGACAAGTTATAAATGATTAATAATTGTTGAAAGATTAAATATGTGTTGATAAAAAAATGATTTGTGGTAAGTTTGATTATTTTATGGGGGCTCTATATGTCATCATCTAAGAGTCTCTTCAGTAATTCGATAGTAATTACCCCTTGTGAATAGTATTTACCTTCGTCAATAGTAATTACCTTCGTCAATAGTAATTACCCTGTGAATTGTATTTACCTTCGTTAATAGTAATTACCTTTACCAGACGTCGAACCACTTGTCGTTTCACATTACAAAGGCCGAACCACTTGTCGCTTTTCACATTCTGAGCGCCAAAACCAAATAGTCAAGCCACTTGCCTTTTCACACTTAAGAAAAGTGCTAAGCTAGAAATCTTCTATAAATAGAGGCCTAGGGCTTCATTATTTTTCACTTAATTCATTCAAGCTATAGAGAGAAAGTATAGAGAGAATAAAGAGAAAGAAGAAGAGTATTTTGTTACTACTGCTCTTCGCAGATTCAATCTCCTACCAAATGTAAGGGGTGTTATTCTTTCTTATTCATGAAGAGAACTGTTGTTATTCCATCGCTTATTATTCTCATTGGAATAACTTCGTATAAGTGGTTTACCCTATACTTGGTGACATTCTTCTATTATCTCATTGGAACATCCATGTCATGTGTGTTTTACAGGACTGGTTAAATCTTTATTATTATTCTGTTGGAACATCCATGTCATGTGTTTTACGGGACCTGGTTCCGCTCTTTATTATTCATTGGAACATCCTCGCTCTGTGTTTTACACCGGACCGGTTTAAAATCTTTATTATTCTCGCTGAATATCCTATCGTGTGTTTTACACCGGATCCGGTTCCATCTTTATTATTCGTTGGAACATCCTCGCTTGTGTGAATTTCACGACCGTTCCGTTATTTATTATTCATTGGAATAACTCACATGCAAGCTGATTCATCGCATGCATGGTGATTTCTTTTGTTATTCCATTCTTTATTATACCCATTAAGTTAAAACTTTGACTTCTATACTCCATGAAATTAGTAGAATATCCTCGATATTTGCGTTTCATCCAAAGATCTTTTCATGAAAATATTCTTCCGATCATTCTTGAATTTTACTCTACAAAACAAAGATCATGTTGACAATTTGGACGTTAATAATTCCTCGGATAAAATAATTCTTGAACTGTGTTTATTGAATTCTTATATCATTGTCATCATCCTCATGTTTATATTTTTTTGAAAGTCATCTGTGGCTTTTGTAGTGCATAGATGGACTTGGTATGATTATGACCGAGAGACTATTCGGTGTAATCATGCGACCGTAATGTTACAAATGATGTGATAAAAATCCTCGATGGTCAGTAGTGCATTGATGGACGGTTGTTGGCATGATCATGACTATTAATGAATACACAAATATTCTCGGCCAGTAGTGCATGAATAATTGTGGTCGTGATACTAAAGAATATCCTTGGCCGTAGTGCGAGGGGTGATTCGATGATGTGAAATATTTATTAAAGTCGAGTCTCAACTATAAGCAAATGATGAAAACTTTTAAAACCTAAAAGATAGTAGATTTTATTTTCTACTTGACTCTTTTAATGGATCGATATTCACCGCAGCTTAAACCGGTTGTCTATTGTATTTTATCGGTTTAACATTATCAAGACTATTGATAATTTATTCTCGCATTATCTTAGTCATAATATTTTCATTGGGCTAGTTGAGCTCACCCTTTCTTTCACCTTTTTTCTGTGAAATGATAAAATAGTCGGGACGAGGCTGGGAAACGAAAGTGATGGTCCGAAGATAAGATTAGTAATCCTCACTATTCGTAAAATAGTGTGATAATAACTGTAATGAGGACTTTTTATTTGAGTTTGTATAATATCTAGTAGACGATATTTGTATTTAAACTCACGCTTTATGTCGATTGTATACAGCACGCTTATGTTAATAAGTTGTTTTTAAATTCTGTACCATGTAAGTGTCGACCCAAGATGGGTGATGTATACCTAATTTTGGGGGCGTCACAAACGTCGTTGTCGCATGTTGAGTTTCTTTTGAGTGAAGAAATATTTGAGGCTTTTATGATCCGTAAAGATCTCCACTTTCTCCCCATACAAGTAATGCCTCCAAATTTTAAGTGGAAAGACAACAGCTGCCAACTCTAGATCATGAGTAGGATAATTCCTCTCATATTCTTTGAGTTGTCGCGAGGCATAGGCTTTAACTTTTCCATGTTGCATGAGAACACATCCCAACCCTTTGCCTAGAAGCATCATCATGAGATGACAAATCCCTCCGAGCTGGATGGTATTGTCGAGCAGTCTTTGAAATAAGTCTCTCTTCGAGTTCTTGAAAACTCTTCTCACATTCTTCGCTTCCAACCGAACTTTGTATCTTTTCGAGTCATTTGAAGTCGATGGAGTAGCGATTCGAGAAAATCCTTCCACGAATCTCCGATAATAACCAACTAAACCGAGAAAGCTACGACTTCATTCCATCGATTTAGGTTGTTCCCACTTTGAATAGCTTCAATCTTTCTTAGGGTCAACAGATATTCCATGACTTGATACCACGTGCCCAAGGAATGCTATTTCTTCAAGCTTTAACTCGTGATTTCTTCAACTTGGCATAAAGCTTATATTCACGAAGCTTTTGGAGTGTCACCTCAAGTGTTGCTCATGATCTTCATGCGACTTTTGGAATAAATATGGATGTCATCAATAAAGACGACCACAAAGTGATCTAAATATTCCTTGAATACTCGGTTCATCATATCCATGAAGGCAAAGAGGAGCATTAGTCAATCCAAAGGACATGACTAGGAATTCATAATGCCCTGTCATCGAGTTCGAAAGTCGTCTTTGGAATGTCGGTGGTTCAATCTTCAATTGGTGATATCCTAACGAAGATCAATCTTTGAAAAGAATTTGGCTCCTCAGAATCGGGTCAAACAGATCATCAATACGTGCAATGGATACCTATTTTTGATGGTGACATGATTCAATTCCCGATAATCAATACAAAGTCGCATACGAATATTCCCCGATAATACTTCCGTTGTGGGGTCCACCAATGATTGAGCCGTCGTACGAATATTCCCTGATAAAAAGAATATTCCCCGACCAAACGAATATTTTATAATAACTTGCATACTTTGAAAAATTTATAAATACTACCCACAACTATAATATTATCTTAAATTCACACCATAATATTAAAAATTATTTCGACAAATTTAAATCTTTATTGATAAAATGGGGTCTCACAATCTCCCTCCTTATGGAATTTCGCCCTCGAAATTAGGGTACGCACTGGTATGATAAAGATGTGAGGATACCTTGAATACCTTTATCGTTGAAAACATTAAATTCATCTTTGCAATCCTAGCCAAAGATATTAATTCACAATTCATCTTTGCACTACTGGGCCAAAGATATACATCTCAGAAACCAATAATCTTGAGGCGCGACTTAATAGTATCACGACCACTTAATTATTCATGCACCTAATCGCCAAGGATATTCGTGTTTTCATTTACTGATCATGATTATACCGAATAATCCTTGGTCATAATCATACCAAGTCTATCAATGCACTACTGACCAAAGATGACTTTTACCACATCCATGAATTAATATTTCATTCTTTGAGACTCAATTTCAATAATTAATCCAGTATCATCGAATCATCCTCGCACTACTGAGCCAAGGATATTCATTAGTATCACGACCATGAATTATCCATGACTACTGACCAAAGATAATCGTGTATTCATTAGTATCACGACCACAAATTATCCATGCACTACTACCAAAGATAATCGTGTATTCATTAGTATCACGACCACAAATTATCCATGCACTACGACCAAAGATAATCGTGTATTCATTAGTATCACGACCACAAATTATCCATGCACTACGGCCAAAGATAATCGTGTATTCATTAGTAACACGACCACAAATTATCCATGCACTACGGCCAAAGATAATCGTGTTTTCAATTACGGTTATGATTATACCGAACAATCCCTGGTCATAATCATACCAAGTCCATCTATGCACTACAGGACACAGATGACTTTCAACATAATATAAGCATGAGGATAACGATATAAAGAATCAATCAAATGAGATAAAGGATAAATATTAAACATTTATAATATAATTTATCCAGGATTCAAGAATATCCCCATGTTATCAATCACTTAATAATCTCATAATCTAATATCATTAATATTATAACAATATTTTAATCACTTCTTAAATTTATAAACAATTTATCTCAATTGTTTACGCTTTTACCATATAATGCATTTAATCATTCAAAATGCCATACTCATAAGATATCATCATCAATTATCAAATCCCTCAAAAAAATATGCATATACTACATATAGGATTCTATAGCCATAAAATCCTATTTTCAACTTTTGTTACTTCACATAACATATTTAACTCATATGTTCAGAATTCAAACTATTTTCATGAAAATACCAAATCAGTCCCAAAAATATTTCTTTTCTGGTATTTAGCATAATATAGTCCCATAATGAAAATATATTTTTCTCGGAATTTTTAAAATTCATTTACTATTTTTCAAAAATTAATTTCTAATTAATTCCTTAAGAAATTAGCTACCTCAAGTTTAACTCCAAAAATTCCCAAATCTTGGCAGGACCTTACACATGTTAATGTGAGCCTCCAGTTTAAATTTCATGGTCATCGGAGTTGTAGAACTCCGGTTATAACATTTTTCGTCAGAAAAACCTAAATATTGAAATAGTCATAACTTGCTCATTTTAAGTCAGAATGAGCTCATTTTTGGACAGGAGGTAATTTATACCATATACTTTCATGTCCCAAAAGGCCAGAATTTTTCTCATAATTTAAGTGGCCGAAACAGCCCGTCTAAAATCATGGCAGCAGCTTTTTTCGATTTTTGCAGCTTTGCACTCCTTTGCTAAAATCAGTCCACAACAAAATCTACTATATCTTTTCCAGTAATTCCACTTGGATTAGTTAGGTAACTCATAGATCTAACTCTAGGACTTGACCACACTCAAAAATTCAAAATATAATAGGAGATATGGTCAATTGAATTTCTTTTTACGTTTTTCACCAAAATCTGATTTTCAACTCTTTGTGATTTCTAAGAAACTTTCATGTTTTCACATAATAACCAACATAACTCATCATAACACTTACTAATACTTCATATACCCATGATTTTCATTAGTCCAATGCTTTTATTATGACTTTCATCATAATCCTTATAAATGATCCTTTTAGTTGAAGAAATATTTGAGGGTTTAAGAAATGGGTTTTTATCTTTGGGGTCAATACAAAATTCGATTTCACGTTCTAGGGTAGGCTAGGAAGACTTCAAGAATACGCCAAGAAATTTATTAATGATAGAAATATCATTCAAAATCATATTCTCGTCCAAGACTTGGATAAGACGTCACATTAATACCAATCGTGACTTCTATCCCTCAACTCGAGAGAGCACCTCACAATGATACCTATCAACTTGCCATCTTGATCACGACATTAGCCTGTGAAAGTCTAGCTTCGGTGCATTTCACACAAGGAAGTCAACAACGAAAGGATCGGGGCTCTTTACTTATGGCTTGATATGACAATGATTGACTTTAGTGGTTTGGTTACTTTGAATTCGCACAACAAGTTGGTTATGAATATAAAAGCTAATAACCTTACGAAAAGCATGATGAGTAGTTAACCAATTGATTCCTAAAATCACATCAAAGGCAAATATTTTCAAAAAGATAAGATCGACAGGTAACGTGAAAATGTTTATTTGAATCAAACAAGATTTAAAAATAGTAAGCGATGGTATGAAGGCTCCTACTAACGAAGTTTCAACCAATAAGTCAAAGTTTAACTTCTTGAGTTAAATTTAAACGTTGAACACAACTAGGTGAAATAAAAGAGTGGGTAGAACTGGTATCTAACACGGTATAGACTTCGCAAGAGCTTATGATTAACTTACCCGTGATAATTTTATTCGGGTTCCTCGTCACGAGAAAAAAACGCTCTCTTAAACTACCGGCTTTGATTTTTTTGGGATGACCTTTGGTGCCTCCATCCTAGTTGAATTTGTCTTGATGAAACGACAAAATCGAGCTAAGTGACCTTTTCTTCCACAATTATAACATGCTTTGGACGGCATGGCGCGATTCGGATCGATGTGTCCCTCTCCTCCGCATTTGAAGCATATGATAGGTAGTCTTTCTCTTTCCTTAAAAACCGGTGTTGGTGCTGACGTCTTTCCATCATTGTTGAATCTCCTTTTCTTGAAATGTCCATTCTTATTATTTTGGCCTTGATTACCATCAAGTGGTTACCATATTTGGCATTCTGTTGATTCCTCCACGCTTGTTGTCACCACTTCGATGACTACTCTCATTTGGTATTATAATTTTCTTACCGCTTCTCTTTTAGTTGCGTTGACTCGTTATCGCGCTCCACTAACTGAGCCCTATTTACAACATCTGAATAAAAACGTAGTTTATGAGAAATAAGATGTTGACGTATCTCTAGCTTCAAACCTCTTAAAAACATTCGCGCCATTCTCTCTTCATTATCCACCAAGTGGGACGCAAACCGTGATAACTCCGCAAATTTTGCCTCGTATTGTGATACGGTCATATTGTTTTGTTCCAACTTGATAAACTCCACCTTCTTCATGTGGCGAATACTTTCGTGAAAGTATTTGTCGTTGAATGACTCTTGGAACTTCTCCCAAGATATCTTGATCTGACAAAGAAGTTGAGTACGTTTCCGATTCCCACGATGTCTGCCTCTCCGCAAGAACATAAAGGCGGCGAAAAGGAACCTTTGCTCCTCGGAGCATCCCAAGACATCAAATATCTTGGTGTCTGCTTTATCCATGCTTTCGCCAGAAGTTGGTTTTGGCTATCCCTTAAACTCCGGTGGTCCCAGCTCCTTGAATTGTTTAGCGGTGACCGCCCGAGAGTTTTCCGTGTTTCCACCTACGTTTTGGACAGAAGTCGCTTTCGCCTGATGTTGCATGAATTCTAAAAACTTCTTAAACGTACCGTCGTTCGTCAATTGATCAGTGTTGTTGTTTACAGGAGGATTATCGCCATCCTGTTGCACATTGTCCTGATTATTGATCTGTGGAGAATCAACAGTCTCCTGTGCTCCATTGTTATTCTCAACATTCTCGGATGCCATTTTTAAACACTGCCACAAAATAAGGGTTAATTGACATGCAACATATTATCACTATACTCTAACCGACCAATCAAATACCAAATAAACTTAGGTAGGTCATACTAGCGAAGGTATTCCCCGTCTCTCCCCTCCTAGTACTATTCTCACATCTTAGCCAGGGATCATATCCCTAAGCTCTGATACCAACTGTGACGCCCCCAAAATTAGGTATACGTCACCCATCTTGGGTCGCCACTTACATGGTACATAAATTCAAATAAAACTTACTAATATAAGCTGTGGTATGTAATAATACGACATAAAGCGTGAGTTTGAATACAAATATTGTCTACTAGATATTATACAAACTCAAAAGGAGTCCTCATTACTACTATTATCACACTATTTCACGAGAATAGTGAGGACTACTAATGCTATCCTCCGACCATTACTCCGTTCCCAGGCTTCGTCAAATTTATGTTCTCATTTCAGAGAAGAAAACGGTGAAAGAAAAGGTGAGCTCAACTAGCCCGAGAAGAAATATTATTACTAAGATAATGCGAGAATAATTTATCATTAGCCTTCAACGGTGTTAAAATGATAAAATACAATAGACAACAAGTTTAAATGCAATTGGAATAAGAATCCATTAAAAGAGTCAAGTAGAGAATAAAGTCTACTATCTTTTAGGTTTTAAAGGTTTTCATCATTGTTATAAATGAGACTCGACTTTAATAAATAATCCACATCATCGAATCACCCCCGCACTACTTCTGACGAGGATATTCATCAAATTATCAATGGTCGCGACTATACCGAATCACCCCCGGTCATAATCATACCAAAACTATCCATCATTTGCATTACAGTGCCAATCGAGGACTTTTATCACATCATTTATAACAAGCCATGATTATACCGAATGATCCTCGGTCATAATCATACTAAGTTCATCTATACACGTAGTCAAGATAACATAATATAACATGAGGATGATGACAATGACATAATAATTCAATAAAACAAGTTCAAGAATTATTTTATCCGGGAATTATTAACGTCCAAATTGTCAAAATGATCTTTATTTTGTAGAGTAAAATTCAAGAATGATCGGAAGAATATTTCCATGAAAAGATCTTTGGATGAAACGCAAATATCGAGGATATTCTACTAATTTCATGGAGTATAAGTCAAAGTTTTAACCAATTTGGGTATAATAAAGAATGGAATAACAAAAGAAATCACCACGCATGTGGTACAGCATGACATGAGTTATTCCAGCGGAATAATAATAACGGAACGTGTGGTGAAATTCACACCAAGCGGGATGTTCCAACAGAATAATAAAGATGGAACGGATCCGGTGTAAAACACACAGATAGGATATTCCAATGAGAATGATAAAAGCGAAACCAGTCCAGGTGTAAAACACATGCATGGGATGTTCCAATGAGAATAATAAAAGCGGAACCGAGTGGGTGTAAAACACATGAGACATGATGTTCCAGCAGAGAATAATAAAGAGCGGAACCAGTGGGTGTGTAAAACACTACGACGAGGATGTTCCAAATGAGAATAATAGAAGAATGTCACCAAGTATAGGGTAAACCACGTATACAAAAGTTATTCCAATGAATAATAAGCAATGGAATAACAACATGTTCTCTTCATGAATAAGAAAGAATAACACACACTTTACGGGTACAACAAATAATATTCCCTACTTTAGAAGAGGCGAATATTGGCGAGGTGAAGTAGCGAGAATACTTTTCTTTTTTCTCTCTATAGTTTCTCTCTACAGAGTTTCGGTGAATTCGTGAAAATAATGAAGCACTAGGACTCTATTTATAGAAGATTTCTAGCTTAAAGACCGCCATTGTGAAAAGCAAGTGGCTCGACTCATGGTGATGTGAAAAGAAAAGTGGTCGATTTTGTAATGTGAAACGACAAGTGGTTCGGCCTTTTGTAATGTGAAACGACAAGTGGTTCGGCGCTTGTGAATGTGAAACGACAAGTGGTTCGACGCTGGTAAAGGTAATTACTATTGATGAAGGTAATTACTATTCACAAAGGTAATTACTATTCGACGAAGGTAATTACTATTCACAAAGGTAATTACTATCGATGAAGGTAATTATTTATTCACAAAGGTAATTACTATTGACGAAGGTAATTACTTATCGAATGAAGAGACTCTTAGATGATGACATATGGGCCCCCATAAAATAATCAAACTTACCACAAATGTCTCATAATGGACTCTTTATATACATCGAGGATTGAATAAATATTACCACAAATCATTTTATTTTAATCAACACATATTTAATCTTTCAACAATTATTAATTATTTATAACTTGTCGCCTCAATTATTGATTTAATCTTATAACATATTATACTGATGATGATCTTTGTGACAATAATTGAATCAATAATATAAGAGATATGATGCAACAATTATTTAAGTAATAATTGAGCATAAATTTAGTGACTTCACGTAAAGATCGATAATCAATATCGTGTCTACTTATACAACTACACGTACATCGTACTTTTACTACTAGGGTAGTTCAACGGTTTTAACGGTAACACCTCTCCCGTAGTTATTTTTATAGAAAGATAATTTTGTCGTTTTTAACTACTATAATACTTCCGTTAATGGGGTCCACTAATGATTGAGTCGTCGTCACGAATATTCCCCACAAACAAAAAGAATATTCCCCCACCAAACGAATATTTTATAATAACTCGCATACTTTGCAAAATTTATAAATACTACCCACAACTATAATATTATCTTAAATTCACACCATAATATTAAAAAATTATTTCGACAAATTTAAATCTTTATTGATAAAATCTGCGGTCTCACACAGGTTATTCCAATAGAATAATAAGCAATGGAATAACAACAGTTCTCTTCATGAATAAGAAAGAATAACACCCTTTACGAGTACAACAAATAATATTCCCTACCTTAGAAGAACTGAATATTGGAAAAGTGAAGTAGCGAGAATACTTTTCTTCTTTCTCTATAGTTTTCTGTACAGAGTTCAATGAATTCGTAAGAAATAATGAAGAAATGAGCTTTTTATTTATAGAAAAAACCGAGGGTGGCTCGTGGTCTTAACGAAGGGTCAAAATGACTCTTGGTAATATGAAGAGACAACTACTATTTCATGAAGGGTAATTAACCTTTGGAATCAGAAGAAGCAGTTAACTCTTGGTAATATGAAGGGACAACTACTATTTGCGAAGGGGTAATTACTATGTGACGAAGGTAATTACTATCGACGAAGGTAAATACTATTGAAGAAGGTAATTACTATTGACGAAGGTAAATACTATTGGCGAAGGTAATTACTATTCACAAAGGTAATTACTATTCACAAAGGTAATTACTTATCGATTGAAGAGACTCTTAGATGATGACATATGGCCCCCATAAAATAATCAAACTTACCACAAACGTCTCATAATGGACTCTTTATATACATGAGGATTGAATAAATATTACCACAAATCATTTTATTTTTAATCAACACATTTTTAATCTTTCAACAATTATTAATCATTTATAACTTGTCATTTCAATTAATAATATAACATATTATCTGATGATAATCTTTGTGACAATAATTGAATCAATAATATAAGAGATATGATGTAGCAATTATCGAAAGAATAATTGAGTATAGCTAAGTGACTTCTCACGTAAAGATCAATAATAAATACCGCAAGTGGCTACTACGCAACCACGCCAGACATCTTGTATTTTTACCATTTAGGTAGTTCAACAGATTTTAATCGTAACACTCTCCAGAGTTATTTTTATAGAAAGATAATTTTGTCGTCGCTTAACTACGATAATACTTCCGTTAATGGGGTCCATTAATGATTGAGTAGTAAATATTTAATATTCCCCGAAAAAAAAGAATATTCCCCACCAAACGAATATTTTATAATAACTTGCTTACTTTGCAAAATTTATAAATATTACCCACAACTATAACATTATATCAAATTTATTCCATAATATTCAAAAATAATATTTATAGAAAATTCATCTTTATTTATAAAAGCTGGGGTCTTACAAAATTGTCAACCATTTTTTTCTTCAATAATGCTACTATCACATACTGTATGGTTGACACTCATAAATTTATTGTTGAGTTAAGTGAGTTATGTTAACAACAAATTCATGGATGCTACCCCATGCAATATGTGAACATTATGTGATATGTACTTTTATGTGATAGTAGCATTATTTTTTTTCTTGATTTTTTCAGAAACCGACAAATCTCAATTATACCTTCTTGACCTTATATATACTTAGAAAGTGGCTAACATGAAATTAATTTTGATCAATTAATCAATAAAGTGTCGACACGCGGGCTGGGAGGTCTCTACGTGTTAGTATTGTATTGGTCAATTAACCAACTTACCATGAAGTTAACTTCATATTAATCAGATCCATATACTTGTATCCGGTGTCCGCATCACGCGTCCAAATTACGTAGAATAAAATAAAAATTATTTAAAATTTAAAAGATTAAATAGAAAAATGAATTTAAAAATTAATATATAAAAGACAAAATAAAAATTATATGAAAAGTTGAAAGACATCGGGTGAATATAAGACCAAATTCAGTCTCCCAGAATCTGGATTCGGTGCAGTTGATGAGGAAATTCAATAAATAATTTTTTTTAAAAAAAGTTTATATATACTAGCTAGCATCCGATGAACACGTGTAAATATTATAGAGTTAGAATAGATATTGTACAAAATTTGGAGAATTAAATATAATAAGATATAATCGTCTCTCAAGTTTGATCAATAATGGTCATTCGAAACTAAAACTTAAGAATAATAAAAGAAATTATTTTTTCTTCTTTTATTGCATTTCAAAATCTTTTATTTATATTCTATTACATATAATTATATACCTATCACTATATATCTCTTATTCATATATATTTTTAATTTAGTTAGTGTTCTTTAAAACTCATGTTCTTAAAAATAATTATATTTGATTATATTATAATTACTATATCAATATTTTATAATATAAATAATAAAATAATTTTATAAATCGTGCTTTCGCGCATGATCATGAGCTAGTTTTAAATCAAAAAATTAAAAATAATTAATAATATCATAAAAAAAGGAAAAATAAATTTTGTGACCAAACTAACATCAACCACTCATCAAAACGCTTTATTAATAAATTGCATTAAATATTACCACAAATCAACCACACACAATTGCATTAAAATTTTAAACTTTAATATTGACTTTAATTTTCTAAACTTCGAAATGGATTCCCTTACGAGTTGGACTATCAACTATCAAGTAGCCAAAGAAGTTGGTCATTACCAGTTGGAAGAAAGAGAAAAATAAATGAAATATTATATTAAAAATTTAATGGATAAATTATAAAACGGATCCTTGGCGCAATGGTATCGCGTCTGACTCCAGATCAGAAGGTTGCGTGTTCGATTCACGTAGGGTTCAATTTTTCACATTTTATTAATATCATAAACCACTAAATTTTCAAAAAAAATTTATACGACTATGAGAAGAAGTGCATTTTTTATATATTTAATTATATAAATGACATAATTTTATATAATATCTCACGCAATTATATGCATTGTTTTCACCTTTTTTTGGCTTAAATTTTATTACGTTAAAAGGTGTTCTATGTACACATCCAAAAATACGCCTAAAGATAAAATAACAGTAAAAGAAGAGACTTATGAGAAATATTTTACTACCCACCTCTATTCCAAAATTATATGTATAATTTGAATTTTTAAATCAAAATGACGTCATATAAAACAAAATAAAATTTATAATTAATAATTTTTATTATATATTCTTTCCGTTTTATATTTATTTGATTATTATTAATTTTTCAAAATTAATTTAAAATATTTTCAAACTTAAAATTGAGACATTTCGTTAAAAATTATAAAATAATAAAATTAATAATAAATAATATTTTTTAGGCGGTTTACAATATTTATCATTGTATTAATTACAATTAAAAAATCTATCATAATTCGAGTTTAAAAATCTCCGAAATTTTAAAAACAACGATAAAATAATATAGAACATAGGGAGTATTATATAATTATAATAATTACATTAATTAAAATTAAATAAAACATCAATTTGAAGTTTAATGTAACACCTTAGTCTCATGTTAAAAGATATGAAAAAAATTTGTCTATATATAAGAAATTAAGTTACTATCAATAGTAGTTTCAGTCAAGAGCTTTTAGGTGAACATGTGGTGGGCTAAGATGACTTAAGAAAATAGTATTGAGCTAGTGATTTAAGGTCTTGTTTAGATTGATTTGATTCAATTCAGACTTGAGATTTGACTCGAATTATTTTATATGGTATCAGAGCCGACTCTCGAAGGCTCGAGTCGGGATATCCAATCGAGTTGTCAGATGTGGGGATACGAAGTTAGCTAGTATTATCCCACAATAACTAGAGACAAAAATTTGTGGACCATAGTGTGATCTGTGATGGACTAAGGGAGTGTTTGATAAAAACTGATTGAATCTGAATTTGAATTAAAAAAATTATTTGATAATTAACATGTCTGAAACATCTGAATGACATAATTTTATTATTTTACCCATCTAAAAAAATTCAAAGTTGTTGTAAATTTATTTAATATTACCTAATATAATAGTTAATATATTTTTTATTTTATTTTTACTTTATAGCCATTCAGTCAAAAAAAATCTCACTTAGCCATTCTGCTCAATCATCTGACCGATTCAACCATTCAGAGGATTTTTTTCCAAAACAAACGTACTTAATGACTGACCAATTTAGCCATTCAGATGTATTCAGTCCTAAACAATCAACTCCTAAGATAACTTAAGAAGATACTATCGAATTAAGTTAGTGGTTTAAGTTCTTGTTTATAATTTTAAAACAAAAAGAGTGAGTGTGTTTGAATATATACAAGAGTGGATTACTGGAGCAATAAGTCTAGGCAAAAATTTTTTATATGTATTCAAATTACACTTATGTGAGACCCCAGATTATATCAATAAAGATTTAAATTTTGTCGAAATAATTTTTAATATTATGGTGTGAATTTGAGATAATATTATAGTTGTGGGTAGTATTTATAAATTTTGCAAAGTATGCAAGTGGTTATATTATATTCGATTGGTCGAGGAATATTCGGTTTAGCGAGGAATATTCGCTGAATAACTACCAATCATTGGTGGACCCCTATAATGTAATTATTGTCGAATCGAGAAAACGACAAAAATATTTTATTGAAATAACGGCGGAAGTTTTCTGGGTTGACATTGTTGAACTACTTCGGTAGTAAAAGTACAATGAATGTCGTGTGGTTGCATAAGTAGCACTACGGTATTGATTATGACGCTTTATGGAGAAGTCACCGGTTTGATTCCATTATTGTCGATTAATAATATGAATTATTATAAGCGATAATGACGTTTTGTTTTATTCAGTATTATTAACGTAATAAAATGAAACATCTTTTATATAAAACATAATACTTTATTAAAGTTATTCTATAAATAGAATATATTATATTTTATTATGCATAGTGTTGCATAGTGTTTTGCATAGTGTTTTGCATAGTGTTGCATAGTGTTTGCATAGTAAAATGTTTTTATATAAATAGAATATATGATATTTTATTTAAAAGATTTTGCTTTAAATATGGATCGTCCGATTAAAAGTAAATCAATCTGGACTGATTCATGGATTAATTACTATGCATTCTATTTTCCTATAAATAAGCTCATTCCTTCATTATTTTCTTACGAATTCACCGAAACTCTACAGAGAGAAATTATAGAGAGAAGCTATAGAGAAAATCTATAGAGAGAGAAGAAGAAGTATTCGTACTTTTCACTACTTTGATATCCGGTGTCTTTTACGGTAAGGGATATTATTTGTTGTGCCGTAAGTGGGTGTTATTCTTTCTTATTCATGAAGAGAACTTCATTATTCCATTCATTATTATTACATTGGAATAACTTTGTAAAAGTGGCATACCCTATACATAACTGTGATACGCCAGATACCCTATACTTGGTGAAATCCCTCATTATTCCATTCATTATTATTCATTGGAATAACTTTTGTAAAAGTGGTATACCCTATACATAACTTTGTATATCTGGCGATACCCTATACTTGGTGAAATCCTTAAGTTATTCCATCCTTATTTATTTCATTGGAATAACTCAGATGTCATGAATCCCCTATACTTGGTGATCTTCTTACGTTATTCCATTCTTTATTATTACATTTGAATATCACGCTCGTGTGTTTTTACAGGATTGGTTCCATTGTTTATTATTCCGCATTTATTATTACATTGGAATATCACATGCGTGTGTTTTACAACGGGACTGGTTCCATTGTTTATTATTGACATTTATTATTCATGTGGATCATCCTGCCGATTGTGAATTTCACCGACTGGTTCCGTTATTATTATTACATTGGAATAACTCCGTCATCGCAAGTACCGCATGCACGGTGATTTCTTTTGTTATTCCATTCTTTATTATACCCGGTTGGTTAAAACTTTGACTTCTATACTCCATGAAATTAGTAGAATATCCTCGATATTTGCGTTTCATCCAAAGATCTTTTTCATGGAAATATTCTTCCGATCATTCTTGAATTTTACTTTACAAAACAAAGATCTTGTTGACAATTTGACGTTATTAATTCCTCGGATAAAATAATTCTTGAACTTGTTTTATTGAATTATTATGTCATTGTCATCATCCTCATGATGTATTATGTTATCTTTGGCTTACGTGCATAGATGAACTTAATATGATTATGACTGAGGATCATTCGGTATAATCATGACTTGTTATAAATGATGTGATAAAAGTCCTCGGTGGCTCGTAATGCAGTTGATGGATAGTTTTTGGTATGATTATGACCGTGGGTGATTCGGTATAGTCGTGACCATTGATAATTTGATGAAAATCCTTGGCCGTAGTACAGGATGATTAGATGTGGTGGTTTATTTATTGTCGAGTCTCAACGATAAAAATTGATGAAAACCTTTTAAAACCTAAAAGATAGTAGATTTTATTCTCTACTTAACTCTTTTAATGGATCAGATATTCACCGCAGCTTAAACCGATTGTCTATTGTATTTTATCGGTTTAACATCATTGAAGGCTAATGATAATTTATTACGCATTATCTTAGTCATAATATTTCTCATTGGGCTAGTTGAGCTCACCCTTTCTTTTTCATTTTTCTTCGTGAAATGAAAACATATTTGGACGAGTCGGAGAACGAAGTAATGGTCCAAAGGATAGCATTAGTAGTCCCTCACTATTCGTGAAATATAGTGTGATAATAGTTGTAATGAGGACTCCTTTTGAGTTTGTATAATATCTAGTAGACAATATTTGTATTCAAACTCACAGGTTTATGTCGTATTGCATACCACACAATTATATTAGTAAGTTGTATTTGAATTTATGTACCATGTAAGTGGCGACCCAAGATGGGTGGCGATACCCAATTTTGGGGGCGCCACGATTGGTATCGAGCTTAGGGATATGATCCTGGCTAAGATGTGAGACTAGAACTAGGAGAGAGAGAGATAGGGAATTCCTTTGTTAGTATGACTACACCTAAATTTATTTAGTATTTAATTGGTCTCATTCGGAGTATAGGGATAATGTAAGACCCAAAATTTTTTAAATAAAAGGATTTTCCTTTATTTATTATTTTGAAATAGTAAGGGTTGATTTGATTAATGTGGATAGTTAGGGTTAAATACATAAATATTTTAAAATAAGTTAAGTGGTTATAAAATATTCATTATCGTTGGGAATATTCGTTTGGTCGTGGAATATTCGTCATGTCGGGGAATATTAAATATTTGACGGCCAAGCAGACCATGTGTGGGCCCCATAACGGAAAGTGATTGGATGAAGAAACGCACAAATATAAGTTGTTTTTAAATAAGCTGCGTAGTTGTTACAAGTATTATCATTGTTGGAATACCGGTGGTTAAAAACACACTAATCTGCGTTGTTGAGCAAAAGAAGACGAGGTATTGCACCAATTATTGATTCTTACGTAAGAAGGCACTACTCAATAATGGTTACTGATAATTCTTATTCAAGTATTTTATTGAGTTAATAATTGTTGCGTTGATATTTTATATTGTCATTGTTTTCAATAATTGTCATTACACAAGATTTTTCATTATCAAAGCAATAATTCATATTATCCGAATAATATTATTAGATAACATTATTGGCAATGTCTAGAAAGTTACATACAGGAGAGGTTTGGTCATCTAATCAATTGCCGCCAAGAAGAAGAAATTCTTATTGGAAAGCCCTCTTTCCAGGAACGCACTGGTTGTCAATATTGTGATTCGTAATATTATTTGTGAATAATTAATTATTGATTTATATGATGAGGAAAATATTAATTTTATGTGGATATAGATGGAGAAAATTTTAAAATGACAATTGTTGAAAATTAATATTTTATCTTTTTCTCGATAAAATAATTTTATTTTAATAATATATTAACGGTGATATTTTTACAATGAATGTGGGATATATGAGTATATGAGGAGGAAGAGTATTTTGTGGCATTAAATGTTTAACACATGTTTTGTGTGTTGGTGGACACAATTATTCAATAGAAATTTGATTATAGCTTGTAAAATCCACCCGTTTGTGGATTTCGGTCAATTTCTATTTGGAATTTGGAAAACTTTCTTCTGCAAAGTTGTAGAGAATTGAATTTCCTATAAAAACTCATGAGATTCGAATTTTCTGATGAAAGGGCTATTTATTATGAATTATTGAAGTTCAAGCTTCAAATAATTGATTTTGGGAGTTTAAATTATTTTTGTTAAGAAAAACGTTTTTGTATTTTTTGGACATCATTAACATGTGTGGCTGGTGTTTTGACCAAAAGGTGGGCTAAGGAAAATTTGTATAATTATATTAATATTATATTCAATTTTTCGCTTTGGTGTTCTAAGCATTTTCCTATAAATAGGGTGCTTAGGTTAGAATTGAAAAACACACCGTAAACTCAAGTTTCTCTCTATTTTCTCTCGATATATTGAGCGTATTATTGTGAGTATACTTTGAGTATTGTTAGGCGGTCTAAGTTCCTTCAAAGACTATAATCTTGTAGTATTCCATTTAAGTCTTAATCTTTCGAGGTAAGGGATATTATTTTTTTTCGTAATGATATTATTTCTTCAATATCATTATCTTTGAAATGTTGATCGAAGTTTTTATCAAATTTGGAACTTTTTCATGTCTGGGTTACTATTCATGGGTTCTTATTCATGAGTTACTATTCACGAGTTCTATTCATTAATGAGTTCTTATTCACGAGTTACTATTCACGAGTACTATTCACGTAAGCGTGAAGATGTTTTTTGTGGAATTTCTATCTTTTGGTGTTCTGAGTTATTTATTCACGATATCGGACTATTCACGATACTGAAGACTATTCACGATATCTGAAGATTATTCACCTAAAAATAAAATTTCTTCTTTTCGTCTAAAACATCTATTCGGATACTAACTCGATTGTATCCATGTTTTGATCATTCTTGAATTTTACACCACTATGATTATTTTTGAGGTATTTTTGGACGTGGATAAAACCAAGTACGAATCCTTAATCCTTAATCCTTGTCATTTTGTTTCTTTGGATTCGTTTCTTTAAAAAATATTTTCATCATCCTCGTCTTAAATGATGATATTATGGAATATCTTTGGCTCAGTAGTGCAAAGATGAATGATTTCTTAAGAATATCTTTGGCACTGTAGTGCAAAGATGAATGATTTTCAAGAATATCTTTGGCCCGTAGTCTGCAAAGATGAACATGTGTTTAAATGAACATGATTAATCGATGAATATCTTTGGCTGTAGTGCAAAGATGAATATTTGATTCCGGATGTATATTGATTGATGTTACAGGATAAAAGATAGACGATGAACTTTTAAATTCATACATGTAAGATAGTAGTTTGCATTCTCTACTTAACTCTTCTAATGAATTATTATTTCCATGCAGTATTGATTTAAAATTTGTTGTCTATCAGATTCTATTAGATTTTTCCTCGTTGAAGACTAACGATAATTTGTTGTATATTATCTTAGTCATAATATTCTTTCTTGAGCTAGTTGAGCTCACCCTTTTCCTTTTTATTCCATTTTTCTCGGGGAGGCGAGAATATAAGCGAGTATTTAGCCTGGGGTATGGAATGAAGGTTTTAGAAAGGATTGTTTAGTAGTCCTCACCATTTTGTAAATTAATGTATCAATAAATGTGATGAGGATTTATTTGAGTATAGATATTGTCAGTAAGATAATATTTGTATTCAAACTCACAGTTTCTTGTTGTAATAATAAAGTTGTAGTTGTTTTTCGCACCATGTATTGACAACTCGAATAGGTGATGTATACCTATTTTGGGGGCGCCACGATTGGTATCGAGCTTAGGGATATGATCTCCTGGCGGAGATCGGGGAATAGAACTAGAGGGAGAGACGAGTAAATCCTTCGCTGAGTGTGTCGTACCTAAGCTTATTTGTTAGTTGGTCGGTATATAGGGATATTATGTGATATATTGATTTCCTTAATTAACCCTTGTTTTATGACGGTGATTTGAGAATGTAATCGAGAATATTAATGATGGAGTAAATGAGACCAGTGGAGATGCTGTCTTACCAACGAGGAGAACGTGCAACAGTCGGCAATGTACCTCCCGTGAACAACACCATTGAAAGCGAGATGATGAACGAGGGATGTTTAGAAGTTTTTTGCGATTCATGCAAAATCAAACGAGGAGACTCGTGTTCAAAAATGAGGAGGAAATGATAAGAATTCACGGGTTGTCACTGACAAGCGATTCAAAGAGTTGGGACCACCAGAATTCAAGGGAAAGCCGATCCGATCATGGCGGAAACATGGGTCAAGCAAATTACCAAGATATTCGATGTCTTGGGATGCACGGAGGAACAGAAGGTTCCATTCGCCACCTTTATGTTCCGTGGCGAGGTAGACTCATTGGTGGGAGTCGTGAAGCGTACCCATCCAGTCCGCACTCAACACGTCGTGGGAGACATTTCAGAATTATTTAATGACAAATACTTTCCGAAAGTGTTCATTATATGAAGGAAGTGGAGTTCATCGATTGGAACAAAACAACATGGCGGTGTCTCAAAGACGAGGCAAAGTTTGCAGAGTTATCCAGTTTGCACCTCATTTGGTGGAGAATGAGGAACGTATGACGCGGATGTTTCTTAGAGGTTTGAAAACCGGATACGCCAAGATCTCATTTCTCATAAACTTTCTCTCTATTCGGATGTTGTAAGCAGTGGCTCAATTATTAGAAGCGAGATAACGAGTACTGGTCAATTGAGGACCACAACCGTGGATCGTGATCGAGATAGCGATCAATGACAGAATAATGATAACCTGAGAAAGAAAAGAGACGGACAGAAATGGTAACCACTCTGGTGGTAATCATGGCCGTGAAAATGTAAGAAGCGAGTCGGGAGGAGATTTTAAAAGAGGAGATTTAACAACGACTATATGAAGACGATAGTCTTAAGAAGAATCGGTTCTAAGGGAGGAGAACGACCACCGGGGTATATGCTACAAATGCGAAAAGAGGGACATATCGGTCAAAGCGCCCCACAACAGTTCAAGGTATGCTATAGTTGTGGAAAGGAAGGACATATCGCTTCGAGATTGTGACGAGAGCGAAACCTAGTTCAATGGGGACGGTGACTCAAAAGATCGTCCCGTAAAAGTCAAAGTCAACGATTCCGGAAGAAGCGTTTGTTGTGATCGGTCATAATGCGAGAACCCAAACGAGGTGATCACGGTAAGCTATTTATAAATTCTTGCGAAGTTTATACCTTACTTGATCTGGGTCTTTACCCATTCATTTATGTCTCCCGCATGTGCTCAACGTTTAAACTTGACTCTCGGAGAAATTAGACTTTGACCTATCTGTGGAAACTCTCAGTTAGAGAAACTTTCATCACATCCTTCGCTTATAAATCTTGTTTGATTCAAATTGGCACCATTACCTTTACCATTGACCTTATCTCTTTAAAGATACTTGCTTTTGATGTGATTTTAGGGATTGATTGGTTAACTACTCATCATGCCAAAATTGATTGTTTTCGTAAGGTTATTAGTTTTCATATTCCTAACCAACCTCGTTATGCGAATTCAAGCAACTAAACCATTAAAATCGATCATCATCATATCTAATCATAAAGCTATTCGTTTATTAAAAACGGATGTCAAGCTTTTCTTAGCCCATGTTATGGATTTGAATAAAGACACATCAAATTTGAATAATATTCTGTTGTTATTGACTTTCCCGACGTATTTCGAAGAACTTCCGGTCTACCCCGTAGCGTGAAGTTGAATTCTTTATTGATCTTGAACCCGCACAAAGCCCATTTCTAAAACCCCATATCGAATGGCTCCTATTGAACTTCAGAGTTAAAGGTCCAACTACAGGAATTGTTGGACATCGGTTTCATTCGCCCTAGTACATCTCCTTGGGGTGCTCCCTGTTTTATTCAGTAAAGAAGAAAGGCGGGAGTATGCGATTTTGTATATGACTATCGGAATTGAACCATGTCACCATCAAGAATAGGTATCCTCTACCTCGTATTGATGACTTGTTTGACCGATTGCAAGGGCACAACAAATTTTCAAAAATCGATCTTCGCTCGGATATCATCAATTTGAAGATTAAAATCGAGGATATTCAAAAGCGCCTTCGTAACTCGGTATGGGCATTATGAATTCTTAGTCATGTCTTTCGGACTAACTAATGCTCCCGCTGACTTTCATGGATATGATGAACCGAGTATTCAAGGAATATTTGGATCGATTCGTTGTTGTCTTTATTGATGACATCCTCATATATTCCAAAAGCCATGAAGATCATGAGCACCATTTGAAGTCGGTACTCCAAAGGCTTCGTGAAAACCAACTATATGCCAAATTGAAGAAATGTGAGTTCGCTCGAGGAAGTAGCATTCCTTGGGCACGTGGTGTCGAAACATGGAGTATCTCATTGATCCGCCAAGATTGAAGCAATACAAAGTTGGGAGCAAACGAAGTCGGTGGATCAAGCACGTAGTTTTTGGGCTTATTGGTTATTATCGGAGATTCGTGGAAGGGTTTTCTCGAATCGCTACTTCATTAACCCAAACTAACTCCTAAGGATACAAAATTCGTTTGGAGTGAAGAATGCGAGAAGAGTTTCCAAGAGCTTAAGAGGAGACTTATTTCTAAGACTGTTCTAACAATACCATCTGGTTCGGATGGATTTGTTATCTACAAATGATGCTTGGTGCAAAGGGTTAGGATGTGTTCTCATGCAACGTGGGAAAGTCATAGCCTATGCCTCATGACAACTTAAAGAGTATGAGAGGAATTATCCTACTCATGATCTAGAGTCAGCGTGACCGATCGTTGCGCCGCTTAAAGATATGGAGGCACTATCTATATGGGGAGAAAGTGGAGATATATTCGCACCATAAAAGCCTTAAATATTTCTTCACTCAAAAAGAACTAAACACGCGGCAATGACGTTGGCTCGAACTATTGAAAGACTACGACCACACTATTCAATACCATTTCGTAAAGTTTAACGTGGTAAATTTGATTTATTGAGTAGAAGAAGATCATATGCGGAACGAAAAGCGATGATGTCAAGTATCTGCGATAGAGCCAACTTTAATAGAAAAAGTTAAGGTTGCTCAAGCCACCCAATCTTGAGAGGCGATGCGTATGAAGAAGAAAGTACAAGAAGGAGCTATTCCTAAGCGAGAATTGATGAAGAAGGAATACTTGAGTCCACTCTAGACTTTGTGTTCCTAACGACTACGATTTGAAGTACAAGATTATGATGGAGGCACACAACACGCCATTTGCAATCCATCTCTGGAAGTACTAAAATGTATCGTGATCTTCGACATACATTTTGGTGGAACAATATGAAGAGAGAGATTGCAAAGTTTATCTCGATGTGTTTAACTTGCTAACGTGTAAAGGCGGAGCATCTTGTACCTAAGGGTCCGTTGCTGCAACCACTTGAGATTCCAGAATGGAAGTGGGAACACATTACTATGGATTTCGTTACGGGTCTTCCTACGGTTTCAAGGCATCAATGCTATTTGGGTTATTGTTGATAGATTAACCAAGTCTCCGCTTTCATTTCTTGCCGATACGGAGACTTATTCCTTGAACGTCTTGCTAGTATGTACGTGAATGAGATTGTGAGGTTGTATGGCATGCCTGTATCCATAGTTTCGGATCGTGACCCAAGATTCACTTCAAGATTTTGGGTTAGTTTGCAAAAAGCTATGGGCACGCAGTTTGCGATTTAGTTCGGCATACCATCCCAAGCGGACGGACAATCGAGAGGACTATTCAAACTCTTGAAGATTTGTTAAGACTCGTGTCCTGACTTCAAAGGTAGTTGGGATAAGTATTTACCATTGGTGGAATTCTCCTACAACAACAGCTTATCGTGCAAGTATAGGTGTGGCTCCATTTGAAGCATTATATGGACGAAAATGTCGTTCTCCAATATGTTGGGATGAGGTGGGTGAAGCAACATTGTTGGGACCCGAAAGTTAAAATACGTATATGACTACCGAAAAGATCCAAATGATTCGACAACGATAAAAGCGGACAAGATCGACAAAAGAGTTATGCGGATCTTCATCGAAAGGACGGAATTTAATGTAGGGGATCATGTATTGTCATGAGTTGTTTCCATGGAAAGGAGTTACAAGATTTGGGAAGAGAGGAAAGCTCAATCCACGATTTATTGGTCCATTTCAAATTCTTGACCGAGTAGGAAATGTAGCCTATAGACTTGCGTTACCTCAAAGTATGTCTCGTGTTCATAATGTGTTTCACATATCTCGTACTTCGTAGAATATGTGAAAGACCCAACCACGTTATTGAGTTAGAACCGGACGAGATAGCCAAGACTTAACGTATGAGGAGGTACTGTCAAGATCTTGGATAGGAAGGAGCATGTCCCTACACGCAAAGGTCATACCACAAGTTAAAGTTTTGTGGAGGAATCATGCTTATAGAGGAAATGACCGGGAGTTGGAAACGGAAATGAAAGCGAGGTATCCTCACCTTTTCAAAACACTGTGTACGCATATCAATTTCGAGGACGAAATTTCATAAGGAGGGAGGTTGTAAGACCGAAATTTTTTAAATAAAAGGATTTTCCTTTATTTATTATTTTGAAATAGTAAGGGTTGATTTGATTAATGTGGATAGTTAAGGGTTAAATACGCAAATATTTCAAAATAAGCAAGTGGTTATAAAATATTCATTATCGTTGGGAATATTCGTTTGGTCGTGGAATATTAAATCGTGTCGTGGAATATTCGCATTTACTGCCAATTGTGACCATGTGTGGGCCCCATAACGGAAAGTGATTGGATGAAGAAAACGACAAATATAAGTTGTTTTTAAATAACGGCGTAGTTGTTACCATTAATACTGTTGGAATACCCGGTGGTTAAAACACACTAATACGCGTTGTTGAATAAAGAAGACGAGGTATCGCACCAATTATCGATTCTTACGTAAAGAAGGCACTACTCAATAATGGTTACAGAATACTGCTCAAAGATTTTATTGAGTTAACACTACTAGAAAATCAATCTATAGCGACGGATTTAGCGACGGTTCGGGACGAACCGTCATTTATAGATACATACGACGGCCTAAGTCGGACCGTCAGATAGGCCTTCGATGGTAGTCTATTACGAGGGTCACAGTTTGGTAGTTCAGATAGGCATTTTTTTTTGGGAATTTTAACGAGGGTCATAACTCATAAGTGGAGGCGTAGATAATATTACTTCATCTCATCGATCTCTCCATTCAAACTTCATCTCACTCGGTCCACCGATCTCCGTCGGCTTTCATCTCACCACTCGATCTCTCCATCCTAGGATTCATCTCGGTCCATCGATCTCTCCGATTTAAACCCGTCCTGTCATCGATCTCTCCGTCCGGCTTCATCTCACCACTCGATCTCATAAGGGGAGGCGTAGGTTATAACGAGGAGGCGAGGTAATAAAGAAGTAATTTCGTGCTTCGATTTATATTTAACCCTAAGTTATGATTTCCTCTATTTTCTCCTCCATCTAACAAGCCCTAAAATGATTTTGTGATATGTTGAGTGATATGTTTAACTTGTTTTGAGTGATATTTAACTTGTTTTGAGTGATATGCTCGGAGAATTAAGTTAGTTGTTGCTCTTGGGTAAAACAAGAAGTGACTCTTAGTCAAGGCAAGAGCTCCATGAATCAGGTGTGTGTGTGTGTGGGGGGGGGGTCGGATTCTTTTGTCCTTTCTCTACTTCCGGTTTGTTAGAATTTTGAAACATGTGCAATTACATGGATTGACATTAGGAGGTTTATGGAAGTTGAGGTTTAGGATATTAGATGTTTACCTTAATATTTCATAAGTTTAAATATGATTACCTTATTTTGGAATATGGAGTATCAAAGAGAGACATGGTTTCTATTTTGAAATTTGATTCACCAAGGCACCTACATGGGCTCGATATTGAAGTGTCTACTTGAATATAGTTTTAATGTGAAGTTATGATTCTTCTCAAACTAGTGAATGCACCTTTTATTGATCTTTCAAATAAATGAAAATAAAACAAAATCGCGCTTTTATCAATAAGACTGTATTCGTTGAAAACCTAATTTAGCATGCTGTTGTGTATTCTAATTTGCTTTTTTATTCGGGTTTGTTCTAAGTTTTCCCACACCCAAAAAAGAGGAAACATTGTACTACATGAGTTACATGTCGACATACTTTGGATTTGTGGAAAAATGACATCTTTCTTTAGAAAGACTATATTTGTATACATGCGTTAGAGGAGCATGGATGCATAAATTTAGATTGAATCATGAGCTTAACACTCATCGAACACATTTTTATAACCTAGAACGTAAAGTTAATTTGAGTCGGAAATTGGAGGATAACCTTCCACAGGACTACAAGTAAAGGCTTAGCCAAGAATTAAATAGTAGTAAGCAAAACCAATGAAGTGCTTCAAAAGGTGGAATCTTTTTAGCCTCGATAGCTGTGGAGCAGATGTTTGAAATTTGGGTGCAATTAGCAATATTGTGTCGTTTCTATGGGAGAGATTGACAAATGACAAGTTAGTAAGCATTGAATTGCTCGAGATTTGTTTAGGACTCCTCCCTTTCATCTTCCTTTTCCTCCTCTTCTCGCTTATAACTGGTCGCACTTCATGCGAGAAGATTTAGCTAAAGGAGGATGCAAAAGGACATGAACTAGTCTTGCAGTAATCGATGGTAAATGTGGAGTTAATTATCGTTATTTAATAGAATTTGGGCTTCTAGGGTTACAAGGCCTTCATAAATAAATCGAATTGTCGTAAATCAAGTTTAATATCACTCAAAACAAGTTAAATATCACTCAAAACAAGTTAAATATCACTCAAAACAAGTTAAATATTATTACCTACGCTTATTTGAAATTGTTAATTATGATAATTAATATTTAAATTATCTACGACCTTTTTGTTTTATTTGAGTGAACCGGGAGTTTGGTTGGCATTCAAGGTACTTAATTATGATAATTAATTATCATAATTAATTATGATAGATTTCTATACGCAATATCATTACGATGGTTGTTCAATTTGATTTAGGGACATAATATTATGGATAAGATGTGGATGGAATTACCAAGATATTCTAGAGAATATCTTGCAGCATAGATATATTTCTCGGACTTTTGGTTTTGAAAAAAGTGGGCATGGTAAGCCGGAAGAATTCCTTGCCCATGTAAGAATCAGTGTAAATGGTCGATACCAGATTCGAGCTACTATTCGTGAACATTTGATTTGTGATGGATTTATGTTTGCTACTACTAATTGGGTGCATCAAGAGGAAGATGTGATTGTCGTGAATGTGAGTAATGATGATGTTCACGAAGAACCATCACAATCCAGAAGATGAGCATCGTATACCGAGATGGTAAATGATATATTTAGGGATCACGGTGTAGATTCGCTTCGGATGAAGCTTCAAAATACCAAAAGTACATGTCGAGGCCAATCAACCTTTATATCCCGGATGTGAAAATGAGGCAGTCCTTTCATCATTCGTTGTATGGCTTTTCAATCATAAAATGTTAGCAAATGGATCGATGTGTCCTTTGATGGATTGCTCAGTAAGTTCAAGTCATCATTTCCATCATTTGCAAACTTGCTCGATAATTTTATGAAATGAAGAAAATGGTTGGAAATTTAGGGTTTGGTTATGAGAAGATTGATAAATGCGAGAATGATTGTATGCTCTTTTGGAGGGAGAATGAAAATTAGAGTCTTATACAGTTTGCAAATCATCGAGATGGAAGGGATCGAGATGGTCAGATCGAGAAGACACTAATAGATACAAAACGAAGAGGAGCAAAGTAGGCGTGAAGCAATTACGTTATTTAGCGTTAATTAGAGATTGCAGAGGCTATTTATGTCTCAGTAGAATCGCAAAATACATGATGTGGCATCATGTAAAGCGACGGAAAGATGGAGTGAATCGTCATCCGGTGACTCTGCACTTGGAAGCATTTGGATACAATGTACCCTACATTCTCTCAAGAACATCGAAATGTAAGACTTGACCGTCCATCGATGGCATGAGTCCTTTACCCATGGGTCACCAGATATAGTATATGGCTGTGATGACAATTGTTGTATATAACTTACCACCATGGATGTGTATGAAGCGGGGAGTATTTTATCATGCCTTTTTGTTAATACCTGGTCCAAACTCTCCATGTAATGATATTGACGTGTATATGCAACCTTTAATTGAGGAGTTGAAGATACTATGGAGTAATGGGGTTGAAACCTATGATGCATCTAACAGCATAAAGTTCCAAATGCGTGCGGCAGACCTTTGTTGTGGACAATTAGTGATTTTCCAACTTTCTTGCTATGTTTATGCGGTTGGAGTACTAAAGGTAAGTTAGCTTGTCCATCATGTCAAATGAACACGTGCTTGTAGATTGCAAAGTAAGGAATGTTATATCGGGCATCGTTGTTTTCTCGGAGTCGGGTCATAGTTATAGGTTTGATACACGAAGATTTAACGGAGAATGTGACCATAGTGAAGCTCCTTGGTGCCATCGATTTGATATTCTTGAACAAGTTAATGCTATTAATGTCACTTTTGGAAAGACACCCACTAAAGACGAAGACCATTCCCCATGACTCAAAAACATAATTGGAGGAAGAAATCTATTTTCTTTGAATTGCCATATTGGCGGAACCTTTTGTTGCGCCACAATCTAGATGGAATGCACATTGCCAAAAACATTTGTGATAGCTTGATTGGGACATTGTTGAGTGTGCAAGGAAAGTCAAAAGATAATTTAAAAGCACGATTGGACTTGATGACAATGGGTATAAGAAGAGAGCTCCATCCAATACCCGTGCAAGCAAGCAATTCAAAGTACCTTTTGCCGCAAGCTACTCAATGTCTAAGAAAGAAAGACATGATTTCTTGCAAGTGTTGAAAAATGTTAAGGTACCTGATGGATATGCTTCAAATATTTCACGTTGCATCAATTTGAAGGGGGGCAAGATCTCAGGTCTTAAAAGTCACGACCGCCACATTTTAATGCAACAATTACTTCCAATAGTCAGACGATGTATTCGACTTGCCTGTAGACATGCGCTCAACAATAATTGAACTTTGTAACTACTTCTTGTAGAATTATGTTCCAACTATAACACATCGGAAGATTATGAGCGGTTGAACAAAAAAAATTCGCGTTAATACTTTGCAAGCTTGAGATGGTGTTTCCTCCCGCTTTCTTTGATATAATGGTACATTTTGTGTGTCCACCTCATTCAAGAGGCGAAGATAATGGAAATGTTAAATATCGACAAATGTGGGCTTTTGAAAGATACATGGGCAAGTTAAAAGGGTATATTCGCAATAGAAGTCGTCCAGAAGGGTCAATTGTAGAAGGGTATATTGCTGAAGAATGTGTTACATTTTGCTCAAGATATTTGAGTCAAAACAATGCTGCATGGATCTGGCAAAGTTGTTCTATTCAAATGTAAGTGGTATGATAGTTTAGCACGTGATAGAGGGGTCAAAACTGATGACTATGGCTTCACGCTTGTAAATCATCAAAAGTTTGGTTCAACCGATGAGCCCTTTGTAATACCTGCTCAGGTTCAACAAATATTTTATGTTGATGATCAAAGGGATAACAATTGGCGTGTGGTTATCTGAACAAAGTAGAGAGATTTATGTGAAGATGTCAAGTAGATTACGATAGTGACGATTTACCCAATACCAATGAAGAATTCATCACTCCGATTATGAAGTTGATATTGAAAACATAAATTGGGTTAGGAATGACGTTGATCTTTGAATTAGTTGAAAATGGACGAAAAAGACCCAGGAAAGTAAGCGAAAACTAGGATCTCAAATTGATACATCTCGCTTCAAAAGACGAATGATTGAACATATTATTGATGAAAATGAAGATGAGAATGGAGACGAAGACGAAGACGAAAATGAAGATGAGAATGGAGACGAAGACGAAGACGAAGACGAAGATGAAGGAGAAGATGAGGGTCCCGAAGATGAAGAGGAGGGTGATAGTGAGGAAAATGAAGATGACGAAGAATGAAGAGGATAAACATCACAATTGATAGATCTGTTTTTTACACTTTGTCCATTTTCTCCAAAAGAGAAACCGTTACACTTTGATAGATCCGTTTTTGATATTATATCTTGGTGCTCCTTGTACTATTAGCTTTTACTTTGTTTTCTACATCATCTTATTAGTGTTTTAAACACACTTCTTTGTCAACATTTCAATGTAAGTAGATTTGAAGATCAAATTAGACTAAATCGAAATTAAAATGGACTACCCGCCTCCCCGCCCCCACCTTGGTGTCTACAAATTTCTGTATTAGCAGCCAACTTATTTTCAGATGTATTTCATTTGGATGTATTTGTTAATTTTGGGGACTTAGTTTCAGATTTAACTAATAACCGTTGAAAGCTCTACTGTTCATTAGATTTAACTAATAACTTTTCTTACGAGTGTCACATTCATATTTTTGTTTCTCAGGTTGCTTTAATGGCTTCTAATAGAACGCCTAGATCTCGTGCTAACTGCTCCAATGACCGGAAATTAATGATAATGAGATCCATGCCGATGAACCACATGTAGAGGAGGAAAGTATTCATGAGAATGTTGAAGGTACCATGCATATATCTACACTTATACTTGCATTGTCATGAGAATTAACTTGGTGTTGTGCTTTCTTTTAGAACCTTAATTTGATTAAATGTCCTTGCTGACTCGTAAGTTTTTATAGTTTGAGATTCTATATAAAGTTGTATTATGTATATTTTACTTCATGGTTTTAAAATCTTGCTATCCAAATTTTAGTTCATACTTCATCCTTCATCTAGTGAGCTAATAATGTGCTTATATAACTTGTAGATTAAAAAATTTTGTAAGTGGAAGTCTTTGAAATGTGTAGGGGGGGGGGACTCGTCATATTATTGATTTTTATATTGAATAATAAAGATAATATATATTTGTTTTTAATTCATAATAAAGATATTCTATATGTTCAATTCATCTTTTGTTCAATACATAGTTCTTGATTCTTTCTCTCTTTTAGGTTCTCAACCTAAGAGGAAGCGTGGACCAACGATCGGAGCAAAATTATGGTCAAATAGCGATGCACCCAAAAAAGTAATTTATGATGCAAATGGTCACTGTTGGGGAGAGGCCAATAAGTTAACCACTTTTTCTCAAAGTGTCTTGCTCATGAATGGAGAATTTTTTCCAATAAGTACTCCAACATGGTCCAATGATGACAGAGGCTAACATGACAAGGGCTTGGGATGAAATTCAAGGTTATTAATCATACCATTTTATAGAATTTGACATTAAGCACATTGAAACAAACTAATATATGTGTAAATTTGTTTGTTGTAGAAACGATTTACCACAGATCACCCCAATGCTAAGAGAAAACGATGACTATCATGAACAATAGGTGGAGAGATTGGAAGTCTAACTTAAAGAGTAATAATTTTGTGCCCGGTGACCGTGCCAAATCGATAAATAATACTATCAACAATGATCGAGTAAATCCTAATCAATGAATTTGCGTTGGTTGATTATTGGCTAACCGATAATGCATGTGTCAGGTTTATTCTAATTTATGTATTATCAATTCTTACTTATTGTTATATATTATTATTAATTTATAAATACATACAATGCAGGATATAGCAACAAAAAATTGTGAAAATCGGAAAAAAATTGTTGGTAGGTCATACATTGGGCACTAAATCAATTCAAAAAAAGAAGCAATGAATTGGTAATATTTGATGTTATTTCAATATTTTTATCGTTAATCATGTATTAGACTTTTATAAATAGAGTATTATTATTAATTATGAACTATTTTTTGTTTTATTTGTAGTACCAAATAAATAAAAAGAGATTGATCGGCAGATATGTATATACAAATTCCACACTCAAGTGATAACTCAATTTTACCGGAGCATCCTCGAATGTGGTACGATTTATCAATCCTCAAACAATGGGTTTTTTTAACTCTTTATCCCTCGTATGTGTGTGTGAGTTTGTTTTAGAGCATTCATTTACATGAATTTAAACCCGCCTTTTCATTTTGGGAGGTACTATCATTTTGGGACAAACGTAAAAGTGACATATATATGTGTATGTATATTTGTGTGAGTGTGTATATATAGATAGATAGAAACAGCTGAGATGCAACTCCATTATTAGGATAGAATGAATTGGGGTTCTCTTCCATCCAACAATTAGACAAACCTTCACCGCTTTTATATCGAATGGTTCTTCCTTGATATCTTTCATATCCAAACAAAGACTACCTTGAATGAAAAGGAAATGTTTAAGGACTCGCCAAAGACTACCTTTTCTTTGAATGAAAAGGAAATGTTTAAGGAGTAGTTTGCTTAATGGGTTTGTGATGTGTGATGATATTGAGAGTGCTCGCCAAGTGTTTGATGAAATGACGTAAGAAAGAAATGCGCTTGGACAACGATGATTGTGGGTTATATTCGTGGGAAGGCCGCAGGTTTGTGGGTTGGAATTGTTTAGGGAAATGAGAGCAGAAGGTGGAGCTCATCCTACGGAGATTACAATTGTTACTATTCTTTCTGGGTGTGCTGATGTTGGGGCTCTTGATTTTGGCCGAATGGTTCATGGTTATGTCAATAAATTAGTTATGGTTGTTGATGTTGCTGTGAATAATGCTTTGATTGATATGTATTCTAAGAGTGGAAGTTTAGACTTGGGTTTGGATATTTTTTGCGAGATGGAATGTAAGGATTTGTTTTCATGGACAACAATGATATCGGGATTGGCTCTACATGGCAAAAGAAGAAGAGATGCAGTTGAACTTTTTTATGACATGTTGAATCTGGACTAGTCCCCAATGAGGTTACATTTGTTTCAAAGATTATCTCGCTTGTGGTCATAATACGTAATCGATGCATAATCTGTAATCGATGCATATGGGTTCCTATGCAAAATACTATTCATAATTTTTGCATATACAAATACAAACACATGTACAAGATGATACCTTGAATCGCTTATACCTTCTCGCCGTTTAATTACGGTTTATGGAATATGCAATGCCATTAAACCCTCGATTCAAGTCTGTGAAGCTTAGGTCAGGTGCTTGCCCGCTTCGAAGTTTTGCTATCATTACTAGTTGACCGAGGTATGTGCTGCATTGCATTGCTGGCCTTCATTGATGATGATGGGCCCGGTGGTTAGCAAAGTGATGGAATGATGTTGGATGGGTGGAAACCGAGGTGGCAAAGCTCATGAAGTCGTTCCCATAAGCAAATTGGTACTTGTCCCATTTCTATCTTAAGCCGATTCACTTCTTCCTCAAGTGTGTCATTTAGAGTCGCAAGCACAAAATATGCATATTAAATGCCTATTACTACAACAAGTATTACAATGTGTAAAACCATGAATATTAACAAACCCACAATCCCAAGCAGACACGTGTGTATGGTGGATCTTCTTGGTCGAAAGCAGGTGTTTAGACGTAAGTCGTCGAAGTTAATTGAATGTATGCCCATGAACCCAGATGTTGTGATTTGGAGGTCACTTCTCGGCTTGTTTAGGAAAGAGGATTTGAAATCGGGTGAAAATGAAAAAGCAAGGAAGGTACTTGAACTAGAACCTGATGATGATGGGGTGTATATACTTCTATGGAATATTTATCGCAATGCGAATAAGTGGGAGAATGCATTGAAGACTACCTTAAACATCTCCTTAAACAAACCCATTAAGCATCTCCTTAAACAAAGACTACCTTGAATTCACCCTGTACTGGATTTAAAAACTAAGTTTACCTCATTGTAATGATCATATCCATCCAAGCACATCATCTTAAGCTGTATGAAGTGAGTAGGCTAGAAGATGGAATCATTAGGTTAGATAACAATCTGTTGCTACATGCCTTTTTCTGGTTAAATGGTATTAACTAGGCCTTGAAGTGACAACAAGGGTCAATCGGGTCAAGATCGATCGACTAGCGCCCACTTTCGCAGATGAGACCAAAGACAAGATAATGTCCTTTCAACTTATGGAGGTACCCATGTGATCATGCTAATAAAATTGAATGTTTACTGATTATGCGGTCGAGGGGCAAATGTAGTTTTTTTATGGGGCCCTTATAACTAAAGAAAGGAACAAATAAAAATAGAAGAGTTTATTTCAACCTTGTAAGCAAGTTTTGGATTATGAATGATTTTGATTGAATATCCAATTCGTAATCACCGGAAACTCGTCTTTATGTGGCCACCAGCCTTCTCGACTCAAGACAGAAGGTGCTTTCATGCTCGAACTTCGATCGACTTGTACAAGGTTTCTCGTTTCATCACCGATCAAATTCATCTGTTCTTTCATTGCCTTTCTTAACGTCCACCTCACAAGAGATTTTAAGACAACCTCCGGGGATCTACGAAGATATGATGGAAGGGCATTTGATTGCTTTTACAACCTTATCTATATTAAACTTCTTCTCACCTTCCCACCATTCTCCTAACCATTCATCAAACTTATTCAAATGGTATTCTAGATCTCTTGTCAAGTAAAAATGCATCAAGTTCTTGTCACATTTTACTTGACAAGAGATCTAAAATAAAAATGCATCAAGTTCTTTTTTTGCACATACGGTTTTGAGCATTCCTCTAAAGTGTCGTAGTGGTAGCCTCCGTGTAATTTTCTCGGTTTTTCTTTGATTACTCGCTTCGATCCGTGTTAATTAACAACTTATTTGTGTCGGGTTTAGTCTTTTATTAGCATATTACATCTTTCAATTAGTATTTTAATGTACAAACTTCATTTAATCAACATCAAATAGTTTTTTTATTAGCGTTTAGATTTGATTGTTCATGTTTTAAAAATTACCTAGTCATCATTCAACATTGCAAGCATCATCTAACTATTAAACACTCTTGGTTCTAGTGTCGTTTCGTTTTTTATAATTTTTCATTCGATTTTAAACATTTTTTACTAAATTTCAAAGATCAACCGCCATTATTTGCTACTCTTCTTTAAGTTATGTTGAATTGCCTTGTATATTTAAGTTGCCTTGTATATTTAAGTTGTGTATAATTTGCCTTATATATTTTTACAGAAAAAATTATCGAGTTAAAGAAGACTCAGAATCGACCGGTGAAAGCAAGAGTACAGATTTGAATGATATACTTGCACAAGTTCTTGGACCAGAGCGATATGGTAGACTTGATAAGGTGGAGTTGGTGCCACAAACTACAAACACTTGGGGCCTCGTGACACAAATAATGAGGTACAACGTGAGAATCAAGAATTGAAAAGTCGAGTTGAAAAAAAAAGGGAAAAAGGAGATGATATCGCAAGGAAAGTGGATGAACTATTATCAATTATTACGAATTTATGAAGAATTCATCAGCCCAAATGCTCAATCCAACAATCGTGTGTTGCTCTCTCACTTCACTTATACTTAAATTTTTGGGGCTATCATTATGTTTTTATGGATTAACAAGTTCACTTGATAATTAATTTGTAGGATCGATACACGAAGGAGATAATGGTGATATTAGCGGATCAAATAATCCTATAGAGGACCCGTGACATGTCACGGTCATTGAAATTTGTTATATGTAACACTATTTTTGATGAAAATTTGTTAGATGTGATACTAAAAATATGTTAAATGTGTCTTTGTTGGTTATGCATCGCTTTTGATACATAGTAATGATTTTGGATGGTTATGTATATTTAGATGATATTATATATTAATAGACTTTATTTGTTTTATTCTTTTTAGTTGTAAATGTTATATTCTGGATGGATGGTTGAATGTGGTTATGTTTTTTTAACGGTAAAAATAAATAAAAATTATTGTATATAAACAAAGATTTTCTTTAAAAATTTGGGAAGATATAGCGACCACCACTACCGTCATAAAGAGCTCACAACCAAATTCATTTATAGCGATTTTGGCCTACGATGACCGTTAATAGCTCACGTACCAATCTGATATAACGATTTCGTTACGATCACGCAATAAATTTCATAGCCAATCTCATCTATACCGACGGCCACCATCGTCGCAATAGCTCTCATGACAAATCTTCATAATGACCGGTCATCGCCGCTTCAGATATCCACTTTCCGACCGGGCTTCGGTAAAAACCTTGTCGTTTTTTGTGGAGTTTTTAATGACGATCCGAACCGTCGCTATAAGAAAAAGACCGTCATTATAGGTTTCAAATGATTTTATTTCTATAATGACGTAGTCGTCAAATCGTCGCTATATCCTATAGCGATTTCTTTTATATATAGCGACGACGTCAATAATCGTCGCTATACCGATTTTCTCAGTAGTGTAATAATTCTTTGCGTTGATATTTTATATCATTGTTGTTTCAATAATTGTCATTACACAAGATTATTTTTCATTATCAAAGCAATAATTCATATTATCCGAATAATATTATTAGATAACATTATTGGCAATGTCTAGAAAGTTACACATTCAAGGAGAGGTTTCGTCATCTAATCTAATTGCTGGCCAGTAGTTAAGAAATTCTTATTGGAAAGCCCCTCTTCCTGAGGAGGCGCTCGGTTGTCAATATTGTGATTCTGTAATATTATTTGTGAATAATTAATTATTGATTTATATGATGAGGAAAATATTAATTTTATGTGGATATAGATGGAGAAAATTTTTAAAATGACAATTGTTGAAAATTAATATTTTATCTTTTTACGATAAAATAATTTTATTTTAATAATATATTAACGGTGATATTTTTACAATGAATGTGGGATATATGAGTATATGAGGAGGAAGAGTATTTTGTGGCATTAAATGTTTAACACATGTTTTTGTGTGTTGGTGGACACAATTATTAATAGAAATTTGATTATAGCTTGTAAAATCACCCGTTTGTGGATTTCGGTCAATTTCTATTTGGAATTTGGAAAACTTTCTTCTGCAAAGTTGTAGAGAATTGAATTTCCTATAAAACTCATGAGATTCGAATTTTCTGATGAAAGGGCTATTTATTATGAATTATTGAAGTTCAAGTTCAAATAATTAATTTTGGGAGTTTAAATTATTTTTGTTAAGAAAAACGTTTTTGTATTTTTTGGACATCATTAACATGTGTGGCTGGTGTTTTGACCAAAAGGTGGGCTAAGGAAAATTTGTATAATTATATTAATATTATATTCAATTTTTCGCTTTTGTGTTCTAAGCATTTTCCTATAAATAGGTGCTTAGGTTAGAATTGAAAACACACCGTAAACCGAAGTTTTCTCTATTTCTCTCTCGATATATTGAGCGTATTCTTGTGAGTATACTTTGAGTATTGTTAGACGATTTGTAAGTTCCTTCAAAGACTATATATTCTTAGATTCCAAATAGTAAGTATTAATCTTCGAGGTAAGGGATATTATTTTTTTCAGTAATGATATTATTTCTTCAATATCATTATACCGAAATGTTGATCCGAAGTTTTTATCAAATTTGGAACTTTTTCATGTCAAGGTTACTTATTCATGGGTTACTATTCATGAGTTACTATTCACGAGTTCTTATTAAGCGGAGTTCTTATTCACGAAGTTACTATTCACGAAAGTACTATTATTAATGAAGCGTGAAGATGTTTTTGTGGAATTTCTATCTTTTGGTGTCGGGAGTTACTATTCACGATATCACGGACTATTCACGTATCTGAGACTATTCACGATAATGTTGACTATTCATTTTAGAAAAATAAAATTTCTTCTTTCGTCGTCAAAACATCTATTCGGATACTAACTCGATCAGTATCCATGTTTTGATCATTCTTGAATTTTACACCACTATGATTATTTTTGAGGTATTTTTGACGTGGATAAAACCAAGCACTTAATCCTTAATCCTTAATCCTTGTCATTTTGTTTCTTTGGATTCGTTTCTTTTAAAAAATATTTTTCATCATCCTCGCCTTAAATGATGATATTATGGAATATCTTTGGCCTCAGTAGTGCAAAAGATGAATGATTTCTTAAGAATATCTTTGGCCCAGTAGCAAAGATGAATGATTCTGAAGAATATCTTTGGCCTAGTGAGCAAAAGATGAGCAGTGTTTAAATGAACATGACCCGGTGATGAATATCTTCGGCACGTAGTGCAAAGATGAATATTTGATTCCAGATGTATATTGATTGATGTTACAGGATAAAAGATAGGCGATGAACTTTTAAATTCATACATGTAAGATAGTAGTTTGCATTCTCTACTTAACTCTTCTAATGAATTATTATTTCACTGCAGTATTGATTTAAAATTTGTTGTCTATTCAGATTCTATTAGATTTTTCCTCGTTGAAGACTAACGATAATTTGTTGTATATTATCTTAGTCATAATATTCTTTATTGAGCTAGTTGAGCTCACCCTTTCCTTTTTTGTTCCATTTTTCTCGAGGGAGGCGAGAATATAGCGAGTATGTAGTCTGGGTATGGAATGAAGGTTTTAGAAAGGATTGTTTAGTAGTCCTCACCATTTTGTAAATTAATGTATCAATAAATGTGATGAGGATTTATTTGAGTATAGATATTGTCAGAAGATAATATTTGTATTCAAACTCACAGCTTTATGTTGTAATAATAAAGTTGTAGTTGTCGCATTCATGTATTGACAACTCGGAATAGGTGATGTATACCTATTTTGGGGGCGCCACAGATAATATGTGATATGTTAATTAACCCTTGTTTTGTGGCAAAGTGTTTGAAAATGGCATCCGAGAATGTTGAGAATAGAATGGAGCACGGGAGACCGTTGATTCTCCACGGATCAATAATCAGATAATGTGCAACGGGATGACGATAATCCTCCCGTAAACAACAACACCGATCAATTGACGAACGATTTCAGACGTTTAAGAGGTTTTAGAATTCATGCAACATCAAAGCGAGAAGCGACTTCGCCCAAAACGTAGGTGGAAACACGGAAAACTCTCCGGCGGTCACCGCTTAAACAATTCAAGGAGTGGGACCACTAGGAGTTTAAGGGAGAGCCAAAACCACTTACGGGTCAAGCATGGATAAAACAGATTACCAAGATATTTGATGTCTTGGGATGTTCGAGGAGCAAAAGGTTCTTTTGCCGCCTTTTATGTCATGCGCGAGAGGCAGACATCTTGGTGGGAATCGTTAAAACGTACTCAACTCATTGATCAAGATATCTTGGGAGAAGTTCCAGAGTCTGTTTCAACGACAAATACTTTCCCGAAAGTATTATTTGTGACGCCCCAAAATAGGTCCATTCCATCCAACCCATTCTCGAAGTCGCCAAATACATGGTACGTAAATAACTACAACTTTATTAATACATTTGTCGTGCAAAATACGACAACATATATCTTGTGAGTTTAAATACGAGATATTGCCATCTAGACAATATCCACACGCAAATAAATCCCCATCATAATTATTGATACATTATTTTACAAAATGGTGAGGACTACTAAACAACTCTCTGTAACCTTCATTCCATACCCCAACCAAGACTCGCTTACATTCTCGCCTCCCGAGAAGAAAAATGGAACAACAAGGAAAAGGGTGAGCTCAACTAGCCTAAAGAAAGAATATTATAACTAAGATAATATACAACAAATTATCGTTAGTCTTCAACAGGAAAATCTAATGTAATACAATAGACAACAAATTTTAAATCAATATTCGCAATAAAATAATAATTCATTTAAGAGTTAAGAGAGAATGCAAACTACTATCTTCTATGTATGAATTTAAAAGTTCATCGCTTATCTTTTATCCCTCGTAACATCAATCAATATATATCTAGAATCAAATATTCATCTTTGCACTACAGCCAAAGATATTCATCACCGATCATGTTCATCTAAACACTGCTCATCTTCGCACTACGCGCCAAAGATATTAATCACCTACTATATTCATCTCAACACTGCTCATCTTTTGCACTACGGCCAAAGATATTCATCAAGAAATCATTCATCTTTGCACTACAAAGCCAAAGATATTCAAGAATATCATCATTTAAGACCGAGGATGATGAAAAATATTTTAAAGAAACGAATCCAAAGGAAACCAAAATGACAAGGATTAAGGATTAAGATTCAGATTTTGTTTTATCCATGTCCAACAATACCTCAAAAATAATCATAGTGATGTAAAATTAAAGAATGATCAAAACACGGATACAATCAAAGTTTAAGATCCGTATTGATATTTTGACTAAAAGAAGGAATTTTATTTTTCTATGAATAAAGGTCAGATTTCGTGAATAAAGGTCGATACGTGAATAAGACCAGACACGCGGAATAGTAATTCGACACCAAAAGATAAAATTTCACAAAAAACATCTTCACGCTTCGTGAATAAGTACTCACGAATAAGAATCGTGAATAAGAACTCATTAATAAGAACCCCGACATGAAAAAGTTCCAAATTTGATAAAAAGTTCCAACCAATATTTCAAAGATAATGATATTGAAGAAATAATATCATTTAAGAAGAAAATAACATCCCTTACCTCGAAAGACAAGATTTAATGAAACACCTGATATAAAGCTATGACTTGAACTTGCACCAGATAGCAATACTCAAAGTATACTCAAAATACTCACAAGAATACGCCGATAATATAGAGAGAGAAAACTTCAGCTTCGGTGTGATTTTCAATTCTAACCCAAGACCCTATTTATAGAAATCGCTGTAACACCAAAAAGTAAAAATGAATATAATAATATTATATATAAACAAAATTCATACGCCCACATCTTGAATCTGAATTCAGCCACCATGCACATGTTAAATATGCCCACAACATATAAAAAACGTTTTTATTAATAAAATAAATAAAACTTCCAAAAATCAATTATTTTAACTTCGTAACTTCAATAATTCATAATAAATAGCCATTTTATCGTAAAATTCGAATCTCATGATTTTTTATAGGAAATTCAATTTCTACAACTTTGCGTAAGACAATTTTTCCAAATTCCAAATGTAAATTGGACCAAATCCACAAACCAAGCGATTTTACAAGCTATAATCAAATTTCAACCAAGAAATGGGGTCCACCGACACACAAAACATGTGTTAATCATTTAATGCAAAAAAATACTCTTCCTCCTCATATACTCATATATCCCACATTCATTGTAAAAATATCACCGTTAATATATTATTAAAATAATATATTTAAATGAATTATTTTATCAGAAAAAGATAAAATATTAATTTTCAACAATTGTTATTTTAAAATTTTTCTCCATCTATATCCACATAAAATCAATATTTTTCTCATCATATGAATCAATAATTAATTATTCACAAATAATATTATGTAATCACAATATCGACAACCGTGCGCTTCCCAGAGTAGAGGGCTTTCAATAAGAATTTCTTCATCAAGCGCAATTAGGTGACCAAACCTCTCCTTGATGTAACTTTCTAGACATCGCCAATAATGTTATCTAATAATATTATTCGATAATAGGAATTATTGCTTCGATAATAAAAAAATACGACAGAATGACAATTTATCAAACAACAAGAATATAAAATATCAATGCAAAGAATTATGAATCAATAAAATAAAATATCGAGCAAGAATTATCGTAACCATTATTGAAAAGTAGTGTCTTCACGTAAGAATCAATAATTGGTGCAATACCGTGTCTTCTTGTGTTTTAACCACCGAGTATTTTAACAGTATTAATGGTAACAACTACGCCGTTATTTTTAACCAACTTATATTTGTCGTTTTCTTCATCCAATCGCTTTCCGTTATGGGTCCCACACATGGTTGCTACCGTCGCATTTAATATTCCCGACAAAGATTTAATATTCCAAGACCAAACGAATATTCCCCAACAACAATGAATATTTTATAACCACTTGCTTATTCAAATATTTCATGATTTTACCCATAACTAACCACATTAATCAAATCAACCCTTACTATTTCAAAATAATAAATAGAGGAAATTCCATTTTATTAAAAAAAAATCGGGGTCTTACATTCGCCACATGAAGGAGGTGGAGTTTATCAAGTTGGAACAAAACAATATGACCTTGTCGTAATACGAGGTAAAATTTGCGGAGTTATCACGGTTTGCGTCCCACTTGGTGGATAATGAAGAGAGAATGGCGCGAATGTTTTTAAGAGGTTTGAAGCCAGAGATACGTCATCTTATTTCTCATAAACTGTGTTTTTATTCAGATGTTGTAAATAGGGCTCAGTTAGTGGAGCGCGATAACGAGTCAACGTAACTAAAAGAGAAAATTTTAAGCAAAATTATAATACCAAATGAGTAGTCATCAAAGCGGTGACAACAAGCGTGGAGGGAATCAACAGGCGGATATGGTAACCACTTCGGTGGTAATCGGCCAAAATAATAAGAATGGACATTTCAAGAAAAGGAGATTCAACAATGATGGAAAGACGTCAACACCAAAGACCCGTTGTTAAGGAAGGAGAAAGACCACCTCATCATATGCTTCAAATGCGGAGGAGAGGGACACATCGATCGAATCGCGCCACGTCAGTCAAAGCATGTTATAATTGTGGAAGAAGGTCACTTAGCTCGATTTTGTCGTTTCAAGACAAATTCAACTAGGATGGAGGCACCAAAGGTTGTCCCCAAACAAACCCAAAGCCGGTGAGTTTAAGAGAGAGGCGTTTTTTTTTCTCGTGACGAGGAACCGAATAAAATTATCACGGGTAAGTTAATCATAAGCTCTCATGAAGTCTATACTGAGTGTTAGATACCGATTCTACCCACTCTTTTATTTCACCTAGTTGTATTCAACGTTTAAATTTGACTCGGAGAAGTTAGACTTTGACTTATTGGATGAAACTTCGTTAGTAGGAGCCTTCGTTACCCCTACTGTTTTTAAATCTTATTTGATTCAAATAAATATTTTCGCGTTACCTGTCGATATTATCTCTTTGAAAATATTTGTCTTTGATGTGACTTTAGAAATCGATTAGTTAAATACTCATCATGATTTTTGTAAGGTTGTTAGCTTTCATACTCTTAACCAACTGTTATGCTAAATTCAAAGTAACCAAACCACTAAAGTCAATCATTGTCATATCGCCATAAGTAAAGAGCCCGATCCTTTCGTTGTTAACTTCCTGTGTGGAATGCACTGCGAAGCCGACTTTTTCAGAGGCGACGTCGTATTTGAAGATGGCAAGTTGATAGGTATCATTGTGAGGTGTTATCTGGGTTAAGGGATAGAAGTCACGATTGGTATTAATGTGACGTCTTATCCAAGTCTTGGGACGAGAATACAGTTTTGAATGATATTTCTATCATTAATAAATTTCTTAGCGTATTCTTGAAGACTTCCTAGCCTACCTAAAAGCGTGAAATCGAATTTTGTATTGACCCCGAAGACAAAACCCATTTCTTAAACCCTCAAATATTTCTTCAACTAAAAGATCATTTACAAGGATTATGATGAAAGTCATAATAAAAGCATTGGACTAATGAAAATCATGGGTATATGAAGTATTAGTAAGTGTTATGATGAGTTATGTTGGTTATTATGTGAAAACATGAAAGTTTCTTAGAACTCACAAAGAGTTGAAAATCGATTTTGGTGAAAACGTAAAATGAAATTCAATTGACCATATCTCCTATTATATTTTGAATTTTTTGAGTGTGGTCAAGTCCTAGAGTTAGATCTATGAGTTACCTAACTAATTCAAGTGGAATTATTGGAAAAGGTATAGTAGATTTTTGTGTGGACTGATTTTTTGCAAAGGAGTGCAAAGCTGCAAAAACCAGAAAAAAGGCTGCTTGCCATGATTTTAGAGACGGCTGTTTGGCCACTTAAATTATGAGAAAAATTCTGGCCTTTTGGGACATGAAAGTATATGGTATAAAGTACCTCCTGTCCAAAAATGAGCTCATTTCGACTTAAAATGAGCAAGTTATGACTATTTCAATATTTAGATTTTTCGACGAAAAATGCTATAATAGGAGTTCTCTATTAACTCAGATGACCATGAAATTTAAACTGAGGCTCAAATTAACATGTGTAAGGTCCTGCCAAGATTTGGGAATTTTGGAGTTAAACTTGAGGTAGCTAATTTCTTAAGGAATTAATTAGAAATTGATTTTTGAAAAATAGTAAATGAATTTTAAAAATTCGAGAAAAATATATTTTCATTATGGGACTATATTATGCTAAATCCCAGAAAAGAAATATTTTTGGGACTGATTTGTTATTTTTCATGAAAATAGTTTAATTCTGAACATATGAGTTAAATATGTTATGTGAAGTAATGAAAGTTGAAAATAGGATTTTATGGCTATAGAATCCTATATAGAATATATGCATATTTTTTTTGAGGATTTGATAATTGATGATGATATCTTATGAGTATGGCATTTTGAATGATTAAATGCAAGATATGGTAAAGTGTAAACAATTGAGATAAATTGTTTATAAATTTAAGAAGTGATTAAAATATTGTTATAATATTAATGATATTAGATTATGAGATTATTAAGTGATTGATAACATGGGGATATTCTTGAATCCTGGATAAATTATATTATAAATGTTTAATATTTATCATTTATCTCATTTGATTGATTCGTTATATCATTATCCTCGTGTTTATATTACGTTGAAAGTCATCATGCGTGGCAGTAGGATAGATGGACTTGGTATGATTATGAATGTGGATTGTCGGGGTATAATCATAACCGTAATTGAAAAACACGATTATCTTTGGTTGTAGTGCATGGATAATTTGTGGTCGTAATACTAATGAATACACGATTATCTTTGGTAGTAGTCATGGATAATTTGTGGTCGTGATACTAATGAATACACGATTATCTTTTGGTAGTAGTGCATGGATAATTTGTGGTCGTGATCTTAATGAATACACGATTATCTTTGGCCAGTAGTGCATGGATAATTTGTGGTCGTGATCTTAATGAATACACGATTATCTTTGGTCAGTAGTAAGCGAGGATGATTCGATGATATGAATTAATTATTGAAATTTGAGTCTCAAATGAATGAAATATTAATTCATGAATGTGGTAAAAGTCATCTTTTAGTAGTGCATCGATAGACTTGGTATGATTATGACCAAGGATTATTCGGTATAATCATGATCAGTAATGAAAAACACGAATATCCTTGGCCAATTGGTGCATTTATAATTCGTGGTCGGATCTCTTTATTAAGTGCGTGCCTCAAAGATTATTGGTTTCTGAGTTGTATATCTTTAGCATTTGTAGTGCAAAGATGAGTTGTTAATGAATATCTTTGGTAGGATTGCGAAGATAAATTTAATATTTTTAACGATAAAGGTATTCAAGGTATCCTCACATCTTTATCATACAGTATCGCATAATTCTAATTTCGAGGGCGAAATTCCATAGGAGGGAGATTGTGAGACCCCAGATTTTATTAATAAAGATTTAAATTTTGTCGAAATAATTTTTAATATTATGGTGTGAATTTGAGATAATATTATAGTTGTGGGTAGTATTTATAAATTTTGCAAAGTATGCAAGTGGTTATATTATATTCGATTGGTCGGGAAATATTAGGTTTAGCGAGGGAATATTCGCGACAACGACTCAATCATTGGTGGACCCATAATGTAATTATTGTCGGATTGAGAAAACGACAAAAATATTTTATTGAAATAACTGGCGGAAGTTTTACCATTGATATTGTTGAACTACTCGGTAGTAAAAGAAACAAAGATGTCGTGTGGTTGACAAGCGTAGTACACGCAGTATTGATTATCGATGCTTTATGTGAGAAGTCACTCGGTTTGACTCCATTATTGTCGATTAATAATATGAATTATTATAGCGATAATGACGTTTTGTTTTATTCAGTATTATTAACGTAATAAAGCGAAACATCTTTTTATATAAAACATAATACTTTATTAAAGTTATTCTATAAATAGAATATATTATATTTTATTACGCGTAGTGTTGATAGTGTTTTGCATAGTATTTTTGCATAGTGTTTGCATAGTAAAATATTTTATATAAATAGAATATATGATATTTTATTTAAAAGATTTTGCTTTAAATATGGATGAGTCAGATTAAAAGTAAATCAACTGGATTGAATTCATGGATTAATTACTATGCATTCTATTTTCCTATAAATAGAAGAAGTTCATTCCTTCATTATTTTCTTATTTAATTCACCAAACTCAGAGAGAGAAATTATAGAGTGTTTATAGAGAAAATTTATAGAAAGAAAGAAGAAGTAAGAGTATTCAGTACTTCACTACTTTGATATCCAAGTGTCTTTTACGGTAAGGATATTATTTGTTGTATTCCGTAAGAGGGTGTTATTCTTTCTTATTCATGAAGAGAACTTCATTATTCCATTCATTATTATTCATTGGAATAACTTTTGTAAAAAGTGGCATACCCTATACATAACTTCGTATACTGTGGCAGATACCCTATACTTGGTGAAATCCTCTCGTTATTCCATTCATTATTATTCATTGGAATAACTCGTAAAAGTGGTATACCCTATACATAACTCATATATCAGATACCCTATACTTGGTGAAATCCTTAAGTTATTCCATCCTTATTTATTACATTGGAATAACTCAGATAACGCTGAATCCCCTATACTTGGTGATCTTCTTACGTTATTTCATTCTTTATTATTTTGTTGGAATATCTCATGTCATGTGTTTTACAGGACATTGGTTCCATTGTTTATTATTCGCATTTATTATTACATTTGGAATATCACATGCGTGTGTTTTACACACTGACCGGTTCCATTGTTTATTATTCAACATTTATTATTACATTGGATCATCACGCGATTGGGTGTGAATTTCACCGACTTTGGTTCCGTTATTATTATTACATTGGAATAACACTGCCTATGCATCTTAATCGCATGCGTGGTGATTTCTTTTGTTATTCCATTCTTTATTATACCCGGTTGGTTAAAACTTTGACTTTATACTCCATGAAATTAGTAGAATATCCTCGATATTTGCGTTTCATCCAAGATATCTTTTCATGGAAATATTCTTACGATCATTCTTGAATTTTACTCTACAAAACAAAGATCTTGTTGACAATTTGGACGTTCTTAATTCCTAGATAAAATAATTCTTGAACTTGTTTTATTGAATTATTATGTCATTGTCATCATCCTCGTGATGTATTATGTTATCTTTTCGCTTACGTGCGTAGATGAACTTAATATGATTATATTAAGGATCATTCGGTATAATCACGGCTTGTTATAAATGATGTGATAAAAGTCCTCAATTGGCTGTGAATGCAATGATGGATAGTTTTTGGTATGATTATGACTGGGGGGTGATTCGGTATAGTCATTGACCATTGATAATTTGATGAAAATCCTTGGCCGTAATGCATGGGATGATTAGATGTGGTGGTTTATTTATTAAGTTCGAGTCTCGTGATAAAATTGATGAAAACCTTTTAAAACCTAAAAGATAATAGATTTTATTCTCTACTTAACTCTTTTAATGGATTCGATATTCACCATAGATTAAAGCTGGTTTGTCTATTGTATTTTATTAGTTTAACACTTGTTGAAGGCTAATGATAATTTATTCGCATTATCTTAGTCATAATATTTCTTCTTTGAAATTTAGTTGAAGCTCACCAAGCTTTCTTTCACCGTTTCTTCGTGAAATGAGAACATAAATTTTGGACGAAGTCGGGAGCGGAGTAATGGTCCAGAGGATAAGATTAGTAGTCCTCACTAACCGTGAAATAGTGTGATAATAGTTGTAATGAGAACTCCTTTTGAGTTTGTATAATATCTAAGAGACAATATTTGTATTCAAACTCACGATTTTATGTCAGATTGCATACTACAGTTATATTAAGTAAGTTGTATTTGAATTTATGTACACGTAGTAAGTGGCGACCCAAGATGGGTGACGATATACCAATTTTGAGGCGTCGCGGTTGGTATCGTAGCTTAGGGATATGATCCCGGCTAAGATGTGAGACCAGAACTAGGAGGGAGAGATAGAGAATTCTTTTCGCTTAGTATGACCTACCTAAATTTATTTAGTATTTAATTGGTCGATTCGAGTATAGGAATAATATGTGATATGTTAATTAACCCTTGTTTTGTGGCGGTGTTTGAAAATGGCATCCGAGAATGTTGAGAATAAGAATGGAGCACAGGATCTGTTGATCTCCACAGATCAATAATCGGGACAATGTGCAACATGCAGGATGGCGATAATCCTCCCGTAAACAACAACATCGATCAATCGATTTAACGACCAGACGTTTAAGAGGTTTTAGAATTCATGCAACATCAAAGCGAGAGCGAGCTTACATCCAAAACGTAGGTGGAAACACGGAAAACTCTCGGCCATCACCGCTAAACAATTCAAGGAGGCTGGGACCACAGGAGTTTAAGGAGAGCCAAAACCACTTTGGCGGAAGCATGGATAAAACAGATTACAAGATATTTGATGTCTTGGGATGTTCGAGGAGCAAAAGGTTCCTTTTTCACGCTTTATGTTCTTGTGGAGATAGACATTGGTGGGAATCGTTAAAACGCACTTAAACTTCTTTGTGATGAAGATATCTTGGGAGAAGTTCAGGGAGATTTGTTCAACGACAAATACTTACCGAAAGTATTCGCCACATGAATGAGGTGGAGTTTATCAAGTTGGAACAAAATAATATGACCAGTGTCATAATACGAGGCAAAATTTGCGGAGTTATCACGGTTCATATTCCACTTGGTGGATAATGAAGAGAGAATGGCGCGAATGTTTTTAAGAGGTTTGAAGCCAGAGATACGTCAACATCTTATTTCTCATAATATGCGTGAAAAGTCCACCAAGACTTTTATCCTGAGACGAAGGGAGTATTAAATTATTTCATCAGACTCAGGTGTTAACTTACAACTAACATTATCATTGTATCATCATTTAATTTAAAACAAAACATTATCATGAGGGGCGTCTGACACCCCCCCCTACACCCCCCACCCCCACCCCCACCCCCACGCCGCAAAACGATATGCATCAGTAATATCCTACTGATCGGTCCAAAACAAACCAAGCTTAGGAATTGAAGGCACCACACCAGACTCTATGTATTGCGACTAAAATATATGTATGTACTTATACTTATTGTATATAACTGCTTCAAGTGTAAATATAAATCCTTTTTGATACAGCAGAGCAGAGCAGGAAGCAATTAAAAGGAACGAAAAAAGTTGCATTTAAAAGGAAAAGAATAGTAGAGTAGGTAGGTAGGTATATGCCTATATCTGGGACAACCGAAGTGAGAGTAGTAATAATTAACAAATACCGCACAACTGAAGAGTACTACATTTTCCTCCTATTCCTATCCCTATTCCTATTCCTATTCCTATTCCTATTCCTTTTTGGTTGTGTCTACAATGAATTCCTCTGCATTTTTCAGTTTCTCTTAATAATAAATGGATGGAAGTAAACAGATGTTGATATCCTTTTCCATACAAATATATATCATATTCATAGCTATGCAAATCAATAACTACACCCTATGAAACACAAAAACAACAAAAGGATTTTCTTTCCCCTTGAAATATAAAGACATCAGAAATACAAATATATGAATTATACTTCAGTACATTGAAACTAGCAAGCCCTCTTCACGGGGTTGACCATGAATCTTCACAAGGAAATTATTACACTATTATAATGATATTATTATATATTAATTCAAGTAAAAAACAGGACCTCAAAGTCTAGCCCTGTCACAAGCTAGAAGAACCAAATTGAGTCGTCATTTGGTGTAGTAGCTCCACTCAACCAAGTCTGATGCACTTGGAGCCAAGTGAGCCCTTCCGAAACACTCACCTCCTAGGGGAAACCAATAAGAATTTCAGTAACAAACGTTAACAATTTTTTTAGGTTTTATTCGCAAAATCTCAAATCTTACCTTCGAACTTAATAAAACTGTAGTCAGGCAGCCATACTGCTCCTCACCTACATGAGTTGACAAGTCATTACACAGCTAATGCTAGAACATGTTAAAATTTTTACTTAAATAAATCTTAAAAATTCCTTGTTCCCTTCTCCGGTGACAGTTCCAATCAAGGTGAATAACCATGTAAAATAAAAACTGTGTTCGTCTACTCAAATAGAACATGTTACTGCCAGAGAGATTATGTTATGAAAGGGAATCACACTAACTTGTCAAGCACTTAGTACAGTATCAGTGATGCAGCAGTTATTCTGACATAAAACTATATGGCAATGGCAATATAGTGAGCCAATCAATATTACTACTTTGGTAGATGTACTACTGCTACGGAAAAGATGGCAGACTTCAATTTTTGGAATTGCTATAAAGCATAAACAAACTGAAACATATAATAGCAAATATGGCCGCCTAGTTGAAGTGCAACTTTAATTATTTAGCACAAATTTGAGAACTGGTCATTTGATAAGATGTTTTAGAACTTGCATAAGATAGTAACCTTTTAAATTTCACAAACAAAAGATACAGTAATTCAAATGATGAAATAAAGCACCAATGGCAAATTTACTATATAGTCAAGTATTCCAAGTTGCACCAGCAGGAGCAGAGCTATACATGTGAGAGGCGTGAAGTAACCCCATTTGTGAATTATTATACAAGTAAATGGTTTTTAATTATTGGTTCTGTAGATTATCTGGAAAGTATATGTTGGGGTTCAATCCTATTTATGTTAGTTTGAATGTTGTGTCCTGATCATAAAGAGAAGATTTTGCTTTTAGCGCCTGTCCAACTATGTGCTTTGACCTGACAGCATGTGTGGGAGATGAGAAAAAGAAAGGAAAAAAAAACAAGCAAAATTTAGCAACAAAAATTTAGCAAATAAATGAAGCTATCTTCTAGAGAAATTGCACTTTCATACTTGAACTGGTCTTTCTCAAAAATCAAAGGGCATTCAAAACAGTAAAAAAAAACTAAATCTTCCCAAACAAAGCATTCCAATGAAATGGATAAACTCTTATCTTCAGTTCTCTATCGTCTTTCTTTATTTTCTTTTAGGAATTCATTCTACATACTTTTCCTCTTCACATTCATATGTACAATACTTACTAGAAAAGCTGAGTATAATTCTATTTTCCTTGCTTTGTTGGGGACAGAACTTAATATTAAGGAATGTTGGTCAAAGTTACATTGAATGCACTTTCACTATTACAATAACTAAAATTTTAACAAAAGCAACTCATTTTGTCTCAAGTCAAACTGGGTAATGGCCATCATACTTGAAGGGTGGCTCCAACCCTGATAAAGAAATTCACCACATATTTAACTCTGACAAAGAAAACTTCAGTTTTTTGGTGCCTCCAATGTTTAGAGATAAATTGTTGACTCAATTATTTGCAACTTGAGTACAGTAAAAATATCAAACAAATAGAAAAGAAAACAAGCTCCACAGAGAATATCTATGAAAATAAGCTAAATAAATCATGACGTCAAGTAAATTAACGGGGTTGAACAAAATACAGCAGGTGGCGGAGAAAAGAAAGACTAGGAGGTAAGAAAATGTATCTCACCAGACTGCTCCCACTTCTTGAACTTCACCAGCCATGTGTCTGAACCAATCTGCGCGGGAAGAACCTGATCCACCCAAACTCGAAATTGCTTCCCATGTTTGTCTCCATAACATTGTCTCAACTCATTTACGCAGTCATGAAGAGGTTTCTCAACACCAGATGGGTGAACGAGAAAACCTGATGGACCCTGCAAGACCAAAATATGAAGCTTGGTAAGAGAGTTAAACGGGTCAAAGTTAAACAGGGTATTCAAGCCAAGGCCAAAAATACAAAGATAGGAAGTATTACGGAACAGATGCTTTGAAAAAGAACTAATTAGTAAAATAGAAACCGCACATCTATAACACACAACTATATACAGATAATCTGCACATACATATACTTTAAACTTTGACCACATTCTGAACTTTAAAATGAATATATCTTCTTCTTTTACCCATAGCAGTATGGCAGCACATGACCAATATTTGCCCAGATAAACAATTTATGTTGCATACTCTTAGAATAATTTTAACTTTTCTCATCTTTATTCTCATGCGAGTTTATTATCTAAACTGAACTAATCAAACTAAACAATACATATCAAAATGTAAGTGGCACCTCCAACTCTTCTAGTAAGATCATCTTCCATAAGACTAGGATACCATATGCAACAGTACTGAGATTCATTTTATCTTCTTAAGTATACAAATTATAAATGTTAAACTTCCATTTCTACACATCAAATCTTAATGAGCCTGAGATATACCTAAGATGAAAGTATTTTAAGAGTTACTTTTTTCTGTCTTCCATGTGAACTTTTGTAAGAAGAATTCAAGTCATAATCTAGTAGATGTAAAGTAATATTCAACATGATACATCCAAGTGTACATATGTTATAAGCATATAAAAGTGTTAACTGCAGATAACAAGGCATATACATACACAAACTGCTTTCAGATTTGTCAAATAAATCTCAGAATTCTCAGCCTCAGCGCGCCTCCATCTCTCGAAAAACAAGTAAAATTTCACTACTTCGTAAGCAGGATCAAACTTCTCTAACTTAGTGTCTGACAGGTCTGTGACATCTCTAGGTGATATATTCGGGCCCAGGCTAAAATGACCAATGGCTTGTATAATACCCGCTGCACACCTCTCACTTGCATGAATTATATTTGGGTTGCCTTTAGCATTTGCAGCATGCCACTGCAACAATTCTTCCTGGGCATTACTCACCTGTAAAACGAATATTTTTTTTATAAGGAAGCAGTCATGAACAAAGTCGGAAATTTTCATCTAGAAGACAAAAAATTGACGATGAAGTAGGTGGACCACCAACCATTACACCATATACTTCTGGAATGCTGAAAAGTTCAGCATCATTGCCAGAGTCACCACAAGCAAGAGTATTCTTAGGTAGTTTTCCCTCAGCTTTTAACTTTTTAAGCAAATAAGCAAGAGCTTGCCCTTTCCCAGCACCTTGTGGCAGTATATCCAAATCTATCCCTCCACTGTAAATTATTTTGACATCCAACTAACACCAACAAAGCAAAAAATGAATCATAAGGAAAACAAAGGAGCTTCTTATTAAACACAATGCATAATCTGTAAAACTTCATTTAATTCAGCAAAATAAAAATAAATATTATCAAAACTCTTAAGAATTGACCCACAAAAAAAAGGTGCATAGAAGTTCAATCTTACCCCACGTTTTACCAAACACTCAGAAAGAGCCTTTGTCACTTCTTGAGCCTTGTCATTCTGAACATTAAAGCTAACCTTATGCGGCCGTTGCTCAGTTTCGGACTGCATTACCCCAAAAATTACAACTATACAAAGATTTTAGATACAAAAAAAAAATAAAATCTTAAGTGGTTCATCACGTCAATTTCTTTTCAAATTTCAACACATGATTAGTACATAAAAATACAGATGCTTGTGTCTACGAAGAGTAGTTCCCAAGAACAGAAATCTACAGTGTAAAAACTACACCTGAAGAGTAAGTTCAGGATACTTGCTTGTTTCCTCTAAGACTATGCTCTTATTCCATTTCTGATTTAAAATTTCAACCCAACCATCATCTGGCACCATAGAATTCCCATATGTTATTTCAGTTCCCACAGACATTATAGCAATATCAGGGGTTAACATGGGCTTCTCTTTCCTCAACTGCTTGTACAAAGTAAGTGACCTTCCTGTTGAGAACACTAGCAAAGAATCAACACGATATTTGGCTTCCCATAGGGCATTAAACCTTAGCAAAGAAAGATTTTCAGGATCATGATGATCAACCTGCAAAGCAACTTCCCCAATAAATCATTGCAGCGGCATAGATTATAGCAAGTAACGACAAAGATACCCACCATTGTATGGTCAAGATCAGAAACTATCATGAGGTGAGGAGCACTGGTTAGCCGATTCATGATTTTTCTTATGTCGCCTTAACCTGTTGACAATATATGTGACTATCAATAATATAAAGACTTCCTGGAGTAAAGCATAATATACATACTTTTGGTTCTGATAAGAACTAGTGCATAAGGCTATTTATACTAAAACCATTGCATAATCCAAGTAATAACTAACTGCATAGAACACCCCTCCAATATATGTATGGAATTGCTTAGCGATAAATGATAAATCTAAGTTGGCTAGTGTCAACATTCAAAAGAAGCAGACAAGCCAGTGTTATTAATGCTTCAAGTTGTAGAAACAATTTTCAACCTATCGACCACTCGTCAATTTTCAGACTATCGATTAATTTCAAGCTGTCAACCACTTGGACAATTTTCAACTTGTCAACTACAAACCTTGTCAGGTGACAAAAAATATCATGCGCCTAAGGGAGAAAAATTACCAAAGAAAACTCGTGTTGCAGATACCCACATATGCTGAAATGTGAAATTGCATAAATATTGAAGTCAGAAACAAGCTGTAAAAAAGCCACAGATAAGAATCAACACAAAGCTACATCAAATGCTCATCTTATGATAGACTCAAAAGTTAGACAAGGTCCAAACCAAAAGCTAGTACCACAACTATCCATGTTTTCAGTTAGGAAGACGGTTGAAAGTAATATGAATCTAGCAGTGTACACCTCATCTGGAAAGGATAAAGGGATTTACACCCAGTAACTCAGTGTATCTAGCTTTGAACTTAAGTGTACATCCGTAACATCTTTTATTGTATTGCTCTCCATTTTAACAACTTCATATCTAGTTGGTCTTTTCAAGGGCAACTCGTTTCTTTACCACCCAAAGAACATGTAACCTTACTAAAAAAACATTTTGATATATACCAAATTCACAATTAGTGTTATTGTCAGCTACCAACAGTATTTTCATTATATCATAATTACCCCTCCTATTAGTTACTTTAGTTAACAAAACTATTATCAATAAACAAGTACCATTAAAAGAAATTTATACAGAGTATATTCCATCCACCCTCCAACCTTTCCAGCACTTGCCGGAAAGGAAACAAAAATAAAATATAGCAATCCTTTACCTGAATTCGAACAGCCAATCATCAAACTGGAGGCAGATTACATTCGTATTTGCACATTTTGGTTCTCGGATTGAGCTACCATCTAGCAAATCTAAATTCTAATTGAATTAAATTTGTACTGATTACGACCAAAAATAAGCAATACTACAGATTTCCAAGATCGGGAAAACACAATAATCCAAAACCAACCACCAATCGAAGAATAAAACTACAACTTCCGGTAGAGAAAAATATACACTTACCAGAAAAATATGAAAGGTTGATGTTGTAGCACGAATGAAACGTGAAATACCTAACCGGTAGAAGTTGAGGGTGAGTATGTAGTAATATTGTTGTGAATGACAAGGAGGGAGGAGAGTATTGGATCCAAAATCTTAGCCCAAAAATCAGAATAATATACTACTCCATATATATTTAAACAACCAAAATATTTAAAAGGTAAACTAAATAATAATTGTTTTGGTTGGCAGCGGATAGGAACGATTACGATTATCATGTGAGTGACGAGACAAACAAGTCATGACCTATTTTTGTCATGAAGATGGAGGATTGGGTGGTGCGATTTGTACGGAGGAGGAGGAGGACACCTAGGCGGCATATTCTTAAAGAGAAAAGATAGATGCCATTTAACAAACAAAATGTTTTGTATTAAGAATTGTAAACCCTCCCTTCACAAAATGATATCTTTAAACACAAATTATTTTGTCCAAAACAATATCTAAAAATACACATGTTAAATATAAAATAAAGTTAAAGACTAATTTGGTGTACTAAAGCACAGTTCAATAATTATTTTTTAAAAAAACAAAAAATTACTAATGTACTTGCATGGGATCCAATATAAACTTCGTACTAGATGGACTACAAATGTAACTTGACGTGAGTTTGTATACATAACGATATGTCAAAAGGACTAAAGTTTGCTAGTTATTAATAAGATTTATATCACGCTATTAGCAAAATTAATTACATAACTTACACTCTCATTTTCTTAATTTATGTAAATTTATACTCAAACATTCTTTGATGACGGAGAAAATAAATGCTTAATAATCTTTTTTTTTAATACTAAAAATTATTATGAAATTACGATTAATCAAACTTTTGTTCAAATTATGCTCTCCTGTTTTATTTTAAGTGTCCCTCCGGACCCTCCCCCTCTCCCCACCATCGTTTACGATTAACCAAACTTTTGTTCAAATTATGTTTCATTTGTTAACGCGGCATGTCCAATTAAAAATTTGATCATTTAATTATAAAAAATAAAAATTTGATTGTCAAAATAAAAATATCAATAATTTATTTAATTTTTTTTTTACATATTTCAACCCACTCCCTCTCTTAATTTATACGTTTCACATATAGAACATAATATTATTTCTCCTTTTGATATTTTCTTTCTTACCTGGGATGAAATCCATTTTATCCAAAACCGTTGAATGGAGCAGTCTTATTTTTCCAATTAGGCCGACCGGCCGGCCGACCGGCCGACCCCCTTTCTTTTTGTCTTGTATACTCGAGGAATCTTCTGTATTACAACACTAGAATCATGCTAATAAATAATAATCCATGGCCACTCCCTCTTAATGTCTGCCAATTACAAAAACATCAGTGGAGCTAAATCCTTCCCATCCTCATAACCAGAAAACCAGTCTCCCTCTTTCATCGCAACCCATAAGGTCCACCGACTTCTATTTTTTTAAACACCACTAAATATCAAAAGTTTGTCTCTCTCATAAGACCCCCTAAATTTCAATACCCAGTTTATGTTTCATCCAAAAAAAAAATCCTTCCAGTTGCCCAGTTTCACACTCAGAATCTAAAAAGCATAATTATGTCTGTTAACTGCCTAGAAACTCCATTATCCAGGAGTTCCTATTTTATAGGCAACATGAGTTTAGTGTCTCACAATTCTAAGTTTTTCAGTGACTCCAAAAATGTGGAATTGGGAAGTTTCAGACCCAGATGTCAGAAACATAGAATTTCCTGTTCAGAAGTTCGAGATTTTAATTGTAACGAAATAGGTGACAGGAAATTAGGGTTTTACGGGGTGAATCGGTGTAAAAGAAACTACAGTTTTAGGTTGAAATCCGTGCTGGATGTAGATAAAGAATTGGAGAGTGATGGAAGTGTAGTATTGGATAAGAATATCTATTACGATGCTATTGTTATCGGGTCTGGGATTGGTGGATTGGTTGCAGCAACACAGCTGGCTGTGAAGGGAGCTCGAGTTTTGGTGCTAGAAAAGTATCTGATTCCTGGTGGGAGCTCTGGATTCTACCAGAGGGATGGGTTCACATTTGATGTTGGATCATCTGTGATGTTTGGTTTCAGCGATAAGGTTAGCTATGTAATCAATAATTCTGTTTGGCACATATAGAATTATTTATATGTTAATTTTTAGTTAGTAGGAACTGAAATATTACTGATTAATTCCATGCATTTTTGTGGGATCCCAAGGGTATTATATTAGAATTATGGTAGAAACAGAAAACAGTTGTAACCCCAGCCAGTTCAATTGTATATTGACTGAAGAATGTTCGGTACCTAAAAAATATTTTGCTTATAAAATTTAATAAAATAGAGTATTGCGTAATGATACATGGGAAGTGTCTTCTTTGTCATATAAAGGTTGGTTATACTTATTACATTGTGTCATATGTAAATCCCCTGGATACGCAGTGTCATTATGTTGGGTTAGCAGGTTATGCAAGAATGTTCTCTTTTTGCTTCTATGTGTTGCTAGCTATCTGCTGTATTAAATACTTTCTCGGAGTGTGTATAATATTCATATGATGAGTTTTTAGGTTTTAACTTGGAGCTACTGCTGTCCTTCAATTGCATGGAAAGAAATTTATTCTGGAACTTAATGAAGTTTCAAAAAATAAAATGAGGCAAAATGATAAGAGGGTTGCATATGCTAGCCATGGTTATGACATTTGGTAAGATGTGCTTCTGCGTATACCTGTTAGAAGTAACATATGTCCTCTAGTGCCCCATTTGAAGACCAAATAGCTAATGTGGGGGCATACATACTAAACAAAATTTGTAATGATGTTAGGCAACTTCAAAGAATAATTGTGGTTTCAGGTCACCTGCAACTTTTCTTTTATTGGTGAAATTCGGTTTAGGGGAGCTTGTAAGTTTATGGCTTAAGCATGTTTTCTCACCAAGACATACTGAGTTACTTCTGGAGTAGATAATTGAATTTATGCTTATTATTTTTGCATGAAATAATTGATATTCATAATCTTAAAAGGTTGAATAAAGTATTATCTAGAAAATATCCAACTTCCATGTAAATATTACATTTTACATTATAATTTTATTTTAATCCTCATATACATTGACAATGTTTATTCAGGCCTCCAGTTATCCCCCCCTACTTGTTTGTGATTGTTGAGTAATTGAGTGTTTGGCTCCATAACTCCTTTTAGTATTTTGCCAGGGAAATTTAAATTTGATAACTCAAGCATTGGCAGCAGTTGGATGTAAGATGGAGGTGATACCTGATCCAAGCACTGTCCATTTCCATCTACCCAGTGACCTTTCTGTCCGAGTACACAGAGAATACAGTGAATTCATTACAGAACTTACAAGTAAATTTCCACATGAAAAGGAAGGAATACTTAAATTCTACGGTGAATGCTGGAAGGTCTGTTTTAATTGAGGTGACTGCATTTCCCACTAGGTGTTTTCACCTTTTTAATGACTAATATATATATTAATTTGTGTACTTGTTTTCCAGATTTTCAATGCCTTGAACTCATTGGAATTGAAGTCACTTGAGGAGCCAATCTACCTTTTCGGACAGTTTTTCAAAAAACCTACTGAATGCTTGACTCTTGGTAATTGTTTGTCTACTTTATTTAATATTTCAGGCAAGCATCTGTATTTATAAATCTTAAACATTTTCATTGTGCGTGAATGGGTAGGCGAAATTTTCTAGAATATTCTTTTCTTGAATATCATTCGAAAAAGGGATTAGACTATGGTTGGGCAATGGTAAGCTGATTCACTATATATACAACTGTTAATATAAATATACATTACAAAGGGATGTTGATAGAAGTTTGGAGAAACAAAATTGTATCAGGCTGTAATTACGCCAAAGAGTTTAATTTAACAAAAGAGCTACTATCTGACTGCTGAAGAATGGTCGTCATACTTTCTGACTACGGAAGGGACATTGCAATAAAAAAAATGGCTATATTATATATTTATATACATCGATAGTTCAATACACAGTTCAGCTAAGTTTTGCAGTTGAATTGTCACTTGATTTAATCCAAAACAATTGTGGGGCATTAATGAAATATTCACAATCTTTGGGTTGCTATGTAGAATTAGATGACCACATATCTTTACCATAATTTCTTTTCGCAAAATCATGAAAGCTTTTTAATCTACCTGGTTCTTGTGGTCTATTTATCCTGATGTCATGTTGGTAGATCATCTTTGTGGATGGTAATTGTTGCATATTCATCCTCTTATTTTTAGTGATTCAAGTTTGTTTTTCATACTTCCAACTTTATTAAATCAGCAAGTTTTCTTAAATCCAAGCCAAAAACTCCTGGTACGAACCATTTGACATGCTACCAAATACCCTTTGCAGCTTACTATTTGCCTCAAAATGCTGGAGACATAGCTCGAAAGTTCATAAAAGATCCGCAGGTGCTGTCCTTCATAGATGCTGAGGTAGGTTGATATTATTTCTTATACAGATTTTGAAATCCAGTTTATTAATAGGTTTTAGAATCCACGTGAGGCACATCTCATAGGATCTCTTAAAATATTTCTCCAGTGTTGTTCTTGCAGTGTTTTATTGTGAGCACAGTGAATGCATTGCAGACACCAATGATCAATGCAAGCATGGTAATGTGTTTTACTAATTTTGACTGCTCTGGTCTTTCTTCTTATTTTGTTTCTCATATATAGCCTGTGGCCTGTGTCAGGTTCTATGTGACAGACATTATGGGGGAATTAACTATCCTGTTGGTGGGGTTGGTGGGATTGCAAAGTCCTTAGCAAAAGGTTTAGTTGATCAGGGCAGTGAAATACTTTACAAGGCAAATGTTAAGAACATTATAGTTGACAATGGAAAAGCCGTGAGTTTAACTTAGTCTGTGTTAGTGATGCTAATATTTTTGTCCTCATTATGTGCAGAAAGATAAATCTTCCCTTTATGTTATTTAATCTGTGTATTCTAGGTAGGAGTGCGGCTGTCAAATGGAAGAGAGTTGTTTGCTAAGAACATAATTTCCAATGCTACTAGATGGGATACCTTTGGTTAGTCGTCACTGAAAGCATAATGAAATATATGAATAATTGTGCTCAATGTCGTATTCTGATGTTTAAAAACAGTGGTTTCTCCTCCTCTTTTAGTGATTGCCTATTTATAAAATCTGATTGCCTATTTACATCACAGGAAAACTTTTAAAACAAGAAGAATTACCTACAGAAGAAGAAAGATTTCAGAAACTCTATGTGAAGGCCCCATCATTTCTTTCTATTCACTTGGGGGTTAAAGCTGATGTTTTGCCACCAGATACAGATTTCCACCATTTTATTCTCGAGGTATTTAGATTCTTCTGCAACTCATGTCTTTGACAGTTTCGAAGATCTGATTACGCATGCATGCTGATGGCATACAATCTATTTGTTTTCTTTAATAATTGTACAGAATGACTGGTCAAATTTAGAGGAGCCTTATGGAAGTATATTTCTGAGCATTCCAACTGTTCTCGATCCGTCATTGGCTCCAGAAGGGAACCATATTCTTCACATATTTACGACTTCTTCCATAGAGGACTGGCAGGTGTTTATTCATATCCTATGCATGGGCGTCGCTTTCCTTCATATTTTCCCTTTTTCAGTCCATTTGGCTATGGATTTTTGTAATATTTGCAAATAAAGTAAGCTGGTCTTCACTGTATTAGGGGATCTCTCAAAAGGACTATGAGTCAAAGAAGGAGCTCGTGGCAGACCAGATTATAAGCAGACTGGAAAAGAAACTATTTCCTGGTCTCAGGTCTTCTGTTGTTTTTAAGGAGGTACTAGTCCTTTCCCAGTTTCAGTATTAATTAGTTTAGATTGACACTTCTACTTAAATCGAGGAAGAAGTATATGTTATTACCATATCCTCGCGAATTCCCATCCTGATCTTTTAGATTATCTCGTAAATGTACTAGAAGAAGCTTACTTAGTTCCCATGTGATCAAGATTCATGAAAGCGTGGTTTGAATTTTTGGTACCATAGGCCTTTTATCTGCTTTTAAGTGCAATCACATCATGATGTTCAAAATTTATGAAAATAATGGAATCACAAATAGGAGAGCCTACCTGGATAAAAACACAGAATCTCATTTATACCAAATACGACAATTGCCTTTTTGATATATGTCATTCCTTTTCTAGCTTGCTTTTCTCTGCCTTGAGAGTTTAAACTCTCTTTCTCTTTCTCATAGTATCCCTCATCCATATTTGCAAAATTCATTTTTGTCATAAAACCATGCTACACAAAAAATGGGAGTGAATCAAAACTAATTTAAGCACTTGTTCAGTTGTTCATGATTATTGGTTATTTACTAGTTTGCGTAGGCTTTCTGCAAATTTTAAAGAAAAGGTATTTTTTTTAATATAAAATTTCTTATCAAGGTAATAATTACAGGTAGGGACACCAAAGACCCATAGGCGCTACCTTGCTCGTGATAGTGGTACCTATGGACCAATGCCACGGGGAACCCCAAAGGGCTTATTAGGAATGCCGTTCAATACAACTGTAAGTGGAATCACCTTTCATGGATGGCATAATAAATAATTGGTTTTTATTATTTCAGAGATTATTGAGTGAACTGTGACTGTATAATGGATTTTGCAGGCTATTGATAGTTTGTACTGTGTGGGGGATAGTTGCTTTCCAGGACAAGGTGTTATAGCTGTAGCCTTTTCAGGAGTAATGTGTGCTCATCGAGTAGCTGCTGACCTTGGTAAGTTTGAAATTGAACCTCCATATGTAAATATGCTGAAAGCAGAATTGACGAGTTCTTTTTTTATCAAACTATTTAAATGGAGTTTCCGCGTAATTAGTATCTTATAAATGGTTGAATCATCCCACTATTCATCTTGGAAGTTTTTTACCTAATTAGTTGATTTTCTTCTACCAGGGCTTGAGAAGAAGTCTCCCATTTTGGATGCTGCTCTCCTTCGACTACTGGGTTGGTTCAGGTCATTAGCATGAAAAGTTAAATTTCAAAATGATCGAACAGGACAGGAGCTTGCATCTGATATCTGAGATCAACATCAAGTTGAGATCTGATACACCAAGATGTTTCATCTTCAGTCTATATGTCTCCAGGTGGGTTTGGTAGCCATAAGAATCCAATTGAGGTATTTTGAAACACTGGGAAATTTTGTCATCTTATTCTCAATTATTATTTTGGATGTAACAAGTATGTGAATATGAATAAATAAATACCACCTTTCTCACAATTGAGTCCGTCTCTTGTATGCAAGTCGTTACATGTCCTCATTTGGTCAACAGATTCTCTCTCTAAAAAATCAGTAATTAAAGGCAAATTATATTCAATTAGATCAAAATTGTAGGGTGGATCACTTGTATAAGAATTTGCTGGGATTATGTGCTGTAGCCTAGGTAGTTTATTTAATTTGACCGTGTGATTAACCTTCAAGAGTTGCCTCTGAACTATAATTATAAATTCTATTTTAACATGAATGCTGACCACCTTTGTTATGAATTGATAAGAAAAATCTCAAAACTGTTAAAAATGTTACGAGTAACAAATTTCACCTATACTTCTCTTCTTCTTTTTTATAAATATTTTTCTTATCCGACTATAATTCTGAGATGCTACCCAATAGCAGCTGGGCATGTTGCTAGAACGGATTTTGGAGGTTTGCAATTTCAGGGTCTGAGATAGTGAAGTTATTTGCTGCTGACCGTGGATTTAAAAACCCAACCCAACCATACTCGTTTGATTATTTTCTCTTTGCCATGTTATTTCGTAACAATTTTGAGCTTCTTTAGATAATTCATCCAAACACAATTATGTCTATTAATTGGAGAAGTGATGATTGTATTTGATATAATCAGCAATTTGGAGAAACAATTCATGATGCAAATTTAAAAATTACCATTATTCTGTTCTGATCAGAACACGACTAAGAAAATCTGAGCAACAGTAAGTACTACATAAGACCCCTAAAACAGAAGTTAACAATCTTCTTTATGCTAAATTCTATTAAATGATTGATTTACAACTTTTTATAGATGGAGAGAATTAATTCACAAGTTCTTGACTAGATTCATTTTTCTGGCCTCATGCCTGCCTGCCTGCCTGCCTGCCTGCCTTGTATCTTAACAATCTTCTTTATTCTTATTCACTTAAGCTTCATCCTTCTCAAAGATAGGTATGCTGAGAGTCGGTAGCCAACAACCATGCCTGCCAGGGCACAAACTTCCGTTATGCCACTATCTATTTTCATCCCGTCTATTTGTTGGATGATGTCTCCGTAATGCACCTTCAGAAGGAGTTTGTAGGTGTGATAGTTGAAAGAGAGGTAGCGGAGCCATGATATGAAGATTGGAACATTCTGCAAAAAATGTTAAGCTCTTTTGAGTATCTGGTAGTCTAAGAAAAGAAATTTGTCTAAAACTCCATCTTATTTAATTAATTTGTAGCTTACCTTCACAAAGTACCCACCAGCCAACATGAAGGTCATCACTGTTACGGAGGCCAGAGTAGTTGCCCTCTTCAAGTCCATCAGTGAAGCCCCAATAGCTAGTCCCAGTCCCTGCAATATATATAATTTTACTCCTAATTGTAATAAAGCATTTATAGTGTAATAGGAGAAATGTTGTCATTGTACCATATTGATTTGATATATGAAAGAAAGCATACCTGAGCTGCTACAATGCAGAGAAAAACAGTAAGCATAGTCAGAAAAAATGCTTCTGCACTATGTTTCAATCCTGCCATGAAATAGACAACGACAAGGAAAAGTAATGGTAGTAAAAGGTCAAGTGGAAGGTCGCTTGTAGTTCTGGCCACAAAATATGCACTTAGTCTGTACATGTCGGCTGCTCGTTCCTTGTTTAGCATAGCTCTTTCTTGAGGAAATGTGAAGATTGCTGTGAAAACTGGAAAAAATCCCCAGAAGACGGAAATGAAGAACAGTAATCCTGCCTGAAATTCAATTCATAGCTTGAGATTAATATTGACTGTACATGAACTCTCTTTTTTTCCCTCCCTAATCTCAAATTAAATTCTCTGAATCACATTCTTGTGAAAAGATCTTTTTAATTAAGTCTGGCTACATGCATTGTTAGGAAATTAATGACTTATACCTGATCATGAAGTTCTGTGGCGTTATTGCCATCCGATTGCCACCAAAGCAATCCCAAGATTGTTGCAGTTGTGATGACTTGGGTAATTCTTAACCAGCTAAAGTAGTCATGCCGCCGTTCTTTGAGTCCTCTCCAAAATAATATGGAGAACTGTTTCCTCCAGCTTGCTCCCCATTCTCGCTTGGCTGTACACAATTTTGACTTCATTTCATCATCAATGGGTATAGGAACCATAAGTTTTTTCTTCTCATTTTCAGCTACTCGTGTCTCGTAGGCCTCCACTAGATACTGTTTTGAAATAACATATATATAATCAGGAATATTATAGCATTCTTGCTGTATAAAAGCACTACTGTCGCTTCTTAGAATAAAAAACTGGATCGCGATATCATAATTAAAATGAAAATTAACTTTCAGTTTTCAGCATTTATATATATACATATATGAACTTAGAATTAACAGTATTAATTTCACCTCGTGCACAACTGCTGGAGATGGTTTTCCGTTCTTTGTTTCTCTTTCTGAATTCCCCATTTGCACTTTGTCCTCCAATTCCGAAGGAACGGAAACATCATTTAAGTTTCCATTTGCAAGGTCTAGCAGGAACTCTGCTGGATTCATGGCAATCAATGGAGAACATCCTATGGATGAAAAATATACTATTGCTTCAGATGCCTTCCCAAAGTAAAGCATGCTACCTTTACCAAGAAGGATCAACTTGTCAAACTTGTGGAAGAGCCTGCTAGATGGCTGGTGAATTGTGGTGATCACTGTTTTCCCAGCCTGCCATTATTATTATTATTATTATTTGATTGAATAAATAAGTACGTACGTACCATAGCTGCCATTAGACTGGATCACATTAACAGCTAGCGTACTACTGTTGAAAGATAGAGATGTGTGTTTGAGTTATAATCATCATATATATACCCTTGATTTACACGTACCTCAGCTATATCTTGTAACAATTCAACAATCCTCAAAGCGGTTGTAGAATCCAACCCAGAGGTGGGTTCATCGAGGAACAGAAGGGAAGGGTTGATTATTATCTCATTTCCTATGCAAACACGCTTCCTCTCTCCCCCTGAAATTCCTCGAACAAAGGAGCCACCTATCATAGTGTCTTGACACCTGTCCACAATTAATGTTACTCGATCTCACTGATGAGTTTTCCAAAGTACTGAAGATGTTTTCTAATTAATTAGTGATTTTTCTGTCCTTGCATGGACTGAGCGATCGATCTGTGCTAAGGGTATATATTGTAGTTAGCTTCAGCTTGTTTATGCATGTTTCCACTATTCAGCAGGAGGAGGGAAACAATTAAACTTACCTCTCCAAGCCAAGTTCGTAGATTACATCTGTGGCTCGTTGCTCCTTTTCCTGTTTCGTTAGTGTCTTAGGCAGTCGTAGGAGAGCTGCATATGTTAATGTTTCTTTCACTGTAAGATGAGGAAATAGTACGTCGTCTTGTGTCACAAATCCTATCCTGCCAGATCGATACTCAGTGTTATTCGAAGCATAATTCAATTTTCAGCTGACATATCTAGGTGTATTTGCTGAAATTTTAGGTTTGTATAAGGGACTTTACAGGTAAAAGAAATCATGAAACTCTTCCAGTTTGGTGTTAGAAAGTCGTACGACTATGGAATATTAACAGAGAGCCTCCTACTTGAGTTTCCTATGCGAAGTACTTAGTAGCATGACTTCTTTTATTGTTGTTATATAATTACACCATTGATACTGCTGATCATACATGAAGCTCACTTGAAAGTATTGTTGATGCCTCAATTTCTTTAGATATGCCGTTTAAACTATAGTCTGGACAAAGCTAAGTTGCTTATATTTTCTTTTACTTCATTTTTAAGTGGTAGCTGCTTTGAATTTGATACATGGGGAGCGCATATCTTATTCCCTTTATCTTTTCTTACATTAGCTAATTACCTTTTTATTCCTAAACAGGAGGAGATCTGTCTTTAAGTTTATTCGCTGAAATCTTGTTTCATACATACCTGCTCTTAAGAAACTTTGAATATGGCTGGTCATTATAAGTGATTGAACCACCTGGGGTTGACTCTTTTACCCTGCTACCTAGCAGACTTAAAAGTGTAGTTTTTCCACTTCCTGATGGTCCCATGAGTGCCAGAACTTCTCCTGGGTTTACTGAGCCCGTTATTCCATGTAAAATATCCTTCTCTTTCATAAACGTCACTCCTTTGATAATAACCTTGTAGCTCACATCCGTAAACTGCATAACATAGAAGAATCAAATTAAATTCATCCTAAAATATAGTGCAACAAGGTCGTTAGTCTATATTACAGTATTCAAAAGCTCAATACCGTAAACTATGTCAGATTGTCCACTCTTCAACTATATTTCTATTCTTCCTGTAAAATGCTCGAGCATGAACTTACCAGAAAAAGGAGAAAATTGTGTTCGAGCATAAATTAGGACTGAGACCCAGTTTAGTCTTAGTAGCAAGTGAAGATGGAGAGTTTGAGTAATATTTATATATGAATTAGTTTATTTGTATCCTAGGTTACATGAATTATAGCATAATTTTTGCAGCAATATTGTTGTTGAAATTAAGGAAAGTCTTGTACATTAATGCCATACATGTAGATCATGAGACTCTGTACAAGTCTGAACCTGACATGATAGCCATGTTCAGTGGTTCCCATTGATCTCTAGACTCTAGCTAGATAAACACCTCCATCCTTGGCTGTTCAAATATAGATGGTATCAAATCAAATCAAATCGGAACTCTGGTATATATATATATATATATATATATATATATATATATATATGAACTTGTTTTTACAACAACAGTACGTGACGAGCAAAATGAAAGCATGCATGCATGCACGGTAAGTTTATCACCTTGAGGTAAAGTGGCAAGGTGGGCTCTGTTTGAATCCTCTTCTTAAGCGTACCAGCTTCAAGATCTTCCGCTGCAAGAATACGTATAGTAATAGTACTGCTTTTGAATAAGTAACCTCATAAAATTACTATAGGATAGTGGAGTTTAATTTCATGTTTAGAAGTACTTACTTATTCCATGACATGTTCTTCAGTTAAATATTTATGTTTTGATTAGTAAGCAATTATCCACCTTCAATGTTAATTATGGTGTGATCAGTTCCTGCTCTTGTTTTGGCAGACTACTTTGAAAAAGTGATGCTATAATGCTTACAGTTTGTTTCAGGAGCTAGCTCTTGTTGTTGGTTGGCGGTTGCGGTTGGTTTTATATATATATATATATATATATATATATATATTAAAAACTTTTAGCTTTTAGCGAGCGGATAAATTGACGTTTGGTCATACAACCGTCGTTTATCTTTTTTAATGACGTATTTATATGTTGTTTGTTGTCGCTAAAAGTATAAAGATTTACTTATTGTATTTAATTAACCGTCGCGGATCCATCATTAAAGGAAGTGAAATTTCGAATGAATGAATAACAGATGAAACTTAAAGATCCGGACTCTATATATATATATATATGTTCCGGGAAGGTGTTTGGTAGCTTACCAAGAAATGTCACTAGGTAGTAATACTGAATATTTGTTAGGGAGTTTCGCCTCCTCTCTCTAGAATGAGAGATGGATGTCGATATATATATATGCATTTGTGTACAGTTTTGATTGCATTATAAAGGTAAATTTTCCTTGGCTTTCATTTTCTGACAACTACTATAATCTAATTTCTAATTTGAGAATCGAATTTATTAGCCTCAAAAACCTTGGTTAGGACTTGGGAATCAAAATCTCCAATCATGCCTAAATTAAGGGCAAGTGGACCAGAACAGGAAGAAAACAAGAGACAGAAACCTTTGTTATATTGACTTACTGGCTTGTTATTGTTATGGCCTATGGGAGAGGTGTACAATTCATATCCATCATGTTGTAAATGGAATAGAATAGGCTGCTAATTTTCTCTCCTCTGTGGACCAAAAATTGACTTGCCTTTCGTATTTGCGTAACAACTGTAAACACACGATTCATGACAACTGGCCATTACAATTAAGTTGTGGAATGTGACAGGTTGTTAGTGGCAAACGAATACTTTATAATTTTATTTATTTATATTTTAACTCCATAAAATTTTTCAATGCGACTATGTCCATAAATACTCACAATCCTATCAAATTGATTTTAAAAAATTAATAATAATTTTATATTGGGAAAACGTACAATCATTCAATTAGGAAATGACCTAATGGAGGGCAGGAAATAAAAAAGTTGGATACACCATGAAAGTGATACTCTCTTGGTCAATTATACGAGCATATTGGAGGAACCAAATTTGTGGTGGTGGGTCTCAAGCGATGGTTGAAATGATTTTTTTTAATATTACATGGATAAATATAACTAATGTAGTCAATTAGTCTATACACTAATAACAAATAATTTGAGAGACTATTTTCGATAGAAAATTGATATTTTTACATTAAAAATATCATATAGATATATATATGATTTATGAAAAGTCAGTAATTATAAAATTTATAGAGACAATTTTTATATAAAAATAATTTTTTTTTTATGAATTTATCAATTTACTTTTAGATATTATTACCCTACTTTTTACTTGCTTGCTTCTCACTTTTAGATGGATATATATAAGATTTGATAGACACTAATTTCCGAAAAAGGGTTGGTTGGATGGACTCTGTTTGCATTACTAGCAGTTTCTCTTTATTGACGTACTGCTACTGATACTATCCTCAGCCACACACACTTGCTAAACTTTAGTTGCTTGGCTCCTAATGGCCGGAATAAAAAAACAAACATGACCTCTATTTAATGACCAAGTACCTACCGCTTCCCAAAATAAAATTAAAAACAAACATATTTTGACTTTTAACCATTAATTTATGAAATTTTAAAATTAAATTTGATATAAATTTATTTATGTTTTAGAATTAACAAATAAAAAAGTTGGTGCAACTAAAAATTAAAAATAAAAACAATTAATTAAGAAGAATAGAAACAACAACTTACGATTATCGTCGTCACTAAAAGGCCTTGAATCGGCAATGTCATCAGGCGGCACGGTGAAGCCGGTGAAAGAGAAAGAAAAACCCAAGCTGGCACTGGAAGCTCGGCTAAGAGCCGCGCCGCTGCTCAAGTCATCGAGGTCAAATTTCATCTGGGCACTCCTTGTTTTCCTGATGTGCGTGTTATGCCTAGTACTGCTGCTACCACGTCCCGGTGATGCACTTATTAGTCCTCCTTTGCTCGACTTTCTCGATAGGCTCCCACCGCTCTCCGGCCCTCCTCCGGCGCCCTCGCTTGATGATACCGGTGACTTCATTGCCGCCATTGCCGCTGATATTGTCTCTACAAGTTGATCGGATTTCGTCCTAAACAACCCTGAAGCCGAGTTTATTTTCTCCATATATATTTGTGTGTATATATGCTAGCTACTGCTGCTGCATTAGTATAATAATAAGTCACTATTCTGCATGCGCATGCAGCTGAGATTTAATTTACTCAAAGCTGTAAAAGTCAGTGGAAAAACAAACAAAAGAATTTATATATTTATATGAAATTTTAAACAAAAAATTAGTGTGTTGGTTGACCTATATATGATCAGAGGTAGGCTATTTTGCTTTGCTTTCTTTACTGGTAAGAGAGAGTGTGCGTGCATGTGATATTGCAAGGTGCATTAATTAATTTTACCTTTATGTTAAAAGAATTCACATGATATATAGTTTGAGAGAGGCCGAGGGAAGACAATATATAATATTGGGACACACAGATATCATAACATATATATATATATATATATATATATATAATTAAGAAGATGTATATATATGTATATAGTTGAATTCTTGCATGCCATACCTTTTGGCTTCAGTTACTAGAAATGGAACTGGAGGGACCGAAGAACTCTTACTACATAACACCAAGAAGATATAAAAGAGATATGCTTTTGGAGAGAAGGGAACCAATCCACCACACTCAATTATATATAACACCCTACAAACTATTTCTTCTTATAAGGACGGACCTACTCCTACTCCCCTCCACTTCTTAGAGCAAAACACTTAAGGTTACTAAACTACCCCTCAACTTCTAAATAATTTGCAAATGTATGCATAATTCCAAGTTAATTTTGAAAAATCATCAGGCACCTACGTTTAAAATCAGAGCCCACCCTCAATCATTTTCATGGAGCTCGGGCATGACAACCGTACACGTGTTGTTGGAAGAGTTTACTATATATTCCATGCTAGCTAATCAAACTTTTAACATTAATGGTTTCTTGACGTTATTTGATAATAGTTGGCTAGTTGCATTGTCGCCTTATCAGAACACGACGAAATTATAACCCATTAATCCATGCGAGGTTACCCTTTTTGGAGGGAATTGGCCCAAGTTTTTGGGGTTTTCCACCTTTATTTTTTGAATCACCATCCTCTCCATTTCATTGATTTAGATTTAAAATACAGTTTTAACTTGTCATTAATTTTGTTTCATCCTCATTTGTATTTGTTCTCCTTTTTAACTTGTCATTAAATTTGTTTCATCCTCATTTGTATTTGTATTTGGACTAGCATCCTCTCCATTTTAAATAAATAGAGATTCTCTATTTTATGGTCTAGATTTAAAATATATTAAAATGTGACATCATGTTGATAAGAGAGAAAAAGTTAATTTTAAATATGTTGGATCATAAAATAGAGAATCTCTGTTTAATTATTTAAAATGCAGTTTTAGCTTGTCATTACTTTTGTTTCATCCTAATTTGTATTTGTTCTCCTTTTTAACTTGTTTATTTGATGAAGTACAATTCAAAGAAGAATATTTTGATTAATAATTAAAATGATAGTGTTAAAACTAATTTAATACTACAAAATTGTCATTAAATACATATAGAGAGTAGGCAATTTCTATTGATGAAAAAAGCCTATAAGTTTGTACGGACGTTTTAATAATTAATCTCTTTGATCAAAACGTTTATCAATAAAAATGATTCAAAGAAATATAATTTAGCATGCAACAATGTAAGTCGACGCAAAAATAATGATTTAATCACTGTAGTTGACAAATTTTACTAATTAATACATTATTAAATTTTTAATTTTTTAAATTATCATAGTAAATTAATTAATATTTTGAAGTTGAGTCATTCGGCTGTAAATCCTTTCAGTTTTTTTCATACGTGAATGTTAAAAAGAAAAAAAAATGACCTAACACTTTTTACTGCCACTTTTTATTAAAGCCACTTGGCTCGATTTCTTAAGCTTGGTTTGTTTCTGCATTCATTTTTGCCACTTTTTACTAAAAATTGAAACTGTTGACCAGAAATTCATCCCAGAGTGCTTTTTGGGCTGCGAATCAAGATCTATATGATTCTCATATAATGCCTCGTTCACAATTTCTTTACCGGTAGAATTTATTGATAAATTTGGGAGTTCTTTTGAAACCCTAACTTCAGAACACTACAAAAAAAAGCAGGTTATTGACGACCGCGGTATTACCGACGGCCTTATGCCCGTCAAGAATAACTTCACTGCCGACGGAATAGCCGTCGCGCATGGGTATCGTCGGTAATGACTTTTCCTATAGTAGAATTTGGTGCAAATTTTCAAAAATATTACAAAAATTGGGTTTCTTTTTCTATCCTTTTTATCCCATTTAATTCTATTAAGCATATAGTTACTTAGTTTTCATTCTTACTTTCTCTCTCTCTCATGCTCTTATCTTTTTTATTTTAAATGAGACACATAATACGTGTGCGGCTAACTAAGTATATGTTGTCCATGATTTTTTTAAGTAATTGTTAAATTCACAACAAAAATTGTTATTTTCACAACAAAAGTGTCGTTGTAGATGTATAGCGACATTGAAAACCGTCGCTATAGGATCTATAACGACATTACTTTTTTAATAAATAACAATTTAATAATTTAACAAATCCTTTTTAAGGTAGTGGATAACGGATCCGGTTAGCATAAAGTTATTTTTTTGATAAGTTGGTCAATTGGCCAATAAAATATTCACACACATACAACTTCGCATGCGTGTCAATATTTTATTGGTCAATTGACCAACTTATCACAAAATAAATTTCATACTAACCACTTCGGTGGATAACATATGTATGCAAATGAAAATTGAGGGAAGGAGTAAGGGCAGAATGGTAAGTAAAAGCCTGATGGAAGAGTGGGTGTGCAAGGTGTCCGTTTACAGAAGAAATGGTAGACCGAAAGGACAATATTGGTGGAATTGTTCCTGGAATGCGTTCTGTCTGCCTGCCCGCTAAATGCTAATGCTGGATTCGTCATCGTCAGCTACACAGCTTCCCACGTGTATATATATATATATATATAGAGAGAGAGAGAGAGAGAGGGGGGCGCTTGGGGGGCTTCGGAGGGGGCTTGGGTGAGGCGGGAGGAATGATCGGTCCATAATAAATAGTTATAAACCAAAAAATTGACATACATGATATACAATTCAAAATAATAAAAAAAAGCGAATCGAAAATCAGCATTCGTATGACTTTATTAATTAGTGTTTAAGATTTATTAATTAACTCGAGTTAAAGATTTATAAATTAAGATTTAAAATTTATTAACTTTTTTTTAACTAGAGTTTAGAATTTATTAACCTTATTAAATCATGGTTAATAAACCTTAAATCCTATTTAATAAATCGTAAACCTTGAACCCTAAACCATGATTAATAAACTATTAATCTTATTTAATAAACTATTAATCCTAGTTAATAAACTTTAAACCATGCATAGTTTATAAACCCTTAACTCGAGTTAATAAAATCAAACCCTTATTTTGATTAGCGTCCGTTACTATTAGTAGCAGATGGTATTTATTTTTTTAATCGTCCGCTACGTTTTGGACGGTTTTGACTTTTTTTATTTTATTTGTTGATATTTAAAATAGATGATAGAGATGATGTATGATATAAAGATTGGCAATGAATAAGTATTATGGATTATTTTTCATATATATATTCATACTTTGATATGATTCTTAAAAATAATTTTGCACAAAATATCTTTTCCAAATCGGTGGGTATAATCAAACTACACTACGAATAAGAAGGATGATAAATGCTAAATAAATGTGGAATAGTAGGGAGAATTGTCCCATTTTTATATGATCTCTCTACTATATATAACTATAACTAAAAAGGAAAATGGGTATGATTTTCATGCATGTAATTATTACGCAAGATCTTCATAGCGTCCCAATCACATAAAGACGCCTCGATCCGCGCATAGTAAGAATACGATAAACACCACAAGCTCGATTTACCGTTAGTCGGGGATAGCTTTCAGAGCGAGAGAGTCGAACGCGTGTTCATGAGGTTAACAAAATGGAGGATGTAATGCCACAGTGTATTGAGATAGATGATGATAATAATTCGTTGTGTGTCTGTAAATATGAATGATAAAAATGTGTGTACATACCTCTTTGTGAAGACTTCCTTGCTAAGCCATACTCTCTCTCTTTGCTCGGATTATCGTACACCCACTACTACCCCGACACACCCCTTGATTTGATGGGTTCTACCGATCGCACGTAGTTTATCCAACGCTTTTGGTCCTTTGTTTACTGCTGGCCGTGGGTTATAATCCCATCCACATTAATGCATGGCAGATTCTCTAGTCAACCGTCATGCTTTTTCATCATCTGAAGTCAAAATAATAGATATTAAAATGTCAAAGGATCGACCCTTTCGGATGGGCAGGTCTTATAAGTCAAAATGGAAATAATAGGATAAGCGGGCTCAAGGACTTTCATGGTTCAATAATAAAGGCCCAATAGATTAATTAAAGGAGTAAGTCCGATCTATCTACCGATGAGAGAGAAAATATCATGACCCAACATTGCCTCCTAGTTTTTGTTGAGCAGAATGTTTAATAGAAAACTATAAATAATCCATGATTTTTCTTGAAAATCCATAATAAAAGTAATTGAAATGTGCGGTTATTGCTCACAAAATGAAATAAAAGGAGATTAAAGGCCCAAATCGGAAAAGCCTGTTTATTAAATATATACGGACCGAGGCCGGACGCTTCCCATTCAAATTCCAAATTATTACTAACATTTAATGTACCACCTTGAACACCGTAGTATGGCAAATCGGTATAAAAGGATAACTTTATCAAATTTGTGAGTTTTTACTCGTTCATTTGAAATCGAGCGCCTTATACGAACTTTTCGATCTTTCTCTCATAAATCGTCACAAATGGCTTCCCACAACTCGAACAAAGTTCCCAAATACTGGTAACACCGATCACAGTGGTTCCACCAAACCCCAACCCTCGTGAAGGAACCACAAGTGTAAACCCCAAACCAAAAACTCCAAAAACCCCCTCTGAATACTACAGGAGTACGGATCGCTTCTCACATGTCAACACTCCTTCTATCGTGACTGAGGCTGAACTAAAGAGGGTTCGATCTCAATTGCCATCGTCTTTTTTCATGCATCGACCCCATTCCGGATGAAATAACAAAGATTCCGATAACATCGCTCGGGCAGGTCTAAGTCTCCCACCACCTCTCCTACTCCATGCGCAGTGGGGAATTTGATTTTGAAATGTGGGATGGAGGTCAAACTTGAGAGTCACAACGTAAGTCTTCCCAAAGATGGCGTTGTAAGCCAAATCATACATGACAATATAGAATTTGCACGTTATCTCTACTTTGAAGTGTCGTGCCAAGATAATGAGAGAGTTCGATAGTGCTATGCAACTCTAATCGGGTCGATTCTTGAAACCAGTATAGAGGAGCCTCGTCGACCTCCATTTTTGTGCCCATCAAGATGCATCCTCCGATTAGCATGGGCATCTGAATGTCCACCAAGACCCATTGTCTATCATCATGTGCGCTTACATCCACCGAGCCTACTTGTGTTGTGATCACCAAGGCCCCTTCATGCGGCTCGATAGGCTCAAGGATAATCGCATCCGTAAATGATATGACGGTTCACAGGAATGTTCTCATCGATCTTCGAGGGTAGCATCGTCACGTATATTGGCCGAATCAAGATAAGCCCTTCTCTTCCTCCCTACCAACTTCCCTACTGGACCCACCCGGTTATTACATCAACGACTTGCCTTGGCGGTGATGCTGGAGCATTTTGGATGGGTGGGGCTTGAGCCGTCTGAATGGTACGGTGATAGTCTGCGATCTGGCGGTCCTTCTCGACCACATATCGATTCAAAGAAGCCCGCCTCTAATCTTCTTCTCCACGAAATCCTTTAAATTGCAACACTCATTAGTGTCGTGCGGCGGCGTGACTTGATGATAACCACAATATTTACGAGGGTTGCCATGTCCCGTCCTATAATTATCACGAGGTGGCACAAAGAAAATTTGGTTTCGATTTGATCCAAAATTACCGACCTCTCGTGTTCAATTGGGTGTAGACCTTATTATTAACCGAGGCGTGAAGCAGTGCGCATCTGCGCCTTGCCGCCACGAGTTATTATACTTCTTCGAACTACCTTCTGACCCTTGATTGTATCCCCCCATTCTTCTCTGATCAACTTCAGTCTTGGGAACCTCTACCTCCTTTAATTGGCTCAAAGAAGGATTTTTCAAACTATTCATAGCCTCTTCTACGACAATATAGCCTTCTGCCTTGTCAAAGGCTTCTGCCAGGCTTTTCGGATGGTGAAACATCAACTTCTTCACCAACTTCTCCGACTTAACCAGATCTAGCCCATTCTGGAACAAACCCACAGCTTGGAGATCATTAAGATCGGACACCTGACCAACCGCTTCCCTAAACCTCTTCACATATTGGCCTAAAGATTCATTTGGTGAACCGCTAGCCGGATCTGTCTTAAAGAAACTGTAGGCTTTCCCTTCTTGGTTGCTTCCAAAAGCGTCATGGAACTTATCACAAAGCTTCGGTCAAGAGGAAATCAAATCCGATGGCAAAGTCCCCATCCATCGCTCTTGCGTCTTTTCTCGGTGTCGTGATAAAAGTGTGACACTTGGCAACATCGGTGAAGTCATAATAGTCCATCACCGGTAAATCGACGCTCGACTATGGTCATAAAGATCTCCGGACCCATCATAGCTCTCCATACGAGGCAACTTTTTGGTGATATCGCGCTTCTCCTCGAGAATATCGGAGGAAAAAAGGGACGCCTTCTTTCTAGGAGTGTCTTTCACTGTTGGACCTCGACCCAATTGTTTTGAGTTCTTTCAACTCCTTTACCGGAAAATCAACACCTTGGTTGCGATGAGATCTCCTTCTCCGGCGACGTTGACGCTTTGAGTGGATCGATCTCTTCCCGCCGATCCCACCGCCTTGTGGGACTTCTTGATCTCTTAGGACGTATAATTTCATCCTCATGATGAGAATGGTTGTCTTGGGGTACTCTCTTCTTCGGGTTTCGCACGATTTCTCTCGACCGCTTCTTCGTCTACATCATCGCGCGATCACGGTGAACCAACGACCATCGATTGCCTTCTTCGAGGCCAAGGGTGTTCTCGCTTCTTGATCTCCTCTCTACTGCGAACGATCCCTAGACACATGCATAGAATGTTCCGGCTCCTTACCCTCCCGCCGGGGTATCTCCTTATGCCTACTCCGTCTCTCGGACTGAACATGGCTAGATGCTTCGTCCCTTAACTCAAACCCACCAAGCATCATTTGGGCTTATATCTTCCTTTGTTTTAACAGAACCTCCAAAGCCTTATTCTCGCTGCCCGTCGCCATCCTTGCCAATTTGGCAACTCTGTCCTCTTGACCACTTCGGCGGTGAGTCATGGTCGGTGAGCCTTCCACCTGCCCCTGATCAGGATCACGCTCCTTATCAGCGTTGAAAACCAACTTCCGTCTGGCTCCACCGTGGATCTTGGACGAAGTTCTCGAGTTGTGTTTAGAGGTCGTACTTTTCGTGAGCACTTTTAGAAGGACCCAGACGGTCCCTCATCGAAATCTGAGGCGTTGATGGCGGCGATGTACCATCGCTTCTTCTTACGGTGTACCATCTCTCTCCTCATCATCATCTTCAAGTAAGTTAAACAATTGTGATTGAAAATTTAAATAACACTAGAATCCGACCCTTCTTCTAGCGTCGATGTTAACGCCAAGATCTTACGCCACGCCCCAATCACATAAGGCATACGATCCTCGCTGACGATAAACACGATAAACACCACAAGCTTGACGGTTTGTTCCGGTCCGGGGATAGCTTCGGCGTGAGAGTCGAGAAGCGTGTTCACAAGGTTAACAAAATGGAGGATGTAATGCCAAGTGTATTGAGATAGATGATGATAATAATTCGTTGTGTGTCTCGTAAATATGAATGATAAAAAATGTGTGTATACATACTCTTTGTGAAGACTTCCTTGCTAAGCCATACTCTCCTTTTTGGATTACCGCCACCCACCCACTACTACGACACACCCTTGATCGATGGGTTCTACCGATCGCATGTAGTTTATCCAACGCTTTTGGTCATCTTTTTCTCTGGCCGCTAGGTTATAATCTCATCCACATTAATGCATGGCAGTTTCTACCAACCGTCATGCTTTTTCATCATCTGCAAGTCAAAATAGTAGATATTAAAATGTCAAAGGATCGACCCACCTGACCAGGCCGGTCTTATAAGTCAAAATAGAAATAATAGGATAACAGGGCCAAGGACTTTCGTGGATTCGATTAATAAAAGGCCCAATAGATTAATTAAAGAGAGTAAGTCGATCTACCCTAGATGAGATGAGAAAAATATATCGTAACCCAACACATGCAAAGCAAAACCATCAAATAATATGCATGTGATTTAATAAAAAGATAAGAGAACGGAAGAGAAAAAGTAGGAATAAAAAAATAATTGTCTGTTTAATAGAATTAATATAGATGAAAAGAAAACACAAAAAGTTTCAAAAATTTGTTAACACCAAAAATCAGTTACTTTTTTTCCCTGCTTTAATTATAATATACTAGTATATTGGCACACACTTACTTACGTGTGTTAATTATTTTAGATAATAATTAAAAGTAATAAAATTAAAAAGAATTAATTAATAAGAGAAATTTGAGATAATAAAAAGATAGAAAGATAATGGGTGAGTGGAGGCGAGATGTAAGAGTAATGGAGAATGGTAAAAAGAAGGAAAATAAAAAGTTTGACATAATTGTTTGCATCTTAATTATCAAGTTTTCCTCTGGCTTTATATTAATAATGGGTGTTATTATAGAATTTTACAGAAAAAAGTTATCAAGTAATTAAATTTCACTTATCTTATCATCATCCTATATATTAATTTTATCTCCTCAATTTTCTGAAATTAATTAGTTTTACACCGCGTTCAATTCACAACACTTGTGTATGTTAAAAGAGGAAAATAGAATACTAAATAATAGGAGATGGGAGGAAAAAATTAAATTAATAAAAAAATGTTTAAGGGTAAAATTGAAAAGTAAAAACAATTTCCTTCCGCTTTTTATAATATAATATAAATAGATAGATATTATCTCCTGAAATAAAGTAAGTATTCAATTGTGTACTTGTATCTCTCTCCCTGATCTCTCTGGTGTGCAAGGTCAGAAATTTGAGCTAAAATAAATTAATTATTTGTATGAAGGTGAAAAATAGGTTAGAAATAAAAAGGAAAATGGAAATAAATCCAAATTAAGGGAGCGGTACGTACGACTGGAGGACTCACTCGCCACGTGTACGATCTATTTCTCCCAGATCGCGATTAGACCATCGTTTATTCTCCTTTTTCTTTTCCTTTTTAAACATTAAAGATAATGACGCTTTTTTATTTGCACCTTTTCCCTTTTCATTTGCCAGAAAAAATAAAATCTTGTATTTTATGTATTAATTAATTATATAATATGTAAAAAAAAACACAATAACATAATTATGCATAGTGTCAGTGTGTATAAAGTATAACTTAACTTATAAAATAGAACTCTTACTATTATTTTGTTGTCTAATTAAGAAATTAACATATCATGTTCTGAATTAATTAATTGGATCATATTCGTTCTTTTTCCTTTAGAATAATAGTAAATGTTTATTTATACAATTAATTTTTAATCATATATATATTTAAAATTTCAAATCCAAATGGTTTATATTATGTTTGTTTACGTATCTTTTAATTATTTATTCATGGGAACCGGGATTCTTGCAGACTCAAAACTTTAATGAGGATTCCATCTTCCTCAATCTCCAACAGTTTGGCCAAGAAATTAAAAACATATATATCTGGCAAACAAACGTAGTTTCAGTTCAAGTGCATACATAGAATTTAATTCCAAATAGTACGTACGTACTATTACATAATTAATTTTCTAAAGTATCGAATGTGGATAAGAAGTCAGACTGACCGTCTTGATTTTGTCTTTTCACTTGATACAACATGCATGCATGCATGAATGAATAAAAGATCATGCATGATGTACATATATATATTTGATAATTCTAATGGAAGGTATAGGTTAAGATGCTATACCACATTTTTCGATCCATAGCAAATAGATGCAATGGATATATCCCGATTGGATGGACACGTTCACATAATGTGAGCTGGGGAGAGAAAAAATCACAGCAGCAGCTAGCAGAGGTAATTAAATTGTGATCGAGTAGTCTGTCTATATATCAACTGGCAACAAAACAAATTATACTGGGGACAAGCTGATCATATTATTACATGCCCAGCTTGCCCAAAACTACATCTCTCTTAAGTCTCATCTGCCATATATATATATATATATATATATATACACACACACGATGAATATTATAAACTATCTAATGAGATTTTTATTGTTTTATAATTTTAACCAAATTGATCGATCATCTTAAAATTAATATCTCAAATTAATTTTATAAAAAAACCAATAATAATCATATAATAAACTCCCTATATTATAAGAAATGTATATATAACAGGAATATGACGTAGCACAAACTAAAATGGTCAAGTAAATGCAAAAGTAGAGGTTAAAAACGACTTTGGGAGGGTGATAACTGATAATGATATGTGCTTCTTTAGCCACCTTATGTCCTCTCCCTCTTTTCAACTTTCCCACAAAGGGGGATTGAAAATGAGAGATGATCAATGAAAAGGCCTGGTTCCGATGTGAAATTTGTTTACTGGGTGGGTCTTCGACTGAGCCCCTGGATGGGATGTTGCCCAAAAATTAAATTAAAAAAACTAGTAGCAAAACAGAACTACCAACATAACCAAAGAAATATACGAGTATAACTAGTAGCAGTATTGTCCAGGACACAAAATATGACCTAATAGATTTTTCTAAAAAAATACAACAGTGCAACACTAAAATGGGACACAACTTTTGCTCTCCCTCTAAACTCTGACTGTTCTTTACAACATTATGCATTCACATATTTGAAGTTACAAAATAAAAAATTAGTCAGCAGCTACACAACTATCAAGTGTGCCGTTGGAGGATGCCATTAATCAAGATTTACCGACCTTTAAGGCATCCCTTAACCCAATGCTTGTGCTATTTTGAAATCCCTTCTTGCCAAACTCAGTGTCTTGCATCATGGCCACAAATTCACTGTAATCAATGCGCCCATCCTGAAAAAGCAAATGTCACATACAACGTTAAATCAATTATTTTTTTTATCTTACTAGAATAACATGACGTATACGGGAAAGAAGAAAAGAAGATGATCTGGCATTTGGTAGGGAAGATGTTTACATTATCCTGATCAACTTCGCGCATAATTCCTTCTAGATTAACATCTCCTAAACCAAACTGCTCACATGCCTGTTGGAGCTCATTCGCAGTAATGTATCCACTCCCATCTTTGTCAAAGTATGTGAAAGCCGCAAATATGTGATCCTCCTTCTGGGCTTTATTTAGATTTAGCATTGCAGCTACAAATTCACTGTAATCGATGGTACCGCTGTTGTCCAAATCAGCCTGCAATGCCCAATAACAAAAGGTCAATAGCACTCTGAGGAGGAGCAGATGTCACAAAGACATTCACAAATCAATGTTTAGAGAGAAAATAGACAAGCAAAATAAAATGGCAGCATCATGCTAAATAATGCCACCTTTGTAAACTGAACTTTACAATCTTGTCACCAGTTCATATACTTGTTCCATTTGTAAAATGGTTGCAGTGAAAATACCAAATTAAAGTTATTAGGCTTTGACTTCTGCAGAGTGATTTCTGAATACCTCATAAACCAGTAGCTGTGTTGTCAAAATATATTAGCAACATAAAGATAAGTTAACTTTCAGTCTACCAATTATTTTTGGTTGCGCTGGCCACTAGGTAAATCCTCACCCTATTGTAAGTGGGACTAATATCACAGATACACGAAGCACATTTTACGGTCAAGGCGCCTCACCAGTGAGAGACAAACAAAGACTTACTAGGTTAAGACCCAACCCATGTCAACTAGTTAACCTTGGAGCACACGTGAATACTTCAGTTTATCAATTCTTAATCTTGAAATATCACTTGTTCTTACTCTCTCAACTGTTTTTAATAGAGCCAGCTCTCGCAGAGATTTCATAAAAACTAGCTGTTCTTGTGGGGGCGGAGGGGGCCAGTGGCCCAGCCTACCCACAAATTTTGGACTTCTTTTAAGCCCTTCAAATTTTAATATTTTTTGTTTCAGGCCCCCAAAGTTTTTGTAAATATTTAAGTATGTTAATTCTCTTTGATGAAAAAGAAAACTAGATAAACTTTTTATACTATATTAATATTTAGTAATAAAACTATTAGTCCTTCATGCCAACAACATACGGTTATGTGACAAATAAATCAGAATCATCAGGTAAACATGAAATATTAGCCTGCACTTACTGCTTGCATTAAACCATTGATGTCTGACTCCATCAAATTGGCACCCACTCTTTCCAAGCCATTCTTCAGCTCTTCAAGTGTGATATGTCCACTATTATCTGTGTCTATCATCTTAAACATCTCTTTCAGTCCTGCAATTTCCTCTTCGGATAAACGCTCAGCAATTACCTGCAAAGAATATTAGAGGCATGGAAAGTCAGAAAAGAGAAATAGTGAACAAGGATTTGGAGTAATTGTTGAATACAAATTACTTTTCTTCTTTTAAGAAAGCAGTTACAAAGTTGAAAACTTTCAAGTAAAGAATGCTAATCATAAAGATTGTAAGATTAGAAAGGATGAATCACTAACAGACTGCCAGATGCTACTATCCTTTATGTTCTACCTGCCTTTATACATAAACCAAAAGGTGACCCCTCAACATAGTTATTAATAAATTTGGGGAAGTTATTTTTCTCTAAAACCACATAGATTATATCTATAAAACATGAAGATCTGTTAGCAAGTTACTTGACAGAACTAGGACATGTTACGCCCAACATAAAAGGGGTCATTTTAAAAAAAATAATTTGTACTATCTAAATTCCAAAATTAGAGATACATTTTGACTTTTTAGAGTAAATTCGCGAAATCTTAAAATTCAAAATTGTTATTAAGTTACTTAGTTTTAGTACAAATAAATATAACAATTATAAACTAACTATAAAGTACTACTAATTATCATATTTGTTGTTTTCAAAACTTGAACAAAATTATATCAATTTTAAATTTTAGAATTTCGCAAATTGACTCTAAAAAGTAAAAATGTATCTCTAATTTTGGAACGGATGTAGTATATATTATTTTTTAATAAGAGAGTGAAATTGAACAACTTCATAAGAAATGTACCACAAAATTATTCAAAAAATGTCAGGGCCCCACCAAAATAATTAAGCATTTGAAGGATTATATGTACTAACTCTTATGGCTATCTTCTTGAGTTTATTCATGGCAGAAAATTGCTTTAAACAACTAAGAACAGCAGAATCAAGAGGTTTATCTGGAGCCAAACCATCAGCCTGCACCCAAGGGTGACCTACAAGTGGAGCAAAACCATCATTTTAATTGGCATGGTATCGCTAGATGCGATGCATTTTGGAGAAAGCGTAAAACTAATATATTTGAAGATAAAACACAAATTGTTAATGAAGATTACTTCAAAGATGTAATTCTTAAAAATTATTAAGGAACATAAGAATTATTGTAGGAAAAAGTTGAAAACTAATAACTTCTAATTTTGTACCATCATTTTAATTTGCATGGTATTGCGAGATTTGATGCATTTGGGAGAAAGCATAAAACTAATATATTTGAAGATAAAACACAAATTTGTTAATGAAGAAGAATACATCAAAAGATTAATTCTTAAAAATTATTAAGGAACATAAAAAAATTATTGTTGGGAAAAGTTGAAAATAGTTTCTAATTTTGTAGGGAGCATAAAGTTACTAGAATTGATTTTGTGTAATCAAGTTAAGTATGAAGGTAAAATTTATTTTATCCTTTTTTTTTCTCATAAACCATACTCAAACTTATTTAACAATTTCGGTAACATGATAGCGAATTGAATTTTAGTACAAACGTTTTAAACATAAAACACTTTCGTTCCTAAACATCTAATGTGGCAATCCAAAACATTTTTCTTCTATTAACTTAAACTTCTATCCCACGAGTATGATTACAACTTTAATTCAAGATTTATAAATGAAGAACATTCTTTTATATAACTCTTGTGTCATACAACCAATGGCAAAGATTAAGCATAACGGAAGCCTATGATCCACTATTTAGAATAGTCCTCTAAAATATCTAGGATATTTACAAAGTATATTAGTTACATGAGTATTCTATTAGAAACCATAATATGTAGAAGATTCTGGGGAATGTCACCTAATGTAGCCAAATGAACTCTATGTGCGTGTCAAGCGATCAATGACATGACTGGCATGACATAATCTCATTAAAAATGTGATTGTTGGGATACTACACTTAAAAAAAAACTCAACCAAGTTTTAACTACATTTCAACTAGTTTTAACTATAATTTTTTAGAAATCTATTCTAAGCATGTCACATTCCAAATAAACGTATTTCGTACCAACTAAGTGATTCGAAGTACCATGAAAGTGACCTTTTTCGTTCCCGATTTAGTTCCACGTACCAAATTCTAGGGTACATGCAGTGGCAGAACCACAACATGCCTAGGGGTGTCATGGCCCCAACCAGATTTTTCCAACCCTTTTACTTATATTCATATCTTTTTATGAAATTTCATTTATAATCCTCTAAAAAATGTTTATGTTTTATAAAATGCTCCATCCATTTTGAAATATATATTATTTTTAACTTTTAAAATAACTATGAGATATTTTCAAGCTTAAAAATAATTCATTTTACCTTTAATAGCAAAGAATCTAGAAATTAGTAGTACTTTTTAATTAGTTTATAGTTTTCACAACTATACATCAAAAATTAATTGAATTATTTACATTTAAAATTTGAGAATATCTCAAATTAATTTCAAGAAGTCAAAATTTAATCCTATATTTTAAAATGAATGGAATATTCAACAATCATTATATATATATATATATATATATATATATCATTTTACTATTTTTTTTGTATATTTACAAACACAATAAATTAAATGATTAATACAATATTTTTCGTAAATATTTTGACCCCTCCCGATATGAGGGGCTGGTTACACCCCTGGATCTAGGTTATATTGGTTCAGCTCAAAATCATACTCAGTTAGATTAAACCACCATAAGCATAAACCCTCATGATCATGCACAACCACCGGGCCCAACTTTCATTTATTTCCAATTCCACCACTACCATTACCCTTAAATTCAAATATTAACATAACAGTATGTTTTTTGGATAAATTCAAGAAGTGTTGTTACTAATAATAGCATTAATGCATGACATTGCAGTGTGTGTAAATAAATAAATATATATATATATATATATATATATCATTATTTTGTAGGTGACCTAAAGGTGGTGGAAGAAGTGAAGCATCTGAAGCAAACACTAATTAATATAAATAGTTGATGCATACAGATAGAATATATACTTACAGAGGACCTCGTGAGCTGTCAGCCGCTTTTTAGGATCTCGTACAAGCATTCTTCTAACCAAATCCTTAGCACCATCAGATATACTAGGCCATGGTTCTGATACAAAGTCAAGATCGCCTTTTAAAACCTGCTCAAATATTCCTTGCTCCGATTCTGAACCCAATTATACCAAAGTTAGATGGTTAGACAATAAATCACAGTATTGAACAACAGTAGCAGAACAAAGGAAAATATTAAGTTCCTCACCGTCCCAAAATGGCGGGACTCCACTAAGCAAAATATAAATGATAACCCCCGCACTCCAAACATCACATTCTTCACCATAAAGCTTCCGCAACACCTCAGGGGCCACATAATATGGGCTCCCAACCACATCAGTAAATGTTTCACCTGAATGGATGAAATATTATAGCTATACCATATCCCGAAACTCAAATCATATTCGACTTGAAATCTTCAGGTTATTTAATAATTTCTACAGGTGCCTGGAATATCTATATATAGCCAAAATCCCCTGAACTCCTAAGTCCTAAAGCATACAGAAATCTAATCCACAAAAAAATTTACACATACAACAATTATACAAAGTCTTGCAACAATATATATTGTCTAGAAATACGAAAGAGAAACATTAGTAAGCACTAAAAAGTTGATGTATATATAGGGATTGAAAGAAAATTATGCTGATTATTGTTGAGTAACCCACTCCTCTGGCTGAACTGGATGTTGTCAATGTTCTTTTGTCTATTATACACTATGAAAACACCTCTTTAGGGATTCATGAGTTGCAATTTTATTGAAATAACTGAATGGAACGTGTATGAACCAACCTCCAATGAAATTTAAACAGGTGGAGCGTGGCACGATATTGTACCAAGCTGTGTTTTCATAGTGGAAATGTTGTGGAGATGGATGAGTGGGAAGTATTTATTCAAATCATTTACTTCATCTCATTTTTATTTTCTTTTAAAAGTTGTGCAATGGGCACAAATTCGAAGAAACGCTGACTAGACAGCCAGAGATTATATTTCAACATAGTCCACTTAATTATGTAGCATCTTAAATGCAATTTCGCAAATATCATATTAAAATGTAAAGTTGGTCTGTCTTAGGATACAGGGCACCTAAAATGGGGTGGAAGGATGCTATATTTAATCCTTGTTTTGTCAATAGAAAGAAAATAGAACAGTAACATCAAGCTGGTATTAGTGGATTTAGTTCAAAGTATGCATTTGTGTGAGCAAGTATATATAATGCACGTAGACAAAGTCAAAATGAAAGTTTCAGTAGAAGAAATACGTTCTCTCTCTCTCTCTTTTCATTCCTGGAAGCAAGTTCTTGTATTATCAATATGGCAGAACCAAATAATAATAATAATGAAGGCACCCAGCACCACTGCATCTAACTTTATAATGTCCAAATGTTAATTGTCTACTAGTTTGTATAAGAGGTTTATGGATTAGAAATATCTTGAAAAGTCACTCATCCAGTTATCATGCCTCATTGGAGCAGTGTTCAATCACATAAATACAGCATAATGCATGCTCAGTACCAACAAAAGAAAATTAGATATCAGGTTGGACATATTAAAGATTCCCTTTATGGATCTTTTAAACTTCGAATATGCAAGTTACTAGATTGTCCTGTGTAATTGGACCTGGAAACAGTCCAACAGAAATTCATTTATGGTTATTGAAGTCTTGTTAGTAGTTCAAAAATAATTTCAAACAACGAGGTTTAACATATAACTGCTTCAAGGGCACTTTCAATTGATCTCCCTAATCCTTCCAGTTTAGGTTTTTAATATGATAAAGATCATAAAAAGGAAGTTAACATATGAAGAAAAAAAATACCTGGCCTAAAGAAAACAGAGAGCCCAAAATCAATCGTCTTAAGGGGTGACTCCTCTTCCTCGTTGATGAAAAGAAAATTCTCAGGCTTCAAATCCCGATGCATAACACCTAAAGAATGGCAAGCTTCCACAACACTGACAATTATTCTAGCAAGTTCAGCTGCCTTTCGCTCCGAATAATGCCCTCTCTGTATAATCCTATCAAAAAGCTCCCCGCCTGCACAAAGCTCCATAACAACATATACTGCAACAGCGTCCTCATAAGCAGCTACAATCGATATCACATTAGGATGCCCTGCCAAATGGTGCATTATATGAATCTCCCTCCTAACATCCTCCACATCCTCTTTAGTAGTCAACTTCCTCTTTGCAATGGATTTGCAAGCAAACTCCTTTCCGGTCTCCTTCTCCACGCAAAGATATGTTGTCCCAAATTGCCCTTGTCCTAGTTTCTTACCGAAACTATAAGTATCCTTCAAATTCCCAGTTTTCCTCTGCAATACAGATTCAATTTGAAGTCCAACACTTGCAACTCGCTTCATACGCTTTTTAGCAGACTTATTTCCCTCTTCCTTAACCTCTGCCTTACCGGATGACTCCCCGGCGGCTATTTTAACATGTAGAGGTGGTGTATTTTGAATCTGAGACGCTGGCTCAGACCCTTTATTTTCAGATCCTTTATTAGACATAGATTCAATAGCAGAATTCTCGGAATTCTCGGATTTTGATGCGCTTGTACTTGAATTGTTGCTGGAATCTGCATTAGGATGAGGGAGAGTTTTATCCGGTCGCTGGGTTCGCCAAACTGCAGCTGAAACAGATTGCAAGAATCCATTTTGGCCTAAATTGGGTCCGACACATGAATTCCCCATCAAACAGCAATCTCAAATATTTTCACTCTAAAATCCCAACATTTAATTTCACCAGTTTTCATCCCATCAACAATAATAACGCAATGCAAATCCAAACAGAGTGATCTAATTATATAACACACATTGCACGAATCCTAATCTTGCATCCAAATCAAAAACCCTAACAATTGAGATTCAGACGTAAAATAAACAAGAGATAACCAAAATGATGATTCGAAACTAACTTTAACACTCGATTACAATATGGTGAAATCAACAAACAAATATAGTCATAAATTTCAGACCATATCAATAGTTATCCAAACCAATCATTTAATTTCCCTATAGAAACCCTAAATTCTACCAAGGAATGGATAATGTGGAATAAAAATGGAACTGAGAGAATTTTGGCATAAGCTCTTTAGGGCGAGAGAAAACGAGGGAAAATTAGAAGAAGTGTACAGAAAAAAGGAAAATTACAAGCAAGTAACTGAGTCGACACATAGAAGCATATAAATGGACGACTTTCAAATTAATTTCGTGCGTAAATGGAGGAGGTGACGCCATTTCTAATCCAGATCAGAAAGAGGATAGAGATTTGTTGCAAGAGTTCTCACATTGCGAAACTTTTGAGTTAAATTTTGATTGTGAGGTAGACATGGCAATATAAATTAAAACGGATTTGAAATTAAGGGGATCTAACTAAGTATTGAATTATTTAGATTTGATTTTCAAAATTTATTGAGTATAAAATAAAGTTTGATTGAGATTCGTTTAATTTTAGTTATCGAGTCGAGCACGATTTCAAATCGAATCTGAACAGTTTAAACTATTCGAATGAATATATGATTCGAGTATCAATAGAAAATTACAATTTGAGAAAATTCGAGTAATTTATCGAATTTTAAAATTTAGTCATATTTGAATTATTTATATTTCGAGTCGAGCTCTAATCGAACTTTTAATTTAGCGAGTATGGATCGAGCCCCAACTGTTTGTTCATTTTACAGCTTTAATTTCGATGTAAAAAATTTAAACTAACATCAGTGTGGTGTGATTTTGGTAATTATTTTTGAATCGACGGGAATCGATACTTTAACTACTTTATATATATTTATATTTTAATAATTATATCTCTAATCTATATAATAAAACAGGACCATTTTTGAATCTATCCCCACTTAAAATTTGAGAAACTACAACAAAGGCCCAGATTTCATCTTACTTGATCTAAAGACCAGATTTCATCTTACTGACAAAACAAAAAAAAATTAGCCGCCCAAACCAAAATTTGCTCCTTCCCGTGTACTCATCTGTCTCCTTCCCTTTCAAAAGCCCCCCAAATCAAAATTCCTCGCACTCTACTGTCTTCTTCCCTTCAAAACCCCCAAATCAAAATCCCTCACACTATACTGTCTCCTTCCCTTCAAAACCCCCCAAATCAAAATTATTCCTTCCGCCGTTCTCTTCCAACGCCACTCTCTATTCATGTTCTGATCGGTGCTCACTTTCGTCCGTGCGCAGACGACGGCTAAGCGACGTCCGTCGGTGCTCACTTCCGTCCGTGCTTTTGATAATAAGTGGTGATATCTTTGGTTGCTAAGCGACTGTTTTTGGTAAGCACCCAGTAATGGTTCAGTTGAAATTTTGCAACATAAAGGCTTTCAATTTAAATTTTGTGTTTATTGTTGCTTCATTTTTGATGATTTGAAATTAGTTGCCCTGTAAATTAATTTTGAAACTTCAGTGGGTGCTTTCATCTCTGGGTTTTTTCTATTTTTGGGTGATTGATTTGTATGCCCATTTGTAATCAAAAGGTTTCATCTTTATTTTACTGAATCTCATTTTGTTAACTGTACACTATTAATCTCTTTATTTGATACTCAAACAGAAAAATCAATGGCTGCCTACTTATATGTAAATATATAAGATGAGCTCTGGGTCTTCTAATATTCGGTCTTTGAAGCGGTGAAATAAGCTCTCTCACTTTCAAAGTTATTTTTTTCTTGCAATGGCGGTGGATTCAAGGGAAAAGGTGAGATTCTACCTAGATTTCTCTAATTCTAAGCTGCATTTTAGTGTTTCTTCGTACCCATCAACAATGGAAGTTTATCTTAAAAATCATATTTGCAAAATCTTATTATGTGTAGGTAGAATTCAAATCTTTATAAGACTTTTTTTAGAACGAAAAAGTTATGTGTAGGTAAAAAATGAAGAACGAATATTACTCTCTTCATTCGTTTTAAAGAAGTAGTTGATTAAATTGGAAAGAAATATCAATATTGTCCATTTAAAATTCATTGAAAAAAAAGATGAGAGAAAAGATAAAATTTATTCAAGTAAATTAATGAAAAAAAATGAGAGAAACAAATTTGTACTCATTTAATGTTTATAAATTATATTAAACAAAATAATTTTTAAAAAATCCAGATAAAAATTACTGATTTGAAAGGAATGGAGGGAGTAATAATGGTTGTTTTACCAAAATTCGAGGGTTAGAAAACAGAGGGTGGTGGGTGGTTAGGTGAGGTGTAGATAAAAAGGGTGGTGGGTTAGTAAGATAGGTGAGCCGGCCTGATTAGCAGGTATGAAACATCCACTTTTTTTGCCTCACTCCCATAATCTCTCTTCCTTTCTGCGGTCTTTGTTGAGAGGGTGAGTGACACCATTACCACACTACTGTCTTTGTTGAGAGGGTAACCGCTATTTATCTATTTTTGCTGAAGGAATGGAGAATGACAGAATTTGTTTGGATTGTTTCTAAAACATTCTTTTCCACATCATATCATGAAAAATCTCCAGTCATCCATTAAAAAAATAAAGATCACTGGATCCCTTAATAGGGAGAGAATTAAGACTAAATTGCCAATTAGGATCAATCAAATCTATACAAAAGCATACCTCCCAAACAAATTAAATGCTTATTACATTTGAATGCAAGATGTTCTGGTATATATCTTCTGTTTGGTTGATGAGAATCTGTAGTAAAGATTCTAAATTAGAGTTAGATATGATGGAAGATGTTTTTATACATAACAAAGTGGTTGTAATATATATTTGTAGTATATGATTTGATCTTTTTTGATTAGTTAGCATCATGTTAACGTGTGTTACTTATGAACTAATTTGCTATACCAACTTCATAACCATATTTTTCTTAGATTAGTGTGATCTAAAGAAATAGAAACAATGATTCCAGTTGATTCTAATTCTTACACTTGATATAACTTCCTGAACCACCACATGGTGTCCTTGCACCCACTTCAATATCAAATTTAGAAGAGCATGTATCTCAACCAACAACCTTGAATTCTGAAGTTGTAAAAAATACTCCAATATGTGACAGATATGAAAGCAAAATATTAAAAAATAAACTTAGTGAACTCAAACAGCCAACCTTCATTCTCTGGGTGCTAAAGTGAAGGATATATCAACATAAATATAAAATTTAAACTAGATTATATCAACAAGAAGGATATAAAATTTAAACTAGATTATATCAACAGGAATGAATACAAACGATAGAGAAAACTAATGAAATAATAAATGAAAGGAGAGTTTTGCTAACCCGACTGTACTTTTTAAATAATGAAATAACATATAATTTTTGTAAACAAAAAACAAAACAAATGCATTATGACGCCCCCAAAATAGGTATACATCACCCATTCTGAGTTGTCAATACATGGTACAGAAATAACTACAACTTTATTATTACAACAGTAAAACTGTGAGTTTAAATACAAATATTATCTTCTAGACAATATCTATACTCAAAGAAATCCTCATCACATTTATTGATACATTATTTTACAAAAATGGTGAGGACTACTAAACAACTCTCTCTAGAACCTTCATTCCATACCATAGGCTAAATACTTACTCGCTTATATTCTCCCTCCCGAGAAAAATGGAACAAAAAGGAAAAGGGTGAGCTCAAACTAGCTCGATAAAGAATATTATGACTAAGATAATATACAACAAATTACCGTTAGTATTCAACAGGAAAAATCTAATAGAATACAATAGACAACAAATTTTAAATCAATATTCGCAATGAAATAATAATTCATTAGAAGAGTTAAGTAGAGAATGCAAACTACTATCTTCCATGTATGAATTTAAAAGTTCATAAATCATCTTTTATCCCTCGTAACATCAATCAATATACATCTGGAATCAAATATTCATCTTGCACTACAAAGCCAAAGATATTCATCGATTGGTCGTGTTCATCTAAACACACATTCATCTTTGCACTACAAAGCCAAAGATATTCTTCAGAAATCATTCATCATCTTTGCACTACTGTGCCAAAGATATTCCATAATATCATCATTTAAGACCGAGGATGATGAAAATATTTTTAAAAAAGCGAATCCAAGTGAAACAAAATGTAAGACCCGAAATTTTTTAAATAAAAAGGAATTTCCTTTATTTATTATTTTGAAATAGTAAGGGTTGATTTGATTAATGTGGATAGTTAAGGGTTAAATACGCAAATATTTCAAAAAATAAGCAAGTGGTTATAAAATATTCATTATCGCATGGGGAATATTCGTTTGGTCGTGGAATATTCGTGATCGTTTGGGAATATTAAATGCGACTTGGTAGCGACCATGTGTGGGCCCCATAACGGAAAGTGATTGGATGAAGAAACGACAAATATAAGTTGTTTTTAAATAAGCGGCGTAGTTATTACCAAGATTATCTTGTTGGAATACCCAAAGTGGTTAAAACACACTAATACGCTGCGTTGTTGAACAAGAAGACACACAGTATTGCACCAATTATTGATTCTTACGTAGAAGGCACTACTCAATAATGGTTACGATAATTATTATTCAAAGATTTTATTGAGTTAATAATTCTTTGCGTTGATATTTTATATTCTTTGTTGTTTCAATAATTGTCATTACACAAGTATTTTCATTATCGAAGCAATAATTCATATTATCTGAATAATATTATTAGATAACATTATTGGCAATGTCTAGAAAGTTACGCCCAGGAGAGGTTTGGTCACCCTAATTTATGCCGCCGAGTAGAAGAAATTCTTATTGGAAAGCCCCTCTTCGGGAACCGCTATGCTGGTTGTTAATATTGTGATTACGTAATATTATTTGTGAATAATTAATTATTGATTTATATGATGAGGAAAATATTGATTTTATGTGGATATAGATGGAGAAAATTTTTTAAAATGACAATTGTTGAAAATTAATATTTTATCTTTTTCGATAAAATAATTCATTTAAATATATTATTTTAATAATATATTAACGGTGATATTTTTACAATGAATGTGGGATATATGAGTATATGAGGAGGAAGAGTATTTTTGTGGCATTAAATGTTTAACACATGTTTTGTGTGTTGGTGGACACAATTATTGAATAGAAATTTGATTATAGCTTGTAAAATCACCCGTTTGTGGATTTGGTCCAATTTCTATTTGGAATTTGGAAAAACTTTCTTCGCAAAGTTGTAGAGAATTGAATTTCCTATAAAAACTCATGGGATTCGAATTTTCTGATGAAAGGGCTATTTATTATGAATTATTGAAGTTCAAGTTCAAATAATTAATTTTGGGAGTTTTAGTTAATTATTTTGAAAAACGTTTTTTGCAACTAAGTTGGCCTCACATGTGATTCAAATGGGCTGAGATCAGTTGTCTAAGGTGGGCTAAAGAAAATGTGAAAAATATATTAATATTATATTTAATTTTCTGCTTTGGTGTTCTAAGCATTTTCCTATAAATAGGGTGCTTAGGTTAGAATTGAAAATCACACCAGAAACTGAAGTTTTCTCTCTATATTATCGAGCGTATTCTTGTGAGTATTTTGAGTATACTTTGAGTATTGCTATACGGTGCAAGTTCAAGTCATAGCCTATATCCGGTGTTTCAGCTAGAAGTACTAATCTTTCGAGGTAAGGGATATTATTTTTTTTCGTAATGATATTATTTCTTCAATATCATTATGCTGAAATGTTGATCTGAAATTTTTATCAAATTTGGAACTTTTTCATGTCGGGGTTACTATTCATGGGTTACTATTCATGAGTTACTATTCACGAGTTCTTATTCATGCTGAGTTCTTATTTACGATTCTTATTCACGAAAGTATTATTCATGTAAGCGTGAAGATGTTTTTGTAGAATTTCTATCTTTTGGTGTTTGAGTTCTTATTCACGATACGACACTATTCACGATATCTGTGACTATTCAATTTAAAAAATAAAATTTCTTCTTTTTGTCCAAAATATCTATTACGGATACTAGCTACGATTGTATCCATGTTTTGATCATTCTTGAATTTTACACCACTATGATTATTTTTGAGGTATTTTTGGACGTGGATAAAATCACGTATACGAATCCTTAATCCTTAATCCTTGTCATTTTGTTTCTTTGGATTCGTTTCTTTAAAAAATATTTTCATCATCCTCGGTCTTAAATGATGATATTATGGAATATCTTTGAACAGTGTTTAAATGAACATGATTAAGTGATGAATATCTTTGGCTTTGTAGTGCAAAGATGAATATTTGATTCGAGATATATATTGATTGATGTTACGGGGATAAAAGATAGAGCGATGAACTTTTAAATTCATACATAGAAGATAGTAGTTTGCATTTCTACTTAACTCTTCTAATGAATTATTATTTCATTGCGAATATTGATTTAAAATTTGTTGTCTATTGTATTCTATTATATTTTTCCTGTTGAAGACTAACGATAATTTGTTATATATTATCTTAGTCATAATATTCTTCTTGAGCTAGTTGAGCTCACCCTTTTCCTTTTTGTTCCATTTTTCTCGGGAGGCGAGAATATAGCGAAAGTACGAGTCTGGGGTATGGAATGAAGGTTTTAGAAAGGATTGTTTAGTAGTCCTCACCATTTTTGTAAAATAATGTATCAATAAATGTGATGAGGATTTATTTGAGTATAGATATTATGCAGAAGATAATATTTGTATTCAAAACTCGCAGTTTCTTGTTGTAATAATAAAGTTGTAGTTGTTTACGTACCGTGTATTGACAACTCGAGAATAGGTGATGTATACTATTTTGGGGCGTCGCGGTTGGTATCGAGCTTAGGGATATGATCTCTGGCGGAGATCGGGGAATAGAACTAGGAAGAGAGGCGAGTAAATCCTTCGCTAGTGTGTCCTACCTAAGCTTATTTGTTAGTTGTGGTCGATATATAGGGATATTATGTGATATATTGATTTCCTTAATTAACCCTTGTTTTACTTACAAGATTTGAGAATGTCGATTGAGAATATTAATGATGGAGTAAATGAGAGTGGAGATGCTGTCTTTACCAACGAGGAGAGCGAATGCAACAGTGGCGGCAATGTCCTCCGTGAACAACACCATTGAAAGCGAGATGATGAGCGAGGGATGTTTAGAAGTTTTTGCGAGCTCATGCAAAAAATCATTTGAGGAGACTCGTGTTCAAAATCTGAGGAGAAATGATAGCAATTCAAGGGTTGTCACTGAATGACAGCGATTCAAAGAGTTGGGACCACGAATTTAAGGAAAAGCGAGATCCGATCGTACGGCGGAAACATGGGTCAAGCAAATTACCAAGATATTCGATGTCTTGGGGCACGGAGGAGAACAGAAGGTTCCATTCGCCACCTTTATGTTATGGCGAAAGGCATCATTGGTGGGAGAGATCTCGTGAAGCGCACTCCATCCGGCCTTTTCGGCATGTCTTGGGAGACGCGTTTGAGAGCTATTTAATGACAAATACTTTCACGAAAGTGTTACGTCGCTATATGAAGGAAGTGGAGTTCATCGATTGGAACAAAATAATATAGCCCGGTGTCTCAAAGACGAGGCAAAGTTTGCAGAGTTATCCGTGTTTGCACCTCATTTGGTGGAGAATGAGAGAACGTATTTAATACCGGATGTTTCTTAGAGGTTTGAAACCCCAAGATACGTCAAGATATCTCATTTCTCATAAACTTTCTCTCTATTCAGGATGTTGTAAATGAGGGCTCAATTATTAGAGCGAGATAACGAGTACGGTCAACCGAGAGGACCACAACCAGGATCGTACCGTAGAGATAGCGATCAAGCAGAATAATGATAACTGCGGAGAAAAGAAACAGACGGACAAAAATGGTTACCACTCTGGTGGTAATCATGGCCATGAAAATAGAAGAAGCGAGTCGAGGAGGAGATTTTAAAAGAGGAGATTTAACAAGCGACCGTATGAAGCAGCAGTCTTTGCAAAGAATCGGTTCTAAGGGAGGAGAACGACCACCGGTCATATGCTACAAATGCGGAAAAGAGGACATATCGGTCAAAGCGCCCCACAGTTCATTCAAGGTATGCTATAATTGTGGAAAGGAAGGACATATCGCCGAGATTAGACGAGAATGAAACCTAGTTCGGTGAGAACGGTGACTCAAAAGATCATCCCGAGAAAAAGTCAAAGTCAGCGATTCGGGAAGAGCGTTTATTGTGATCGGTCATAAGTCGAGGAACCAAACGAGGTGATCACGGGTAAAATTTATTTATAAATTCTTGCGAAGTTTATACCTTACTTGATACCGGTCTTTACCCATTCATTTATCTCTCTGCATGTGCTCAACGTTTAAACTTGACTCAGGAGAAATTAGACTTTGACCTATCTGTGGAAACTCAGTTAGGAGAAACTTTTATCACATCCAATTGTTTATATATCTTGTTTGATTCAAGTTGGCACCATTACCTTACACATTGACCTTATCTCTTTAAAGATACTTGCTTTTGATGTGATTTTAGGGATTGATTGGTTAACTACTCATCATGCCAAAATTGATTATTTTCGTAAGGTTGTTAGTTTTCATATTCCTAACCAACTGTTGTTATGCAATTCAAGCAACTAAACCATTAAAATCGATCAATCATCATATCTAATCATAAAGCTATTCGTTTATTAAAAAGCGGATGTCAAGCTTTCTTAGCCCATGTTATGGATTTGAATAAAGACACGTCAAATTTGAATAATATTCACATTGTTATTGACTTTCCTAACGTATTTCAGAAGAACTTCCGGCCTACCCCCGAGCGTGAAGTTGAATTCTTTATTGATCTTGAACACGGTACAAAGCCCATTTCTAAAACCCCATATCGAATGGCTCTATTGAACTTCAGGAGTTAAAGGTCCAACTACTGAGGAATTGTTGGAAATCGGTTTCATTAAATCTAGTACATCTCCTTGGGGTGCTCTGTTTTATTCAGTAAAGAAGAAAGAGCGGGAGTATGCGACTTTCATATTGACTATCGGGAATTGAACCATGTCACCATCAAGAATAGGTATCCTCTACCTCGTATTGATGACTTGTTTGACCGATTCTGAAGGGCACAATTCTTTTCAAAAATCGATCTTCGATTCGGATATCATCATTTGAAGATTAAAAGCGAGGATATTCCAAAGGCGCCCGAACTCGGTATGGGCATTATGAATTCTTAGTCATGTCTTTCGGACTAACTAATGCTCCTGCGGCTTTCATGGATATGATGAGCCAAGTATTCAAGGAATATTTGGATCAATTCGTTGTTGTCTTTATTGATGACATCCTCATATATTCCAAAAGCCGTGAAGATCATGAGCACCATTTCAAGTTGGTACTCAAAGGCTTCGTGAAAACCAACTATATGCCAAATTGAAGAAATGCGAGTTCGGCGAGGAAGTAGCATTCCTTGGGCACGTGGTGTCGAAACATGGAGTATCTGTTGATCCGTGAAGATTGAAGCAATACAAAGTTAGAGCAACCAAGTCGGTGATCAAGACGTAGTTTTTGGGCCTAAATTGGTTATTATCGGAGATTCGTGGAAGGTTTTCTCGAATCGCTACTCCATTAACTCAATTTAACTTCGGAAGGATACAAAATTCGTTTGGAGTGAAGAATGCGAGAAGAGTTTCCAAGAGCTTAGAGGAGACTTATTTTGCACTTTCTAACAATACCATCCGGTTCGGATGGATTTGTTATCTACGCCGATGCTTGTGCAAAGGGTTAGGATGTGTTCTCATGCAACGTGGGAAAGTCATAGCCTATGCCTCGCATGACAACTTAAAGAATATGAGAGGAATTATCCTACTCATGATCTAGAGTCAAGCGTGATAATTTCAATGCTTAAAGATATGGAGGCACTATCTATATGGGGAGAAAGTGGAGATATATTCAGGACCATAAAAGCCTTAAATATTTCTTCACTCAAAAAGAACTCAACACGCGGCGGTGACGTTGGCTTCGAACTATTGAAAGACTACGACCACACTATTCAATACCATCACGGTAAAATGAGCGTGGTGGCGACGATTGAGTAGAAGATCGTATACGCGAAGGAGCGAGTGCGATGATGTCAAGTATACGATAGAGCCAACTTTAATAGAAAAAGTTAAGGTTCTTTCAAGCCACAGGCCGGAAGATGATCGTATGAAGAAGAAAGTACAAGAAGGAGCTATTCCGTAAGCAAGAATTGATGAAGAAGGAATACTTGAGTCCACTCTAGACTTTGTGTTCCTAACGACTACGATTTGAAGTACAAGATTATGATGGAGGCACACAATACGCCATTTGCAATCCATCCCGGAAGTACTAAAATGTATCGTGATCTTGACATACATTTTGGTGGAACAATATGAAAAGAGAGATTGCAAAGTTTATCTCGATGTGTTTAACTTGCTTAACGTGTAAAGGCGGAGCATCTTGTACCTAAGGGTCCGTTTGCAACCACTTGAGATTCCGGAATGAAAGTGGGAACACATTACCATGGATTTCGATTACGGGTCTTCCTACGGTTTCTCAAGGCATCAATCTTATTTGGGTTATTGTTGATAGATTAACCAAGTCGCTTCATTTCTTGCCGTCACGGAGACTTATTCCTTGAACGTCTTGCTTTAGTATATACGTGAATGAGATTGTGAGGTTGCATGGCATGCACTGTATCCATAGTTTCGGATCGTGACCCAAGATTCACTTCAAGATTTTGGGTTAGCTTGCAAAAAGCTATGGGCGCGGATTTGCGATTTAGTTGAGATACCATCCCCAAACGGACGAGACAATCGGAGAGGACTATTCAAACTCTTGAAGATTTATTAAGACTCTACGTGTCCTAGACTTCAAGTGCGGTTGGGATAAGTATTTACCATTGGTGGAATTCTCCACAACAACGATTATCAAGCAAGTATAGGTGTGGCTCCATTTGAAGCATTATATGGGACGAAAATGTCGTTCTCCAATATGTTGGGATGAGGTGGGTGAAGCAACATTTTGGGACCCGAAGTTAAATACATATGACTCACAAAGAAAAGATCCAAATGATTCGAATAACGTATACAAGCGGCACAAGATCGATAAAAGAGTTATGCGGATCTTCATCGAAAGGGCGTGGAATTTAATGTGAGGGGATCGTGTATCATTGCGAGTTGCTCCATGGAAGGGAGTTACAAGATTTGGGAAGAGAGGAAAGCTCAATCCAAGATTTATTGGTCCATTTCAAATTCTTGACCGAGTAGGAAATGTAGCCTATAGACTTGCGTTACCTCCGAGTATGTCTCGTGTTCATAATGTGTTTCACATATCTCGTACTTCGTAAATATGTGAAAGACCCGAACCACGTTATTGAGTTAGAACAGGACGAGATAATAGAAGACTTAACGTATGAGGAGGTACTGTCAAGATCTTGGATAGGAAGGAGCATGTCCTACGCCTTGAAAGGTCATACCACAAGTTAAAGTTTTGTGGAGTAATCATGCTTTATAGAGAAATGACACGGGAGTTGGAAAGCGGAAATGAAAGCGAGGTATCCTCACCTTTTCAAAACACCAGTATGCGTATACATCAATTTCGAGGACGAAATTTCATAAGGAGGGAGGTTGTAAGACCGAAATTTTTTAAATAAAAGGAATTTCCTTTATTTATTATTTTGAAATAGTAAGGGTTGATTTGATTAATGTGGATAGTTAAGGGTTAAATACATAAATATTTCAAAATAAGCAAGTGGTTATAAAATATTCATTATCGTCGGGGAATATTCGTTTGGTGGGTGGAATATTCGTGATTGCGGGGAATATTAAATGCGACAAGTGACCATGTGTGGGCCCCATAACGGAAAGTGATTGGATGAAGAAAGCGACAAATATAAGTTGTTTTTAAATAACAGCGTAGTTATTACTGTTAATCTTTGTTGGAATACCCGTTGGTTAAAACACACTAATCTGGCGTTGTTGAGCAAGAAGACACCAGTATTGCACCAATTATTGATTCTTACGTAAGAAGGCACTACTCAATAATGGTTACAATAATTATTATTCGGTATTTTATTGAGTTAATAATTCTTTGCGTTGATATTTTATATTCATTGTTGTTTCAATAATTGTCATTACACAAGATTTTTCATTATCGAAGCAATAATTCATATTATCTGAATAATATTATTAGATAACATTATTGGCAATGTCTAGAAAGTTACATCTAAGGAGAGGTTTGGTCACCTAATTCGGCGCCCGAGAAGAAGAAATTCTTATTGGAAAGCCCCTCTTTCCTGAACCGCTCGTTGTTAATATTGTGATTACGTAATATTATTTGTGAATAATTAATTATTGATTTATATGATGAGGAAAATATTGATTTTATGTGGATATAGATGGAGAAAATTTTTTAAAATGACAATTGTTGAAAATTAATATTTTATCTTTTTACGATAAAATAATTCATTTAAATATATTATTTTAATAATATATTAACGGTGATATTTTTACAATGAATGTGGGATATATGAGTATATGAGGAGGAAGAGTATTTTTGTGGCATTAAATGTTTAACACATGTTTTTGTGTGTTGGTGGACACAATTATTAATAGAAATTTGATTATAACATAAAATCACCCGTTTGTGGATTTTGGTCAATTTCTATTTGGAATTTGGAAAAACTTTCTTCTCGCAAAGTTGTAGAGAATTGAATTTCCTATAAAAACTCGCAAGATTCGAATTTTTCTGATGAAAGGGCTATTTATTATGAATTATTGAAGTTCAAGTTTCAAATAATTAATTTTGGGAGTTTTAGTTAATTATTTTGAGAAAAACGTTTTTTTTTGCAACTAAGTTGGCCTCACATGTGATTCAAATGGGCTGAGATCAGTTGTCTAAGGTGGGCTAAAGAAAATGTGAAAAATATATTAATATTATATTCAATTTTTCGCTTTGGTGTTCTAAAGCATTTTCCTATAAATAGGGTGCTTGGGTTAGAATTGAAAATCACACCGAAACTGAAGTTTTTCTCTCTATATTATCGAGCGTATTCTTGTGAGTATTTTGAGTATACTTTGAGTATTGCTATACTTGCAAGTTCAAGTCATAGCCTATATCAAGGTGTTTATTTGTAAATCTTAATCTTCGAGGTAAGGGATATTATTTTTTTTTTCAGAATGATATTATTTCTTGATATCATTATCTTTGAAATGTTGATCCGAAATTTTTATCAAATTTGGAACTTTTTCATGTATCGGGGTTACTATTCATGGGTTACTTATTCATGAGTTCTATTCACGAGTTATTATTCACGAGTTCTTATTCACGAAAGTACTATTCATAAGCGTGAAGATGTTTTTTGTGGAATTTCTATCTTTTGGTGTTTGAGTTCTTATTCACGATATCAAGACTATTCACGATATCTGACACTATTCAATAGAAAAATAAAATTTCTTCTTTTTGTCCAAAATATCTATTACGGATACTAGCTACGATTGTATCCATGTTTTGATCATTCTTGAATTTTACACCACTATAATTATTTTTGAGGTATTTTTGGACGTGGATAAAACCAAATCTGAATCCTTAATCCTTAATCCTTGTCATTTTGTTTCTTTGGATTCGTTTCTTTAAAAAATATTTTCATCATCCTCGGTCTTAAATGATGATATTATGGAATATCTTTGGCTTTGAAAGTGCAGAAGATGAATGATTTCTTAAGAATATCTTTGGCTGTAGTGCAAAGATGAATGATTTTCAAGAATATCTTTGGCCTGTAGTGCAAAGATGAGCAGTGTTTAAATGAACATGATTAATCGATGAATATCTTCATTCTGTAGTGCAAAGATGAATATTTGATTCCAGATGTATATTGATTGATGTTACAGGATAAAAGATAGAGCGATGAACTTTTAAATTCATACATAGAAGATAGTAGTTTGCATTCTCTACTTAACTCTTCTAATGAATTATTATTTTCATTGCGAATATTGATTTAAAATTTGTTGTCTATCAGATTCTATTATATTTTTCCTGTTGAAGACTAACGATAATTTGTTGTATATTATCTTAGTCATAATATTCTTTTCTTGAGCTAGTTGAGCTCACCCTTTTCCTTTTGTTCCATTTTTCTCGGGGAGGCGAGAATATAGCGAGTACGCAGTCGAGGTATGGAATGAAGGTTTTAGAAAGGATTGTTTAGTAGTCCTCACCATTTTTGTAAAATAATGTATCAATAAATGTGATGAGGATTTATTTGAGTATAGATATTATGCAGAAGATAATATTTGTATTCAAACTCACAGCTTTCTTGTTGTAATAATAAAGTTGTAGTTGTTTACGTACCATGTATTGACAACTCGAATAGGTGATGTATACCTATTTTGGGGCGCCACAAAATGACAAGGATTAAGGATTAAGGATTCGTACTTTGTTTTATCCATGTTCAAAAGATACCTCAAAAATAATCATAGTGGTGTAAAATTCAAGAATGATCAAAACATGGATACAATCAAAGCTAGTATCCGTAATAAATATTTTGGGACTAAAAGAAAATTTTTCATTTTCAATGAATAAGGCCAGTATTCGTGAATAAGGTCATATATCGTGAATAGTCAGAGTATCACGTGAATAGTAACTCAGACACCAAAAGATAGAAATTCCACAAAAACATCTTCACGCTTCGTTAATAGTACTCGTGAATAAGAACTCGTGAATAGTAACTCATGAATAGTAACTCGTGAATAAGAACTCATGAATAGTAACCCCGACATGAAAAAGTTCCAAATTTGATAAAAGTTCCAACCAATATTTCAAAGATAATGATATTGAAGAAATAATATCATTTGAGAAGAAAATAACATCCCTTACCTCGAAAGATCAAGACTTTAAATTTGGAATCTGTGTATATAGTCTTTGAAGGGAACTTGCACCGCCTAACAATACTCAAAGTATACTCAAAATACTCACAAGAATACGCCGATAATATAGAGAGAAAACTTCGAGTTTACGGTGTGATTTTCAATTCTAACCCAAGACCCTATTTATAGGAAATCGCTTAGAACCAAAAAGTAAAATTTAATAAAATAATAATATTTCTTAAAAATATTCAAGCCCACCTTAGAAATCTGATTTCAGATCATTTATAACACATGTGAGCCACTCAATTACAACAAAAAACGTTTTTCTTACAAAAAATATTTTAAACTCCAAAAATCAATTATTCCGGAATTTCAGAACTTCAATAATTCATAATAAATAGCCCTTTCATCAGAAAATTCGAATCTCACGAGTTTTTATAGGAAATTCAATTCTCTACAACTTTGCAGAAGAAAGTTTTTCCAAATTCCAATCAGAAATTGACCGAAATCCATAAACGGGCGATTTTATAGGCTATAATCAAGTTTCAGTCAATAAATGGGGTCCACCGACATGTTTTACATGTTTTAAACATTTATTGCAACAAAAATACTCTTCCTCCTCGTATACTCATATATCCCACATTCGTTGTAAAAATATCACCATTATTATATTATTAACATATAATAATATATTTAAATGAATTATTTTATCAGAAAAAGATAAAATTTCAATTTTCAACAATTGTCACAATAAAAATTTTCTCCATCTATATCCACATAAAATCAATATTTTCTCATCATATGAATCAATAATTAATTATTCACAAATAATATTACGTAATCACAATATCGACAACAGTGCAGTTCAGAAAGAAGAGGGGCTTTCGATAAGAATTTCTTCTTTGGCGCTTGCAATTAGGTGACCAAACCTCTCCTTAGATGTAACTTTCTAGACATTGCCAATAATGTTATCTAATAATATTATTCGGATAATATGAATTATTGCTTTCGATAATGAAAAATCTTGTGTAATGACAATTATTGAAACAACAAAGAATATAAAATATCAACAAAGAATTATTAACTCAATAAAATATCGAATAAAGAATTATCGTAACCATTATTGAGTAGTGCCTTCACGTACGTAAGAATCAATAATTGGTGCAATACCGTGCTTCATCGTGTTTTAACCACCTAGTATTTTAACAAGATAATCAGAATAACTACGTACGTTATTTTTAAACAACTTATATTTGTCGCTTTCTTCATCCAATCGCTTTCCGTTATGGGCCCCACACATGGTCGCTACTGTCGCATAAATAATATTCCCCGATAATACGTAATATTCCACGACCAAACGAATATTCTCAAAACAACAATGAATATTTTATAACCACTTGCTTATTTTGAAATATTTGCGTATTTTACCCCTAACTATCCACATTAATCAAATCAACCCTTACTATTTCAAAATAATAAATAGAGAAAATTAAATTTCATTAATAATAAGTTGGGGTCTTACATGCATGTACTTTTTAAAATATCATTATCCATAGCTTATGAAATATCATTATCCATAGCTTATGTATTATGTAATTGATGTTCATTATCCATAGCTTATGAAATTTACTGTGTAGGTACAACCGTTTCAACTGCACAGTCATCGACCAATGGATGATGTTGTTATATTTGGTAGTGTAAGTTTATCATCTGATTAACTCTCTCTAAATATATCTTATTGATTTTTTAATAACTTGTTTATTTTAATTTATTTTCATTAATGTCATGACAGATGGATGACCACCTAGAAAACACCGTATGATAATAATTTCTTACTCATCATTTTCTTACTTTTTATCTTATCTTTTTACCAGCTTATTTACTATTCAACGTTCTTTTGTCTACAGGTTCGAAGACTTCGTCATAATAATGTAGGAGTAATAATTCGCAATGAGTATGAACTAAATTGTCTCCGTTTACGTGAGGTAGTGTATACTCACACCTATTTCGCATTCATTTTTTCCTTCTTTTTTTTTTGCTTTTAAGTAGCGTTTTCTTACACAGAAGGAGAAAAAAGGACTGATGCTTTGGCGAATACCAAATTTAAGGGAAAACAAAAAGTAACTTCTTCTATTCAAGGAAGAAAAAATAAAGATTGCCAATTGGTATCACTTTTAATCATATTCTTCTCTCTGTTTTTACAATGGATTTGGATGTTATTGAATTTAAAAAATTTTAAGTTTTGTTTTATGTAGATCGTTTGATTTGTCAACATGTTTTTGGTTTGTCTCATTTAATATTACTTATTTTTTTATCGTGTTTTTACCCAGAAAGAAAAAAAAAGTCTGATGCTTTGGCGAATGCTAAATTTAAGGGGAAACAAAAATCAACCTCTTCTACCCAAGGAACAAAAAATACAAATTGCAAACTGGTATCACTTTTAATCCTATTATTTTTCTTTATTTTTACAATGGATTTGTATGTTATTAAATTTAAAATATTTTAAGTTTTGTGTTGTTATTTCACATTTTGTAGCCTTTAAGCTTTTGTTACATCGTTGATATAAATCTTTAAAGACCTGAATATTACTCAAGGAGAAACAATTACTTTTTATTTGTAGATAAAATGTGTGAAGGTGTTAAACAAATGAATTGTTTCGTTGAGATAGTACTAAGAAAACTTTATTTGATTGTAAGTCCATATTTTTCCTTAAAAATTGATTATTTATTACACAATCTCTAAATTCTATCGCAATCAATCTAAATCATTCCCCTACATACAAATATGTGTGCTCATTTGTTTTGATTTATAATTGTTTTATTTTAACTCACATATTTCGATAATTTTAAATTTCAATTATTTTCGGTATATATCAAGGATACATGATCTAAGTCAGTAAAGAATATACTTGGTGTAAGTTTCGTAAAGTAAAGGGTCTTAGTTTCTTCATTTTCTGCATGTATGTATTTTTTGTATTACGCCTTTTGTAAAGTTAGCTAATTATACTTGGTTATAATGATTTTGGGTATGGAATGATGGTTTTTTAGGTAAATTTAGTTTAGATTTTTCAGTATATATCTATTTTTAAAAGAAACTCTGTAGAAATTTCTCTAAAATTAGTAATGACTAGCTTGATGTTTTAGTGGTTAGATGTGTTGATGATTGAGTATGTATTAATTTCTTCATGTATGTATTTTTTTTGTTCTGTATTTTATAAAGTTAACTAATTCTACATGGTTATGATGATTTTGGGTATAGAATAATTGTTTTTTTGGTGGTTTGGATATGTATGGATGATTGTAAGTTTTATACACGGGTTTATATTTGTTTGGATGTCTATTTTTAAAGGAAATTCTGTCGAAATTTTTTAAAATTAGCAGTGACTAGCTTGATATTTTGGTGGTTAGATACGTGTTGATGATTGTAAGTTTTGTAGACAGGTTTAGAATTTTTTAAATATCTATTTTTAAAGGAAATTCTATCAATTTTTTTGGAAATTAGTACCAATTAGCTTGATATTTTGGTAGTTGGACATGTGTTGATGTTTGACTATGTATTAATGGTGAATTGTGGTGTTATGTGGTAATGTAATATTTTTTGAATTTTAATTTAATTATTTTTTACGCCGTGCCTTAAGGCACGGGCATATACTAGTATATTTATATTTGGCAAAAAGCACCTTTTCACCACTGTGGTTATAGTGATTTAACGAAATAGCCACTGTGCTTTTAAAATATTCAATTAGCCCACTGTACTTTTTAAAAATGTTAAATCAAAGCCTATTAAAGTCCATTTTTTGTAATCGCTAGTTAACAAATTGCTTACGTGGCTTTTAAAAAACAAAATAAAAATGACACGGTAATTACGTGGCAATAGATTAACAAATCTATTTTTAAATAAAATAAAAAATGACATGGTAATAACAACAAACTGTTTTTTTAACAAATTGCTTTTTTAAAAAATTTGTTTTAAAAAAAATTATTTTTAAAAAAAAAACAAATTATAACAATGAGATCTATTACAACATTACATTAATTTCAACAAAAAATAAAATAAAAAATCATTAATTACGAGACAAAAAATAATTTTATTTTTAAAAACTCGCTTTTTTTAAAAATAAATTTTTAAAAATCTATTTTTAACAAATTATGCTTTTTAAAAAATCTATTTTTAAAGATAATTATATTTTTTAAAATCCATTTTTAAAAATTGCATTTTTAAAAAATCTATTTTAAAAAAAATCGCTTTTTAAAAGCAGATATGTTAAAAATGATTTTTAATTAAAAAATGATTTGTTAAAAAATGATTTGCTAACGTAATTAAAAAAATGTATTTTTTAAAAACATAATTTTAAAAAAAAATGTAATTTTTTAAAAATGGATTTTTAAAAAATATAATTATTTTAAAAATGCAGATTTTTTTAAAAATAGATTTTTTTTAAAAGTAGAATTTGTTAAAAATAGATTTTTTTAAAAAATTGTTTTTTTTAAAACTGCTTTTAAAAAAATAATTTTTTTTAAAATAAATTTGTTAAAAAGCAGATTTGTTGTTATTAAGATGTCATTTTTATTTTATTTAAAAACAAATTTGTTAATCTATTGCCACGTAATTACCATGTCATTTTTATTTTATTTTTAAAAGCCACGTAAGCAATTTGTTAACCAATAGCTTACAAAAAATGGACTGAATGGCTTTGATGAATATTTTTAAAAGTACAAGTTTAAATGAATATTTTAAAAGACATCGTTGGCTATTTCGTTACATCACTATAACCACAGTGGTGAAAAGGTGTTTTTTGCCCTTTATATTTTATAGTATTATATATAATCATAGGTCATAGGCCATGTTTGTTTACTAGGATAACACTTATGTTTGTTTTTAAAATTAGATTTGAGATTAGTAGTCTCAAATTACAAAATGACTTGAAATGAGAAATTATTTAATAATATGTCTAATCACATATTATAATCCCACCACGAGGGATTAAATTTTTTTGGACAAAACTAACCTTTACTTTTTTTAATATTAGCATTTAACCAGCTATCAAATAAGCATGCTCGATTAATAATCATTGTATTTTAATTTCACGCATGGAAAACACACTCAAATTTAAATGAAATTTCTTTACAAATGTTATTATAAATGTTCTCCCGTATATATAATTTCATCTATATTTAATCGTTAAAATTTACATATAACTCTTTTAAAAATTATGATTTCACTAATTTTGTTGCTATAAAATTTATTCATCTAAACACAACCAATTAGACACCGCAAAAAAGAGGCTCAGCCCGCATGGGTGGTGTAATTTTTGCTCAAGAAAATTCGGACCTATTTGGTCCAATTGCTTTTGTTTTCAAGGGCCTGCTTCGTTTGGGCCAAATCCAAAAAACTAGCATAAATTAGGCACAAAATTGGTCTCGCCCCGGCCACAACAAAGGCCCAGATTTCATAACCAACTTTAGCAGTGACTAGCTTGATATTTTGGTGCTTAGATATGTGTTGATGATTGTAAGTTTTGTAGATAGGTTTAGAATTTTTTAAATATCTATTTTTAAAAGAAATTCTATCAATTTTTTTGGAAATTAGTACCAATTAGCTTGATAATTTGGTAGTTGGACATGTGTTGATGATTGACTATGTATTAATGGTGAATTGTGGTGGTATGTGGTAATGTAATATTTTTTGAATTTTAATTTAATTATTTTTTACGCCGTGCCTTAAGGCACGGGCATATACTAGTATCTTTATATTTGGCAAAAAGTACCTTTTCACCACTGTGGTTATAGTGATTTAACGAAATAGCCACTGTGCTTTTAAAATATTCAATTAATATTTGCATCGCTTTTTAAAATGTTGATCAGTGCTCATGACGCCCCCAAAATTAGGTATACGCCACCCATCTTGGGTCGCCACTTATATGGTACATAAATTCAAATACAAACTTAATTATACATCGTCATGGTAACATACTTAAAATACATAAACCGAGAGTTCTAATAGAAATATTGTCATTTAGACAATATCCATACTCAAGGAGTCCTCATTACATTTTATTGTCACACTATTTAATGTAATAGTGAGGACTACTTAATGCTATCTTCTTGTAAGACCTCAAATTTTTTAAATAAAAGGAATTTCCTTTATTTATTATTTTGAAATAGTAAGGGTTGATTTGATTAATGTGGATAGTTAAGGGTTAAATACATAAATATTTCAAAATAAGCAAGTGGTTATAAAATATTCATTTTTGTCTGGGAATATTCGTTTGGTCGTGGAATATTCTGCATCTTTTGGGAATATTAAATGACGACAAACAGCCATAAATGCATGTGGGCCCCATAACTGAAAGCGATTGGATGAGGAAAACGACAAAGTTTGGGTGGTTATAAATAACGACGTAGTTGTTACTGAATTAAGACCGTTGGAATACCCGGTGGTTAAAAATATACGAATACGTCTGGTCGTGTTTAAAGAAGACACGCAGTATTATTTACTGATTGTTGAATTATTGATCCTTACGTAAGATGGCACTACTCAATAATTTTCATGTGTGTTATCGCTCAATATTTTATTTTATTGATTCAATAATTCTTTGCGTTGATATTTTATATTATTGTTGTTCAATAATTGTCAACCCACAAGATTTCCCATTATCGATCAATAATTCATATTATTTGAATAATATTATTAGATAACATTATTGGCAATGTCTAGAAAGTTCGTCTAAGGAGAGGTTTGGTCACCTAATCAAGGCGCAAGAAGGAGAGATCCTTATTGAAAGCCCCTCTTTCTGAGGAACTACTGGTTGTTATTATAATTGTGATTACGTAATATTATTTGTGAATAATTAATTATTGATTCATATGATAAGGAAATATTTATTTTATATGAATATAAATGATGGATTTATTTATGTGGTTATTAATTGAAGGATTTAATGTTGAGGTGTTTTATCAATTATTTTTTTTGATTGGAGGTATTAAAAGATCAAATCGGTGTTATTATAGCTTTATTGTGTGAGTTATAATATTTAATCCGACCGTTGGATCGTTGTAATTTTTGGATATGTTATACATATATAAGTTGAGTATATGTCCACAAATTTTGAACCGTTAAAAATGAATGAATGATTTGTTATAAATTTTAAGAGGTGTTTGATTCGGAAAGTAGGGTTATAATTGATTTTGGTGAAAAATTCTAGAATTGAGTGGGCCCCACTTGTGGTTGGTGAAAAAAATGTGCTGAATTTTATTTCAAATGTGGTGGGTGGCAATAGTAGCAGGTAAAGCCATCAATGTCATAGAGTTAAGTCCGCTTTGCGTCTTTAACATTTTCCTATAAATAGAGGCTAAGTTAGAATTGAAAATCACACCGTAAACAAAGTTTTTCTCTTTCTCTCTATATTATCGAGCGTATTTTGTGAGTATTTAGATACTTTGAGAGTTCATTGTTCAAGACAAGTTTCATTCAAAGATCACTTCCGACCTTTCCTTCCGAAGTCATCGATTCTTTCGAGGTAAGTGGATATTATTTTTTTCAGAATGATATTATTTCTTCAATATCATTATGTTGAAATGTTGATCCGAGGTTTTTATCAAATTTGGAACTTTTTCATGTATCGGGTTACTTATTCATGAGTTACTATTCACGAAGTTACTATTCATGAGTTACTTATTCACGAAGTACTTATTCATGTAAGGCGTGAAAATGTTTTTTGTGGAATTTCTATCTTTTGGTGTCTGAGTTACTTATTCACGATACTAAGACTATTCACGTGATACTGACACTATTCATCGAAAAATAAAATTTCTTCTTTTCGTCCAAAATATCTATTTCGGATACTAGCTTTGATTGTATCCATGTTTTGATCATTCTTGAATTTTACACCACTATGATTATTTTTGAGGTATTGTTGGACATGGATAAAACAAAGTACGAATCCTTAATCCTTAATCCTTGTCATTTTGTTTCTTTGGATTCGTTTCTTTAAAAAATATTTTCATCATCCTCGGTCTTAAATGATGATATTATTGAATATCTTTGGCCCTGTAGTGCAAAGATGAATGATTTTCAAGAATATCTTTGGCTCGTAGTGCAAAGATGAGCGGATGTTTAAATGAACATGACCGATCGATGAATATCTTTGGCCTTTAGTGCAAAGATGAGCAGTGTTGAGATGAACATGACCGATTGATGAATATCTTTGGCACAGTAGTGCAAAGATGAATATTTGATTTGAGATGAAAATTGATTGATGTTCTGAGGATAAAATATTGATGATGGATCTGTTAAATTCATAGATTATAGTAGATTTCATTCTCTACGTAACTCTTCTATGAATTATTATTTCATTGCGAATATTGATCCGAAACTTGTTGTCTATTGTATTCTATCAGATTTTTCCCTGTTGGAGACTAACGATAATTTGTTGTATATTATCTTAGTCATAATATTCTTTACTGGGCTAGTTGAGCTCACCCTTTTCCATGTTATTCCATTTTTCTTCTCGGGAGGCGAGAATGTAGCAAAGTCTTAGTCGGGGTATGGAATGAAGATTCTAGAGAGAGTTGTTTAGTAGTCCTCACCATTTTGTAAAATAATGAATCAATAATGATGAGGATTTATTTGAGTATAGATATTGTCTAGAAGATAATATTTGTATTCAAACTCACGCTTTTCTTGTTGTAATAATAAAGTTGTAGTTGTTTACGTATCGTGTATTTGGCGAATTCGGAATGGGTGTTGTGTATACCTATTTGGGGGCGTCACATTCAGATCATCACTCTTTTCCCGACTCGTCCAGCCTATATTCTCATTTCGAAGAGACGGTGAAAAGAAAGGGTGAGCACAACTAGCCCAAAGAAAAAATATTATAACTAAGATAATGCGAGAATAAATTATCAATAGTCTTCAACAATGTTAAACCGATAAAATACAATAGAGCAACCGGTTTAGCTGCAATGAATATACGCAATCCATTAAAAGAGTCAAGTAGAAAATAAAGTATACTTTCTTTTAGGTTTTAAAAGGTTTTCATCAATTTTATCACTAAGACTCGGTTTAATGAATAAACCACAATATCTAATCATCCATGTACTACTATCCAAGGATTTTCATCAAATTATCAATGGTCATGACTATACCGAATCACCCTCGGTCATAATCATACCAAAAACTATCCATCACAGCATTACAGGCCACTGAGGACTTTTATCACATCATTTATAACAAGCCATGATTATACCGAATGATCCTTGATCATAATCATACTAAATTCATCTATGCACGTCAGCCAAAGATAACATAATATAACATGAGGATGATGACAATGACATAATAATTCAATAAAACAAGTTCACAAATTAATTTATTCAGGAACTAATAACGTCCAAATTGTCAACATGATACTGCTTTGTAGAGTAAAATTCAAGAATGATCAGAAGAATATTTCCATGAAAAGATACTGGATGAAACGCAAATATCAAGAATATTCTACTAATTTCATGGAGTATAGAAGTCAAAGTTTTAACCAACTAGGTATAATAAAAAATGGAATAACAAAGGAAATCACCATGCATGCGGTACTTTGCATAGACAGGTTATTCCAACAGAATAATAATAACGAGAACTGTGTCGGTGAAATTCACGCAAGCATGGATGTTCCAATGAGAATAATAAAGATGGAACCGGATCCGGTGTAAAACACACGAGATAGGATATTCCAACAGAATGATAAAGACGGAACCTGTCAGGTGTAAAAACACATGCATGAGGATGTTCCAACGCGAATAATAATAAAAGGCGGAACCAGTCCGTGTAAAACACACGCATGTGATGTTCCAATGTAATAATAGAAGAATGTCACCAAGTATAGGGTAAACCAATTACACTGATTATGTATAGGGTATCGTCACAGATATCTGAGTTATTCAACAGAATAATAAAAAATTGAATAATGGAGGATTTCACCAAGTATAGGGTATGCCACGATACAAAAGTTATTCCAACAGAAAAATAAAGAATGGAATAATGAAGTTCTCTTCATGAATAAGAAAGAATAACACCCTTTACAGATACAACAAATAATATCCCTTACCTTAGAAGAACCGAATATTGGAAAAGTGAAGTAGCGAGAATACTTTTCTTCTTTTCTCTATAGTTTCTCTCTGTAGTTTCAATGAATTCGTAAGAAATAATGAAGGAATGAGCTTTCATTTATAGAAAAACCGAGGGTGGCTCTTGGTCTTAACGAAGGGTCAAAATGACTCTTGGTAATATCAAGAGACAACTACTATTTCATGAAGGGGTAATTAACCTGGAACAATCAAGAGGCGATTAACTCTTCGTAATATGAAGGGACAACTACTATTTCGAGAAGGGTAATTACTATTGACTAAGGTAATTACTATTCACAAAGGTAATTACTATTGACGAAGGTAAATACTATTGACGAAGGTAATTACTATTCACAAAGGTAATTACTATTCACAAAGGTAAATATTATTGACGAAGGTAATTACTATTCACAAAGGTAATTACTATTGACGAAGAGACTCTTAGATGATGACATATGGGCCCCCCAATAATCAAACTTACCACAAACGTCTCATCACAGACTCTTTATATACATCAAGGATTGAATAAATATTACCACAAATCATTTTATTTTTAATCAACACATATTTAATCTTTCAACAATTATTAATCATTTATAACTTGTCGTCTCAATAATATAACATATTATACATGTGACGCCCCCAAAATAGGTCCATTCCATCCAACCCATTCTGAGTCGCCAAATACATGGTACAGAAATAACTACAACTTTATTATTACAACATATAAACCGTGAGTTTAAATACGAGATATTGCCATCTCAGCACAATATCCACACGCAAATAAATCCCAATCATAATTATTGATACATTATTTTACAAAATGGTGAGGACTACTAAACAACTCTCTAGAACCTTCATTCCATACCCCCCGACTAAGATACTCGCTACATTCTCGCTCTCGAGAAGAAAATGGAACAAAAAGGAAAAGGGTGAGCTCAACTAGCTCAAGAAGAATATTATGACTAAGATAATATACAACAAATTATCGTTAGTCTCCAATGAGGGAAAAATCTAATAGAATACAATAGACAACAAATTTTAAATCAATATTCGCAGAGAAAATAATAATTCATTAGAAGAGTTAAGTAGAGAATGCAAACTACTATCTTCTATGTATGAATTTAAAAGTTAAATCATCTATCTTTTATCCTGTAACATCAATGAACATACATCCGGAATCAAATATTCATCTTTGCACTTCTGTGCCAAAGATATTCATCATTGGTCATGTTCATCTAAACACTGCTCATCTCTGCACTACGGGCCAAAGATATTCTTCAGAAATCATTCATCTTTGCACTACAGGCCAAAGATGTTCAATAATATCATCATTTAAGACTGAGGATGATGAAAAATATTTTTAAAGAAACGAATCCAGTGAAACAAAATGACAAGGATTAAGGATTAAGGATTCGTACTTTGTTTTATCCATGTCCAACAATACCTCAAAAATAATCATAGTGGTGTAAAATTCAAGAATGATCAAAACATGGATACAATCAAAGCTAGTATCCGAATAGATATTTTGGACGAAAAGAAGAAATTTTATTTTTTCGATTGAATAGTGCCATACGTGAATAGTAACTCGGACACCAAAAGATAGAAATTTCACAAAAAAACATCTTCACGCGCTTCATTAATAGTACTCGTGAATAGTAACTCGTGAATAGTAACTCATGAATAGTAACCCCGAGCATGAAAAAAGTTCCAAATTTGATAAAACCTCGGATCAACATTTCAAAGATAATGATATTGAAGAAATAATATCATTTGAGAAGAAAATAACATCCCTTACCTCGAAAGACAAAGATTTTTAGTAAAAACCTGGGATATAAGGCTATGACTTGAACTTGCAAGTATAGCTATACTCAAAGTATACTCAAAAGAATGCGCTCAATATATCGAGAGAAATAGAGAGAAACTTCGGTTTCCGTGTGTTTTTTCAATTCTAACCCAAGCACCCTATTTATAGGAAAATGCTTTAGAACACCAAAGTAGAAAATTGAATATAATATTAATATATTTTTCACATTTTCTTTAGCCCACCTTAGACAACTGATCTCAGCCCATTTGAATCACATGTGAGGCCAACTTAGTTGCAAAAAACGTTTTTCTCAAAATAATTAACTAAAACTCCCAAAAATCAATTATTTCGGAAATCCAGAACTTCAATAATTCATAATAAATAGCCCTTTTATCAGAAAATTCGAATCTCGCGAGTTTTTATAGGAAATTCAATTCTCTACAACTTTGCAGAAGAAAGTTTTTCCAAATTCCAAATAAAAATTGACCGAAATCCACAAACGGTCGATTTTACAGGCTATAATCAAATTTCAGTCAATAAATGGAGTCCACCGACATGTTTAACATGTTTTAAACATTTATTGCAACAAAAATACTCTTCCTCCTCGTATACTCATATATCCCACATTCGTTGTAAAAATATCACCATTATTATATTATTAAAATATAATAATATATTTAAATGAATTATTTTATCAGAAAAAGATAAAATTTTAATTTTTCACAATTGTCACATTAAAATTTTTCTCCATCTATATCCACTTAAAATCAATATTTTCCTCATCATATGAATCAATAATTAATTATTCACAAATAATATTGAGAATCACAATATTGACAACCGAGATAGTTCCCAGGAAAGAGGGGCTTTCAATAAGAATTTCTTCTTACTGGCAAGCGCAATTAGGTGACCAAACCTCTCCTTGATGTAACTTTCTAGACATTGCCAATAATGTTATCTAATAATATTATTCAGATAATATGAATTATTGCTTCGATAATGAAAAATATTGTGTAATGACAATTATTGAAACAACAAAGAATATAAAATATCAACGCAACAATTATTGAATCAATAAAATAAAATATTGAATAAGTAATTCGTAACCATTATTGAGTAAGTGCCTTCACGTAAGAATCAATAATTGGTGCAATACCGCGTGCTTCTTGTGTTTTAACCACCGAGTATTTTAACAAGATAATCTGTAATAACTACGTCGTTATTTATAAACAACTTATATTTGTCGTTTTCTTCATCCAATCGCTTTCGTTATGGGGCCCACAAAAGATCGCTACCGTCGCATTTAATATTCCCCGACGAAGCGAATATTCCACGACCAAACGAATATTCCCCAAATAATAATGAATATTTTATAACCACTTGCTTATTGAAATATTTGCGTATTTTACCCATAACTATCCACATTAATCAAATCAACCTTACTATTTCAAAATAATAAATAGAGGAAAATAAATTTCATTTATTAATAATTTGGGGTCTTACAACCTCCCCTCCTTATGAAATTTTGTCCTCGAAATTGACGACGACGACGGTGTTTGAAAAGATGAGAATACCTCGCTTTCATTTCCATTTCCAACTCCCAAGTTATTTCCTCAATAGCATGGTTTCTCCACAAAACTTTAACTTGTGGTATGACCTTTCGACGTGGGACATGCTCCTTCCTATCCAAAATCTTGACAGTACCTCTTCACACGTTAAGTATTAATTTATCTCGTCCGGTTCTAACTCAATGACGTGGTTTCGGGTCGTCCACATATTTACGTAACATCGACACGTGAAAAGCGTTATGAACACGCGTCATACTTGGCGGTAAAAGCGAGTCTAGGCCACAGTTCCTATTCGATCGAGAATTTCAAATGGATTAATAAATCGAAGGTTTGAGCTTTCGTCACCTCACCGATTCTCGCTTTTGAAATAACAACTTCTTGCACCTCCTTCTTCAAATTCATCGGCTCGATTGTGTAGCTTGAATAAACTTTTAACTTTATTGATTAAAGTCGATTATACTCGTGATATCATCACGTGGGTACCTAGAGTTTTCATCTCCATCTCTATTATTTATAAATTATACGAAATGAGCCTTTGACAATATCGAACTCGTACTTGTATACGTCTACTCAACACGAAAGCTACCACGTTCGCTTTTCCAGGATGGCATGGTCAGAACATGTGCTGAAATGAGTCTCCTCTTGAGTTCTTCGAAGCTCTTCCCACATTCTTTGCTCTATTCGAATTTTATATCTCTACGAGTCAGCTGCGTTAATGGAATAGCGATTCGAGAATATCCTTCAACGAATCTCCGATAATAACCAACTAAGCCTGTAAAGCTACATTATTTCGATTACCGATTTAGGTTGTTCTCAATCGTGACTCATATCCCAACCTTGGATAAGACGTTACAATGACACCTATCGCTTTACTATCGCATCGAATATGGTGTCCCCTACGGAGAGTGTCTGCTTTTGCATTCCACAAAGGAAGTCACCAGATAAAGGCTCGGTACCAAATTTATAGTTGAATTTTTAACTCGAAGTTCAATAGAGCCATTCGATATGAGATTTTAGAAATGAGTTTTGTACCGGGTTCAAAGTCGATACAAAATTTAATATCGTGCTTTGGGAGTAAGCCAAGAAATTCTTCGTAAAATACGTCGGGGAAAAATCAATAACAACAAGAATATTATTCAAATCGACGTGTCTTTATTCAAATCCATAACATGGACTAAGAAAACTTGACATCCGTAATAAACGAATGACTTCATGGCTTGACATGAAAATGTTTGATTACAATGGTTTGATTACTTGAATTGAACAACAAAGGTTGCTTAGGAATATGAAAACTAACAACCTTACGTAAAGTAATCAATTTCGGCATGATGAGTAATTAACCTTAAAATCACATCAAAAGCAAATATCTCTATAGAAATAAGGTTAATGTGTAATGTGATAGTGCCAACCCTGAATCAAGCAAGATTTCTAAACAACGGATGTAATGAAAGTTTTCTCAATCTGAGAGTCTCCATAAATAGGTCAAAGTCTAATTTCTCCGTAGTCAAGTTTAAACGTTGAGCGCAAAGTAAAGAGAGATAAAAGAATGGGTAGAACCCAGTATTCAAGTAAGGTGTAAACTTCGCAAGAATTTATAATTAACTAACCCGTGCTAATTTCGTTCGTTCCTTGCAGATTTTACCCGGCCACGACAAACGCTTCTTCCAAGAACCGCTGACTTTGACTTTTTCGGGACATCCTTTTGAGTCACCATTCTCATTGGACTGGTTTCGATATTGTACAATCTCGGTGATATGTCCTTCTTTTCCACAATTATAGCATACCTTAAACTGTTGTGGGCGGCCAATGATATGTCCCCTTTCCGCATTTGTAACATACGACCGGTGGTCTTTCTCCTCCTTGGAACCAATTCTTTGCCAGATCATCGCTGCGTCTTCACATGGTCGTTGTTAAATCTCCTCTTTTTAAAATCTCCTCCCGACTCGCTTCTTTATTTTCATGGCCACGATTATTACCCAGAGTGGTTACCGCCTTGTGTCAGATTCTTCTTTCTCCATTTGGTTATCATTATTCGATGATCGCTATCTTGATATAATCTCGGTTATGGACCCTCGGTTGAACGTCTTTCGTTATCTCGCATTTCTAACAATCGAGCCCCCGCTGACAACATCCCGAATAGAGAAAATTTATGAAATGAGATATCGACGTACGCCGGGTTTCAAACCCTCGTAAACATTCGCGTCATCGTTCCTCATTCTCCACCAAATGAGGTGCAAACTCGATAACTCCGCGAACTTCGCCTCGTCATTGGGACACCGCCATGTTATTCTCGCTCCGGTCTAATAAACTCCACTTCCTTCATACGACGAATACTTTCGTGGAAGTACTTGTCATTGAATTGTTTCAAACGTCTACCACGACATATTTGAGCAAATGGATGGATGGTACGCTTCACGATTCCCACCGATGAATCCGCCTCGCCACGGAACATAAAGGTGGCGAATGGAACCTCTCGTTCTCCGTGCATCCCAAGACATCGAATATCTTGGTAATTTGCTTGACCCATGTTTCCGCCGTGATCGGATCCGCTTTCCCTTAAATTCGGTGGTCCCAACTCTTTGAATCGCTTCATTGTGACAACCCGTGAATTGCTATCATTTCCTCCTCAGTATTTTGAGCACGAGTCTCCTCGTCTCGATTTTGCATGAATCGCAAAAAGCTTCTAAACATCCCTCGTTCATCATCTCGCGCTCGGTGGTGTTGTTCACAGGAGGTACATTATCACTGTCAGACGTTCTCCTCGTTGGTAAAAGACAGGCATCTCCACGGTCTCATTTACTCCATCATTAATATTATCAACGACATTCTCAAACATCGTCATAAAACAAAGGTTAATTAAGGAAATCAATATATCACATAATATCCCTATATACTAACCAACTAACAAATAAGCTTAGGTAGGACACACTAGCGAAGGATTTTACCGTCTCTCCCTCCTAGTTCTATTCCCCGATCTCCGCCGGAGATCATATCCCAAGCTTTGATATCAACCGTGACGCCCCCAAAATAGGTCCATTCCATCCAACCCATTCGAGTCGCCAAATACATGGTACGTAAATAACTACAACTTTATTATTACAACATATAAACTATGAGTTTAAATACGGATATTGTCATCAGACAATATCCACACGCAAATAAATCCCCATCATAATTATTGATACATTATTTTACAAAAATGGTGAGGACTACTAAACAACTCTCTAGAACCTTCATTCCATACCCCGACTAGTACTCGCTACATTCTCGCCTCCGAGAAGAAAAAATGGAACAACAAGGAAAAGGGTGATCTCAACTAGCCCAAGTAAAGAATATTATGACTAAGATAATATACAACAAATTATCGTTAGTCTCCAACAGGAAAAATCTAATAGAATACAATAGACAACAAATTTTAAATCAATATTCGCAATGAAATAATAATTCATTAGAAGAGTTAAGTAGAGAATGCAAACTACTATCTTCTATGTATGAATTTAAAAGTTCATCATCTATCTTTTATCCCTGTAACATCAATCAACATACATCTGGAATCAAATATTCATCTTTGCACTACAGGCCAAAGATATTCATCAGTTGGTCATGTTCATCTAAACACCTGTTCATCTTTGCACTACGGCCAAAGATATTCTTCAGAAATCATTCATCTTTGCACTACAGGCCAAAGATGTTCAATAATATCATCATTTAAGACTGAGGATGATGAAAAATATTTTTAAAGAAACGAATCCAGTGAAACAAAATGACAAAGATTAAGGATTAAGGATTCATACTTTGTTTTATCCATGTCCAACAATACCTCAAAAATAATCATAGTGGTGTAAAATTCAAGAATGATCAAAACATGGATACAATCAAAGCTAGTATCTAGAATAGATATTTTGGACGAAAAGAAGAAATTTTATTTTTCTATGAATAGGTCAGTATCACGTGAATAGTGCCGTGATACACGTGAATAGTAACTCGACACCAAAAGATAGAAATTCCACAAAAAAAACATCTTCACGCTTCATTGAATAGTACTCGTGAATAAGAATCGTGAATAAGAACTCATGAATAAGAACTCGTGAATAAGAACTCATGAATAGTAACCCCAACATGAAAAAGTTCCAAATTTGATAAAAAGTTCCAACCAATATTTCAAAGATAATGATATTGAAGAAATAATATCATTTGAGAAGAAAATAACATCCCTTACCTCGAAAAGATAGTATTTCTAGTAAAAACCAGGATATAAAGCTATGACTTGAACTTATCTCAGTATAGCTATACTCAAAGTATACTTAAAAGAATGCGCTCAATATATTGAGAGAGAAAGAGAGAAACTTCAGTTTTGGTGTTTTTCAATTCTAACCCAAGCACCTATTTATAGGAAAATGCTAGAACACCAAAGTAGAAAATTGAATATAATATTAATATATTTTTCACATTTTCTTTAGCCCACCTTAGACAACTGATCTCAGTCCATTTGAATCACATGTGAGGCCAACTTAGTTGCAAAAAACGTTTTTCTCAAAATAATTAACTAAAACTCCCAAAAATCAATTATTTGAACTCCTAACTTCAATAATTCATAATAAATAGCCTTTTTATCAGAAAATTCGAATCTCATGAGTTTTTATAGGAAATTCAATTCTCTACAACTTTACAGAAGAAAGTTTTTCCAAATTCTAAATAAAATTGACCGAAATCCACAAGCAAGCGATTTTATAAAGTTATAATCAAATTTCAAATAATAAATGGGGTCCAATTTACATGTTTAACATGTTTTAAACATTTATTGCAACAAAATACTCTTCCTCCTCAGATACTCATATATCCCACATTCGTTATAAAAATATCACCATTATTATATTATTAAAATATAATAATATATTTAAATAAATTATTTTATCGAAAAAGATAAAATTTTAATTTTCCACAATTGTCACATTAAAATTTTTCTCCATCTATATCCACATAAAATCAATATTTTCCTCATCATATGAATCAATAATTAATTATTCACAAATAATATTATAGAATCACAATATCGACAACCAAAAGTAGTTCCTCAGAAAGAGGGCTTTCAATAAGAATTTCTTCTTCTTCGCACGCAATTAGGTGACCAAACCTCTCCGTAGACGTAACTTTCTAGACATTGCCAATAATGTTATCTAATAATATTATTCAGATAATATGAATTATTGCTTCGATAATGAAAAAATCTTGTGTAATGACAATTATTCAAACAACAAAGAATATAAAATATCAACGCAACAATTATTGAATCAATAAAATAAAATATTGAATAGTAATTATCGTAACAATTATTGAGTAGTGCCTTCTTCACGTAAGAATCAATAATTGGCAATGCAATACGCGGTGCTTTTGTGTTTTAACCAATTTAGTATTTTAACAAGATTAATCTGTGAATAACTACGTCGTTATTTATAAACAACTTATATTTATCGTTTTCTTCATCCAATCGCTTCCGTTATGGGGGCCCACAAAAGATCGCTGGCTGTCTTACTTAATATTCCCCGAAGCATTTAATATTCCACGCACCAAACGAATATTCCCTAATAATAATGAATATTTTATAACCACTGCTTATTCAAATATTTCACGTGATTTTACCCATAACTATCCACATTAATCAAATCAACCCTTACTATTTCAAAATAATAATAGAGGAAAATAAATTTCATTTATTAATAATTTGGGGTCTTACAATACATGAGATGATCTTGTGACAATAATTGAATCAATAATATAAGAGATATGATCACGCAAAGAATTATCAGAGAAATAATTGAGTATAGCTAAGTGACTTTCACGTAAAGATCAATAATCAATACCGTGTGTTACTATGCAACCACGCCAGACATTCTTGTACTTTACTACTAGGGTAGTTCAACAGCTTTTAACGGTAACACCTCTGCCGTTATTTTTATAGAAAGATAATTTTGTCGCTTTTTAACTACGACAATACTTTAGTTAATGGGGTCCACCATCGATTGAGCCGTCGCATTTAATATTCCCCACAAAAAGAATATTCCCTAATTAAAACGAATATTTTATAACAACTTGCTTACTTTGCAAAATTTATAAATATTACCCACAACTATAACATTATATCAAATTTATTCCATAATATTCAAAAATAATATTTATAGAAAATTCATCTTTATTTATAAAAGTCGGGTCTTACAACCTCCCCTTCTTATGAAATTTTCGCCTCGAAATTAGGGTACGATACGATATGATAAAGAGGTGAGGATACCATGAATACCTTTATCGTTAAAATATTAAATTCATCTTCGCAATCCTACCAAAGATATTCATTAACAATTCATCTTTGCAAAATCTGAGCCAAAGATATACAACTCAGTAAAACCAATAATCTTTGAGACGCAGCCTTAATAGTATCACGACCACGAATTATCCATGCACTCTTCGCCAAGGATATTCGTGTTTTCAATTACTACCATGATTATACCGAATAATCCTTCGTCATAATCATATCAAGTCTATCAATGCACTACTACCAAAGATGACTTTTACCACATCCATAAATTAATATTTCATTGTCGAGACTCATTTCAATAATTAATCTATATCATCGAATCATCCCCGCACTATAGGCAAGGATATTCATTAGTATCACGACCACGAATTATCCATGCACTACTACCAAAGATAATCGTGTATTCATTAAGATATCACGACCATAAATTATCCATGCACTACTACCAAAGATAATCGTGTATTCATTAGTATCAATGCGACCACAAATTATCCATGCACTACTACCAAAGATAATCGTGTATTCATTAAGTATCACGACCACAAATTATCCATGCACTACTACCAAAGATAATCGTGTATTCATTAGTATCACGACCACAATTATCCATGCACTACGTACAAAGATAATCGTGTTTTCAATTACGGCCATGATTATACCGAACAATCCTCGGTCATAATCATACCAAGTCCATCTACGCACGTGAGCCCGGGATGACTTTCAACATAATATAAGCATGAGGATCATGTCAATGATATAAAGAATCAATCAAATGAGATAAAGGATAAATATTAAACATTTATAATATAATTTATCCGTAATTCAAGAATATCCCCATGTTATCAATCACTTAATAATCTTATAATCTAATATCATTAATATTATAACAATATTTTAATCACTTCTTAAATTTATAAATAATTTATTTCAATTGTTTACGCTTTACATATATAATGCATTTAATCATTCAAAATGCTATACTCATAAGATATCATCACCAATGATCAAATCCTCATAAAAAAATATGCATATACTCTATATAGGATTCTCTAGCCATAAAATCCTATTTTCCAATTTTGTTACTTCACATAACATATTTAACTCATATGTTCAGTAATTAAACTATTTTCATGAAAATACCAAATCAGTCCCAAAAATATTTCTTTTCTGGGATTTAGCATAATATAGTCCCATGATGAAAATATATTTTCTCCTAATTTTAAAATTCATTTACTATTTTCAAAAATCAATTTCTAATTAATTCCTTAAGAAATTAGCTACCTCAAGTTTAACTCCAAAATTCCCAAATCTTGGCAGGACCTTACACATGTTAATGTGAGCCTCCAGTTTAAATTTCATGGTCATCTGAGTTGTAGAACTCCGGGTTATAGCATTTTTTAAATCGAAAAATCCCAAATATTGAAATGGTCATAACTTGCTCATTTTAAGTCGAGAATGAGCTCATTTTTGGACACGATGTTCTTTATACCATATACTTTTATGTCCCAAAAGGCCTGAATTTTTCTCACTAATTAAGTGGCCGAAACAGCCCTTACAAAAACGTGGCAGCAGTTTTTTGGACATTTGAAGTTTTGACTCCTTTGCTAAAAATCAGTCCACACGAAAATCTACAACACCTTTTCATTGATTCCACTTGGATTAGTTAGGTAACTCATAGATCTAACTCTAGGACTTAACCACACTCAAAAATTCAAAATATAATAGGAGATTTGGTCAATTGAATTTCATGTTACGCTTTTTCACCAAAATCTGGTTTTTAACTCCTTGTGATTTTTAAGAAACTTTCATGTTTTCACATACTAACCAACATAACTCATCACAACACTTACTAATACCACGTATACCCATGATTTTCATTAGTCCAATGCTTTTATTATGACTTTCATCATAAACCACGTAAACCTGCTCATTTTAGTTGAAGAAATATTTGAGGGTTTAAGAAATGGGTTTTATCTTTGGGGTCAATCTGAAATTCGATTTCACGCCTAAGTAGGCTAAGAAGTCTTCAAGAATACGCCGGAAATTTATTAATAATAGAAATATCATTCAAAAGCGTGACTCTCATCCAAGACTTGGATATTACGTCACATTGATACCAACTGTGACTTCTATCCCTTAACCTAGATAGCACCTCACAATGATACCTATAAACTTGCCATCTTCATTCACGATGTCGCTTTCTGTAAAGTCCGCTTCAAGTGCATTCCACACAAGGAAGTCAACAACGAAAGGTTCGGGACTCTTTACTTATGGCTTGATATGACAATAATTGACTTTAGTAGTTTGGTTACTTGAATTCGCGAGAACAAGTTGGTTATGAATATAAAACTAACAACCTCATTTAAAAGCATGATGAGTAGTTATACAATTGATTCCTAAAATCACATCAAAGGCAAGTATTTTCAAAAAGATAAGATCGACGGAGTAACGTGAAAGTGTTTATTTGAATCAAACAAGATTTAAAAATAGTAGCGATAACGAAGGCTCCCTACTAACGAAGTTTCAACCAATAAGTCAAAGTCTAACTTCTCCTGAGTCAAATTTAAACGCGTTGAACGCATAAGCAAGAGAGATAAAATAATGGGTAGAACCGGTATCTTATAAGGTATAGACTTCGCAAGAGCTTATGATTAACTTACCCGTGATAATTTTATTCGGGTTCCTCGTCACGAAAAAAAACGCTCTCTTAAACTACTACGGCTTTGGTTTGTCCGGGATGACCTTTGGTGCCTCCATCCTAGTTGAATTTGTCTTCATGAAAACGACATAAAAATCGAGCTAAGTGACCTTCTCTTCCACAATTATAACATGCTTTGGATGGCATGGCGCAGATTTTGATCGATGTGTCCTCTCCTCCGCATTTGAAGCATATGATAGGTGGTCTTTCTCCTTCCTTAACAACTTGGTCTTTGGTGTTGACGTCTTTCCATCATTGTTGAATCTCCTTTTCTTGAAATGTCCATTCTTATTGCTTTGACCACGATTACCACCGAAGTGGTTACCATATCTAATTCGTTGATTCCTCCATGCTTGTTATCACCGCTTCGATGACTACTCATTGGTATTATAATTTTGCTTACCGCTCTCTTTTAGTTAAGGTTGACTCGTTATCGGCGCTCCGCTTAATCGAGCCCTATTTACAACATCCGAATACAAACACGGTTTATGAGAAATAAGATGTTGACGATATCTTCGCTTCAAACCTCTTAAAAACATTCGCGCCATTCTCTCTTCATTATCCACCAGTGGGGACGAATCGTGATAACTCCGCAAATTTTGCCTCGTATTGCGACACGGTCATATTGTTTTGTTCATACTTGATAAACTCCACCTCCTTCATATGGCGAATACTTTCGTGAAAGTATTTGTCGTTAAATGACTCTGGAACTTCTCCCAAGATATCTTCAAGACAAAGAAGTTGAGTACGCTTTTACCGATTCCCACCAAAGAATCGCCTCCGCACATGAACATAAAGGCGTGAAAGGGAACCTTTTGCTCTCGAAACATCCCAAGACATCAAATATCTTGGTAATCTGCTTTATCCATGCTTCCGCCGGAAGTGGTTTTGGCTCTCCTTAAACTCCGGTGGTCCCGGCTCCTTGAATTGTTTAGCGGTGACCGCCCGAGAGTTTTTCGTGTTTCCACCTACGTTTTAAACAGAAGTCGTTTTACCGATGTTGCATGAATTTTAAAAACCTCTTAAACGTACCATCGTTCATCAATTGATCAGTGTTGTTGTTTTATGGGAGGATTATCGCCATCCCTGTTGCACATTGTCCCGATTATTGATCCGTGGAGAATCAACAGTCTCCTGTGCTCCATTGCTATTCTCAACATTCTCGGATGCCATTTTCAAACACTGCCACAAAATAAAGGTTAATTGACATGCAACATATTATCACTATACTCTGACCGACCAATCAAATACCAAATAAACTTAGGTAGGTCATACTAGCGAAGGAATTCCCTATCTCTCCCTCCTAGTTCTAGTCTCACATCTTAGCCAGGGATCATATCCCTAAGCTCGATACCAACCGTGGCGCCCCAAAATTAGGTATACGCCACCCATCTTGGGTCGCCACTTACATGGTACATAAATTCAAATACAAACTTAATTATACATCGTAGGTGTAACATACGATAATACATAAATCGAGAGTTCTAATAGAATATTGTCATTTAGACAATATCCATACTCAAGGAGTCCTCATTATATTTATTGTCACACTCTTTAATGTAATAGTGAGGACTACTAATGCTATCTTCGGGACCATAACTCTTTTTCCCGACTCGTCCAACCTATATTCTCATTTCCGAAGAGAAACAAAGTGAAAGAAAGGGTGAGCTCAACTAGCCCAAAGAAGAAATATTATAACTAAGATAATGCGTAATAAATTATCAATAGTCTTCAACAATGTTAAACCGATAAAATATAATAGACAACCGGTTTAAGCTGCAATGAATATGCAATCCATTAAAAGAGTCAAGTAGAAAATAAAGTCTACTATCTTTTAGGTTTTAAAAGGTTTTCATCAATTTTTATCACTAAGACTCGGTTTAATGAATAAACCACAATATCTAATCATCCTCGCACTACCACGGCCAAGGATTTTCATCAAATTATCAATGGTCATGACTATACCGAATCACCCACGGTCATAATCATACCAAAATTATCCATCACAAAGATTACGAAGTGCCACCGAGGACTTTTATCACATCATTTATAACAAGCCATGATTATACCGAATGATCCCTGATCATAATCATACTAAATTCATCTATGCACGTCAGCCAAAGATAATTACTATTCACAAAGGTAATTACTATTGACGAAGGTAAATACTATTAACGAAGGTAATTACTATTCACAAAGGTAAATACTATTGACGAAGGTAATTACTATTCACAAAGGTAATTACTATTGACGAAGAGACTCTTAGATGATGACATATGGGCCCCCCAATAATCAAACTTACCACAAACGTCTCATAACAGACTCTTTATATACATCAAGGATTGAATAAATATTATCACAAATTATTTTATTTTTAATCAACACATATTTAATCTTTCAACAATTATTAATCATTTATAACTTGTCGTCTCAATAATATAACATATTATCTGAGATGATCTCGTGATAATAATTGAATCAATAATATAAGAGATATGATGCAACAATATCGAAGCAATAATTGAGCATATTTGAGTGACTTCTCACGTAAAGATCAATAATCAATATCGCAGTACTACTATACAACCACGCCAGACATCAGTTTTTACTTTTACTCTTTGGGTAGTTCAATGCTTTTAACAGTAACACCTCTGCCGTTATTTTTATAGAAAGATAATTTTGTCGCTTTCTAACTACGACAATACTTCCGTTAATGGGGTCCATTAATGATCGAGCCGTCGCATTTAATATTTCCCGACAAAAAGAATATTCCCCGACCAAACGAATATTTTATAACAACTTGCTTACTTTGCAAAATTTATAAATATTACCCACAACTATAACATTATATCAAATTTATTCCATATTATTCAAAAATAATATTTATAGAAAATTCATCTTTATTTATAAAAGCTGGGGTCTTACAAGGCTATTCCGTCTATTTTTTGTAACTGCCGTTAACAAATTGCTTACGTGGCTTTTAAAAAACAAAATAAAAAATGACATGGTAATTACGTGGCAATAAATTAACAAATCTGTTTTTTAAATAAAATAAAAAATGACATGGTAATAACAACAAATCTATTTTTAACAAATTCTGTTTTTTTTTTAAATTTGTTTTAAAAAAATTATTTAAAAAAAAAACAAATTGTTACAATAAGATCTATTACAACATTACATTAATTTCAACAAAAATAAAAATAAAAATCATTAATTACGAGACAAAAATAATTTTATTTTTAAAAACTATTTTTTAAAAATATTTTTTTAAAACTCATTTTTAACAAATTATGCTTTTTAAAAAAATTGTTTTTTAAAGATAATTATATTTTCTTTAAAAATCCATTTTTAAAAAATTCTATTTTTTAAAAAAATCGCTTTTTTAAAAAAAATCTGCTTTTTAAAAGCAGATTTGTTAAAAAATGATTTTTAATTAAAAAATGATTTGTTAAAAAGCAGATTTGCTTACGTAATTAAAAAACAAATTTGTCAAAAAATGATTTTTTAAAAACATAATTTTAAAAAAATGTAAATTTTTTAAAAGCGAATTTTTTTAAAAATATAATTATTTTTAAAAATAGATTTTTTTTAAAAAATAGAATTTTTTTAAAAGCGTAATTTGTTAAAAAATGTAATTTTTAAAAAATTGTTTTTTTTTAAAAAAATAATTTTTTTTAAAAAAAACAGAATTTGTTAAAAAACAGATTTGTTGTTATTAGCATGACATTTTTTATTTTATTTAAAAAACAAATTTGTTAATTTATTGCCACGTAATTATCATGTCATTTTTTTTTTTGTTTTTTAAAAGACACGTAAGCAATTTGTTAACAGCAGTTACAAAAAATGGACGGAATGGCCTGACTGAATATTTTTAAAAAGTACAGTGGGCTAATTGAATATTTTAAAAGCACAGTGGCTATTTCGTTAAATCACTATAACCACAGTGGTTAAAAGGTATTTTTTGCCTTTTATATTTTATAGTATTATATATAATCATAGGTCATGGGCCATGTTTGTTTACTAGGATAACACTTATGTTTGTTTTTAAAATTAGATTTGAGATTAGTAGTCTCAAATTACAAAATGACTTGAAATGAAAAATTATTTAATAATATGTCTGATCACATATTATAATCCCACCACGAGGGATTAAATTTTTTTGGACAAAATTAACCTTTACTTTTTCTAATATTAGCATTTAACCAGCTATCAAATAAGCATGCTCGATTAATAATCATTGTATTTTAATTTCATGTGTGGAAAACACACTCAAATTTAAATGAAATTTCTTTACAAATGTTATTATAAATGTTCTCCCAGATATATAACTTCATCTATATTTAATCGTTAAAATTTACATATAACTCTTTTAAAATTTATGATTTCACTAATTTTGCTGCTATAAAATTTATTCATCTAAACACAACCAATTAGACCTGGCAAAAGAGGCTCAGGCCAGTTCATGGGTCAATTTGTAATTTTAGCTCAAGAAAATTCGGACCTATTTGGTCCAATTGTTTTTGGTCTCTACGGCCTGGTTTCAGCCAAATCCAAAAAACTAGCATAAAATAGGCACAAAATTGGTCTCGCCTACCACCACGAGAAAATGGACTTTGGTCAGTAATTTTTGGCCCAAAGAAAACCGTGCCTTTTGTCTCGTCTGTTTTTGGTCTTACTACCACCGCCTCGCTTCGCTTTCTACCGGCCCACCTGTTGCCGTGTCTACGACCAATGTTGAGTATTCAAACTCAACGCAACACATTTATCCATAATTAATTATTTTGCTACTATTTATTTATTAATTGATGATAATTTGATTCTCAAATATTTCACATAGGAAAAACACGATGAAACAATGTGAACTCTCCAACTTATTTCAATAGTATTTAAAAGTTTATAACTAGAGTCCTTCTAGGGGGACATTTTTTTGCTGACATTCTAGCGACATTATTTTTTTATTTTTATTTTTTGATTTTTATTTTTTGTAATATCTCTCAAAAAATGTATAGTATTTATTCCAACTGAAATTTTTATAAAAAACAGTGTTTTAGGTGTAATTTGAATACATACAAGAAATAGGATTTGTACAGTCTGTACAACTCTGTTTCTTGTATGTACTAGAATGTCGCTAGAATGTCAGTAAAAAAATGTCCCCCTAGAATTATTCTTATAACTAATTATTGATCATTTTTTGATGTATAAACAAGTTTAAATTATAGTTTAAACAATGTTATTATTTGTAAGTGTATAATAGTCCAAACAATATGTTTTTATCTAATCCTTCAACTAATTCTGGAAAAAAAAACAAACATAACATGTGATTATTTTAAGTCATTCAATTAATAATCTCATAAAAAACAAAAAGCGTGATTATGACTATTTAATCTTAAGATTAATACTATTAGGATTATAATCCCGATATTATAATGTTTGCAAACAAACATTTTCATATAGTCTTAAATTTATATTTTTACTATTTTTTACTTTTGCTTGTTAAAAGTTATTTTATACATATTTTTATATTTAGTTGATATATATATATATATATATATTAAAATTATAATAATGTTATATAACTTTTAATTAAAAATACATTCTTATATTACTTGTTAATATTTATTGAAATATTTGATTGAATGTTATTAATAATGTGTGTTGCAAAAATATTAGATAATTTAATAAAAATGAAGTCAAAATATTATTGATTTTTGACTAGTGCAAGTTAGTATGGTGCAATTAAAAATATAAATCGATCAGTGAGGTACAATATCGGTTCAAGATTTTTTTAGAGCGGTGCAGTTCCAAATCACTAAAGAACCAAAATCTCACCACATCATTGTTATCATTATTGCGATGTATGTGTATAAATGAAATATATAGTAATTAAGAAATGTCTCATATTAATTTATAATATTTTCTTGCATACACTTTAACATTTATCGCAATCTAATTTCGTCAAATATTACATTTATCAAATAATTTTGTTTACATGATGATGCCTTTTTGTTAATATTCAATATCAACATTTGTGGATACTTAATATATGAAATAATTAAGAAATGATGCACATTAAAACATTGTAATTTTTACATCCAAATATTCGGTAAAAAAGATTAAAAAAGAAAAGGCATTCAAAGCTTAAGTTACCATTATTGACCGATTTGACATTTATTTCACTGCTTATTATTTTTAAAGTGTCACCATATTATTTTTAAATGTTACCTCTATTTCCTTTATTAAATCAATAAAAGTGATTACTTTGAGAAAGTTGTAACAATTTTTTAAATTACTCCGAAAAAATGATATTTATTTGTTTAAGATAAATAGTTTATAAATAACTTGATAGTATAAATATGTCACAATTAACATAAGGAGTATTATGTGAGTAATCTCTTGATTTTATGAATAAAGATTTTATTTTTTCGAAATATTTTTTTGAATATTATGGTGTGGATTTGATATAATGTTATAGTTGTGGGTAGTATTTATAAATTTTGTAAAGTATGCAAGTTGTCATATTATATTCGATTGGTCGTAGAATATTTGTTTTATAAGGGAATATTAAATGCGGCAAATCTAACGATCGTTAATCATGACCACCAATAACGGAATTATTATCGGATTGATCGAGAAAGCGACAAAAATATTTTTATTGAAAATAACGGCGGAAGTTTTACCATTAATCTTTGTTGAACTACTCGGTAGTAAAAAAGTGCAGAATACGCGTAGATAAGTAGTACCAGTATTGATGCTTATGTGATAAGTCACCAGTTTTGTTTTATTGGTATTATTAATGTAATAAAACATAATATTTTTATAAAGTTATTCTATAAATAGAATATATTATATTTTATTACGATAGTGTTGCATAATGTTTGTATAGTATTTTGCATAGTAAAATCATTTTATATAAAACAAAATACTTTTATAAAGTTATACATTTTATTAGACAATAATTAGAATATATTATATTTTATTATGTATAGTATTTGTATATAGTGTCTGCGATAGTAAAATCTTTTATAAAGTTATTCGTTTTATTAGATTATAAATAGAATATATTATATTTTATTTAAAAGATTTTGCTTTTAAATATGGACCGAGTCAGATTAAAGTAAATCAACTGGACCGCTTCATGAGTTAGTTACTTACGTAGATCCATTTTTCTATAAATAGAAACTCATTCCTTCATTATTTCTTACTTAATTCAATTGAAACTACAGAGAGAAACTATAAAGAAAAGAAAGAAGAAAAGTGTTCTCGCTACTTCAAGCATTTCTATATCCAAAGACTCTTCTTCTTAAGGTAGGGAATATTATTTGTTGTACTCGTAAGGGGTGTTATTCTTTTGTATTCATGAAGAGAACTTATGTTATTCCATTCTTTATTATTCATTGAATAACCTATATACTGTGAAGCTACCCTATACTTGATGAAATTCTTCTAATATTTCATTCTTTATTATTCTGTTGGAATATCCTGTCTGTGTGTTTTACGCCGGACCTGGTTCCGTTATTTATTATTCTGTTGGAATATCACATGCATGCGCTTTTACGCCGCACTGGTTCCGCCTTTTTATTATTATTCTTTGGAGTATCTCCTTCTGCTGCTTTTACTGTGGGACCGATTCCATCCTTATTAGTATTTTGTTGGAATAACATACATCACGAAGAACCGCATGCATGGTGATTTCATTGTTATTCCATTCTTTATTATTCGTTGGAACATCCCTGCTTGCGCGTAATTTCACCGACCTGGTTCCGTTATTTAATATTCTCGTTGGAATAACTTGCCATGCGACAAGTACCGCATGCATGGTGATTTCTTTTGTTATTCCATTCTTTATTATACTCGGTTGGTTAAAGTTTTGACTTCTATACTCCATGAAATTAGTGGAATATCCTTGATATTTGCGTTTCATCCAAAGATCTTTTCATGGAAATATTCTATCGAGCATTCTTGAATTTTACTCCACAAAGCAAGATCGTGTTGACAATTTGGACGTTATTGGTTCTGGATAAATTAATTCTTGAACTTGTTTTTATTGAATTCTTATATCATTGTCATCATCCTCATGTTTATATTATGTTGAAAGTCATCTCGTGGCATCAGTAGTGCATAGATGGACTTGATATGATTATGACTCGAGGATTATTCTAGTATAATCATAACCGTAATGTTACAAATGATGTGGAAAAAGTCCTCATTGGCCCGTAGTCCATTGATGGACAGTTTTTGGTATAATTATGGCTATGGATTCTCTTTGGCCGTAGTGCAAAGATGAATTATTTTATGGCATGATCAGGACCGTTGATGAAAACATGATTATCTTTAGCCGTAGTTCATGGATAATTCGTGGTGGTGATACTAAAGAATATCCTTAGCCGTAGTGCATGGGTGATTCGATGATGTGGATTTTTTATTAAGATGAGTCCCAACGATAAAAGTCATGAAAAACCTTTTAAATCATAGAAGATAGTAGATTTTATTCTCTACTTGACTCTTCTAATGGATTGTTTGTTCACCGCAGCTTAAACTTGATAGTTATTATATTTTATCGGTTTAACATCATTTAAGGCTAATGATAATTTATTCGCATTATCTTAGTCATAATATTTTTTCTTGGGCTAGTTTGAGCTCACCCTCTCTTTCACTGTTCTCTTCAGGAAATGAGAACTTAGTTGGGACTAGTCGGGGAACAGAGTGATGGTCCTAGATGGTGCATTAGTAGTTGTAAGACCCCGAATTTTATGAAATAAAAGTATTCAATTTTTCTATTCAGTAAATGGTTAAATTGATAAAATTAAAGTTAAGGGTGATATATGAATTTTTTTCAAAACACGCAAGTGGTTATAAAGTATTCATTATCGCTTCGAGAATATTCGTTTGATCGTGGAATATTCTTTACGTTTGGGAATATTCGCATACGACACGACGATCTATTTATGGGCCCCATAACGGATCACCGCGGAAGAAGAAAACGACAAATTTGAGTTTTTACAAATACTTGGTAGAAGTTGTTACCGCTTAACACCGTTGGAATACCCGGTGGTTAAAATACGAAGAATACGCATTATCGCATAAAGAAGTATTACCAGATTGACGGTATTTTTGAATTATTGATTCTTACGTAAGAAGGCTTTACTCAATAATTGTTACAAAGTAATTATCGCTCAATATTTTATTTTATTGATTCAATAATTGATGTGTTGATATTTTATATTATTGTTGTTTCAATAATTGTGTTACTCCACAAAGATTTTCCATTATCAGATCAATAATTTATATTATTTGGAATAATTTTATTAGATAGCATTATTGGCAATGTCTAGAAAGTTCTGTCAAGGAGAGGTTTGGTCACCTAATTCATGCGCCAAGAAGAGAGAAATTCTTATTGGAAAATCCCTCTTTCACGGAACCGCCTCGTCATTATTATTGTGATTCTGTAATATTATTTGTAAATAATTAATTATTGATTTATATGATAAGAAAATATTTATTTGATGTGGATATAAATGATGGATTTATTTATGTGGTTATAAATGAAAGAATTAATGTTGAGGCGTTTTATCGGTATTTTGTCGGATTGGAGGTATTAAAAGATCAAATCAGTGTTCTTACAGCTTTATTGTGTGAGTTATAATTTTTAATCTGGCCGTTGGATCGTTGTAATTTTTGGATATGTTATACATATATAAGTTGAGTATATATCCACAAATTTTGAACCGTTAAAAATGAGCGTATAATTTTTTATGAATTTTAAGAGGTGACTGATTCAGAAATTAGGTTATAAATGATTTTGGTGGAAAATTCTAGAATTGGTGGGCCCCACTTTTGGTTGGTGAGAAATGTGCTCAATTGAATTTTTAAATGTGGTGGGTAGGAATAGTAGCAGGTAAAGCCATCAGGTTGCAGGTTAAGTGTAAGACCCCGAAATTTTTTTTAAATAAAAAGGAATTTCCTTTATTTATTATTTTGAAATAGTAAGGGTTGATTTGATTAATGTGGATAGTTAAGGGTTAAATACGCAAATATTTCAAAATAAGCAAGTGGTTATAAAATATTCATTTTGTCTCTGGGAATATTCGTTTGGTCATGGAATATTCAGATTGTTGGGGAATATTAAATTACGAATAGTATGACCCGTGTGTGGGCCCCATAACGGAAAGCGATTGGATGAAGAAAACGACAAATATAAGTTGGTTAAAAATAATAACTAGCGTAGTTATTACAAATTATATTGTTGGAATACCCCGAATTGGTTAAAATACAAGAATATCGCGTGGTAAAGAAGATATTACCGCAGTATTACATACGTAATTGTTGAATTATTGATCCTTACGTAAGAAGGCCTTACTACTCAATAATTTTCACGATGAGTTCTCGTTCAATATTTTATTTTATTGATTCAATAATTGTTGCGTTGATATTTTATATTATTCATTGCTCAATAATTGTCACCGCACATTATCTCCATTATCGGATCAATAATTCATATTATTTGAATAATATTATTAGATAGCATTATTGGCAATGTCTAGAAAGTTACGTCGAGGAGAGGTTTGGTCACCTAATCATGCGGCGCAAGAAGAGAGAAATCCTTATCGGAAGCCCTCTTTTTCCAGGAGCTACTTTTGGTCATCATAATTGTGATTCTCGTAATATTATTTGTGAATAATTAATTATTGATTCATATGAAAAAGAAATATTTATTTTATGTGGATATAAATGATGAATTTATTTATGTGGTTATAAATGAAGAAATTAATGTTGAGGTATTTTATCAAGTATTTTTATCGTTCAAGGTATTAAAATTAAATCGTGGTTTTGAGATATATTCATGGGGTTATAATTTTTAATCCGACCGTTGGATTGTGGTAATTTTGGGTATGTTATACATACATAAGTTGAGTATATGTCCATAAATTTTGAACCGTTAAAAATGCACGAATGATTTGTTATGAATTTTAAGAGGTGTCTCGATTCTTAAATTAGGTTTATAATTGATTTTGGTGAAAAATTCTAGAATTGAGTGGGCCCCACTTGTGGTTGGTGAAGAAATGTCTTTGAATTTTATTTCAAATGTGGTGGGTGGCAATAGTAGAAGGTAAAGCCATCGTAAGTGGTCAAGTCGCTTTTTGCGGCTAACATTTTCCTATAAATAGAGGCTAAGTTAGAATTGAAAATCACACCGTAAATAAAGTTTTTCTCTCTCTCTCTATATTATTGAGCGTATTTTGTGAGTATTTAGATACTTTGAGAGTTCTTTGATCAAGTCTAAGTTTCATTCAAAGATCACTTCCGACCTTTCCTTCCGAAATCTCGATTCTTTGAGGTAAGGGATATTATTTTTTTTTTCGTAATGATATTATTTCTTCAATATCATTACTTTGAAATGTTGATCCAAGTTTTTATCAAATTTGGAACTTTTTCATGCTCTGGGTTACTATTCATGAGTTCTTATTCACGAGTTACTATTCATGAGTTACTTATTCACGAGTTACTATTCACGAAAGTACTATTAAACGGAAGCGTGAAAATGTTTTTTTTGGAATTTCTATCTTTTGGTGTGAGTTATTATTCACGTATCTAAGACTATTCACGATATCTGAGACTATTCACGATATCAGCACTATTCATAGAAAAATAAAATTTCTTCTTTTCGTCAAAATATCTATTACGGATACTAGCTTTGATTGTATCCATGTTTTGATCATTCTTGAATTTTACACCACTATGATTATTTTTGAGGTATTGTTGGACATGGATAAAACAAAGTACGAATCATTAATCCTTAATCCTTGTCATTTTGTTTCACCGGATTCGTTATTTAAAAAATATTTTCATCATCCTCGGTCTTAAATGATGATATTATTGAATATCTTTGGCCCGTAGTGCAAAGATGAATGATTTTGAAGAATATCTTTGGCCCAGTAGTGCAAAAGATGAGCAGTGTTTAAATGAACATGACCGATCGATGAATATCTTTGGCCTTTAGTGCAAAGATGAACAGTGTTGAGATGAAACATGGCCGATTGATGAATATCTTTGGCCTGTAGTGCAAAGATGAATATTTGATTTGAGATGAATATTGATTGATGTTACAGGATAAAATATTGATGATGGATCGTTAAATTCATAGATTATAGTAGATTTCATTCTCTACGTAACTCTTCTATGAATTATTATTTCACCATGAATATTGATCCGAAATTTGTTGTTTATCAGATTATTATTAGATTTTTTCCCTGTTGAAGACTAACGATAATTTGTTGTATATTATCTTAGTCATAATATTCTTTCTTGAGCTAGTTGAGCTCACCTTTTCCTTTTTGTTCCATTCTTCTCGTGAGGCGAGAATATAATGAAAGTATTTAGCCTGGGGTATGGAATGAAGGTTTTAGAAAGGATTGTTTAGTAGTCCTCACCATTTTGTAAAATAATGTATCAATAAATGTGATGAGGATTTATTTGAGTATAAATATTGTCTAGAAGATAATATTTGTATTTAAACTCACAGCTTTCTTGTTGTAATAATAAAGTTGTAGTTGTTTACGTACCATGTATTGACAACTTTCAGAATGGGTGATGTATACCTATTTTGGGGGCGTCACATTAAGTCTGCTTCGACGTGCTAACATTTTCCTATAAATAGAGGGCTAAGTTAGAATTGAAAAACACACCAGAATTCATAAGTTTTCTCTCTTTTTCTCTAGATTATCGAGTGTATTTTGTGAGTATTTAGATACTTGGTGAGTTGCTTTATTCATCGATTGCAAGTTTCCTTCAAATGTCATATATCCGATATCCAAAGTCGTTACGCTTTTTGAGTTAAGGGATAGGAAGGGATAGTAAGGGATGTTATATTCTTCATAATGATGTTATTCTTTTAATATCATTATACTGACATATTGGTATAGATCTTATTGTGAAATTTCTACCTTTTTGAGTGGGGGTTACTATTCACGATACTATACTTTATTCATGTATATGGCACTATTTACGATATATGACATTATTTACGATACTGATCATACTATGTACGAATACGGAGTACTATTCACGAGTTACTATTCACGGGTACTATTCACGACAAAGTTGGTTTCTTTTTCTGACCAAATTATAGTTGATTTATGAATATTACTCTTGAGATTAAATCTAGATGTTTTGATTATATTGATTTTACTATTATATATAACATTTTATAACCCTAATGATGATATTTCTCTTTGACTTGAGTGTAAAGATGGGTAGATTTTTGGTATGATCATGACTATGGGTTCTCTTTGGCCAAGAAAGTGCAAAGTTGAATTGTTGATTGGTATGATCGCTTGACCATTGAATTTATAATTGAATATCTTTAGCTTAAGTGCAAAAGTGAAATGATCAACATGGTTATAATTGTTTATATAAATTCGAAATGATTATATATTTCTTTGAGATATTAATATATTTGGCATGTAGTGCAAATATGATCTGTTGAGGAATATCTTTGGGCTCAGTAGTCAAAAGATGAATTGTTGATGAATATCTTTGATTCAGAGTGCAAAGATGACTGTTGTTGAATATCTTTGGCCAGTAGTGCAAAGATGAACTGTTGACGAATATATTTGGCCGTAGTGCAAAGATGAAGTTATTAGTATGATTATGAACATGAACTGTGATTTGGTATAACCATGATCTTTGATGTTTCAGGTAAAGACATGTGATAAAAATTATTTTCGTCCTGGATGCGAAGAGGAATTTAGAATTACAATTATTATTATGAGTTATTCATATAATTATGGAAAGGAACTGTTGATTGATGTTACAGGGATAAAATATTGTTGATGGATTTTGAACATGGAGAATATAATAGATTTTATGGTCTATTTGACTCTTCTAATGGATTGCTCGTTCCGCTGCAACTATGGTTGAAAAGTTTTATCATCTACCATATGTTCTAAATCTCTGATTTAATATTGATGAAGTCTATTGATAATTTAATTATATTTAGTCATGATATTCTTTACTGAGCTAGTTATGCTCACCCTTTTGCTTCACAATTCCTTTCAGGTAATAAAAGTGTAGCCGGTCGAGTTGGGGATAACGGGGAATAGAGCGGTGGTTCATATAGTGTTGAGGGTGAAGCGAACCCAACGTTGGAAGGGTGTTTTGTCACTATCATACAAGATGTCTAATGACATACAATCTCGTATCATCATAAGAGCAGGGGATGTGCTCATCCACTTCTTTGAGTATATATATGAGCACTACCTATATAATCTTGGTGTTTGTTTGAAGTATAATTCTCAATTAGAAACGATTGGAGATAATGATATGTCAAGAGAAGACTTACCATTAGGAAGAATATTATAGTAATCTTCTTGTTTTTCTTTGGGGTCTATTAATCAACCAAGGAAAATTTCGTGGCCATATGATATCTATCATAATCTGTACGCACGGCCTCCCATGTATACGAAGGTTTCCTTGAGCACTTTCCAAAGATTTTAATTTCTAAAACAGTTTTTGACTATACCTTTATGTAAGGAGTCACTGTGAGGTGCTGTGTGACGCCCCCAAAATTAGGTATACATTACCCATCTTGGGTAGTCGATACATCGTAGTATGTAATTTAAATACAACTTACTAATATAAGCGCCGTAGGTACAATACGACATAAAGCGTGAGTTTGAATACAAATATTGTCTACTAGAGATCATACAAACTCAAAAGGAGTCCTCATTACAATTATTATCACACTATTTCACGAATAGTGAGGACTACTAATGCTATCCTCCGGACCATTACTCCGCTCCCCGACTCGCCCCAAATTTATATTCTCATTTCAAGAGAACGGTGAAAGAAAGGGTGAGCTCAACTAGCTCAAGAAGAAATATTATGACTAAGATAATGCAGAATAAATTATCATTAGCCTCACAACAAAGTGTTAAACCGATAAAATATAATGAACATCAAGTTTAACTACTGGTAACCAAAGAATCCATTAAAAGAGTCAAGTAGAAAATAAAATCTACTATCTTTTATGATTTAAAAGGTTTTCATCATCATCGTTATAAATGAGACTCGGCTTTAATAAATATTCCACATCATCGAATCACCCCCCGCACTACTACCAAGGATATTCTTTAAGTATCACGACCACAATTATTCACGCACTACGGCCAAGAATATTTGTGTATTCATTAATGGTCATGATCATGCCAACAATCGGCCCATCAATGCACTACGGGCCACTAAGGATTTTTACCACATCATTTGTAACATTACGGGCCATGATTATAACCGAATAGTCTCTCGGTCATAATCATACCAAGTCCATCTATGCATTCACAGTGCCATGTAGATGACTTTCAACATAATATAAACATGAGGATGATGACAATGATATTCAATAAAACAAGTTCAAGAATTAATTTATCTAGGAACCAATAACATCCAAATTGTCAACATGATATCGCTTTGTAGAGTAAAATTCAAGAATATCGAGAAGAATATTTCCATGAAAGGATCTTTGGATGAAGCTTAAATATCAAGAATATTCCACTAATTTCATGGAGTATAGAAGTCAAAGTTTTAACCAACTGGGTTTAATAAAGAATGGAATAACAAAAGAAATCACCATGCATGCGATGAAGCCGCACAGATAAAGTTATTCAAATGAATAATAAATAACGGAACCAAAGTCCGTACGTAAAATGCATGACATGTGATATTCCAATGTAATAATAAAGAATGGAATCAGTCCCACAGAAACACACACAGACAAGATGTTCCAATGTAATAATAGAAGAATGTCACCAAGTATAGGGTAAACCACGTATACAAAGTTATTCCAATGTAATAATAAGCAATGGAATAACAATGATTCTCTTCATGAATAAGAAAGAATAACACCCCTTATTTTTGGTAGGAGATTGAATCTGCGAGTAGTGTAGTAACAAAATACTTCTTCTTTCTCTCTTATTCTCTCTATACTTTCTCTCTATAGCTTGAATGAATTCGTGAAAAATAATGAAGCACTAGCCTCTATTTATAGAAGATTTTAGCTTAAAGACTTTTGCCGTGTGAAAAGGCAAGCAGTGGCTCGACGATCTGGTGATGTGAAAAGAAAAGTGGTTTGACTTTTGTAATGTGAAACGACAAGTGGTTCGGCGCTTTTGTAATGTGAAACGACAAGTGGTTCGACGTCTGGTAAAGGTAATTACTATTGACGAAGGTAATTACTATTCACAAAGGTAATTACTATCGACGAAGGTAATTACTATTGATTGAAGAGACTCTTAGATGATGACATATGGGCCCCCCTATAAAATAATCAAACTTACCACAAACGCCTCATAATGTACTCTTTATATACATCAAGGATTGAATAAATATTACCACAAATCATTTTATTTTTAATCAACACATATTTAATCTTTCAACAATTATTAATCATTTATAACTTGTCGTCTCAATAATATAACATATTATCTGAGATGATAATCGTGACAATAATTGAATCAATAATATAAGAGATATGATACAACAACCATCGTAGTAATAATTGAGCATAATGAAAGTGACTTCTCACGTAAGATCAATAATTAATATCGTGTGTTACTATACAACCTGGCAGACATCTTGCACTTTTACTAAGGGTAGTTCAACAGTTTTAATTGTAACACCTCTCGTCGTTATTTTTATAGAAAGATAATTTTGTCGCTTTTAACTACGACAATACTTCCGTTGTGGGGTCCACTAATGATTGGTAGAGTCGTCGCATTTAATATTCCCCGACAAAAAGAATATTCCCAGACCAAACTAATATTTTATAACAACTTGCTTACTTTTGCAAAATTTATAAATATTACCCACAACTATAACATTATATCAAATTTATTCCATAATATTCAAAAATAATATTTATAGAAAATTCATATTTATTTATAAAAGTTGGGGTCTTACAACCTCCCATTCTTATAAAATTTCGCCTCGAAATTAGTGGTACGACTGGTATGTCGAAGAGGTAAGGATACCTTGATTTCATTTTTGATTCTAACTCCCAAGTCATTTCCTCAACATCGTGGTTCTTCCACAAAACTTTGACTTGAGGTATAACCTTGAGGCGTAGAATATGTTCCTTCTTATCCAAGATTTGAACAGAACCTCTTCATACGTCCAAATCTTCCGCTATTTCGTCCTATTTCTAACTCAATAATGTGGTTTGGGTCTTTCACATATTTACGTAACATGGATATGTGAAAAACGTTATAAACACTCGTACATACTTAGCAGTAAAAGCGAGTCTATAGCCACAGTCCTACTCGATCGAGGATTAAAATGGACCGATGAATCGAGGATCGAGCTTTCCTCTCTTTCCAAATCTTGTAACTCCTTTCCATGGAGCAACTCTTAACAACACATGATCTCCTATATCGAATTCCACGTTCTTTCGATGAAGATCAAAGATAACTCTTTTGTCGATTTTGTGAGGTTTTTATACGTCATTCGGATCGTTTGAATCTTTTTCGTAGTCATACGCATCAACTCCCGGTCCCAACAATGTTGCTTCACCCAACTCATCCCAAAGATACCGAGAACGACACTTTCTTCCATACAACGCTCGAATGGAGCCATGCCAATACTTGCTTGATAAGCTGTTGTTGTAGGAAAACTCCACCAATGGTAAGAACTTGTCCCAACTTCCTTGAAATCAAGGACACAGAGTCTTAATAGATCTTCAAGAGTTTGAATAGTCCTCTCCGTTTGTCGATCTGGTTCGAGGATGATATGCCGAAGCTAAATCGTAAGTCTGTGCCCATAGCTTTTTGCAAACTAACCCAAAATTGTGAAGTGAATCTTGGGTCTCGATCGTAAACTATGGATACCTAAGATACCATGCGATCTTACAATCTTGTTTATGTACATCTGAGCAAGACGTTCAAGTGTATAAGTTTCTCGATTTCGGTAAGAAATGAGCGGAGACTTGGTCAATCTATCAACAATGACCCAAATCGCATCTATGCCTTGAGAAACCTTAGGAAGACCCAGAATGAAATCCATGGTAATGTGCTCCACTTCCATTCGGAATTTCAAGTGGTTGCAATGGACCTTTTGGTACTTGATGCTCCGCTTTAACTCGTTGACATGTTAGACACCTTGAGATAAACAAAACGCTATCTCTCTCTTCATATTGCTTCCACCAAAATGTATGATATTAATATCATGATACATTTTGGTACTCCCTGTGATGGATTGCAAATGGTGTGTCAGGCGCTCCATCATGATATTATACTTTAAATCAAGGTCGTTAGGAACACAAAATCTGGAGTTGACTCAAGTATTCCTTCTTCATCGATTCTTGCTTCCTAAGATAAAGACCTTCTTGCACTTTCTTCCTCATAACGATCGCCTCCAGTCTCCGTAGCTTGAGCGAACTTTAACTTTATCGATTAAAGTCGGTTCTACTCATATACTCGCTTATCATCACACGCGTCCCTCGAGTCTTTAACTCTATCTCCATCCTTTGCAAGTCACACAAAATGGGCCTTTGCGTTGACAATATCGCACTCTCGTACTTGCATAAGATCTTCTACTCAATCGCGTCACTACCACGTTCGCTTTTCGAGGATGGTATTGGATGGTATGATCATAATCTTTCAATAGTTCAAGCCAACGTCGTTGTCGCGTGTTGAGTTTCTTTTGAGTGAAGAAATATTTGAGGCTTTTATGATCCGTAAAGATCTCCACTTTCTCCCCATACTGAGTAATGCCTCCAAATTTTAAGTCAAGATAACAACCGCTAACTCTAGATCATGAGTAGGATAATTTCTCTCATATTCTTTGAGTTGTCGCGAGGCATAAGGCTATAACTTTTCCATGTTGCATGAGAACACATCCCAACCCTTTTGCTTCAAGCATCATGAGATGACAAATCCCTCCGAGCCGGATGGTATTGTCGTAACAGTCTTTGAAATAAGTCTCCTCTTGAGTTCTTGAAAACTCTTCTCACATTCTTCGCCTCCAACCGAACTTTGTATCTTTCCGAGTCATTTGAGTTGATGGAGTAGCGATTCGAGAAAATCCTTCCACGAATCTCCGATAATAACCAATTTAAACCGAGAAAGCTACGACTTTGATCCATCGATTTAAGTTGTTCGACTTTGAATAACTTCAATCTTTCTTTGGGTCAACAGATATTCCATGACTTGATACCACGTGCCCAAGGAATGCTACTTCTTCGCCGTAACTCGCATTTCTTCAATTTGGCATAAAGCTTATATTCACGAAGCTTTTGGAGTGTCACCTCAAGTGTTGCTTTCATGATCTTCACGGCTTTTGGAATAAATAAGGATGTCATCAATAAAGGCGACCACAAAGTGATCCAAATATTCCTTGAATACTCGGTTCATCATATCCATGAAGGCAAGAGGAGCATTAGTCAATCCAAAGGACATGACTAGAATTCATAATGCCCGCATCGAGTTACGGAAAGTCTTTGGAATGTCGTGGTTCTAATCTTCAATTGGTGATATCCGGAACGAAGATCAATCTTTGAAAAGAATTTGGCTCTTGCAAATCGGGTCAAACAGTCATCAATACGTGGCAATGGATACCTATTTTTGATGGTGACATGATTCACTCCGATAATCAATACAAAGTCGCATACTCCCATCTTTCTTCTTCACGAAAGTAACAGAGCACCCCAAGGAGAAGTACTAGGGACGAATAAAGCCAATGTCTAACAATTCTCGTAGATTGGGTCTTTAACTCCACAAGTTCAATAGAGCCATTCAATATGGGGCTTTGGAAATAGTTTTGTACTGGGTTCAAGGTCGATACAAAATTCAATTTCACGCCTGGGTAGGCTAAAGAAGTTCTTTGGGAATACGTCAGGAAATTTATTAACAATAGAAATATCGTTCAAAACTGACGTATTTTTGTTTAAATCTGTGACATGAGCTAAGAAAGCTTGACATCCGTTTTTCAATAAACGAATAGCTTTATGGCTTGAGATGACCGTGATTGATTTTAATGGTTTGGTCGCTTGAATTCGCATAATAGGTTGGTTAGGAATATGAAAGCTAACAACTTACTTAAAACAATCAATTTTTGTATGATAAATAGTTAACCATCAATCCTTTAGAATCACGTCAAATGCAAGCATTTTTAATGAAATAAGATCGACGGGTAATGTGAGGGTACCGATTTGAACCAAACAAGACTTATAAAAGTGGATGTAATGAAGGTTTATCCCAACCGGAGTTTCCACGAGATAAGTCAAAGTCTAATTTCTCCTGAGTCAAATTTAATCAATGAGCGCAAGCAAGTAAGAGAAATAAAAGAATGGGTAGAACCCAGATCAAATAAAGTATAGACTTCATTAGAGTTTATGATAAGCTTACCCGGATGACCTCATTCGGGTTCCTCGCTTCTCTCGGGAGGTCACAACAAACGCCTCTCCTCAGACTCTGGGTTTGACTTTTTCGGGACTACTTTTGGTGTCTCCATCCTAGCTGAATTTGTCTTTGGTAAACGACAAAATCGAGCTAAGTGACCTTCTCTTCCACAATTATAACATGCTTTTGACTGCATGGTGGCTAGATTTGATCGATGTGTCCTCTCCTCCGCATTTGAAAGCATATGATAGGTGGTATTTCTCCTTCCTTAACAACGGGTCTTTGGTTGACGTCTTTCCATCATTGTTGAATCTCCTTTTCTTAAAATGTCCATTCTTATTGTTTTGGCCCCGATTACCACCAAGTGGTTACCATATCCGCCCGTTGATTCCTCCACGCTTGTTGTCACCGCTCGATGACTACTCTCGCCGGTATTATAATTTTGCTAAACGCTTCTCTTTTTAGTTGCGTTGACTCGTTATCGCGCTCCACTAATCGAGCCCTATTTACAACATCTGAATACAAACACAATTTATGAGAAATAAGATGTTGACGTATCTCCCGCTTCAAACCTCTTAAAAACATTCGCAATGATTCTCTTCATTATCCACCAAGTGGGAAAAAACCGTGATAACTCCGCAAATTTTGCCTCGTATTGCGACACGGCCATATTGTTTTGTTCCAACTTGATAAACTCCACCTCCTTCATGTATGGCGAATACTTTCGGAAAGTATTTGTCGTTGAATGACTCTCGAACTTCTCCCAAGATATCTTGATCTGACAAAGAAGTTGAGTACGTTTTTACCGATTCCCACCGAAGAATCGCCTCTCCGCAAATATAAAGGCGTGAAGGGAACCTTTTGCTCCTCGGAGCATCCCAAGACATTAAATATCTTGGTAATCTACTTTATCCATGCTTCCGCCGTGAAGTGGTTTTGCTCTCCCTTAAACTCCGGTGGTCCCAGCTCCTTGAACTGCTTAAGCGGTGATCGCCGAGATTTTTTCGTGTTTCCACCTACGTTTTGGACAGAGTCGTTTTTCTTTGCTTTGTTGCATGAATCGTATAAAGCCTCCGAACATTTGATCATTCGTCATTTTGGTCAAGTGTTGTTGTTTGCATGAGGATTTGTCGCCTCCTCGATGCACATTATCCCGATTATTGATATGTCTTTGAATCAACGATCGCCGTGTGCTCCATTGCTATTCTCAACATTCTCGGATGTCATTTTCAGACATCGCCACAAAACAAAAGGTTAATTGACATGTAACATATTATCCCTATATTACGTGACCAATAAAAAATAGCACATAAACTTAGGTAGGTCATACTAGCAAGGTATTCTCCGCTCTCCCTCCTAGTACTATTCCACATCTTAGCCAGGATCATATCCCTAAGCTCGATACCAACCGTGACGCCCCCAAAATTAGGTATACATCACCCATCTTGGGTAGTCGATACATGGTATGTAATATAAATACAACTTACTAATATAATTGTGTATAATACGACATAAACTATGAGTTTGAATACAAATATTGTCTACTAGAGATCATACAAACTCAAAAGGAGTCCTCATTACAATTATTATCACACTATTTCACGAATAGTGAGGACTACTAATGCTATCTTCGGACCATTACTCCGCTCCCCGACTCGTCCAAATTTATATTCTCATTTCACGAAAGAAACGGTGAAAGAAAGGGTGAGCTCAACTAGCTCGAAGAAGAAATATTATGACTAAGATAATGCAGAATAAATTATCATTAGCTACAAACAAATGTTAAACCGATAAAATATAATGAACATCAAGTTTAACTACAGTGAACCAAGAATCCATAAAAAGAGTCAAGTAGAAAATAAAATCTATTATCTTTTATGATTTAAAAGGTTTTTCATCATCAAGTTATATTTGAGACTCACTTTAATAAATATTCCACATCATCGAATCACCCCCGCACTACTACTGCCAAGGATATTCTTTAGTATCACGACCACAATTATTCATGCACTACGAGCCAAGAATATTTGTGTATTCATTAATGGTCATGATCATGCCAACAATCATCCATCAATGCACTACGCCATCGAGGATTTTTACCACATCATTTGCAACATTACGGCCATGATTACACCGAATAGTCTCTCGGTCATAATCATACCAAGTCCATCTATGCACCATGTGCCATGTAGATGACTTTCAACATAATATAAACATGAGGATGATGACAATGATATTCAATAAAACAAGTTCAAGAATTAATTTATCTAGAACCAATAACATCCAAATGTCAACATGACATCGCTTTGTAGAGTAAAATTCAAGAATCTCGAGAAGAATATTTCCATGAAAGGATCTTTGGATGAAGCGCAAATATCAAGAATATTCCACTAATTTCATGGAGTATAAGTCAAAGTTTTAACTAATTGGGTATAATAAAGAATGGAATAACAAAAGAAATCACCATGCATGCGATGTAATCGCGCATATGTGTTATTCCAATGGAATAATAAATAACGGAACCAGTCCCGTAGAAATGCATGCATGGATATTCCAATGAGAATAATAAAGAATGGAATCGTGTCGTGTGTAAAACACATGCAAAGATGTTCCAATGTAATAATAGAAGAATGTCACCAAGTATAGGGTAAACCACGATATCAAAGTTATTCCAATGTAATAATAAGCAATGGAATAACAACAGTTCTCTTCATGAATAAGAAAGAATAACACCCCTTACTTTTGGTAGGAGATTGAATCTGCAGATGAGTGTAGTAACAAAATACTCTTCTTCTTTCTCTCTTATTCTCTCTATACTTTCTCTCTCTATAGCTTGAATGAATTCGTGAAAAATAATGAAGCACTAGGCCTCTATTTATAGAAGATTTCTAGCTTAACACGTGCCATGTGAAAAGGCAAGTGGCTTGACGACTGGTGATGAGAAAAGAAAAGTGGTTTGACGTCTGTAATGTGAAACGACAAGTGATTCGACGCCTGTAATGTGAAACGACAAGTGGTTCGATGCCTGTAATGTGAAACGACAAGTGGTTCGACGTCTGTAATGTGAAACGACAAGTGGTTCGACGTCGGTAAAGGTAATTACTATCGACGAAGGTAATTACTATTCACAAAGGTAATTACTATCGACGAAGGTAATTACTATTGACGAAGAGACTCTTAGATGATGACATATGGGCCCCCATAAAATAATCAAACTTACCACAAACGTCTCATAATGACTCTTTATATACATCAAGGATTGAATAAATATTACCACAAATCATTTTATTTTTAATCAACACATATTTAATCTTTCAACAATTATTAATCATTTATAACTTGTCGTCTCAATAATATAACATATTATACGAGATGATATTGTGACAATAATTGAATCAATAATATAAGAGATATGATGCAACAATTATCAGTAGTAATAATTGAAAGCATAAGGTTGGTGACTTCTCACGTAAAGATCAATAATCAATATCGTGTGCTACTATACAACTACGCCAGACATCGCATACTTTTACTAGGGTAGTTCAACAGCTTTTAACAGTAACACCTCTGTAGTTATTTTTATAGAAAGATAATTTTGTCGCTTTTTTAACTACGACAATACTTCCGCCATGGGGTCCACTAGGATCGAAGTCGTATTTAATATTCTCCCACAAAAAGAATATTCCCCACCAAACGAATATTTTATAACAACTTGCTTACTTTGCAAAATTTATAAATATTACCCACAACTATAACATTATATCAAATTTATTCCATAATATTCAAAAATAATATTTATAGAAAATTCATCTTTATTTATAAAAGTTGGGGTCTTACATGCTGTCCACGGTTGGGACATGTGTCACATTTGGTATATATTTGTATCCAAACTCACAACATATGTGTTGTTGTATTTTGTACGACAATTGTTGTAATAAAGTTGTAGTTATTTTCTGTACCATGTATTTGGCAACTTAGAATAGGTTGGATGGTATGGACCTATTTTGGGGTTGTCACAGTAGTCCTCACTATTCTGTGAAATAGTGTGATAATAATTGTAATGAGGACTCCTTTTGAGTTTGTATACTCTCTAGTAGACAATATTTGTATTCAAACTCACAGCATATGTTTAGTCGTATTTTACACGACAGTTGTATAATTAAGTTGTATTTGAATTCTGTACCATGTATCTGGCGACTCAAGATGGGCGATGTATACCTTATTTTGGGGGCGTCACATATTATGTATTTATAATGTTGTAATGACAAAATATACTTACCAAAAAGTGAATATAAAATAACTTGTCAATTTGTTCTTAAGTAATGTGTTATCAAACACGGGTGAACTAAGGAGCTGTTTGATAAAAATTGAATGAAATTGAACGAAATGGTTTTAAAGTTCAATAAGTTGAATGATAATTGATATGTCTGAAATATATAAATAACAGATTTTTATTTTTTATCAATTTGAAATTTTTTAAAATTATTGTAAATTTATTTAATATTACTTAATATAATAGTTATATTATATATATATATATATATATATATATATATATATATATATATAATACTTCATTCAATCTATTTAGTAAAAAAATGACATTAAATCATTGAATCCAAATCGTCTAAATGAGTGATCGATTTCTCCGACGATATTTTTGCAAGGGGTGAGATGGAGGTTAACGGATAAAAGAGACGGCGTCAGGCACAGGGAGGGAAATCAAATTTATTCAAAAAAACGAAATCCAATTATGTATTGTGTTATATGCGCCGTTTGTCGATCCCGCTCACTTTCTTCCTTTCCATCTCTCTCCCTCTCTCCCTCTTCCCAACGCGCATTCCCGTCTCTCTCTCGATTTGCCCCCAAACTTCTTATTTAGGGCTAATGAATAAAAAGTCGATGCAATTCATGGAAGAGATTTAGGGCTCGATAATATTCTAGGTTTTACATTATCCGGTCTCAAATCATAGAGGTATCAGATTGTTCTTCTAAAATCTTCAGTTTTGTTTTTCACCTATCGTCATTTATTTATGTCGTACTTACTGATTTAACTGTTTGTAATAACTAATACTTGCAGGGAGAGCTGATTATATAAAGAGTATATATTTTCTTGTAAGCAGTATTAGCTAGTATGGCGAAAGTGGCTGCTAGGGGGCCTCTTCCTTCCAATACTCTTCATTATGATGGGGTTAGTGGCGGTGTTTCAAAGGTCACCACTGCTGTCAAAAGAAAGACACCGTCTGAATTGCGGGTGAGTTTCAAACTCCCGGATTTGTTTATTTTCATATCTTGATCTCAATTTGCAATACGGATTATATTCTTAAAAATTGTCTGACTTGTTGTTATGGTTTATGTTTTTCCACTGATGGTAAAATATTACTAATTGTTCATTTTCAATGTATGAAATGCTTTTCTTAAACTGAAATAATGTGCGTATGTATTGTACATTTTAATAAGGTTATGCTAAAATTGTTCCAATTTTTTGGGTAAGCTATATCTACACAAACAACTTGTTGAGAATGAATTTCAAAGACTACTTGTTGTAACGATAATGCAGAATCACCTTTACTATAATTGCATTTTTCTACTTTTCATTTGTATTTTGAAAACACCCTTTTGGTCATTGATGTTGAATCTTTTTAATTCCTAATGCCGCGTATTAGAAGGATAGTTAATTTTGTGTGAAATTTGGATGCTAAACTTATTTTTAAAACCATTTCTGTCCATATTATTGGTCATGATATACTAGCACTGCATTTGAAAGTGTATTTTATATAATGTTTTAAGTATGACGCCTTATGTCCTATGCTGTAAAGGTACTATTTCTATGGTTCTTCAAATAAGTCACCTGTCATGGGCCCATGGCACGGATAGTCTAAAATTCCCTTTAAGTTATTGGATATATTGCATAATTGTACGTATAAAAATATAGAAACTGGTCAATTAATAAAGTTTGTAGCTTTCAAATCTTAGAGCTTGCAAGGAACAATATGAATGCATCTGTCATCAGTATGGCTACTAACAAGTAACAAGCTTTTCATTAAACAAAGGACAACTTTTAATTGCAAAAATAATGAACAGGCAATTTGTAATGAGGAGTGTTTAATAAGTTATGTACATATGGCAGGGCGAGCAGTTGAAACGAAAGAATACAGTGGAACTTGTGGTTGAACCTCCTGCTCCTGTTCTGTGCTCCATGAGGTAAGATTTCCCAAAAAAAATTGAATTGTTATTTTGATTTATACTTAATTGACAATTTCTTTTGTCTCTTCTATAGGAACACTAATGGGGTAATCTGTGGGATTAAAAAACCCGATCTACCAAAGAATCCCAAATACATTGATACTCGTATGGACGAACTGTTTCCTGTCAAGAAAAACAGTATCAGGCTTAAGTTACTTTCCAGAAAAGAAGATGCTAAGGTTAGCATTTTCACATTATGTAGAGTCTTGGCCTTACTGTATCTACTATATTTTGTACGGATTTCCATTCTGCTGCATCTGTGTTATCAATATTTGGTTAGTATCTCATTTGACTTTCATTAATGTTAGGAAAACATCCCTGCTGAGCTTGTTGGCAGCTTGAAGAGTTTCTCTGTTCCTTCAGATTTGGCTGCTGAGAGTCGACCACAAATTTCACGGTATACTCTGTACAGTTTTTTGCCTTGTTTCTAGTAAATATCTATCTTTGTAGTGTTTATTACCTTGCATAATGTACTGGCAGTCCAGAGGATTCACTTGCTCCGAGTTCAGTTAAAAATGATACGAGGAAAGAAACTTGTTCCACCACTGAAAAATGCGGGGAAAGCACATTTCGTAGTGTTACAGAGCTATCATTGGGTGGTGGAAACTTATCAGGCCTTTACACTGTTGATATGGTATTTTTTCTTTCTGCTGACATAATTCTTTCTGATTAGATGAAATATACCACCTCCACTAAGAGATACTATTTACCGTCTTCCAAATAATAGGATAAAGCTTTTCAAGGATTAGTCCAGGAACCTCCTATTATTTCCGCTTCAAGTGACAAGTCCTTTGAAAGAACCTACGATTCTACATCCGGAAAATTTAATTCTGAATTCCATATTCCTGGTCTAAAGATTCCACTTGATGTCACACTAAAAACTACCATGAGGGTCGTGTCATCATCATCAGTGAATCGGTGAGGTTATTGATACATTTCATATTGCTTAATAAATACATTATAATACTTGAAAGATATTTCTGGAACTTTAAGGGGGTGAATTGATGCTTATATACTCTCTGTTCTAATTTTTGGTAAACTTAATTTTTTTTCGTTATCATGTTTAATATAGACTTAGAGCTCAAGAGTTTTAGAGATCATGGTTATTAGATTTTTGGTGCTTTTTGATAGTTGGAAACTTTTTGATGCTATATTGATTGTCTTCAAAGGTTAACGCTGGCAAGTTCACTCTTTTATCAATTTCAGATTTCTCAGAACTCAGGTTGAGATAGTGATTAGATTACAAGTGTTTTGTCTGAGGACATAATTTCGTCTTCTCACATTTTGATTTGCAGCATATATTATATGGAGTCAAGGTGGTTGTATAAACTATAAAGTTGGATCATGATCAATTCATTAGATGAATTTACTATTAGCTTGGCATTGGCTAAAATACTTTCCCTATACCATAGTTATCTAGCGGAAGTCTGCCCTTACTATGAATGAACACACTACACAGGCTTCTTGAAAAGCTTATCGTTTTGTTTATTCTATTTGGTTCCTCACTTCATCTTTACTGCAGAAATGCCAGATCGTGCAATAAACAGGAAACTTAAGAATTATCTGCAATCACTAATAGGTCATTAATCCTTTGATGTTTGTTCGAGATCTATGTGCGATTCTTCTACTGTGCCTTCTTTTCCCTTTTTTCTCTTTAAACATATTGTCTGTAGTTAGTTAGTTAGTTTGTTGGATTCACAAGTTGCTTAGTACATCATGTTTGCATTTGTTTAGGTTTCATAAGTCAATCACTTGTGGCACCTTCAGTGATGTGAACCAGTTTAAGCCTCAGGATATAAGTGCTGGGGGTCAGAATATGACCTCCTCAGTACCCAATTCCACCACTCATATATCTAGTATAAAATCTGCACATTCCTGGGTGTATCCACAATCTTCTCTACCACCTTCTGTCATATCGGCATTAGCTTTGGCTGGAACAGAGGGAGGTATGTTAGCTCAAACTATTACATTCTACTTACTTTTTCTGTTCTTTTGTCCTCATTTTCTTTCTTTCTTTTTTTATTTTTTATTTTTCCTTAAATTAATTTTCTTATACATTCAGGGCAAATGGATTTCTTGAGCAAACGTCAATTGGTATGGGAAGACGCTTTTCGAAGTCTTTACTACATGCTCAGAAAGAATATTTGTAACATCTTTTATGGTAATGATATCATGCCTTGACAGTTTTCTTCATCAAATCCATAATTTGTTGATTTTGATGAGGCATGTGATTCATGTGAACTTCCTTCCAATGACTATCCTTTTCCAAACCATGTTTATTTTACACCAAAAGGGATGGCCTAATCTATTTGGTGAGATTGGTTTAGTTGAAGTTTAGTTTTTGCACATTACTGAGGCACAGGTACTTATGGTAGTTGTAGTATTAAGTACATAATTGATAATACTTTTAAGCAGCTGAATGACTAATGTTTTATATTTCAGCTTAATTTCTTGATTCTTGTTCTGTGAATGATGTTATGTTAGGCTTTATATGGTCTTGGAGATTAGCTTTCTGGTAATCTGTCAGTATGGTGATTTACATCAGTGGATTTTGATAGCATTACATACTTGGATTGGGCTGAGTAATCTTTTTATATTGACTGATGCCATAAGTCAATGCGGCTATATTTCTAAACCGACCTTCTCTGAGTGTGATTGTATCAAGCCCGATTTTGGTACAATGCAAAGAAAAATAAGCTAGCCTATACTTCTTATCGTAGGAACATGAAATTCTAGTTTCACAATCATCAAATTGTAAGCCTTTGGTTTAGTTGGTCAATCTAACTGTGTTGTAATTCTACTGATTTTTATTTGGGATTGATTCTTGTAAATTTTCTCACTTTTTCTGTTTGTTTCCTTTCTGGTGTTGTGTCTTGGTTATGTGATATATCCTTTGATTTAATACTCAGAGTGAGTAAGAATTCATGTTAATTTGCTATTTTTATTTTGCAATTTGTAGTTTGCAGCGCACAGTTTGTGGTCATGTTTACTGGTGGTGATATTTTGAAGGAAGGCACAGTTGTGTGCAACGCGTATATATCTCAATCTACAAGAAGTTTAAGGTCAATGCTGAAAGAACATGTATGATAACTTTTAATCACTGTAGAAAATAGAATATAGCTTCTCTCAATAATTTGATTTTTTAAACTTTAAGTTTGTGAGCTTAAATGTTTATTGTAGGATATTTCTTTCTCTATGCCTCTTTCCAATTCTAAAATGGAGCAAGTTACTACAGAAGATCTAGCCGAGCTATCAGAGATTGAAAAACATAATTTGGGACAAGTATGAAGTCTATCTTTATCATCTACAATAGATAGTCTTTCTTTGTCTAAACGAAGTTCGGGGATGGCATGGGTAGACCATGAAGTATAACTCCGTTGGGGTTATTTATTATTCAGTTATTTTATTTTTTGGTTACGTATATTTGGATGTATGGAAGAAATAAATATAAAAAACAATACTATATCTTTTTATATAAAATATGAGTTTTTGGCCTCTAGGCTTTCAACATTTGACAAACTAGACTTTCCTAATGTGACGCATGAAATCTGTTTGGATAACCTGTGGTTATAATGAAAGGACTATTCTATGAAGCACTGAGTGTATTTTTCTGCAATTATCAGTGTTTCTCAGTCTTTCATATTTTGAAATACTTCCAAGTAGTTTTGTGCTTTATATAATTAGTTCTGCCTCCACTTATTTAATGCAGACTCGTCGTCTGGGTTCTTTGACTGATGGAGATAACAGTCCACAATCTTTGCTAGCATTTAGAGGGAATGAAAATGTACACGGATTATATGATTTTCTACTAAACTATAGGTGAGTCCATCTTTGCATGGTCACATTTGTATAATTTTGCAAGTTATCCTTTGTTGAAAAAGAACCATTGGAATTTATGGGAAATTACAAATTTTCTTTAAAAAAAAATCTCACTTTCAGATCTTAATATCTGTTTTTGTTACTGTTTTCAGGTTTGTCTTGACCTCTATGACTGGGGTGGATGTTCCTTTGCTGTATTCACCGGTGGCGTTTGAAAATGCATCTCTTTCTGCACCAGAGGTGGGTTGGATAAGTAACTGTTAATGTCGAGACAAATTTAGTAATCCTTATTAGGCACTTGAATCTCTCATTGTTTACAACACAAGGAAAATTAATTGAAAATTACAAGTATCATTTGCCGTGCTATTTCATATTTTAAATAGCTCATAGTAATGTCTGACCTCCATCTTCCTTGGAATGTGAATCTAGTATTTCTTATTTTCTAGTATACCTCAGTGAAAATATTTGTCCCTTGACGTGAATCTGTTATAGGTTGCTGGTTTTATTAAAGATTACAGTTATGCAGCATGTGCAATTGCGATTAAGAAAATTATCTTGCTCATAAATTGCGGCTCACCTCGTTTGCAGGTTAGATGCAAGGAGGTCAGAAGGGCTGATCACATGTTAGATGCAAGGAGGTCAGGTTATATGACAGGTGAACCTAATCAAGGCTCAGCTTCTGGATTCTGTTATAGCATTGAAATAAGGGATTCATATCTTCCACCATGGATAATCGCCAACTTATGCGATTATTTGAACTCTGGTGGGAGTAGCTATGAAACAAGGTATTACAAAATTTATGCTGTTTTGGCCATTAAGTCGGGCCTTATTTCATGGCTCATGCTAATTTTTGGCAATTAAATCATGCACACAACTTTGGAAACCTGGAATCTTTTGGCTGTTGCATTGTTCCTCATGTCCTGCAGCAATTCTAGTTTTGGTACACGCCAATTTAGACAGTATTATTTCCCTTAAAAATTCCATAAGAGTTTGTTATTGTGATTGATGCATGATGACCATGTTCAGATATTGCTATTTGTATTCTTTGGTTGCTTATGTACTGGTTTTGGTGATTTGCAGTTTTGTGACAGAACCTACATCTACTAGCTTGAATGTTGGCCTTGATGTCATTTCCCGAAAATCAGACCCTGAAGCCACAGACAATGAAGGTTTCCAAGAAACAAGTTTCTCTTTTGGAGTAGCAAACACTATTTATTCTCCTCAATTGCATTCTGCCTATTTAAAAGGCTTGAAGTACTGCAATGGCTCTTACACCGCTTCTCTTTCACCTGTTTGACGTTTTGTTGACATCATTCTAAGATAGATGAAATGGATTTAATTCTTGTTTTAACTGGATAACTGAACAAAATTTGATTCTTCTCTCCAGCTAGCAAGTACTATAATCTTATTGACATTACGTTTAATCTTACTTTTAACTGCTCAGCCTGGTGCATTGTAAAAATTGAAGTGGTCATTGTATTACTTTTTGGTTTATTAGTAACAGTATTGGAAAATATTTTGTTGCTTAAAAGTTTTAAGCTTAAATTTAAGTTTGATGGATTCTGAATTATACAGTTTCATATTTTAGTGTATTAATCAATTTAAAATTGCTTGCTATCCTAACTCTCTCTCTCTCTCTCTCTCTCTCTATATATATATATATATATATATGTTATATAATTCATATATTTAATAAATTTTGGAGGCTGCTTTTTAAGTTTAGGTTGGCTTGATTTCAGGCATACCAAATTGGACTTTCTCTATTTCGCTTTGGTAATGTGATCCATCTTTTCTATTTAAATGTGGAAAAACAATTATTTCTCAGATCACAATGACAAAGACGCTTTAATTATTAAAAAAATAAAATCAATATTGAGTTATCCATTTATTTATTAATTTCTTCGTAATTTGGATTTTGGAGTTGATTCACGATAAGGCCCTTCATCTTTGTCTAGAGGAAAGAATTTTAAGAAAAATGGTATTTTTATCCCCAGACAGGTAGTATCAGTTTGAATTCAATGCCTTTATAGTCTCGGAAACATTTGGTGCGATGACAGGAATATATATATAATTATATATAGGGTCCATAGGGAGATGATTCATTCATGGTGACTGGTTATGGATCATTTTTCAACTAACCGTAACCCATCTCCTATCATTTATCTCAAATAGTAATGACCGATTAAAGTGGGATGATTAATAAATAACTTTTTACGGTAAAAATCAGACCACTCATTCTTTTATAACCAACCTTTTCTCCTTCTCAACCAAAACTTAAAATTGCATAACTTTTTTCTTACAAATATAAAATTATCCATCTAAAGCTCTGGCAATGAACAACTCACAATGGGTTGACCGGAACACGAGCCACAGCCAGCGGTAGCTGTGGATATATACATATGTATATCGAGTAGTTTACATGTTTTTCTTATTAAAAGAGTCTTTAGGAGGAGGATTTATAGCTGTTTACTTTCCACTTTATTAGAAACTATGAAGAATATCAACGAATGATTCTGGAAATAAATTTCACTAATTTTGCTCAACAGAACAAGTAAAATTTAACAATGCAGATTTATATCAATACCAAAATTGTTCTTCCTGACTCTCTCGTAGATAGAAGTGAAAAAAAGCCGACATCAAGTGTCAAACCTGTTGCTGGTAAACTCTCTTTAGATTTTAAACAAATAAAGATGATCAACTTCCAATAAACATATTGGCACTCCAGGGAGACACTGCATCTCTAGAAAGAGAACTTGAAGGCACCCACCTTGGTATCTGTCACTGATTCCCAAAAGGAGGGTTTCTTCTGCTGGGCCATTTTCTCTTCAGCTTTCAACACCAACTGGTCAATGGTTCCAGGGAATGTTGCTTCAATTGCGTTCTTGAACTTTTCATACAAATTTACCCTATCTTTTGTTCCAGACACAAGTGAGTTAGCATTTGGCTTGTTGAGAAAATCAAGAACATTCAACAAATTCCTCCTGCAAAAATGAAAATCAAATCTTCAGAAACTCATTACCAAAATTATAGTTGTGATAGTTTTGAACCATAATTCAGTAGGAAGGGAAATACGTTTTGTATGAACTGGAAAATAGCTTTTGAACTTCATAAGCAGGGTATAAGAATAAGTAGTACAATTTAATTCTTCATAGACAGCATGGTGTGAAACGATTATCCAACATTATACACCATTTCAATGTAATCATCATTAATCCTGCACTACTGCTCATAGAACAAGATAAATTCTTTATATATGATATTCTTTTGAACATCAAAATTGTTATAATTATTTTGCTCTGAGCCCTCTCGACTTGAACTCTGACCTGTCCAGTGTCCACAGCTCAATCATCTCAGGTCCACCATGAATAAAAAAACACACGTATATCTCAACTGCTCATACAACAAGAAGTGTTCTTTATGTACAATTTTCCTTTGCACTAGTGCTCTCATACAACTAGATCCTTGTTTAATATATGATTTTTCTTTGAACACCAAATAAACATGAACATCCAAATTGCAATAAATTTGTTACTGAGCCCACTCACCTTGAATCATGCTATCTGCAGCTCAATAATCCAAGACTCAGAGAGCAATATAGCACATAAATCTTAACCAACCAAACACAGACTATGCTGTAATATCATCTCACTTAGTAAAACACTTACAGATCTTTTAAATTCTCAGAATCTGTATAAACACCACACAACTGGATAACTCAATTATCTAAAGGAAATCAAAATTTAGGCACTTTGACATTGGGTTGTCATTGCAGAGAAAATGACAAAGTTCCATTAAAAGCAACCATCTCAATCAATTTAGGATTGTGTCTCAGAGTTTTGACAAGAATCAATCCATTTCATAAGTAGAATTTGAAGAGAAGTAGTTGCAAGGAATTTTCAACTAACAGTTAACAAAACTTTTTAAGGCAGATATAGAAGTAACATACCTGCTAACAAAATTCTGTGTAATTGCAATGGAATCTTCAAGATTGATCACTAAATGCCACCATCCATTAGGTACAAAAATCACTTCGCCAGCTTTACAGACGCACTCGATGGGTTTCTTTTTCCACTCTTTTGTAGCACTGTAGAAGTTCATGAACCACTCAATTATTGATACAGGACACGCCACCTCTGCACCATCCGGACTTGGATGAACTCCTGGTGGCACAACATCAGGAGGGAACAGGACCCATTTCTTAGACCCCTTGATCACTGCATTCCAAGCTGATGTTGAATTAGGATCAATGTGGAAGGATGAACCAGACCCAGTTGGTCCAATGATAATCCATCTATAATCAGGTCTCTCATTGCCCAAAACACTAAACAAATCCTCATTAAAGTACACAGGAACTTCATAATCTGAATCCAATTTTGTAACTTTCTCTGCAAATTTCGGGTCAAAAAGATACAATGGCCTTTCTTCCCTTGCTTGGTCAGAATACCTAAAGAAGTCTTCAAGTTTCATCTCTACTGGCCCAACTGAAAATACAACACCACCACATGCCTTAACCAAGTAATCCCTATCCCATTTCTCCAATGCAGCCCAATTTTCCAAACACCCTTCCAACAACACTGGCTTATTCAGTTCCTCAAAATTCAATACGAATTCCTCAACAGAGATCCCCTTCCTTCGCAAGATATTATCCCTTTCAAGCCACTCAGGTTTCATTTCAAGATTGGCACAAAGCCAGCTCTGAAACAAATAATCAGAATAGAAGTCCATAACCTTCAAACCCAATGACCTAATCTTAAAACTAGCAAATGAAGGCTTGTAAGCAGCAATGTAAGTTAATTTCCAAGAGCCATTATACAAAAAAACCCCACCATAATTTTCCAACACAAGAGTCCTCCAAAGCGGTTCATGGCTACCAAAAACATAGAAAGATTTGCTAACAGTAGACAAAATACCCAAATGGGCACCACCCAAAAGCCCCAGAACTTCAAGAACAATCTCATCAGTTAGTGTAATACCCGAAAATAAAAATAAAAATAAAAATATATATATATTAAATAATAATAATAAATTTATTTTTGTTTTAAAACATATTAATTGGGCTTTGTCATTTATTTGGGTCAAACTAGTTATTTAATTTGTGTGGACTAATAAATATTAATAAGAGATGGGTAAATTAATTTAGTACAATTTGGGCTTTAAAATTTATTGGGTTTAATTTATATTTGTGGGTAATATTAAAATCTATTAATAAAAAAAAAAAAAAAAACCCTAACTGCTTTATCATATTTTATACCAACTGCCGCGAATGTTGCTCGTCACTGGTTCGCCGCCTAATCCTTGTGATAACCCAATTGGAGATCATTATTTGTTGAAATCTACCAAGAATAAAATTGATTATTGTAGGCTACATGGTATTGAGATTGTGTATAATATGGCTCATTTGGATAGGGAGTTAGCTGGGTATTGGGCAAAATTGCCTTTGATTAGGAAATTAATGTTGTCTCATCCTGAAGTGGAGTGGATTTGGTGGATGGATAGTGATGCTTTGTTTACTGATATGGTGTTTGAAATTCCATATTCCAAGTACGATAACTATAATATGGTGATTCATGGGTATCCTGATTTGTTGTTTAATCAGAAGTCGTGGATTGCATTGAACATTGCATATGGTCGTTGGATTTGTTGGATGTGTGGGCCCCAATGGGTCCTAAGGGTCCGATTCGTGACGAGGCAGGGAAGATTTTGACTGCAAATTTGAAAAGGGAGGCCAGCATTTGAGGCGGATGATCAGTCGGCATTGATATACTTGTTGATTTCACAGAAGGATAACTGGATGAATAAGGTGTTTGTTGAGAATTCTGATTTTCTACATGGATATTGGGCAGGGATTGTGGATAGGTATGGAGAGATGATTGAGAAGTATCACCCAGGGTTAGGCGATGAGAGGTGGCCTTTCGTGACGCATTTTGTGGGTTGCAAGCCTTGTGGGAGATATAGTGATTATCCAGTTGAGAAGTGCTTGAGAAGTATGGAAAGGGCGTTTAATTTTGCTGACAACCAGGGGATTAAGCTTTATGGGTTTTGGCATAGGGGTTTGTTGAGCCCTAAAATTAAGAGAATCAGAAATGAGACAGTTACTCATTTGGAATATGTTGATCAATTTGATATTCGACATTCAGCTCATGGAAATAGTGGTTCAAAGAGATAGCCTGTAAACCATCTTCAACAGGAGATATTCGTTAGTTTGAACGGGGAGAATCTAACGAGACAATTTGGAATATAATTTCGGGTACTACATTGTTTAATTGAGGTACGGATTCCGTATTTTTTCAGCGATACCTTTGTTAAATTTGATTTGTTCGTTTGTTTCCTTATTTCGAATTCTATTATGATTTCACATAATTGTTTCTTGTGAAATAAATATATTAGTTTCATTTTAGAGTTGATACGTATGACTCGTATTTGTATTCTTTGAATTAGGTTATCATGTTTAGTATTATTTATTTTGATAATTGTAGAAATGATACATTGTTGCTACCTTCCTTTGAAACCTCTTGACTATAATTTGATTCGGTTCTCAATATACATATAGAAACCCTTTTGTTGGTATTATGTCGCGTGTGTTGTCGCAATGATATTTTTGTTAGAATATACCGTAGAAAGTATATACGAGTTATAACCACACGTGGGGTACCACAGCACGTCGTCTTGACACGAGAGACGTGACACCTTCCGTGGCGGTGTGATTAGTCCACGACGTCTCCATTTTGGGCTCCGGAGGAAGTGGGCCATTTTGGTGTTTTTGTTGTGGGGCGTATATGAGTTCTTACTAGTTTTTTTATGGATTTGTGATGTTGTACCAAACACACCTATCCGATTTGCATACATTTGGATTCGCGGTCAATGTGTGACTTGCCCTGTGTGGCATTATTTTGGTTGCCTATGTGGCATCATTTGATTTGCTGTGTGGCATTATTTTGATTGCTTGTGTGGAAAGTATATTCTGGAGCTCATTCGGTGTGAAATAACTCAACCATTTGTTTCAAATTTTATTATTTTATTGGATTAGTTTTGTTGGTTTTTGTTCAGTTCAAGTCATTGAGTTGGTTACTTCAGTTCGTTATTCTTATTTCTTTTATTGGTTTCGTCAATTATGTTGATTCAGATATATTCCATCCAGATATTTGGATACTATATTTTCGTTCGTATTTGCACTTGAGGCTTGTTCAGTATTTTGTCTCAACTGTTTTCGTGTATCGGTTGTATATCTTTCAGTATATCTCAGATCGTCGCATGCTGAATTGGCTACATCTTGTTTTTCTTGGCGAGGTTGCTTGAGGGTGATTCAGGGTTAATGTGATGAGAGTGCTGCCTTTGACCATCTAGGTTGATTCAAATTTTAAGTTTTGATTAGTTGACTCTGTTTGGAGAATTGTACCTAGTACTTTATTAATGGATCACTACTGTTAATATTTTGAGGTGGTTAGTGCTCTGTTTATTTTATTTGAGGTTGTTGTGCTTTGCATGTGACCTCCCTTTCCTTTTCGGGAAGGGGGTGTTACAGTTAGGGTTTGGAGATTACCAAGTCCTGTATTCCTTGAATTGTGTGCAAATGAGCTGAAATAGAGATTTCCCAATGGTTGAACCCCATGAGCTGAGGTTTTCAATCTGAATCCTTCTTCTTCTTCTGCCGTGACTTCATTTTCCTCTTCTTCTACTAGTTGTTCCGGTATTAATTGTTGTTTTTAAGAAACAAATTTTCGATTTCTTGAATTACTAATTCTTCTCTTTCTCTTTCTGGGTCGAAGCAGTAAGTTCTTGCACCATGGCATTGTAGCAAGGCCGGTTATACGCGAGCGGCCTAGCACTAGCAGCTAAGGAGGAAGGAAGCGTAGTCTTTTGAGCCGAAAAGATGTGTTGAACCTAATAAAAAAAATCTCTAAATTACAAACTGACCTTGGAGTTTTACAAAAATTGAGTTTGGACCCCAAGTATTTGTATCAGATTTCTTTTGTTACCTATTTTTATTTTAACCCCCAACACACCATAACCATTACAGAGAGTTTTTCTAAAAGAAAAAAGGAGTGACCTTTTCTTTTCCAGCCAATGGAAATGTAACAACTAACACAATTGGAATATACATAATACTAAAATTGATTTTTTAAAGATCAATTTAAATATAATTGACGTGGTTTAAATAATTTATGAGAAGCGTAGATTTTTTTTAAACAAATTATAAAGAAGCACTGATGGTGATGATATACAGACAGGAATAATAAGCTTTTTCTAATAAAAGTAAAGTGAAGGGGACAAGTGATTATTGCTAGCTCCAATCCAATCATAAAAGTAAAAGTGTTTAATCAAATACCAAAGTCTTATAGATTTTATCACCACAATAATAAACACTAGTATGTATTTATAGAGACACGAAATTTGGGAACAGAAAATTTGAAGACAATAGATCTGCTCTCGTATTTATAAATTAAATTTCAACGAATAAAACTTGTAACTACATTTAACATCTAAAAGTCGGGAGGGAGTATATATAAAATTGGTATAATTACATTTCTACATACATAATTCATTATCATCTTTAGATTTGAATGTTGGTACGTACGAGATCGAAGAATTGTTACTTTCTAAAACTCTTATTCTCTCACAAAAACTCTCATCCGTTAATTAACTTTTATATAAATATATACGTACGTACGTGTATATTACTATATCTATCTCTATATGCATGGAATTTAGAGATAGATATAGTAGTAATATATACCAAGTAAGTAAAGTTAGGTTGCTTTTAAAGCATCATAAGTTGATGGGTCATGAATATATTGGAAATCAATTAGAAAAATTAGTGACAACTCCATTTCACCACTAATGCAATAAACACTAGTAAGTTCCTACCATTATATTCCATGTTGGACTATTCATTCCCATATAAATAAAGAATACAATTATGATCCTCCTCTTTTTTTGTTCTAAATTCTAAAATAGATATTTCGTTTACCTTTCCATTTTATAGCTCTAAACTAGAAAAAATAAATCAAGGCTACATTTTTGGTTAAATGAATGATAATCAATAGAGAAAAGCACTATATTTAGTCCATTGTCCAAAAAACATTACCAATAAATTTTCACTATTTTTGCTAATAATAATAATAATATCATCCATAAAAGTTCATTTTTTTAAAAAATTATTTTGATAAACATATATATCTATCTAATAAAATACAAATGATTTTGAATTTCTCGCTCACTCAATAAATTATTTGGATCGTTTAAAATTTGAGATAAATCTCACTGTTAAATACAGTCTTAGGGGAATACGAGAGATAAATAAGTATATATATATTTTACTTTTGTTTGAAAAAATAGGATGACAAAATTATAACCAAACAAATGACTACCAACTCCCGGTGTTTAGGCGTCCGCTTTTCCGGAGCCTCTTTCTCTCTCTCTCTCTCAACCGTTTTTGAACCATTTTCTCTCTCTAAATTTCGTTTGCAAGAAGAATATAAAACACAAAATCTAGGGTTTAAAATTCTCTCTTGGTTTCTCCCGTCAATTACTTCCACTTTTCTCTCGCTTACGACAATCTCCAAACACAGGGGAAGCCCCGCCTTATCTTTCTCTCTCTTCAGATCATCCCATAATTTCCCGAGAAAATGCTTTCCCGGGAAAATTCAACTCCTTCTTGAGCTCCTTTAATACCATGGATATCTGGTAAGCTCCTTCAAGGTAATACTATAATCTTAATTTTCAAACCTATACGCATGTGCAATTACGTGTGGTGCATTTATGTTGAGACTTGATATAATTTATTGCTTTGTTGTTTTTTTGGTTTTGTGTTTATGATTTTTTTTTTTTTTTATTGCAGGAGTGCGTTTCTGATTTTTTGATCTGAGAGTGGATTTATTGTTTGCTGAGATTGAGGAAGCGTTAATTACATTTTTTCGTTTGAAGAATTTGTAAAGACCTATTTTTCAAGGGGGAGGATTTGGGAGCTCCTGTATATAGGATATTATTGTACATATTGTTGGTTTCTTGGTGGTTTTGATTGCATATCTATGCAATTTTCTCTATGGATTCTGAAGACACACCTCCTTCGACTAGTTTGGTCAAATGTTGCGATTGCGAGTGTTGTTCAGTGATGAGCCGGTCTTATTCTGGAACTTATCTCCGTGCTGTGAAGCGAAAATACCATGAATTTGGGGAAGGGACCAGGTTTGTCATACCTGGTCTCAATATTTCTCAGGTTGCAAAAGTTGAAATTGCAAATGAATGCGTTGCGCTGCGTGAAATGGTTGCCAGCCAACAACTGACCATACAGGATCTTAGTATCGAATTGGATGAGGAGAGAAATGCATCATCATCAGCTGCCAATGAGGCAATGTCAATGATTTTGAGGTTACAGAGGGAGAAGGCTGAGATTCAGATGGAGTCCCGCCAGTTCAAACGTTTTGCTGAGGAAAAGATGGCCCATGACTGGCAAGAGATTTTGGCATTGGAGGACTTGTTGTATAAGAGAGAGCAAACCATTCAATCCCTCACCTGTGAGGTGCAGGCGTATAAACATCGGATGATGAGTTACGGGCTTACAGAGGCTGAGGCAGACGGAGAAAAAGGTGGCATTACCCGAAATAACAGCATGGTGGAAAACGTGGATCCTCCATATGAAATTCCCACCTATGACTACCCTCCTCTCAGGTGCAATTTGAACGAGAATCAAGCTCCCTATGAAGTCGACAATGATGCAGTTGATGTGGAGAAGTACGCATTTGGTGAGACGCCACGATCTCTGGATCATTTGAAGGATCTGGAAAACCGGATCAACCAATTGGAGCAAAGTCCTAGACAAAGTCAGCCTGATGTGGATTTCTTTGGTACCAAGAACGTGCTTGAAAAGGTGATAGTTGGCCATTCTCCTAGGAGGTATAGACATTTTAGGAGGTTTTCCACTGATAGTTCAATTTCAAATTTTGCGATGGTTAAAGAGACAGATTCAGTTGGTGCTGGTGATTCTCCAATGATAGACAGTGCTAAGAAGATGGATTGCATACATTCCGATGAATTTTCTAATTTGAAAAAAGTGGATAACGCTTCCGAAGTTGGAGATGACATGAGTGATAGAGTTTATACAATCGATTCTGTTCATAATGGGGTATTGTATAATGGTGTTATGGAGCCAAAGGCTTCTATTGGAATATGTGAAGATTATATGAGCACACCAAGGGAGTCTCTGAATATGGCAGATGCAGGGGATCCGGAGATCAAGAATCTGTATAAGAGACTTCAGGCACTTGAGGCTGATAAAGAATCTATGAGGCAGGCACTCATATCTATGCGGACTGATAAGGCACAACTGGTATTATTGAAGGAGATAGCTCAACAACTGTGTAATGAAGTGTCGCCTGCAAAAACACTGCCAGTCAGGAAGCCATCTGTTGGGAGCTCCTCCTTCATGTCAATATTCAAGGTACTGTCTTATGATTCCTGCCGCATTTGCAACTTTTGTCTTTTCCATTCTATTTGTCCCCCGTTTTGACACTATATTTGTAGTTTGTGCATTAGTTCTTAATCCAATTAATATGTTTTAGTCGCGCGCACACATAATGCTTTTTTTTAGAGTTGGGTACTGTCTTTTGTTCTACCTTTTTTGCTTTTGTCTCAAACTTAAGTTATTGGTTGGAGATAATAGTAAGACTTCAACATGTTAGAAGTAATTATCTTTTTAGGGCCATATTCACACAATCAAATTTTAAAATCTTTGCGTTTGATCAAATAGTATGGGTTTTTTCTTCAGTATTGTTTGTGATGTATGTGTTCATTGTTAACTATAAGGAAGTGCCATTAGCTCACTTTTATGTTTCTATTGTTCAAGCATCCTGGCCCATTTTATTTTTACTTTTTTTTTGACAAATACTTTCTGTTTTGTGTTCAGTGGGTCACGTCATTTGTTTTCTGGAGAAAGAAAGCACGTCGAAGCAAGTAAGTATATTAACGCTTGAGTTGGTGATGTTTAATTTTCTTGTATTATAGCTAGCGGTTGTCTACCCCACCCCACCCCAACCCAATGCTGTTATTTACAATTTACCGACTCATTTATTGTACTTCTGTCTTCAGTTTTTTTAGTGACAGCTAATAAATACATTCCTTTAATAACTAGGATTCTGAGTGTATCAATGTTTTTTGTTATCTTGCACATAATACACAATTACAGAAATAGGTCTTTGGTGATACAGCTTTAAAATTCACTTTGACATTCATGTTGCCTTCCAAGATATCAATGTAGTTTCAGTTCACTTGTTCGATATTTGGAACTTTTTGAAAGTCGAAGATTTTGATATCTGGAATTTGAGAGCAATGGCAAAATGCAGTCCTCAGATTGGAAAAAAGAAGTATTTTGAAAATACACATGGTGAAAACACTTTCTGTCAAAAAACAGAAAGACAAGTCATGTTGGAACAAATCGGATTATGTTGTTATAATTTATATTTCATAACGTGGTGAACTTCATTTGATATAATAAGATTACAAGTGATTAATATAATAGTTGTATAAATCAAAAGTTTTTTTATCTGGTCTGGTCTAATTCGGCAGCAGTAGCAAGTTCATTGTCTAGATTGGTTTCAACCTCAACCTGTTTCATCTAATGTTATGTATTGCGTAACATTATTTCCAGGTACATGTCTGGGATGTCACCCAATAATGTGGGATTGCTAATGCTTTTAGACAAGGGACCTCGCATAGGGCAGTGGAGATGTCTTTCAAGTACGCAAGTGTGATATCTATTCTCAGCCTTCCGTATCCATCCACAGCTTCTGCTCATTTACGTGAACACCGAGTGGATGTCAATCAGGCTGTTCTTACCTTTAGGTTTTGCATTCTGTTTCCAAATTGGTTGAAAAAATTGGGTGTTTGGTGTATGTTGTGCAGTGTTCTTTTACTTCATTTGTTGAGATTGAAATGTTTTGGATACGGTTTAGATCTGTAGGCATGCGTACTCATATGATTCGTCTGATATTAGCTCCGAGTAAAGTGGTATTCTGACAGTCCTCCCCCTGTATATTACAAATTCATGTATTGCTGCCCAATCAAATATGTAGTTCATATTCTTTTTCTTATTAAACTACTTTGATTTGATGCAGGCAGAACTCAGGCTCCTTTATGCTTTCAGTTCTCTTTCTGTTATTGAATATTTATATCGTGCACAAAAATACAAATGAAATGATTGTTGATTGTTGATAATATGTACTCCCTCGGTTCCTTTTTAATGGTCTAATTTAGAGATTTTTCCCCTTTTTATTTGTACTTGATAAAATTCGTAGGAGAATTAATTTCTTAGTTTCAATATCATCCCTATACAATACTTAAACTTCTTTATTTCTCAGCCTTTTAATTAATTTACTCTAATGAAATAATTTTTCCTCCGTTCTTTCTCATCTTTACAATGAATTTTATAAAGACAAGATTGTGTTTTTTGGTGCCCAATTTAGTTAATTAAAAATAGCATCAATTTAGACATTACTTATAAAGAAATTGAGGGAGTAATATAAGCATATATTACGGCAAAAATTCAAATAACGAATGAAAGACCAGGAGATTGGATCTAGAAAAAGCACTTCACGCAAATTAAACATGGTTCTAGAAACCTGCATTTGCAGCATAAGCAAATTAATCCATCCTAAACATTAAATTCTGCTACATTTCCTGGACAGGATTTTGACTCCACTCTGTAAATGTGCGGAACACCACGTTTGATCTGTCAAATTTTCAATCATCAAACTTTAATGAAATCAACCTAAAGAGGATATAAAGATAGGAAAAGGAATACTTTAGCTAACAAAGTCATACGACATACAGCATAATAGTGTAATCCATTTCTTACTTTCGAGCCTGAATTGCAGAGTAGAGTTTGTTCATTTGTCCTAACTATTCATCTTCTGCCTTCATCACTTGGACTCTGCCCTAACTGTTTAGCATTCACTTTCTCTGTCTTGGATGGGGATTTGGATTCCATGAACCCTTGACCACATGCAAGTTCATAACTTTTTGTTGCATTTGCAATAACAAAAGTTCACATAACACCCCCGTTGTACAGCTATGAACTTACACATGGACAAGGGTGCGACACCCTTCATGGAATCCAAATCCCTCGGATGGTGTATTGACTAGACATGTTTCAACCATGCATATCTATCCCCAAGTAACAGATTCTAGCCTCTTCTATGATGAACCTCTGAAAAGCGTCTCCATAAATTATTTTCATATGCAGTTTCAGTTTCTCTATATATATCCTCGGCTCGGATAGGAGCTTGTGAAAAAAATAAATAAATTCCCATTCTATCATGCTTATAACCAAACTCACAATAGAACTTCCATGGTCCAACTTCGCATACATCAGGCATGTGCTTTAGTACAGTCCTTGCTAGAAACATACCATAATCCTTGTTAAGACCAAACAAAGTTTGCGAATCACTTTCTTGATAATGTGAGACACTGGTTGGACAGAAAGTGTCGACACTTAGCAGGGTCTTGCTTGGACTTCAACCTAACCCATTATTTGTGAGTTGCAGGCTTGCAGCATCACCCCGAGCTGAATGAGAGATACACGCATGTACTCTGAAATCCATCATAATTGGGCAACTCATTCAGAAATAGTAACAAAGCATGAGATAGAAGCAATTTTTTTAAGCAAAAGAATGAGATAGAAGCAATTGAATCATCAAAACACACAGATCACTAACATCGTTCCGAACAGATGGATTTTCATCAGCTTGAGCCTCCTACATATGGCAAATTCTTGCTCGGATCTCCTCTGACTTCAGACTACAAAGAAGCAAAATGGTGAAAACATATACAAGCTAATCTTAGAGAAAGAATGAGAACCTACCAACTCCTCTTGTAGCTTTGAGCAATCAGAAATAGCAGAATAAGAACTTGCCAACTTCTCTCTAAGCTTAGAGCACTCAGCAATAGCAGCATCACGAGCCTCTTCTATCTCCTTATATTCGGATTGAGGAATAAGAATCATGTCCGGTCGGTGGGTCGCCTAAAGGTAGCATGAAAAAGGATAATATACACATTCAAAGGAGACTTGAATGATACGAAGCTAATCTGGAAGAACTCACCATCCAGTGGTGTAAGACCTTTCCCCCAATTGACAGTCCACCAAGAAATCGACTCACATCAACGATTCTCCCAATAGAATGAGCTGCAAACCATGAGGCATATTCTACCGACTCATCCATCACAAGCCTGTCCGCTGATCTCCCAACACCTATTTCATCCTCAGGGATTAGCTCATTGGTGCCATGCATCTTCTCTGGAGGTGGACTAGGCACTCTACAAGGGAAACCCAATTGGCGTCGACACCTCTCCCCAAGATAGTACTCCCAGGTGTCAACGCTCTCAAATGGCACTCTCTTCTTGGCAAGAACAATTTCGGGCTCAATGGCATGTGAACCAAATTCTGCACTGGCCAAGTAAGGCTGCCAGGTCACCTGACAAAATAGAAAGAGCATTGAGAGAATTCTACTAGAGACTTAGAGTAAAGCACCTAATGCAAATGAAATGACCACCAACTTGGGCCTCGTCAACATAGTCCAATTGACAGCGGGTGGCAACAAATTCTGAGAAGTCAGCAGAGCCAAGACTTCGTGGACAACTCCAGCGAATTGCCCGTGGAAAGACATCCCCCTTCACATCATTTGGACGAGAGATATCCAAATACTCAAAAGCCCAGAACTATAACAAGAATCAAAAAATGAAAATGACAAAGAATAACAAGTTAATAAAAAACAAAATTATACAAAATAAAAGGCAAATGTAAAGTTACCAGAAGAAATGGCCAGAATCCTGTAAAAGCTCCTATCTCTCCGGTGACCTTTCTTCTCATCCCAGCAAGAAAGGCTGCATATGTGATTGATCCCCAATCATAACATCCCACATCATCTATTTGCTCCAGAAATTGGACAAGCTCATAGTTAATCACAGATCGGTTGTTGCTAAAGAAGCAACTACCGACGACATAGAGGAACAATCGGCGAAATATTATCCCCTTTGCTTCATCAGTTGCTGGGGCGGCCTTCACCTCTTCCATAGTAGGTGTAATACTACTCAAGCGGATCTTTCCCTCGGTGATAGCTTCTGGTCCAGCTCCGAGAAGTTCCAGTGCTCTAGTCCTCTGATACTTCGGGTTCAATCTTATACATTGACCTTTAAAACGTAATCCAGTAATCATAGTCCAATCTACAGGTGTGGGACCTATCTCACAGCAGGGTAAGTGAAGGGTGTTTGTCTCGCTAAACCACCTCTCCATCAAAGCCACAAGGTATGCTAGTGGAAGGTGCATTGCATCAATCTTGAGAAAATCTCCAAACCCTGCTGCAATAAAAAGTGTCTTGTACTGATCATTTGCTTGACGATACAATCCTAATGCAGTAGGCCAAGCACCTCGAAAGTTGAGATTCTGTGTAAGGGCTCCCTGTAAATCACAACAATTGTTGAGTATTAACTTCAAAAAAACAAAATGATTGATCAGAAAAAATTTCAGTAAATAGTATTGAATCAAGTCATACCCGTCCAGCTCTAGCATAAACTGAGGGGTGCTTCCCTAAATTATGGAGAAGTGGTGTGTCAGGGATGGCCCTTTCTTTAGGTGTCAAGTCATTCTCAAAAACCTTTTTAGAGGTGTTTCTCCTCCTTGGCCTTGAAGCCTTAGCATTGGCCTCATCGGTATCAGGTACTCCGTCAGGTTTAGGTAAACTAGTGGTTGCACGAGACCTTTTTCTAGTCCCTTGACTTCCTGCAGCACTTTTCCTGCTTGTTGTATTATTTGCAGGAAGAGGAGCACCAGAAGTACCGATGGAAGGCAGCTGAACAAATCCACCACCCTCGCAACTATTTAACATAGTTGCAGGGGTTGACATACTTCTGAGAAAGAGAAGTTCCACAGTAACAAAGACAATTTAAGAAATATTATGGTATACATATATTTTAAAAAAAAAGAAAAAGAACCATACTCAAGGCTATAACTAATTGCCATGTTTGGTTATTTATATAATTCTCAATTGCTATCAGCGATTGTTCTCTCTTCTTTACGTTTATCACCAATAAATACTTGGACCTTTGACCCATTCATCATTTATGAATTATGATGCCATGGCACCCATTATATCATTGTATCATAACAGCTGGTTCCACATGGTTCCTCATCACGAACTCATCTATTTCTTTCTTTCTTCCCCATAGGTGGCAAAGTTGATGTTTAAACTGACCATCTTTAACAAAATTTCTTGAACCACTGTCTCTTACGTATTTAGCTAGAAATTCAATAAATTTATCATTTCCCTTTACACAGATTTCACAATTCAATCACTTTTCCACTTCCCATACCATATTTCCTACTCAATTATACAATGCACGACGAGTGCTTTTAGAGCCTAAATAATAAGCCCAGGTATTAGTAAATTACGTATATGTCAAACTGGTATGGCAATGTATTTGACAATAACATACTCGCTCTGTCCAGAAAAAGAAAGTCATACTTTTTATATTTGCAATTATCTGAATATTAAGGTTTGCATTTGAAGCACTTGCACATAATTTTTTTCAATACTACATTTCAAAGAGTAAAATATAATTGGAAAAAAGTAAATACAAGAAATTCAGTTCTTAAAATCGAACCGAAATCACTGAAGAAAGAACCCTAGAGCAATTAACTCCATAATGAAAAAGCCCCATGTAGTTAAGGTTAGATCTGACAAGAATCTACCTTTGGAGGTTAAGATGAGGATATAAATTCCGAATTGTGATGGTTCCGGTGACTGTTTCAGGTAGTCTCCACCCTTTGGAAAATCTCTCTGCAACGTTCCAACAATCAAAAGCCCCTTCCTTCTTTCTTCTTATAAATCTCTTCACAGAGTACTGGAATCAACTACTCCTAACTGAACCTGTTCTGTTAGGAATATGGACTACTTTATTTATTTTCTATTTCTATTTACTTTACTTATATACTATATATAAGTTTAATGGGGTGTAAACATAATTTTAGCAGTTCTGAGGAACTAGAGACGCAATTTGCAAAACTATCCCGCAGGCCGCAATGCCGCATGGTATTGCGGTTACTACTTACTATTGTTAGTTAATTCATGCCATAGAGGGGTGGGATTGTTTTCATACAAATTATTTCATAATAAAAGTCATTTACAATATATTACTAAATTAGGAATAAAATTCACATAATAAAGAGATAAAAAAGTTTCACAATAAAGTGACCAGAAAATTTCATAATAACAAAGAAATACAAATTAAATTGATGTGAATCAAACTAAAAAAACAAAAAAGTCGAATGAAATTAAAGCTAATAAACCATTCATTTTTGTGAAAAAGTCGAATTTTCTCTTAAATTGTTTTACACGACAAATTAAGCTTGATTACCAAGCCCATCATGACTCAATGATAAAAAAAAACTACTAATCATAAGACTCGGGTGCATGAAGTCTTAGGATTCAATAATATTCTTGTCTAAGGCAATAATATTAAAATTTCAGTCGAATATATATATATATATATATATATATATATATATATATATTAACAAAAAAATTAAGCTTGATTGGTAAAATTATCGTGAAATCAGTAACTTGTATGTTGCTTGGACATTAATCTTACGGTAAGGATCAAGAGGATTCTTCTTAAATAGCATTTATCCTTAAATAACATTCTTTTATTAAAACTACGTTGTTTTGGAGGGACGCGGTGACATTTTTGTAAATACGCGGTGGCATTGTATTTACAAAAATGCCACCGCGTCCCTCCAAAACGACGTAGTTTTAATAAAAGAATGATATTTAATGAGGAATGCTATTTAAGGAAAATGCTCTTGATCTTTACCGATTAATCTTATTATTTTTTTTATAACTGTATTCAATTCAATTTGTGGGAAATACAAGCATGAGGCAGCTAGGTCATGCACACATTCTTGATATATATATTTTAAAAAAGTATTTATGTGACGCCCCAAAAATTAGGTATACGTCACCCATCTTGGGTCGCCACTTACATGGTACATAAATTCAAATACAACTTACTAATATAACTGTCGTGTACAATACGACATAAACTGTGAGTTTGAATACAAATATTGTCTACTAGTGTGAGACCCCAGATTTTATCAATAAAGATTTAAATTTTATCGAAATAATTTTTAATATTATGGTGTGAATTTGAGATAAATATTATAGTTGTGGGTAGTATTTATAAATTTTACAAAATATGCAAGAGTGGTTATATTATATTCGATTGGTGGGGAATATTAGGTTTAACGAAAGGAAATATTCGTACATAACTACCAATCATTTAGTGGACCCCATTAATGTAATTATTATTCGGATCGAGAAAACGACAAAAAAATATTTTATTGAAATAACGGCGGAAGTTTTTCTAGTAGTTCTTGTTGAACTACTTTCGGTAGTAAAAGTACGAAGAATACGTGTGGTTGCATAGTAGACACGGTATTGATTATTGATCTATATGTGAAGTCACTCGGTTTGATTCCATTATTGTCGATTAATAATATGAATTATTATAGCGATAATGACGTTTTGTTTTATTCAGTATTATTAACGTAATAATAAAAGCGAAACATCTTTTATATAAAATAGAATACTTTATTAAAGTTATTACATAAATAGAATATATTATATTTTATTATGCATAGTGTTGCGTAGTGTTTTGCGTAGTATTGAATAGTGTTTTGCGTAGTAAAATGTTTTATATAAATAGAATATATTATATTTTATTTAAAAGATTTTTCTTTAAATATGGACCGTCCGATTAAAAGTAAATCAATACAGATAGTTCATGGATTAATTCTTATGCATTCCATTTTCCTATAAATAGAAGCTCATTCCTTCATTATTTTCTTACTTAATTCATTGAAACTACTGTAGAGAAATTATAGAGAGAAGTTTATAGGGAGAAAGTTATAGAAAGAAGAAGAGTATTCGCTACTTCACTACTTCTATATTCAGGTTCTTTTTTACGGTGAGGGTGTTGTTCTTTCTTTCTTGAAGAGAACTTACGTTATTCCATTCACTATTATTACATTGGAATAACTTTGTAAAAGTGGTATACCTATACATAACCTTGTATATGCAGATACCCTATACTTGGTGAAATCCTTATGTTATTCCATCGCTTATTATTCATTGGAATAACTTTGTATCTGTGATTTACCTATACTTGGTGACATTCTTCTATTATTCATTGGAACATCCACATGCGTGTGTTTTACAGGACTGGTTCCGCTTTTTTATTATTCTGTTGGAACATCACATGTCGTGTGTTTTACAGGACTGGTTAAAATCTTTATCATTCTCGTTGGAATATCCTATATCGTGTGTTTTACACCGGATCCGGGTTCCATCTTTATTATTCTGTTGGAACATCCTGTTGGTGTGAATTTCACCGACTTCGGTTCCGTTATTATTATTCCGTTGAATAACTCCGTCCATGCAAAGTACCGCGTGCGTGGTGATTTCTTTTGTTATTCCATTCTTTATTATACTTCGGTTGGTTAAAACTTTGACTTTATACTCCATGAAATTAGTAGAATATCCTTGATATTTGCGTTTCATCCAAAGATCTTTTTCATGAAAATATTCTTCCGATCATTCTTGAATTTTACTCTACTGAAAGCAAAGATCGTGTTGACAATTTGGACGTTAATAATTCATGGATTAAATAATTCTTGAACTTGTTTTATTGAATTACTATGTCATTGTCATCATCCTCATGTTATATTATGTTATCTTCGCTTACGATGCATAGATGAACTTAGTATGATTACACCGAGGATCATTCAAGTATAATCGTGACTTGATATAAATGATGTGACAAAAGTCCTCGGTGGCTGTAATGCGGTGATGGATAGTTTTGGTGTGATTATGACCAGGGGTGATTCGGTATAGTCATGACCATTGATAATTTGATGAAAATCCTTGACCGTGGGTATGCAGGGATGATTAGATGTGGTGGTTTATTTATTGTTGAGTCTCAAATGATAAAAATTGATGAAAACCTTTTAAAACCTAAAAGATAGTAGACTTTATTCTCTACTTGACTCTTTTAATGGATCGCTTATTCACCGCAGATTAAACTGGTTGTCTATTGTATTTTATCGGTTTAACACATTTGAAGGCTAATGATAATTTATTCGCATTATCTTAGTCATAATATTTCTTCTTGGGCTAGTTGAGCTCAACCTTTCTTTCATTGTTTCTTGAGAAATGAGAACATATTTGAGACGAGTCGGGGAGCAGTAATGGTCGGAAGGATAGCATTAGTAGTCCTCACTATTACGTGAAATAGTGTGATAATAGTTGTAATGAGGACTCCTTTTGAGTTTGTATAATATCTAGTAGACAATATTTGTATTCAAACTCACGATTTATGTCGTATTGCATACATGCAGCTTATATTAGTAAGTTGTATTTGAATTTATGTACCATATAAGTGGCGACCCAAGATGGGTGGCGTATACCTAATTTTGGGGCGCGCCACAACTAGATATTATACAAACTCGGCAGGAGTCCTCATTATTACTATTATCACACTTTATTTCACGTAATAGTGAGGACTACTAATGTTATCCTCTCGACCATTACTCCTGCTCCCCGACTCGTCTCCAAATTTATGTTCTCATTTCCAAGAGAATGATGAAAGAAAGTGTGAGACCCCGATTTTATCAATAAAGATTTAAATTTTGTCTAAATAATTTTTAATATTATGGTGTGAATTTGAGATAATATTATAGTTGTGGGTAGTATTTATAAATTTTGCAAAGTATGCAAGTGGTTATATTATATTCGATTGGTGGGAATATTCGGTTTAGCAGGGAATATTCGTATAACTACTCAATCATTGGTGGACCCATTAATGTAATTATTATTCGGATTGAGAAAACGACAAAAATATTTTATTGAAATAACGACGGAAGTTTTACCGTTGATCATTGTTGAACTACTTGGTAGTAAAAGTACGAGAATACGTGTGGTTGCATAAAAGACATTACGGTATTGATTATCGATGCTTTGTGAGAAGTCACTCGGTTTGATTCCATTATTGTCGATTAATAATATGAATTATTATAGCGATAATGACGTTTTGTTTTATTCGTATTATTAACGTAATAAAAGCGAAACATCTTTTTATATAAAATAGAATACTTTATTACGGTTATTCTATAAATAGAATATATTATATTTTATTATGCATAGTGTTGCATAGTGTTTTGTATAGTGTTTGCATAGTAAAATGTTTTTATATAAATAGAATATATTATATTTTATTTAAAAGATTTTTCTTTAAATATGGACCGTCGATTAAAATAAATCAATGCGGACCGTTCATGGATTAATTCTTATGCATTTCATTTTCCTATAAATAGAAGCTCATTCCTTCATTATTTTCTTACAATTCATTGAAACTCAGAGAGAAATTATAGAGAGAAGCTATAGAGAAAAATTATAGAAAGAAGAAGAGTATTCGCTACTTCACTACTTCTATATTAGGTTCTTTTTTACGGTAAAGGGTATTATTTATTTGTACCGTAGTGGGTGTTATTCTTTCTTCTTGAAGAGAACTTACATTATTCCATTCATTATTATTACATTGGAATAACTTTTGTAAAAGTGGCATACCCTATACATAACTTTATACTGTGGCGTACCTATACTTGGTGAAATCCTTATGTTATTCCATTCTTATTATTACATTGGAATAACTTTTGTATACATGATTTACCTATACTTGGTGACATTCTTTTTTATTACATTGGAACATCACATGCGTGTGTTTTACACAGGACTGGTTAAAATCTTTATCATTACATTGGAATATCCTGTCGTGTGTTTTACACGGATCAGTTCCATCTTTATTATTACTGTTGGAACATCACAGCCGATTGTGAATTTCACGACTGGTTCCGTTATTATTATTACTGTTGGAATAACACAATACATCGCAATCTACATGCATGCATAGTGATTTCTTTGTTATTCCATTATTTATTATACTGGGTTAGTTAAAACTTTGACTCTATACTCCATGAAATTAGTAGAATATCCTTGATATTTGCGTTTCATCCGATATCTTTCACGGAAATATTCTTACGATCATTCTTGAATTTTACTACTCTGAAACGATATTATGTTGACAATTTGGGCGTTAATAATTCATGGATTAAATAATTCTTGAACTTGTTTTATTGAATTATTATGTCATTGTCATCATCCTCATGTTATATTATGTTATCTTTGGCTTACGTGCGTAGATGAACTTAGTATGATTATGACCGAGGATCATTCGGTATAATCGTGACTTGATATAAATGATGTGACAAAAAGTCCTCGATTGGCACTGTAATGCGATTGATGGATAGTTTTGGTATGATTATGACGGGGTGATTCGGTATAGTCGTGACCATTGATAATTTGATGAAAATCCTTGTAGTGAGTATGCGAGGGGATGATTAGATGTGGTGGTTTTGTTATTAAGTTTGAGTCTCGATTGATAAAATTGATGAAAACCTTTTAAATTATAAAAGATAGTAGACTTTATTCTCTCTTGACTCTTTTAATGGATTACATATTAAGCCGCAGATTAAAGCGGTTTATTCTATTGTATTTTATCGGTTTAACTTCGTTGAAGGCTAATGATAATTTATTCGCATTATCTTAGTCATAATATTTCTTCTTGGGCTAGTTGAGCTCACCTTTCTTTCTTTATGTTTCTTCGTGAAATGAGAACATAGCCGGGACAGTCGGGAAACGAGTAATGGTCCAGAGGATAGCATTAGTAGTCCTCACTATTCGTGAAATAGTGTGATAATAGTTGTAATGAGGACTCCTTTTGAGTTTGTATAATATCTAGTAGAGCGATATTTGTATTCAAACTCACGTTTATGTCGTATTATACCACAGCAGTTATATTAGTAAGTTGTATTTGAATTTATGTACCATGTAAGTGGCGACCCAAGATGGGTGACGTATACCTAATTTTGGGGCGTCCATGAGAAAGGGTGAGCTCAACTAGCCCAAAGAAGAAATATTATGACTAAGATAATGCGAATAATTTATCATTAGCCTTCAACGGTGTTAAAGCGATAAAATACAATAGACAACAAGTTTAGCTGCAATTGAATAAGCAATCCATTAAAAGAGTCAAGTAGAGAATAAAGTCTACTATCTTTTAGGTTTTAAAAAGTTTTTCATCATCATTATAATTGAGACTCAAACTTTAATAAATAATCCACATCATCGAATCACCCCTGACATTACGGCCAAGGATATTCATCAAATTATCGGTGGTCATGACTATACCGAATCACCCCGGTCATAATCATACTAAAACTATCCATCATCGCATTACGTGCCACCGAGGACTTTTTATCACATCATTTATAACAAGCCATGATTATACCGAATGATCCTCGGTCATAATCATACTAAGTTCATCTATACACGTAGTTCTCAAGATAACATAATATAACATGAGGATGACAACAATGACATAATAATTCAATAAAACAAGTTCAAGAATTATTTTATCCAGGAACTTTTAACGTCCAAATTGTCAAAATGATACTGTTTTGTAGAGTAAAATTCAAGAATGATCGTAAGAATATTTTCATGAAAAGATATTAGATGAAACGCGAAATATCAAGGATATTCTACTAATTTCATGGAGTATAGAAGTCAAAATTTTAACCAACTGGGTATAATAAAGAATGGAATAACAAAAGAAATCACCACGCATGCAGACTGTGATGTAGACAAAAGTTATTCAACAGTAATAATAATAACGGAACAAAGTCGTGAAATTCACAACCCCATGTGATGTTCCAATAATAATAAAGATGGAACTGCATCCATGGTAAAACACATGACAGATATTCCAACAGAATGATAAAGATTTTAACCGTGTCCTGTAAAACACATGCATGTGATATTCCAACAAAATAATAAAGAATGGAATAATGAAGAAGATCACCAAGTATAGGGGATTCACAGATACAAAGTTATTCCAAATGTAATAAATAAGAATGGAATAACATAAGGATTTCACAGTATATAGGTATACCGTATATACAAAGTTATGTATAGTGGTATACCACTTTTTACAAAAGTTATTCCAATGTAATAATAATGAATGGAATAATGAAGTTCTCTTCATGAATAAGAAAGAATAACACCCCTTACGGTACAACAAATAATACCCTTACCTTAGAAGAACCGAATATCGGCAAGGTGAAGAAGTAGAGTATACTTTTCTTCTTTCTTTCTATAGTTTTCTCAGAGTTTGATTGAATTGTGAAAAATAATGAAGCACCAGGCCTCTATTTATAGAAGATTTCTAGCTTAAGACCTACCATGTGAAAAGGCAAGTGGCTTAACGATTGGTGATGTGAAAAGTAAAGTGGTTTGGCGCACCGTAATGTGAAACGGCAAGTGGTTTGACGCTGGTAAAGGTAATTACTATCGACGAAGGTAATTACTATTCCGCAAGGGTGGGTAATTACTATCGACGAAGGTAATTACTATCGATGCGAAGGTAAATACTATCGACGAAGGTAATTACTTATTCACAAAGGTAATTACTATTGACGAAGGTAATTACTTATCGATGAAGGTAAATACTATCGTGAAGGTAAATACTTTATCGACGAAGGTAATTACTATTCACAAAGGTAATTACTATTGATGAAGAGACTCTTAAATAATGACATATGGGCCCCCATAAAATAATCAAACTTACCACAAACGTCTCATAATGAGACTCTTTATATATATTAAAGATTGAATAAATATTACCACAAATCATTTTATTTTTAATCAAACACATTTTTTTAATCTTTCAACAATTATTAATCATTTATAACTTGTCGTCTCAATTAATAATATAACATATTATATGATGATAATCTTGTGACAATAATTGAATCAATAATATAAGAGATATGATGCAACAATTACATGAAGTAATAATTGAAAGCATATTGAGTGACTTCTCACGTAAGATCAATAATCAATACCGCAGGTGCTACTACGCTTATGCAACCACGCCAGAGCATTATTACTTTTCTTTTACCGGGTAGTTCAACAGCTTTTAACGGTAACACCTCAATAAGTTATTTTTATAAAATATTTTTGTCGTTTTCTTAATCCGACAATAATAATTACGTTTATGGGGTCCACCAATGATTAAGTAGTTGTACTTAATATTCCTAACAAAAAGAATATTCCCAGACCAAACGAATATTTTATAACAACTTCGCATACTTTGCAAAATTTATAAATACTACCCACAACTATAATATTATCTCAAATTCACACCATAATATTAAAAATTATTTCGACAAAATTTAAATCTTTATCGATAAAATATGGGGTCTCACAATTTATCCAAGATTATATATATCTATATATATATATATATATATATATGGGTCCGGTTCTTGCACCTCTTGCACCTCCTTCTTCAAATTCATCAGCTCCGGTGTGTAGCTTGAACAACTTTAACTTTATCGATTAAAGTCGATTATACTCGTATATCATCAATGCTCAGATATCATCACGTGGGTACCTAGAGTTTTCATCTCTATCTCTATTATTTGTATATTATACTGAAATGAGTCTTTGATAATATCGTATTTCATACTTGTATACGATCTTCTACTCAACACGCCCACTACCACGTTCGCTTTTTTCTGGATGGCGTGGTCGTAACATATGCTAAAATGAGTCTCTCTTGAGTTCTTCAAGCTCTTACCACATTCCTTGCTCCATTTGAATTTTGTATCTCTATGAGTCACCACGTTAATGGAATAGCGATTCGAGAATATCCTCCGATAATAACCAACTAAGCTTAAAGCTACGTATTTCGATTCTCGACTTAGGTTGCTCTCAACTGTGACTCATATCCCAACCTTGGATAAAGACGTCACAATGACACCTATTAGTTTACTATCGCATCGAATATGACATCCCTACGAGAGAGTCTCGCTTAGGTGAATTCCACAAAGGAAGTCACAAGATAAAGGCTCATGTACTCAAATTCTATAGTTGAATTTTTAACTCACGAAGTTCAATAAGAGCCATTCGATATGAGATTTTAGAAATGAGTTTTGTCTTAGGGTTCAAAGTCGATACAAAATTTAATATCGATCTTTGGGAGTAAGCCAATAAATTCTTCAGAAATACGTCAGGAAAAATCAATAACAATGGGAATATTATTTAAATCGACGCGTGTCTTTATTCAAATCCATACATGGACTAAGAAAACTTGACATCCGTAATAAACGAATGACTTCATGGCTTGATATGAAAATGTTTGACTACAATGGTTTGATTGCTTGAGTTGAATAACAAAGTTGCTTAGGAATATGAAAACTAACAACCTTACAAAAGCAATCAATTTTGGCGTGATGAGTAGTTAACCTTAAAATCACATCAAAAGCAAATATCTCTATAGAAATAAGGTTAACGGTAATGTGATAGTGCCAACTGAATCAATCAAGATTTCTAAACAACGGATGTAATGAAAGTTTCCCTAATGGAGTCTCCATGAGACAGTCAAAGTCTAATTTCTCCGTAGTCAAGTTCAAACTTTGAGCGCAGTTAAAGAGAGATAAAAAATGGGTAGAAGCAGGATCTCAGTAAGGTATAAACTTCGCAAGAATTTATAATTAACTAACCCGTGCTAACTTCGTCGGGTTCCTCGATTTTAACCTGGCCACGACAAACGCTTCTTCCGAGAATCGTTGACTTTGACTTTTCTCGGGACATCCTTTTGAGTCACCGCTCATTGCACTAGGTTTCGATATCGTATAATCTCGGCGATATGTCCTTCTTTTCCACAATTATAGCATACCTTAAACCGTTGTAGGGGCCAATGATATGTCCTCTTTCCCAAGATTGTAACATAACATACGACCGATGGTCTTTCTCCTCCTTGGAACGGTTACCACATTGGCGCCGACGTCTTCACATACGGTCGTTGTTGAATCTCCTCTTTTTAAAATCTCCTCCCAACTCGCTTCTTCTATTTTCATGGCCACGATTACCACCAGAGTGGTTACCGCTTTGTCAGTATTCTTCTTTTCTCCATTGGTTATCGTTATTCGATGATCGCTATCTTTGGTATGATCCTCGGTTATGGTCCCTCGGTTGAACGTGCATCGTTATCTCGCTTCTAACAATCGAGCCTGCTTACAACATATCGAATAGAGAGAAAATTTATGAGAAATGAGATCTTGACGTATCCGGTTTCAAACCTCTCAAAAACATCCGCGTCATCGTTCCTCATTCTCCACCAAATGAGGTGCGAACTCGGATAACTCCGCGAACTTGAACTTCGCCAGACCGGGACACCGCCATGTTATTCTCGCTCCAATCTAATAAACTCCACTTCCTTCATACGACGAATACTTTCGTGGAAGTACTTGTCATTGAACTCATTTTCAAACGTCTCCCACGATATCGCCGAGTGCGGTTGATAGGTACGCCTACGATTCCCACCAAAGAATCTCGCTTCGCCACGGAACATAAAAGTAGCGAATGGAACTTTCGTTTCTTCGCATCCCAAGACATCGAATATCTTGGTAATTTGCTTGACCCATGTTTCCGCCATGATCGGATCTCGGCTTTCCCTGCACTCGTGGTCCCACTCTTTTTGCTTCGCTTGGTTGTGACCACCGTGAATCGCTATCATCTCCTCCTCAGTATTTTGAACACGAGTCTCCTCGTGCGATTTTGCATGAACCGCAAAAAACTTCTAAACATCCCCTCGCTCATCATCTCGCTCGATTGGTGTTATTCACGGAGATACATTGTCGACTGTTGCACGTTCTCCTCGTTGTTAAATACTGAGCATCTCCACGGTCTCATTTACACCACTATTAATATTCTCAATCGACATTCTCAATTCATTGTCATAAAACAAGGGTTAATTAAGGAAATCAATCACATAATATCCCTATATACTCGACCAACTAACAAATAAGCTTAGGTAGGACACACTAAAGAAAGGATTTACTCGTCTCTCCCTCCTAGTTCTATTCCCGATCTCCGCTTGCCAGAGATCATATCCCTAAGCTCGATACCAACCGTGGCGACCCCAAAATAGGTCCATTCCATCCAACCCATTCTCGAGTCGCCAAATACATGGATACGTAAACAACTACAACTTTATTATCACAACAATAAAGCGTGAGTTTAAATACAAATATTATCTTCAGTACAATATTTATACTCAAATAAATCCTCATCACATTTATTGATACATTATTTTACAATAATGGTGAGGACTACTAAACAACTCTCTCTAGAACCTTCATTCCATACCCCGACTAAGACTTCATTACATTCTCGCCTCCCGAGAAGAAAATGGAACAACAAGGAAAAGGGTGAGCTCAACTAGCCTAGTAAAGAATACTATGACTAAGATAATATACAACAAATTATCGTTAGTCTTCAACGAGGGAAAAATCGATAGAATACAATGCATAACAAGTTTCGGATCAATATTCGCAGAATGAAATAATAATTCATAGAAGAGTTACGTAGAGAATGAAATCTACTATAATCTATGAATTTAACGATCCATCATCAATATTTTATCCTCGTAACATCAATCAATATTCATCTCAAATCAAATATTCATCTTTGCACTACAGTGCCAAAGATATTCATCAATCCATCATGTTCATCTCAACACTGCTCATCTTTGCACTAAAGGCCAAAGATATTCATCGATCGGTCATGTTCATTTAAACACTGTTCATCTTTGCAGACTACAGTGCCAAAGATATTCATCGATCGGTCATGTTCATTTAAACACCGCTCATCTTCTGCACTACTGAGCCAAAGATATTCTTGAGAAATCATTCATCTTGCACTCTGGTGCCAAAGATATTCAATAATATCATCATTTAAGATCGAGGATGATGAAAAATATTTTTAAAGAAACGAATCCAAAGAAACAAAATGACAAGGATTAAGGATTCAGTACTTGATTTTATCCACGTCCAAAAATACCTCAAAAATAATCATAGTGGTGTAAAATTCAAGAATGATCAAAACATGGATACAATCAAAGCTAGTATCCGTAATAGATATTTTATTTAGCGAAAGAAAAATTTTCATTTTTCTATTGAATAGTCAGATTCGTGAATAAAGGCCAGATATCGTGAATAAAGGACGATATCGTGAATAGGCCGTGATATCGTGAATAGTAAGAATCTACACACCAAAAGATAGAAATTCCACAAAAAACATCTTCACGCTTCGTTAATAAGTAGATTCGTGAATAGTAACTCATGAATAGTAACTCGTGAATAAGAACTCATGAATAGTAACCCCCGACATGAAAAAGTTCCAAATTTGATAAAAAGTTCCAACCAATATTTCAAAGATAATGATATTCAAGAAATAATATCATCCGAGAAGAAAATAACATCCCTTACCTCAAAGAATCAAGATTTGGAAGGAAAGTAGGAGTGATCTTTGAATGAAACTCATCTTGAGCAAAGAACTCTCAAAGTATCTAAATACTCACAAAATACGCTCAATAATATAGAGAAAAGAGAGAAAACTTTGTTTACGGTGTGATTTTCAATTCTAACTTAGCCCTCTATTTATAGGAAAATGTTAAATTGCAACCAAGCGAGACTTGACTGCTAATTGCGATGGCTTTACTTGCTACTATTGCCACCCACCACATTTGAAATAAAATTCAGCACATTTTTTTCACCAACCACAAGTGGGGCCCACTCAATTCTAGAATTTTCCACCAAAATCAATTATAAACCTAATTTCCAACCGACACCTCTTAAAATTCACAACAAATCATTCGTGCATTTTTAGCGGTTCAAAATTTGTGGACATATACTCAACTTATGTATGTATAACATACCCAAAAATTACCACAATCCAACTACGGATTAAAAATTATAACCCCGCAATATATCTCAAAACCCCCGATTTGATTTTTAACACCTCCAATCCGATAAAATACCGATAAAACACCTCAACATTAATTCCTTCATTAATAACCACATAAATAAATCCATCATTTATATTCATATAAAATAAATATTTCCTTATCATATGAATCAATAATTAATTATTCACAAATAATATTACGTAATCACATTTATGATAATGAACCAGTTTGTTCCCGCGAAAGAGGGGCTTTCAATAAGGATCTCTCTTACTACTTGGCAATTAGGTGACCAAACCTCTCCTTGCATGTAACTTTCTAGACATCGCCAATAATGTAATCTAATAATATTATTCAAATAATATGAATTATTGATCCGATAATGGAAATATCTTGTGCGATGATAATTATTGAACAACAATAATATAAAATATCAACACAAAGAATTATTGAATCAATAAAATAAAATATTGAGCAAAGAATTCATTGTGGAAAATTATCGAGTAAGGCCATCTTACGCATTTAATCAATAATTCAACAATCTTGTCTGCAATACCGTGTGCGCCATCATGCAACCACGCCAGACATCAGATTTTAACCACCGGGTATTCCAAGCGATCTTAATTCAGTAATAATTACGCCGTTATTTATAACCACCCAAACTTTGTCGTTTTCTTCATCTAATCGCTTTCAGGTTATGGGGCCACACATGGGTACTGGTACTACGTAATGCGAATATTCCGACAAAGATTTAATATTCCACGACCAAACGAATATTCCCCGACAAAAATGAATATTTTATAACCACTGCTTATTTTGAAATATTTGCATATTTAACCCTTAACTATCCACATTAATCAAATCAACCCTTACTATTTCAAAATAATAAATAAAGGAAATTTCTTTTTATTTAAAAAAATTTCGGGGTCTTACAATATATATATATATATATACGCACACACACGGTCCGAATCTTAAGCTCACCCCTTATTTAACATACCTTGCATACCCCTCTTTAGCGACGGATCGGACCGTTAAAAGTCGTATAATGTATCCAAATCACGCCCAAAATATTGTATTATGATATATAATACAATGTACATACAAATCACGCAAAAAATATTATATTATGGTATATAATACCTGTGCAGACTGTACATACATTTTTTGATATAGGTATCCAAATCACACCAAAAACATTGTATTATGAAAAATTTCAGTTCCATAAAATATTAAACCATTTTTTTTAGTTGTTTTAAAAAAAAAAAGCTTGGTCCGGATTTGATCGGTCCTGCCCGGACCGATCCAATACAGATATATATATATATCGGTCCGGATCTTAAAGTTTCATCACTTATTTAACATAACTTGCATACCCCTCTTTAGCGACGGATGAAAAGGTGGCGACGATTGATCTCTGTCGTCTATATATATATGTAACTGCCGCCTTTAACTTTTAGCGACGGATAACATATAATGATTTTAGATAAATCGTCATGCCTGCGTCGCTAAGGGGTATATAAGGTATGTTAGATAAAAAGTGATTTAAGATCCGAATCAGATATATATATATATATATATATATATATATATATATATATATATCGATCTTGATTGAGCAAATTAAAATGGGAAATTAATTAAGAGTGGATCGAGTCCAAGTGGCCGTACGTAGTTTAGAGAGATGAAGCTTGTAATAACTTGAATATATAATGAATTATACACGCTCCTTAGTCCTTTCCTTCAAACTTAGTCCTTTCCTTCAAACTCAACATAATCACCCTTCTTTCCTAATTTGTATAATATATTAACAAAGTCTTTAATTCCACCTGGCCTGTCATTAAGAATTTCACCACCACCTACCAGCACCAGGATGGGGTCAAGCCCCACATTTTCCAGCCTCGGGCTGGTTGGTCCGAAGGTGTTAACTCGCCAGAGGGTGGTCTCCAGTAGCGCCATTTGGTAATACGAGTCTTTCAATTCCTTCCAATTAAACATGCATGCAATCATGCATGCTTTTGGCAATATGCTCATGCATACATTAAGGTAACTTCCAAAAATATAGAAAAAAAAAAAACAGAGCATGTGAGTTTATAATTAAACGCATTTATTTTTCACTATTTAGGCGCGGCTTCATTACACTCATTAAATGGGGAAAAACTTATTCCTAAGAATTAATATTATGAGATGGATGGAGAGTACTTAATTAATATATATACACATCTTTTGGATAATAACTAGATAGTATCTCCATCATAAAATATATAAGAACCATATTAATTTGACTCCTAAATCTCTTCTCTTTGCATATCATGGTTTGTTTACACACGGATGAAAATTGATATTTTCATCAAAAAATAAATTAATATACGTACACAAATTGATGTCGACACCGAGAAATTTTTCCTAGTTTCTAGACTTTTTAAAGATTTCTATCTTTTTAATTATTTTAGAAAAATACCAACATGAATGTTGACCGGATTTTGAAGTGTTGATTTTAATGATGTGCCAATTAGATAGAGCCGTCAGTTAGTAAAGATTTAAATGGATGTACCAACTCATTCAGATTTTCAAGATTTTAAAATTGGTCTGGATTAATCGAGATTTATAGAGTTCAAAGGTTTGCTTAAGCGAGGGGAAAATGTTATCTCTACCCTCCTAAATTGAAGTGTGTGTGTGTATAATTTAAAAACCCAGGATATTTAGCATTGAATCGAAATCATGTTAAGTGCATTATTGAAAGTAATTCCAAGCCTTTTTGAGCCTATATATGCACAAAGGATTCAATTCGAAGAAAAGTTACTTTTAACTTTAACTTTTAATAAAAAACCTTTTGGGGTGATATTTTTAAAAACTTGATTTTTATACCCTATGTCAAATAAGAATTGAGATCCTTCATTACTTTCGATTTTTATCCTGAGTTTGTTCTAATAACCCGGATCGATTTCGTAATTTTAAAATATCTTTATCGTTTTGTTTGAAAATCGTTTTTGGAGATATACAAATTAAATCAAGCATCGACATGGGATCGGGGCCATCCATGGGCATGAAAGCCATCTCAATAGCCCTGAACACTCACAACAATATCTTCTCTATTACGGGTCTTAAATCCAATTTTCGTGGAATGGAACCCTTGAGATATCGTTTTAAGTCCCAAATTTACATGTACAAATGATTGAACATTAACTTTTACAATTGAACTTCGTCCATAATGATAATTTAGTTAAGATCTGATTCGTGGATCTTGACTCTAATATTCTTAGGCTCACATTACGATAAATAATACATCGATCGAAATTTAAAAGCAAAAGAGAATCTAGGAAACGACTCATGCAGACCTTATCTCGTAGATCACACAAACGAAGACAACATCACGAGGGACTATATGTACTGATGAGATTTATCAAAAGGACTTAATTAGAATCTAAGAAATAAATCTGTAGATCTAATATCCCTTAGATCTATACAATGTCATAATCGGGATAAAATCGAGAATATATCCCAAACTGGCTATTAGGCGATTCAATTGCTAGAATCCCTTGACGACTAGAAAGTGGGATCCCCTCATCACTAGATATGAATATATATATGATTTTTCGGGATAAACCAATATCAACATAAAAACAATGAAAAAAAATAGATCCGCACTAGATTTGTGTCGAATATAGCAGGTTAAAGTTTTTAACTTTGAAACTGATAATAAGCCAGGTCCAAACTAGATCTAATTTGAATTTGAAAAATTTTTTGAACTTTAACAACCCACACACAAAATAATCGGTAAAATAGGCTGAATCTGACTCTAAAGTTATAAATTGACTTGTAGATATCATCCGATGAATATGAGGAGATTTTAACCGTAAGAAATCCTCTCTAACCATCCATAATCCTATAAAGAGGGTCCCCACACCCTATATATAAATCTAGAATGTAGGGAGAGCCTCAACACAATATTAACCGAACAATAAACCAAATCCAAGCACAACATACAACGTATAAAATGAACAAGATCTAATAGATCTATATCAATTCAATATAAAAATCGAATCTTTCGCCAAAATAAATAAAATATATACTAGATCTATATTGGATCAACATTGAATCTACATAAAGATTGGATCTTTCGCAACAAAACATATCTATGCTAGATCCATTAGATCTACATTAAATATACATAAAGATTGAATCTTTCACCTTGGCAATGGTGAAATCCTCCCCCTTGAGCTTGGATCTAAAAGATTTAACTCTACATTGATGAGAGATTTGATGGTAAAAACTAGTCAAAATTACTCTCATTTTAAGATAAGAGATATTATTTTTGTTCAATATTCGTAAGAGATATTATTTTTGTTCAATATTCGTAAAAAATATATTTTCTTCCATACTCTATAGTATGTGTAAGACCCCAACTTTTATGAATAAAGATGAATTTTCTAAAAATATCATTTTTGAATATTATGGAGTGAATTTGATATAATGTTATAGTTGTGGGTAATATTTATAAATTTTCAGAAAAGACATAAGTTGTTATATAATATTCGATTGGTATTGGGAATATTCGTTTTAACGAGAGAATATTAAATACGACCAAGACAATCGTTCGTGGATCCCACAACGGAATTATTGTTAGATTGAGAAACGACAAAAATATCTTTTTATAAAATAACTATGAAAGTTTTACAGTTAATGTTGAAACTTAAGTGTTAAAAATACGATGTCTGGCATTAGTTGCGTAGTAATAGCAATTGTATTGATTATTGATGCTTACGTGAGAAGTCACCGGTTTTGTTCAATTATTCACTACGATGAATTGTTGCATAAGATCTCACGTTATTTGATTGATTATTATCGATATTTTATATATTATTAAATCAATAATTGAGATGACAGAGTTATTAATATTATTATTTGTAATATTGACAATGTCTAGAAGTTTTGTCAAGGAGATATTTGATCACCTAATTGCGCCCCAATAGGGAGAAATCCTTATTGGAAAGCTCCCTTTTTCATGGGAACGATCTGATTATTGCAAATTATAATAAAGATGATAAATGTTGTTAAAAATATTGAGGTAATTTTTATGAAGTATTTGATGTAATTTTTGTGTATTATTTGAATTTCCACTTACTAATTTTTCAAAATAATCAGGAGAAAGTTATCTCAGTTTTTGTTTTTATATATATATATATATATATATATATATATATGTGTGTGTGTGTGTTTAATTATATATATATAAGTATTATATTTTTTTTTGTTTTATTGGATGATTGCTTGGAATTGGCATCCGTGATTTCTCAAAATTTTCATCCGTGAATTGCATAACTGTTGGCCCGTGAATAAAAATTTCTAAATAGTATACTTTCATTCTCCTATAAATAGAACGCTAGTTAGAATTGAAAATCACACCGTAATCGAGAATTCTTCCTTCTATTATATCGAGCGTATTTCTTTTAGAATTTTAGAAAGTTTTGAGCGTAGAAAAAAGTGAAAGTTTTTCGAGAATATCATTATCTGGGTTGGAATACTCTTCTTTTCGTAAGGGTGTTATTTTTTGTTCGATATTCATTGAAATAATATTTTCTTCCATACTACGTAGTATGTAAGTAATATTATTCATTTCGATTTCAATTATATACTCATTTTGTTAAGTTTTGACTTATCTCCGTGATATTAGTAGAATATCCTCGATATTCAAGGCTTCATCCAAAGATTTTTCATGGAAATTTTATTCGAAAGCATTCTAGATAAATTTTAACTTTTCATACCTGAAAGATCTTATTCAGGATTACTATATTCCCAAGATTATTCACGGGATACTATTCACTCGAAATCTTATTCAATTAAAAGTCTTATTTATGATAAAAATTGATTCATTTTTGGTCTAAATTATTTTTGGTACAATATTATTCCGAATTTTCTTTTCAAAAGCGAAGATCGTGTTGATAATTTAGACGTTATTCGATTTCTAGATAAATTAAATTATAAATCTTTAAAATTTATCATTGAAACTTGTTTTAGTGAATTCTTATATCATCACATCATCCCCATTGTTTTATATTCATTGAAAGTCAATACGTAGCGCATGTAGTGCGTAGATGGATTTTGATATATTTATAATGATTGCGATTATTCTAATTATAATCGTAGTAGTAATATTACTACAATGATGATGATAAAAGTCGCCGTTAATTAAGTAGTCGTTGATGGACGGTTGTTGGCGTGATCGATGATTTAATTTGATGAATAATACTGCGAATATCGTTTGGCTGCGTAGTCATTTAATAATTTATAATCGCGATCTTTAAAGAATATCCTCAATGGCCAGTAGTAGTAGGGGTGATTCGATGATGTAGATTATTTATTAAAGTTCGAGTATCGTCGATAAAAAGTGATGAAAAACCTTTTAAATCATAGAAGATATTAGATTTTATCTTCTACTTGACTTCTTCTAATGTATCGCTTGTTAGATTCATAGATTAAAACGATGTTTGTTATATTTTATCGTTTAATATCGTCAAGAAATTTAATGATAAATTATTCTGCATTATCTTGGTCATAATATTTCTACTTTGGATTTGTTGAAATTTCATGCCTTTTGATTTCATTGTTTCTCTTGAGGAAATGAGAACGAATTAAAAACTAATCGGGGAGCGGGTATTGATATTCAGGATGACAAGATTAAGAATCATCACTATTACATGAAATAGTGTGATAATAAATGTATTGAAGACTCCATTTGAGTTGAATCATCTAGAAAATAATATTCAGTATTAAAACTACCGGTTTATGTTTATCGTATTTTACTACGACGGTTGTATTATTCAATTATATTTGAATTTTGTACCACGATTCATTTTTATTTCTGAGATGAGTGATGTATACCTATTTTGAAGGCGTCGCGGTTAGTAGATCAAAGCTTAAGGATATGATTCTGATCGAGATGTGACAAGAAACCAGGAGGGAGAGAGGAGGAGAATTCCTTCATTAGTATGATCTACCTAAGTTTATTTGGTATTTAATTGGTCATTTACGAGATATAGGGATAATATGTAACATGTCAATTAACCCTTATTTTGTGGCGAGATTTGAAAATGACATCCGAGAATGTTGAGAATAATGATGGAAGCACAGTGAGACCGTTGAGTCACCATAGATAAACACCGAGTGATAATGCATCAGGAAGACAATAATCCTCCACGTGAACAACAACACCGATCAAATGGCAAACGATGAGAATATTTAGGAGCTTTTTCGCAATTAAATGCAACATCGCAAGAGAGACTCGTCCAAAATGCAGTGAAAACACTGGCGACTTCTCGAATACGATCCGCATTAAAGCGATTCAAGGAATTTGGGACCACCGGAGTTTATTGAAGACCCAAAACCACTTAAGGCGGAGACGTGGATAAAACAGATCACCAAGATATTTGATGTCTTGGGATGCTCCAAGGAGCAAAAAAAATTTTTTGTCACCTTTATGTTGCGAGGAAAAACAAATTACTAGTGGGAATCAGTAAAGCGTACTCAACCTACCGCATTCAAAATGTCTTGGGAGAAGTTCCAAGAACTGTTCAACGACAAGTACTTTTCCGAAAATATTCGTCACATGAAAGAGGTAGAGTTCATCAAGTTGAAGCAGAACAATACGTAGTGTCATGAAGACGAAGCTAAGTTTGCCGAGTTGTCCCGGTTTGCGTCCCACTTGATTGATAATGAAGAGAGAATGACGCGGATGTTTCTAAGAGGTTTAAAACCCGAGATACGCCAATATTTCATTTCTCACAAACTTTGCGCGATAATAGTCAGCCCAACCAAAAGATAGCAGCCGGACCATCTTGGACCATTACTCTACTCCCCAACTAGTCCCGGCTATATTCTCGCCTCCTGAGAAAAACAATGGAACCAAGAAAAAAAAGGTGAGCTCAATTAACTCAGTAAAAAATATTATGACTAAGATAATATAAAATAAATTATCCTTATATCTTTCTATTTTATCCTATATTTGGAACATATGGAGCAGAAAACTAATTTTAATTAGTGAGGTTAAATAGGAAAAAAGATTTCATAACTACTCACAAGAAAATTGATAGTTTAATTATAAAATGTTGGTGAGAAATATATATGGAAGGGATTTTAGAGATGATAAAATAGTGAAAGGAAGTTAAAGAATACCGCAGCTTCAAAAACACAATTATATATTTTCTCTACTCTCATCTAATAAAATAGATATACAACTGATACATTGTTTGAACGCTTGTGCAAGAGAAAAGAGTAACGACTAACGACGTATAGTTATAGTTAAGATTTTCAAATACTTATTACTACGTATATAATTTCGTGATCTCGTCCAGTACTGTTGCTACTGATATATCTTTCAATTGACTTAATTTTATATAGAAAATTTAAAATATAAAATAACTTATGTCACCACCGTTTGTTATCATCAACAACCCTGTTTTTTTAAAACCTATTTTTGTTTAATATAATTAGAGTTATGATCCTAAATTATACTCTAGGACTATGTTTGTTTATAATAATTATAATCTATGAGATTATAATTCTAAACTATTAATCATATGATTATAATCTCAGAATTATAATTATAATACCAAGACTATTATTAAGTCATTTTATAATTCTTAAATTAATAGTCCAAAATCTAAATTTAAAAACAAACAAAGATTAAAGAGTGTATGATCACAATCAGTCCCTCGTGACTGTACTGTACTGTACTGTACTGGCTCTTTCGTTAAGTACCTACCTTGGAAATGATAAAAGGCAAGAGTTTTTTTTTTTAAATTAAAAAAAATTATATTTTGAAAGTGACAACATAACATTGAAAATCTATAGATTAATTTGAGACAATAAACCAATATCCATCATATATATGTTTGAATCAGTTGGAATATGATTTCTTTGTAGCAAGTAATTTTCAAGGGTACTATATATTGGAACCCGCAAAATAAAGGTGAATTAATAAACATCATAGCAATTTCTAAGCCATATGCATATTCTAATTTATTTATTTTTAGTTTCACTTGAATTGTGCACTCAAACTACGCATCCGATGATAAAATCTCTTCTAACATGTCATATATATATATATATATATATATATATATATATATATATATATATAGTTCGGTTCTTAAACTTACTATTTATCTAACATACCTTGCTCACCTCTTTTAGCCACGGATCGGGCGCGATTCGGTCCGTCGCTAACCGTAATCTTAATTTTTAACGACAGACTAAATCGTCGTCCGATCTATCGCTAAAGGAGGTGAGCAAAATAATTAATATACTCAAATTATTGTAAGTCGGAGAAGTAAACAATACTCTGTCATGACTTCTGTCTGAAGGAAGTCCGATGGTCGGGAGATAATCTTAATAGACAAACCAAGGTTTTACTTCGATGGTAGATCATCTTACTTTATAAAACAGCAAGCAATTGAATTAGTGCTACTTGTTTACAACTTCTGTCTTATCCGCATCGATCATCTCCCAATAATTCCACAGCTCTATGTAGTTATTAATTTTTCAAAAAAAATAGTGTTTAAACAGTTCTTGCCCTTATCATCATCTATCTTCTATGTTACATAAAATCAACATCAATTGAATATATATGTTCAATTATTTAATAAAATGTGAAATTTCTTATTCATAAAAAGTAAAAACATACCTGTAACGGGAAGTTCCACCATTTGATAAGTTAATTTTAGAGTGTAAAACTTTTGAACGGTAGTTTTCATTTCCTATAACTCTCATACCAAAAGGAGACATCTGGGATCTGAATCTTGCAGAGGGAGAGTGATTACGAGTTAGCTCAGTCTGGAAGCTGAGCACTTGATCACTCACATCCCACAAAAACATTCCTTCTTTTGTTAGCAAGTTGCCAAGCCTTTTGACAGAGGAAGAGGAAACCATGGTGTTTGATTATTATGTGTAAGCTTTGGAGTCTTCCTTATATCAATTGGGGATCTAGATTCTAGGGTTAACATATTTCCACAGTTTTTTTCCCAAGCGGGAATATATTACTATTATGCCATTAAGACAAGATTCTTTCTTCACTGCATGTGGGTGGGTGGTCCTGCGCATTTTGAATTAAGGTACTACTACACTAGCTACCAATGAATGGAAAGTGTGTATACCGTGTGTTTATTCTTTTTACAAAGTTTTCAGCATTTAATATTTACTCAACTAGTCAATTGTATGGTAGTACTGGTAATCTTTATTTTATTTATTTTTCACTAATTACTCAAATTCAAAACATTTAGACTGATGAGCATAAAATTTTACCCTAGCAGCAACATTACACAATTTGGGTGAAATATATAAACAAAGAAATTAAGTCTCATCCACACACACACACACACACACACACACACACACACACACACACATATATATATATATATATATATATATATATATGGGTCAGGTTACAAGTAAGCCATACTTACTTCTTAAAATGTGAAATTTTTTTTTTTTTTTTTAAACAACTAAAAAAAAAAGTTTAATATTTTATGGAACTGATTTTTTTAATGTCTGATGTTTTGGATGTGATTTGGACACGTATAACAAAAGCAGTCTTTTCAAATCTGTGCAGACCGTATATACATTTTTTGGTATAGGTATCCAAATCTCGCCCAAAATATTTTATTATGAAAAAATTCCAGTTCCATAAAATATTAAAAAAAATTTTAGTTTTAAAAAAAAAAAAACAAAAAAAAAAGTTCGCATTTTAAGAAAGTAAGGAGCCAATCACATCGATCGATATATATATATATATATATATATATATATATATATATATATCTGGTCAGGATCTTAAGTTTCACTTCTCTTATATAACTCAATTGAACTCACCCCCATTTAATGACGGACCCAACGACGTTTGATTATACAAATAGTAAATACATACTTTTAATGACAGACAACATATACCGTCATATAAGTATGACGACGGTTGTATGATCGAACCGTCGTTAGTCCGTCGCTAAAAAAAAAGAGTTGTTTGATGAATAAATAAATCCATGAGCTTAAGATATATATATATATATATATATATATATATATATCTGATGAATCTTAAACTACCTCTTATTTAACATACTCATTTGACGTTTATCTTTGGCGTGAATTTAAGACGGACGATCTTCTATGCGTCATTATATATATAAACAAATCTTAGTTTTTAGCTACGGACAACATATAGCGACGAAAAACATATAACAACGGACTAAACTTATAGCGACGGACCGAATCGTCGCCCGGTACGTCGCTAAAGAAGATATGCAAGTTATGTTAGATAAGGGGTAAGCTTAATATCCGGACCGTGTGTATATATATATATAACAAAATACAAATGATTTTAAATTTCCCGCTCATCTTAATAAATCATTTTGAGGTTATCTGAAAAGTTTGAGATAAATTAACCGTCATACGCCAAGATGTAGGGAAGACGGATTGCTATTCTTAAATATATATATATAACATACAAACCAAACCAAGCCAAACCAATGACAAATTAATTAATTAATAATGAGGGAGGTAGGTAGGGTAGGGTACGGTAGGGTAGGGTAGGTAGCTAGAATGAATTTTGATGCATAAAATTTGTGATGAGTTGCAGCAATCCAAGCGAGACGTCCGAGTAGGGGTCGTTTGTGAAAAAACCATGTTGTTTTCCTTCAAACTCTACATAATCAACTTTCTTTCCAACCCCTTTCAACCTCCTTGCATAATCCTCCACCCTATCTTTCATTACTTCATTGCCTCCCGCCATCACCAATATTGGGTCAAGCTTAATGGACTCCAGATTCGGGCTAGCAGGCCCAAATGGGTTTGCAAAGGGGTGATCTGCTGTATTCCCAACTGGTAGTGATAGTCTCCAAAACCTGTACGTTAATGTAAAATCTATATATCAGATCAACTACGTGTTAATTGGTCCTAGCTAGGAGGGTATGGGGGTCAATTCATCCTACTAAAAAAATTATTTTATAATATATGATAAATTTAGTAAAATTTAAGCCAGTAATGAATAAATCGAATTCTATTGAAATTTTATAAAAAATTTTAATATGCGAGTCAAATTATTTTTTTTTAACTTTCTTAATTTATTTTAAAATAAATAATTAAAATAAATAATAATTTAATTTATATTATTTTTATAACATAAGAAATTTAAATATTTATTAATAAATTTGTGATTAGAAAGCCGTATTAGGGGTAAATAATTAAGGTTGTATATATATATATATATATATATATATATATATATATATAATGTTATTACTTGTTATATTAATAATATTTTAATCAAATACATGTTTTACATATTTAATCGACCAAAAAGTATAAAATTATCTAAAAAATTTAGTTTAGGGGCGTTGCCTCCAAACCCTTGCCAAATTATTTATATTATCATTATATTTTGATAATTATGGCTTCTCCGCTGTATATATATATGTTAGGCTTTGTCCTCGATCGGCTGTTTAATTCAGCAGTAGGTAGATAAGATCATAAAGGAAAATTATACTCACTCCACTAACTTAATAATTCATAGAATAGTGGAATGATCACTTGTTTAGTTCAATATATGTATATATCATCATAAGACAAATTAACTTGGATATATCTGTATCAATTAAATAGATAAGGTGGGTGTAGTCAACTGATTTTGGGCCTACCAAATCTTCTAAAAGCTAAAATTTTCCAAGTTTTACTACTGAATTAATGATTATGATTATATATATATATATATATATATATATATATATATATATATATATATATATTGATCCATGTCCCCATTGGCTTTTGAGAGATCACTTCAAACTTGAATTGATGAGTCCAAAAGGGGAATCATATATCTTATCTGAGTTGCCTCATGAAATTCAAATGAAAAATTATATATTTCACTATAAAGAATTTTGACCCACTCACATCTAATTAAAATAAGAATTCACTAAATTAAGTACATGAAAAGAGAGAATATATATAGTAGGTATTTTTGAAATTTGAAAAATTTAAAGGGAAAAAAGAAATTTAAGAGTTGTTAGAACTTAATTTCTAACCATCCATAAAACTAGAGTATATAAATTTTATATTAATTTTTAAAAGAAAAAACTCTATTTTTTCAAAAATCCCTAATTAAAATAACTTTTAAAGATATATATTTCATACAATCTTATGAATACCTGTTAACATGAGGAGGGCGAACTTTATGTTTTTTGTTCTTATTTTTTAAGCCACAAATACAAATAGGCGACTCGGAAAATGAGAATGAAGAGATAAGATCATCAAAAACGTAGAACTAAGATGTGGTTCATGATGGGTTCCTAGATATTCATGATTCATGATTCATGATTCATATATATATAGAGATTAAGGTTAGTCCAAACGTGCATGAATATTCTTTCAAAACCACAAAAATCCAGATATTTTCACATGATCGATGATGAATGGTTAAATTATGCCTCTGCTGTCTTAATCTCAATCACTGCCGATGCCAATGGCTACCTCTTTTAATTTGAACTTCATAGCTCCAGATTTTTGGAGATCATCACACACACACATATATAGACACGTATATACTTGAACAAGGCCCAAAAACACATGCACATGCACATGATATATATATATATATATATATATATATATATATATATATATGGGAATATATAATAGGTTCTTTATGAAGTCTTATCTTGTGTACTTTTTAGATAGATTGATAAAAAACTTATTGGAAGGTGAGATTGAAGCATAAATATCTACAGTAGTAACAAAACATAAAACTTTTATTTTAATATGAGGACACCAAAGAAATCAGCGTGTTGTCGGTTTGTTTAACTTAAACCAACTTTAATATTAAATAATACAATAAATGCGAACATGCAAACATATATAAAAAAAATAAATAAATAAATAAAATTTTAGTCTCTTAGAAACAAAAAAAAAAAAAAATCTCTTAGTAAGGCCTCTAAACACAAAAAAAAAAAAAAAAAAAAATGTCGGTAGTAGGCCTCTTTACGACTTGAAAAAAAAAAAAAAAAAATCATGCAAATGTTTGTTTTTATAAAACAAATATTTTTATTTTTATTATAAAATATAGCAAATGTTTGTTTATTTTATAAAAAATGTTTTTATTTTTGTTATAAAATATATTATAAAAACATTTGTTATAAAATATTTGTTTTTATAAAACATTTTTTTATTTTTATTTAGTAGTAAAAAAAAAAAAATGTTTTATAAAAACAAATATTTATAAAAATGTTTTATAATATATTTTATATAAAAAATAAAAACATTGTTATAAAATATTTGTTTTTATAAAACATTTTTTTATTTTACATTTAGTAGAAAATAAAAAAAATGTTTTATAAAACAAATATTTTATAACAAATATTTTATAATATATTTTATAACAAAAATAAAACATTTTTTATAAAATAAACAAACATTTTGCTATATTTTATAACAAAAATAAAACATTTGTTTTATAAAACAAACATTTGCTATGGATTTTTTTTTTTTTTTTTTCCTTTATAAGAGGCTCTTACTTGACATGACATTTTTTTTTTTTTTTTTGTGTGTTATAGGCTTCTTACTATTGACATTTTTTTTTTTTTTTTTTTTATATATACGTTTTAGCATGATTTCGCAGGTTGTGATATTTAATATTAAAGTTGGTTTAAGTTAAATAAACCGACAACACGCTGATTTTGGTAGGTCCTCATATTAAAATAAAAGTCAGATGTTTTGTTACGACCTAAGATATTTATTGCTTCAATCTCACCTTCCAATGTTTTATCAATATTCAAAAAAAAGGTTAAGATAAAGACATATAAAGAATTGATCATATGGCTAAGTAGCCTTCCTCTATATATATATATATATATATATATATATATATATATTTCTGTATTTTTTCAAAAACGTATGTAATAACATTATTTTTTCAAAGAAAAATATTGGGTGTCTACTATTAACATACAGGAGTAGCTAGACACATAAATTTTGTTAAAAAGAGACTAATTTGTTAGAAATTTATTTATTTTTAACAAAAACAGTTATTTTTGTAAAATGACACAATGTTTACACATTAATTATCGTAACTTTATTATCAGTTTTAAACGAATAAATTATTTTTTAGATAAATACAAATTAACAAAATATCTTTAAAAATATAATAAATGAATTTTGTGTGTGTTTATTTATGATTCCATGGCGTGCGTTAATGAATTTACATGTCACGTCTATACAAATTGCAAAACAAAGTTGAACATATAAAAGTACCTGTCAAGGATCTCCAAATTCAAGAATGGCTCCGGTTCACCCTCTGCCTCCGACTTTGTCCTTTCAGTTCCGCCAAAAAATGGCGCCAACAAAACATACCCACGTACCCTAACCGGAGCCAACTCAACTGAACCGGGTCCAAATCGAACCGCCATATGATGCGCCACGTTACCACCAGACGAGTCACCAAGTATAAAAACCCGGTCAAACTCAACCCCATCACACAACCACGTATCACCATTTTTACACGTAGCTTGAGCCTGCAGCCACTTAATAGCAGTCACCGAATCTTCCATTGCCGCCGGTAGCCTATGCTCCGGAGCCAGTCGGTAGTCCGGAGACACCACTATTGCCTGAAGGCCAGAGGACAGGCGGAGGCAGCAGCTATGGCAGTTAGGCCACGTGCGTGAGCCGATGCAGAAACCGCCTCCGTGCAGGTAATAGATAATGGGGAGCTTGGCGGCGGAGAAAATGGGTTTATAGAGACGGAGGGAGAGGCCGTGTTTTTTGTCGAAAACAGAGTCTTTCCATACGACGGAGCCGTCGTCTTGTACCGGAATGTTGAAGTCTATTTCATCTTGCCGGAAAATAGAACCATCGCTATAGACTTGAAGGATGCCTTGGCAATCTTCTACTATATGAGGAAGAGAGCCCATTTTTCTCTGTGGTTAATGAGGAAGCACGGCAGCTATTAATAGGAAGGAAGGAAAGAGTGGGATATTAATCTTAGGGAGAGGATTGTAATTCTACACGCAACACAAATATTTTGTACATATTTTAAAATAGTACCATCTTCGTTCTTAAAAGATTGTCATTTAAAGTTTTTGCACATAAATTAAGAAAGTATTCCCTCCGTCCCAAATTAATTGCTCAGTTTTGATTTTTTTAAGTCAAATTGACTATTTTTAGAATTGATAATTAAGCATATATAAATATATTTCTAAAATTATAAAAATTAGGATTAGTAATAAATTGTACTCCCTCCGTCCTAAATTAATTGCTCAGTTTTGACTTTTTAAAATCAAATTGACCATTTTAAAAACTAATCTTTTTACTATTTATGCTAAAATATAGGTTAAAAAAATAATAACCAAAAAGGAAGTATATATAATTTATTACTAATCCCAATTTTATAATTTTAAAAATATATTTATATATGCTTAATTATTAATTCTAAAAATAGTCAATTTGACTTAAAAAAAAGTTAAAATTGAGCAATTAATTTGGGACGGAGGGAGTATATACTTTCTTTTGGTTATAATCTCTTCACCTATATTTTAGCAAAAATAGTAAAAAGTTTAGTTTTAAAAATGGTCAATTTGACTTTAAAAAGTCAAAACTGAGCAATTAATTTGGGACGGAGGGAGTATCATTTACCAAGTAAAATTTGTTTCAAATTTTATCACTACCCCTTTATGGGAAGTTGAAAACTATTAATACAAGGATGAGAATTTTTTGGGACAATTAAAGATGATAAAGATAATATAGGAAAGTAAATAATTTATTCTTCTCAAAATTATAAACGAGAAACTTTTTAAAATAAATTTTTTCTTCTAAAATTATAATCTTTTAAAAACCGAGGGAGTACTATGCATGCAGCTCCGATTCAAAAACTTTGTTATTAGTTGAAGTAGTAGGACCTAGCTAGGTTCTCTTAATTTATGTCTATTAATTAATACATTGATTTGGGTATGTCTATCAAATTCACTCATTTTTATTTTTTAAACAGATGATTTAAAGAAGAAAGAGAACTATAAAAAATTAAAAAACAGTCAAATATTGATTTTGATCATTTTTGTAAAAAATATTACTACTAATTATAAATTTTATTATTTTATAATTAAAATAATGTTGTTTTAGTTCTCATAAACACATAATGATCGTTGCACATTTTGATTTCTAGCAATATCTATTTTAAATTAAAATAATTGGAATTTTTAAATTCAAACAACAATTACTTTTAAATAAAAAATATTTACAACATTCAAAATATGATTTGACTGTTGGAACTTTCAAATTTTAACTTTTAAAATTTTAATTTCAAAATTTAATATTTAATGAATCAATATAAAGAACATGTTGGGTACATAGTGAAAAAATTGAATCCCTATCCTATAGAATGACCCAATAGCATTGCAGAGTAGGGATATAGATAAGGAAACTGTTACGAATACTCTATCAATTTTTTTTTAGAAATAATATACATGTGGACAAATATATGATAAAATTAAAGAAGTATATGCGATAGATAGAATAAATTAAGGCGTGAATTTTTTTATAATCTTTACCTATCTTGTGTATGCACATACGTCGCAATTATAATTCGACTGAAAACTTTCGCAATACATAGCAAAACTCTTTGTTTTTTGTCTTTTTTTAAAAAAAAAACTTTAATATGTTTATTGTAATATAAAATTGATTAAAAAAATCTAATTAATTTATCTTCATGAGTTTGCTATTATGTTTTTATTATTAAAATAATAAGTTCTTATTAAAAAATTAAAACATGTTAAATAATTGTAAGATTTATAATTGTGGGTATTCTTATTTGCTACCACCGTCTTAATCGTTATCTTTACATGTAAAGGAAGAATGATTGCCTTTTGTGTATTTAAAAAAAGAGCACAAGGATAATAATTAATGGTTTGTTTTTATATGATAGTGATCTGTACCCGGTCCCCCAAAATTTTATCAAGAATATCTTAGAGAAAGAGATATAATTATAAATGATCTGGTATAATTAATCTTTTCTTTATTAGTACTAATTGTATAAAATATAACTATACAAAAAAATCATCTATATAATTATATCTTCTATACAAATCTTAATATTTAGATAAATAGTCAAGAAAAAAAAATTAAGTACAAATGAAGGAATGTTACCCAACATATTTTTATGACTAAAAAATTGATATTGCCATTCCGCATGTTATCACGAACGGGCAACTCTCCGGAAGAGACGCGCTTCTTCCTTTAAAAAATATTAAAAATATCAACATTTCAACATTTTTTTATATCAATCCATTTCTCTAGCGAATTAAAAAAAATCCGTCGCTATAGCAAATTATCCATCGCTAATATCTGGATTAAATGCTTTTAATTCATTTTTTTTGGTTCGTTGGAAAAAAAAATCATATATATATATATATAGTGAATTTTTCCAAGTGACCCCAGAAACTAATCCCATTATAGAGGCGATTTTTTTCGCTCGCCATATCATAGAAAAGTTTCAATTTTTATCTTTATAAATGATGAAAAAAAATCAATCGCTATAGACCTCGATCTTTTCATTTCCTCCAGGTTCATTTGGAGAAAGCTGAACTATATATCCCTTCATTTCGAATAACTTATTATAACAACATATTAAGTTTTTTGACTCCCAGAAACTAGAATATAACGGCTATTAAAACACTTTTTAAAATTTCTCAAATTTTATTTTATTTATTTTAACTAAGCCTAGAATTTAACTATATTTAAAACACTTTTTAATGTGTAAGGAAAGGCAACAAGGAGAGAAGAAAAGTGGAAAAAGAACACATTTATACGGTTATAATCGTCTCCTATTTATACGGTTATAATTGTCAATTTCCTTTTAACTTCAAAACTTACTTTCTTCTTCTTTTTTTAACGTTGAAAAGTACCTTTTATATATTCTAAAATATAAAAAAATATTTCCACGTTGAACTTTAAATTTACGCTCCCTCATCTACCAAACAAAAATTTCAAAAATGTGCAAATTTATTTATAAGTTTTTAATATTTTTTTAAAAAAAAGTTTCAATTTTTTAAAAATAATATAAAATAACATAATTGTCGCAAATTTATAATCACAATAACGTTAACTAATTTTTATATTATATAATATTAAAATTATAAATTATATGCAATTAGTAGGTTAAGTTGTGAAATTATTAACTATTAAAATAATTACTACTTAGTGTTGTACAACTATAATTCTTTTTATAGTCCAACAAATGTAATGTTAACTTATTATTATACAATAACTTTATTCTAAAAATGAGTCGTTTAATTATTTAGTCATACAATAAATTTTAATTTTAAAAATATATTTAAGATTTAACTTTACTCAACTTTGGACTCTAACCAACTATATATTAAAAATATAGAAAAAAATACTATGATTACATAATACTACTCTCTACGTTTCTATTTTATTTGATCATTGTTGACTTTTTTAAAGTCAACTTAAGAAATTTTAAACTCAAAATTTTCATAAATTATTTTAATTTTAATCAATACAATAATGAATATTATAAATTATCTAACAAATGTTACTCATTATAAATTTTATTATTTCACAATTTTTAATAAATCATCTTAATTTTGAGTTAAAAATGTCCCAAATTAATTTTCAAAAGTCAATAATGATTAAATATTTTGAAACAGGTGGAGTAATTAATACTAACAATTATATTATATTATAAAATATTTTAATGATTAAAATATTAAAAAATATTATATGTTATATGTTATAAAACATACTAAATTTTAATTACCAATTTTATTTAATGTAGGAGACATTTAGTTAAGTAATGTTTAAAATAATTTTGAAATATATTAGTGACTAAAATTTAGTTAATTTTTTTAAACTAAAAGTCATAATAGTAACTTATTATTCCACAAACATGTTATTCCTAAATAACTACAAATTAAAAATATTGAAAAAATATTATGACAAAATAATAGTTAATATTAAAAAACATAATATATATTAAAAATTATTAATAGTTAATTTTAAAAATATTACTATATTAAATATTAATATTAATAATAGTTAATAATAATGGTTAATATTAATATTAATAATTGTGACGACCCAAAAATAGGTCAATTCCATCCAACCCATTCTAAGTCGCCAAATACACGAATCGTAAAAACAAATACAAATCTGAAGAATACAATTGTCGTGCAAAATACGACAACACATATATATGAAGTTTAAATACAATTATTGTCTAATGACGATTATAAAAATTCAAAAGGGGTCCTCATTACAATTATTGATACGCTTATTTCACGGAATAGTGAGGACTACTAATGCAACCATCCTGATGGCTAATCCATTCCCCACTAGTCCAAATTTATATTCTCATTTCAGAGAGAAGCAGGAAAGAAAGGAGAGCTCAACTAGCCCAAGAAGAAAATATTATGACTAAGATAATATACAATAAATTATCATTAGTCTTCAACGAGGAAAAATCGATAAAATATAATGACAACAAGTTTTAGATCAACAATCTGCGGTGAAAATAGCAATCCATTAGAAGAGTCAAGTAGAGAAAGAATTCTACTATCTTCAGGATTTAAAAGTCCATCATCAATATTTTATCCCCTGTGAATAACAATCAATATACATCTTTAACTAAATATTCATCTGCACACTACTGGCCAAAGATATTCATTCAGATCACCGATTGGTCGTGTTCATCTCAACACTGCTCATCTTTTGCACTACAAAGCTAAAGATATTCAAGTAATATCATCATTTAGGATGAGGATGATGAAAAATATTTTAAAGTAATTGAATCCAATTGAAACAAAATAACAAATATTAGATATTCGTATTACAGTTTATCCAAGATCAATAATACTCCATAATAACCAATTTTGAAGCAAAATTCAAGAATAAATATCAAAACATGGATACAATCAAAAATAGTAACCATAATAGACATCTTGGACAAAAAGAAGAAAAATTCATTTTTTCTATGAATAGTCAGGCAGATTCGTGAATAATGTATAAATATACGTGAATAAAGGTCATATACGTGAATAGTAACTCCGACACCAAAAGATAGAAATTTTCACAAGAAAAATTATCATGCTTCGTGAATAGTACTCGTGAATAGTAACTCATAAATAGTAAACCCGACATAAAAAGTTCCAAATTTGATAAAAAGCTCCAACCAATATTTCGGCATAATGATATTGAAGAAATAATATCACTTAGGAAGAAAATAACATCCTTTACCTCAAAAAGATAATACTTACGGGTGGAATCTTTGGATATAGTCTTTGAAGGAACTTGCAATCAGATATAGCAACACTCAAAGTATCAAAATACTCACAAGAATACATTTCGATAATATAAAGAGAAAAGAGAAAACTTATGAATTCTGGTGTGATTTTCAATTCTAACTAAGCACCCTATTTATAGGAAAATGCTTAGAACGCCATAGAAGATTAACCTGCTACCTGATGGCTTTACCTGTTACTATTGCCACCCACCACATTTGAAATTCAATTAATTAAGCACATTTCTCACCAATCAATTTTAGAATTTTTCAAAATATTTTATCATTTAAACAATAATCAGAAACTTTAATAATTCATAGAAAATAGCCCGTTTATCAGAAAAATACGAATTTTATGTCCATTCCACACGAAATCGAATTCTCTACAACTTTGTAGCTTTGAGTTTTTCCAAATTCCAAACAGAAAAATACCCGAAATCCACAAACGGATGATTTTTAAATACTTCAAATCCGACAAAATACTGATAAAACATCTCAGCATTAATTCCTTCATTAATAACCACATAAATAAATCCATCATTTATATCCACATAAAATAAATATTTCCTTATCATATGAATCAATAATTAATTATTCACAAATAATATTACAGAATCACATTTATAACCAGATTGTTCCCAAGAAAAGAGGGGCTTTCCGATAAGGATTTCTCTCATTGGGCATGCAATTAGATGACCAAACCTCTCCTTGACAGAACTTTCTTGACATTGCCAATAATGTTATCTAATAATATTATTCAAATAATATGAATTATTGATCTGATAATGGAGATAGTGTGCAGTGACAATTATTGAACAACAATAATATAAAATATCAACGCAGCAATTATTGAATCAATAAAATAAAATATTAAGCAAGAATTCTTGTGACAATTAATGAGTAGTGCCTTCTTACGTAAGGATCAATAATTCAACAATCATGCGATACCACGTATCTTCTTTGTAGAACCACGCGAATTACTGTATTTTAATCACCGGGTATTCCAACAGTCTTAACGGTAAGAACTACGCCGTTATTCAATTTTGTCGCTTTCTTCATCCGATGAGAATTATAGTTATGGGGGCCGAGAAAATGTTTTTGCGTCGTCATCACGAATATTCCCAAGCCGGAAAGAATATTCCACGACCAAACGAATATTCCCCGACAATTGAATATTTTATAACCACTTGTTTATTTTGCAAAATTTTTATATTTCACCCATAACCAAAGTATTATATCAAATTAATACCTTATTATTCATAATAATAATTAGAGAAAATTCGATTTTATTCATTAAAAAAATTTGGGGTCTTACAACCTCCCCTCCTTATGAAATTTCGTCCTCGAAATTGACGTAAGTACCTGGTGTATCGAAAAGGTGAGGATACCTCACTTTCATTTCTGATTCAAACTCCCAGTTCATTTCTTCAATAGCATGGTTCCTCCACAAAACCTTAACTTGAGGTATAACATTTGTGCATAGGACATGTTCTTTTCTATCCAAGATCTTAACAGGTACTGTAAGACCCCGAATTTTATGAAATAAAAGTTTTCAATTTTTCTATTTAGTAAATAGTTAAATTGATAAAAATTTAAAGTTAAGGGTTATATATATAAATTTTTTTAGATAAGCAAGTGGTTATAAAATACTCATTGTTGTCGGGAAATATTCGTTTGGTCGTGGAATATTCTTCTTGTCGGAGAATATTCATACGACGGCGCATCCTTTTGTGGGCCCCATAACGGAAAGCGATTGGATGAAGAAAACGACAAGTATAAGTTATTTACAAATAACGACGTAGTTATCTTATTATCTATCGTTGGAATACTCGCATGGTTAAAACACGATGTAATACGCGTTGTTGCGATAAGAATATTACCAGATTGCACCAATTATCGATTCTTACGTAAAGAAGGCACTACTCAATAATTGTTACAAAGAATTATCGCTCAATATTTTATTTTGATTCAATAATTGCTGCGTTGATATTTTATATTATTGTTGTTTTAATAATTATCACGGCACAGTAATTTCCATTATCGGATCAATAATTCATATTATTTGAATAATATTATTAGATAACATTATTGATAATGTCAAGAAAGTTCTGTCTAAGGAGAGCTTTGGTCACCTAATTGAGCGCCAGTAAAAAAAAATTCTTATTGAAAAGCCCTCTTTTCTTTGAACCGCCTCGTTGTCAATATTCATGATTCCGTAATATTATTTGTGAATAATTAATTATTGATTTATATGATAAGGAAAATATTCATTTTATGTGGATATAGATGGATAAAATTTTAAAGTGACAATTGTTGAAAATTGATATTTTATCTTTTCTTGATAAAATAATATTTTATTATATTATTATAATATAATAATGGTGATATTTTTACAATGAATGTGGGATATATGAGTATATGAGGAGGAAGAGTATTTTTGTTGTAAAAAGTTGTTTAAAACATGTTAAACATGTAAGACCCCAAACTTTTATAAATAAAGATGAATTTTTCTATAAATATTATTTTTGAATATTATGGAATAAATTTGATATAATGTTATAGTTGTGGGTAATATTTATAAATTTTGCAAAAGTATGCAAGTTGTTATAAAATATTCGTTTTCATTGGGAATATTCTTTTGTTAGGAATATTCGTACAATGGCTCAATCATTGGTGGACCCCACAACATTATTATCGGATCGAGAAAACGACAAAAATATTTTTATAAAAAAATAACGGAGGTGTTACCGTTAAACTGTTGAACTACCACTAATTGGTAAAAAATACGATGAATGGCGTGGTTGATAAGAAGACACTACGGTATTGATTATTGATGCTTACGTGAGAAGTCAACTTCACCTACGCTCAATTATTCACACGAAGAATTCTTTGCATCATATCTCTTATATTATTGATTCAATTATTGTCACAAAGATCATCTCAGATAATATGTTATAGTATTAAATCAATAATTGAGACGACAAGTTATAAATGATTAATAATTATTGAAAGATTAAATATGTGTTATGATTTTTGGTAAGTTTGATTATTTTATGGGGGCTCGTATGTCGTCATCATCTAAGAGTCTCTTCATCAAATAAGATTTACCTTCGTCAATAAGTAATTACCCTTGTGAATAGTATTTACCTTCGTCAATAGTAATTACCCTTGTGAATAGTATTTACCTTCTTAAATCGATAGTAATTACCCTTGTGAATAGTATTTACCTTCGTCAATAGTAATTATCCTTGTGAATAGTATTTACCTTTCGTCAATAGTAATTACCCTTGTGAATAGTATTTACCTTCGTCAATAGTATTTACCTTCGTTAATAGTAATTACCTTTACCAGACGTCGAACCACTTGTCGTTTTCACATTACAAAGGTCGAACAACTTGTCGTTTCACATTACAAAGCGCCAAACCAATTCGTCAAGCCACTCGCTTTTCACACGGCGGTCTTAAGCTAGAAATCTTCTATAAATAGAGGCCTAGGGCTTCATTATTTTCACTTAATTCATTCAAGCTATAGAGAGAGAAAGTATAGAGAGAATAAGAAAAAGAAGAGTATTTTGTTATTCTTAACCTTAAAGATTCAATCTCCTACCAAATGTAAGGGGTGTTATTCTTTCTTATTCATGAAGAAACTGTTGTTATTCCATTGCTTATTATTACATTGGAATAACTTTTGTATAAGTGGTTTACCCTATACTTGGTGACATTCTTCTATTATTACGTTGGAACATCACATGCGTGTGTTTACACCGGACTGGTTAAAATCTTTATCATTCTCGTTGGAACATCCTCATGCGTGTGTTTTACAATTTAGGACTGGTTAAAATCTTTATTATTCTCGTTGGAACATCTCTGCTGTATTTTACAGGACCGGTTAAAATCTTTATTATTCATTGGAATATCCTATTCGTGTGTTTTTACACGGATCGGTTCCATCTTTATTATTTCGTTGGAACATCCGCTTCGGTGTGAATTTCACCGACTGACTGGTTCCGTTATTTATTATTACATTGGAATAACTCGTTCTTGCATGCGGCCTATCGCATTTACGTGGTGATTTCTTTTGTTATTCCATTCTTTATTATACCCAGGTTGGTTAAAACTTTGACTTCTATACTCCATGAAATTAGTAGAATATCCTTGATATTTGCGTTTCATCCAAAGATCTTTTCATGGAAATATTCTTCCGATCATTCTTGAATTTTACTCTACAAAACAAAGATCATGTTGACAATTTGGACGTTAATAATTCTGGATAAAATAATTCTTGAACTTGTTTTATTGAACTCTTATATCATTGTCATCATCCTCATGTTTATATTTTTTGAAAGTCATCTGTATTCAGTAGTGCATAGATGGACTTGGTATATGATTATGACCGAGACTATTCGGGTGTAATCGCTTAATCGTAAATGTTACAAATGATGTGATAAAAATCCTCAAATGGTCAGTAGTGCATTGATGAATGATTGTTGGCATGATCATGATTATTAATGAATACACAAATATTCTCGCCCGAAGTGCATGAATAATTGTGGTCGTGATACTAAAGAATATCCTTGGTCAGTAGTGCGAGGGGTGATTCGATGATGTGGAATATTTATTAAAAGTCGAGTCTCAAATATAACAAATGATGAAAAACCTTTTAAAACCTAAAAGATAGTAGACTTTATTTTCTACTGACTCTTTTAATGGATCAGATATTCATCACTGCAGATTAAAACCTGGTTGTCTATTGTATTTTATCGGTTTAACATTATTCAAGACTATTGATAATTTATTCGCATTATCTTAGTCATAATATTTCTTATCGGGCTAGTTGAGCTCACCCTTTCTTTCACCGTTCTCTTTGTGAAATGATAATATAGCCGGGACGAGCCTGGGAAACGCAGTGATGGTCCGAAGATAGCATTAGTAGTCCTCACTATTTCAGTAAAATAGTGTGATAATAATCGTAATGAGGACTTTTTGTTGAAGTTTGTATAATATCTAGTAGGCGATATTTGTATTTAAACTCACAGTTTATGTCGTATTGTATACCTACGCTTATGTTAATAAGTTGTATTTAAATTCGTACCATGTAAGTGGCGACTCAAGATGGGTGATGTATACCTAATTTTGGGGCGCCACAGGTTGGTATGATAGAGCTTAGGATGTGATCCTGGCTAAGATGTGAGAATAGTACTAGGAGGGGAGAGACGGGGAATACCTTCGCTTAGTATGACCTACCTAAGTTTATGTCTTTATTTTATTGGTTGGTCGGAAGATAAGGATAATTTGTTACACGTCAATTAACCTTTTGTTTTGTGGCAATATCTGAAAATGACATCCGAGAATGTTGAGAATAAGAATGGAGCGCTTGCGATCGTTGATTCACCACATATCAATAATCAAGATAATGTGCATCGTGAAGGCGATAAATCCACATCAAAAACAACAACACCGACCAAATGACAAATGATCAAATGTTCAGAGGCTTTATGCAATTTTATGCAACAAAGAAAGTAGAGAAGCGACTCTCGCCCAAAACGTAGGTGGAAACACGGAAAACTCTCTAAGGCGGTCACCGCTTAAACAATTTAAGGAGCTGGGACCACCGGAGTTTAAGGGAGAGCCAAAACCACTTCGGCGGAAGCATGGATAAAACAGTTACAAGATATTTGATGTCTTGGGATGCTCAGAAAGAGCAAAAGGTTCCCTTTCACGCCTTTATGTTCTTGGCGGAGAGGCGGATTCTTCGGTGGGAATCGGTAAAAGCGTACTCAACCAAATTGTCATCAAGATATCTTGGGAGAAGTTCCAGAGTCATTCAACGACAAATACTTTCCGAAAGTATTCGCCACATGAAGGAGGTGGAGTTTATCAAGTTGGAACAAAACAATATGACCGTGTCATACGAGGCTAAATTTATGAGTTATCACGGTTTCGTCCCCACTTGGTGGATAATGAAGAGAGAATGGCGCGAATGTTTTTAAGAGGTTTGAAGCGGGAGATACGTCAACATCTTATTTCTCATAAACCGTGTTTGTATTCGGATGTTGTAAATAGGGCTCGATTAGTGGAGCGCGATAATGAGTCAACCTTAACTAAAAGAGAGCGTAATGACGCAAAATTATAATACCAAATGAGAATAGTCATCGAGGCGGTGACAACAAGCGTGGAGGAATCAACGGGCGAGATATGGTAACCACTTCGCCGGTGGTAATCGGGGCCAAAACAATAAGAATGGACATTTCAAGAAAAGGAGATTCAACAATGATGGAAAGACGTCAAAGACCAAAGACCCATTGTTAAGGAAGGAGAAAGACCACCTATCATATGCTTCAAATGCGGAGAGAGGACACATCGATCAAATCTGCTACGCCAGTCAAAGCATGTTATAATTGTGGAAGAGAAGGTCACTTAGCTCGATTTTTGTCGTTCATCAAGACAAATTCAGCTAGGATGGAGGCACCAAAGGCCATCCGGAAAATTCAAACCTAGAGTAAGTGAGGAGAGCATTTGTTGTGACCTCCCAAAGAGCAAGGAACGAATGAGGTCATCACGGGTAAGCTTATCATAAACTCTAATGAAGTCTATACTTTATTTGATATGGTTCTACCCATTCTTTTATTTCTCCTACTTGCGCCATCGATTAAATTTGACTGGAGAAATTAGACTTTGACTTATCTGTGGAAACTCCGTTGGGAGAAACCTTCATTACATCCTTTGTTTATAAGTCTTGTTTGGTTCAAATCGGCACCCTCACATTACCCGTCGATCTTATTTCATTAAAAATACTTGCATTTGGCGTGATTCTAAAGGATTGATTGGTTAACTACTTATCATGCAAAATTGATTGTTTTTCGTAAGGTTGTTAGCTTTCATATTCCTAATCAACCTATTATCTTAATTCAAACGACCAAACCATTAAAATCAATCACGGTCATCTCAAGCCATAAAGCTATTCGTTTATTGAAAAAGCGGATGTCAAGCTTTCTTAGCTCATGTCATGATTTAAATAAAATACGTCGGTTTTAAACGATATTCCTATTGTTAATAAATTTCCGACGTATTCCCTCAAGAACTTCCTCGCCTACCCCCGAGGCGTGAAATTGAATTTTGTATCGACCTTGAACCCGGTGACAAAACCTATTTCCAAAGCCCCATATCGAATGGCTCTATTGAACTTGAGAGTTAAAGACCCAACTGCAGGAATTGTTAGACATTGGCTTTATTCGTCCTAAGTACTTTCCTTGGGGTGCTCCTCTATTCTATTCGTGAAGAAGAAAGATGGGAGTATGCGACTTTGTATTGATTATCGGGAGTTGAATCACGTCACCATCAAAATAGGTATCCATTGCCACGTATTGATGACTGTTTGACCCGGTTGCGGTAAGGAGCCAAATTCTTTTCAAAGATTGATCTTCGTTAGGATATCACCAATTGAAGATTAGAATCCGTGACATTCCAAAGGCGGCGGCCGGAACTCCAGACGGGCATTATGAATTCCTAGTCATGTCCTTTGGATTGACTAATGCTCCCTCTTTGCCTTCATGGATATGATGAACCGAGTATTCAAGGAATATTTAGATCACTTTGTGGTCGTCTTTATTGATGACATCCTTATTTATTCCAAAAGCCGTGAAGATCATGAAAGCAACACTTGAGGTCGACACTCCAAAAGCTTCGTGAATATAAGCTTTATGCCAAGTTGAAGAAATGCGAGTTCGGCTTGAAGAAGTAGCATTCCTTGGGCACGTGGTATCAAGTCATGGAATATCGTTGACCCAAAGAAAGATTGAAGCTATTCAAAGTGGGAACAACCTAAATCGATGATCAAGACGTAGCTTTTCGGTTTAAATTTGGTTATTATCGGAGATTCGTGGAAGGATTTTCTCGAATCGCTATTCCATGATTTCGGTGACTTCGGAAAGATACAAAGTTCGGTTGGAGCGAAGAATGTGAGAAGAGTTTTCAAGAACTCAAGAGGAGACTTATTTCAAAGACTGTTCGACAATACCATCCGGCTCGGAGGATTTGTCATCTACAAGTGATGCTTGAGCAAAAGGTTGGGATGTGTTCTTATGCAACATGGAAAAGTTATAGTTTATGCCTCGCGACAACTCAAAGAATATGAGAGGAATTATCCTACTCATGTTACAGAGTTAGCAAATTATTATCTTCTGTGACTTAAAATGTGGAGGCATTACTTGTATGGGGAGAAAGTGGAGATCTTTACGGATCATAAAAGCCTCAAATATTTCTTCACTCAAAAGGAACTCAACATGCGACAACGACGCGTTGGCTTGAATCATTGAAAGATTATGATCATACCATCCAATACCATCCCGGAAAAGAAAGCGTGGTAAAATGACGCATTGAGTAGGAAATCATATGCAAAGACAAGTGCGATATTGTCAACGCAAAGGCCCATTTTGTGTGACTTGCAAAGGATGGAGATAGAATTAAAGACTCGAGGACACATGTGTGATGACAATGAGTATCTGAGTAGAAGCCGACTTTAATTGATAAAGTTAAAAGTTCGCCAAGCTACTGGACACGGAGGCGATGCGTATGAGGAAGAAAGTGCAAGAAGGTGCTATCTTAGGAAGCAAGAATCGATGAAGAAGGAATACTTGAGTCAACTCCGGACTTTGTGTTCCTAACGATACGATTTAAAGTATAATATCATGATGGAGGCGCACAACACACCATTTGCAATCCATCTCGGGAGTACCAAAATGTATCATGATATTCGGCTATACATTTTGGTGGAGCAATATGAAAGAGAGATAATATTGTTTATCTCAAGGTGTCTAACTTGTCAACGAGTTAAAGCGGAGCATCAAGTACCAAAAGGTCCATTGCAACCACTTGAAATTCCAGAATGGAAGTGGGAGCACATTACCATGGATTTCAATTCGGCCTTCCTAAAGTTTCTCAAGGCATTGATGCGATTTGGGTCATTGTTGATAGATTGACCAAGTCCGCTCATTTTACCGACACGAGAAACTTATACACTTGAACGTCTTGCTTTCAGTATGTACATAAACGAGATTGTAAGATCGCATGGTATCTTAAGTATCCATAGTTTCGATCGAGACCCAAGATTCACTTCACGATTTTGGGTTAGTTTGCAAAAAGCTATGAAGCACAGATTTACGATTTAGCTCTCGGATATCATCCTCGAGACGGACGGACGATCGGAGAGGACTATTCAAACTCTTGAAGATCTATTAAGACTCTGTGTCCTTGATTTCAAGGAGTTGGGACAAGTTCTTACCATTGGTGGAGTTTTCCTACAACAACAGTTATCAAGCAAGTATTGGCATGGCTCCATTCAAGCATTGTATGGAAGAAAGTGTCGTTTCAAAGATCTTTGGGATGAGGTGGGTGAAGCAACGTTGTTGGGACCGGAGTTGGTACGTATGACTACGGAAAAGATTCAAATGATCCGACAACGTATAAAAACCTCACAAAATCGACAAAAGAGTTATGCTGATCTTCATCGAAAGGACGTGGAATTCGATATAGGAGATCATGTGTTGTTAAGAGTTGCTCCATGGAAAGGAGTTACAAGATTTGGAAGGAGAGGAAAACTTAATCCTCGATTCATCGGTCCATTTTTAATCCTCGATCGAGTAGGAACTGTGGCCTAAAGACTCGCTTTACCGCCAAATATGTCTCGTGTTCATAACGTTTTTCACATATCTATGTTACGTAAATATGTGAAAGACCCGAACCATATTATTGAGTTAGAACCGGACGAAATAGCGGAAGATTTGACGTATGAAGAGGTTCCTGTTCAAATTTTGGATAAGAAAGAACATATTCTACGCTTCAAGGTTATACCTCAAGTCAAAGTTTTATGGAGGAACCACGATGTTGAGGAAATGACTTGGGAGTTAGAATGAAATGAAATCAAGGTATCCTTACCTCTTCGACATACAGTCACGTACCACCCTAATTTCGAGGGCGAAATTTCATAAGAAGGGGAGGTTGTAAGACCCCAGCTTTTATAAATAAAGATGAATTTTTCTATAAATATTATTTTTGAATATTATGGAATAAATTTGATATAATGTTATAGTTGTGGGTAATATTTATAAATTTTGCAAAGTATGCAAGTTGTTATAAAATATTCGTTTGGTGGGGAATATTCTTTTGTTAGGAATATTCGCATAATGGCTCAATCATTGGTGGACCCCACAACATTATCATTTCGGATCGAGAAAACGACAAAAATATTTTTATAAAAATAACTACGGAGAGGTGTTACCGTTAAAACTGTTGAACTACCCGGTGGTAAAAGTACGATGTCTGGCGTGGTTGCGTAAGAAAGACACGGTATTGATTATCGATGCTTACGTGAGAAGTCACTCACAATTTATGCTCAATTATTCAAGCTGATAATTCACGCATCATATCTCTTATATTATTGATTCAATTATTGTCACAAGATTATCATCAGATAATATGTTATAGTATTAAATCAATAATTGAGACGACAAGTTATAAATGATTAATAATTATTGAAAGATTAAATATGTGTTATGATTTTGGTAAGTTTGATTATTTTATGGGGGCTCATATGTCATCATCTAAGAGTCTCTTCATGATAAGTATTTACCTTCGTCGATAGTAATTACCCTTGTGAATAGTATTTACCTTCATCAATAGTAATTACCCTTGTGAATAAAAGATTTACCTTCGTCGATAGTAATTACCCTTGTGAATAGTATTTACCTCCGGCCAATAGTAATTATCCTTGTGAATAGATTTACCTTCGTCGATAAGTAATTACCCCTTGTGAATAGTATTTACATTCGTCCAATAGTATTTACCTTCGTTAATAGTAATTACCTTTACCAGACGTCGAACCACTTGTCGTTTCACATTACAGCGCCGAACAACTTGTCGTTTTCACACAAGGCCAAACCATTCGTCAAGCCACTTGCCTTTTCACACTAAGAAAAGTCTTTAAGCTAGAAATCTTCTATAAATAGAGGCCTAGGGCTTCATTATTTTTCACTTAATTCATTCAAGCTTATAGAGAGAAAGTATAGAGAGAATAAGAGAGAAAGAAGAAGAGTATTTTGTTACTACACTTCTTTGCGGTATTCAATCTCCTACCAAATGTAAGGGGTGTTATTCTTTCTTATTCATGAAGAGAAGCTGTTGTTATTCCATTGCTTATTATTCATTGGAATAACTTTGTATAAGTGGTTTACCCTATACTTGGTGACATTCTTCTATTATTCATTGGAACATCACGTCGTGTGTGTTTTACAGGACTGGTTAAAATCTTTATCATTCTGTTGGAACATCCGTGCGTGTGTGTTTTACACCGGACTGGTTCCGCTTTTTTATTATTCTCATTTGGAACATCACATGCGTGTGTTTTACACCGGATTCTGGTTCCGTCTTTATTATTCTGTTGGAATATCCTATCTGTGTGTTTTACACCGGATCCGGGTTCCATCTTTATTATTACGTTGGAACATCGCTTGATTGTGAATTTCACCGACACTCGTTCCGTTATTTATTATTACATTGGAATAACTCATGCGTAAGGCCTATCGCATTTATGGTGATTTCTTTTGTTATTCCATTCTTTATTATACCCGGTTAAGTTAAAACTTTGACTTCTATACTCCATGAAATTAGTAGAATATCCTTGATATTTGCGTTTCATCCAAAGATCTTTCATGGAAATATTCTTCCGATCATTCTTGAATTTTACTCTCTACAAAACAGAGATCGTATGTTGACAATTTGGACGTTAATAATTCACGGATAAAATAATTTTTGAACTTGTTTTATTGAATTCTTATATCATTGTCATCATCCTCATGTTTATATTTTTTGAAAGTCATCCGTGGCTCAGTAGTGCATAGATGGACTTGGTATGATTATGACAGGAGACTATTCTTGTAATCATGACCGTAATGTTACAAATGATGTGATAAAAATCCTCGGTGGGTGTGAAGTGCATTGATGGATGTTGTTGGCATGATCATTTAATTATTAATGAATACACAAATATTCTTGGCCCGTAGGTATGAATAATTGTGGTCATTGATACTAAAGAATATCCTGGCCAGTAGTGCGAGGGTGATTCGATGATGTGGAATATTTATTAAAGTCGAGTCTCATTTATAATAATGATGAAAAACCTTTTAAAACCTAAAAGATAGTAGACTTTATTTTCTACTTGACTCTTTTAATGGATTTCATATTCACCGCAGCTTAAACCGGTTGTCTATTGTATTTTATCGGTTTAACATTATTGAAGACTATTGATAATTTATTCTGCATTATCTTAGTCATAATATTTCTTCTTTGGGCTAGTTGAGCTCACCTTTTTTTTCACCTTTTTCTCTTGTGAAATGATAATATATTTGGGACGACGAGTCGGGAAGCGAAAGTGATGGTCCTCAAGATAGCATTAGTAGTCCTCACTATTCGTAAAATAGTGTGATAATAATCGTAATGAGGACTTTTTGTTTGAGTTTTGTATAATATCTAGTAGAGGCGATATTTGTATTTAAACTCACGATTTATGTCGTATGTATACCTACGCTTATGTTAATAAGTTGTATTTAAATTCTGTACCATGTAAGTGGCGACTCAAGATGGGTGATGTATACCTAATTTTGGGGGCGTCACAAAACATGTTGGTGGACCCATTTCTTGACTGAAATTTAATTATAGCCTGTAAAATCGCCCGTATGTGGATTTCGGTCAATTTCTGTTTGGAATTTGAAAAAACTTTCTTCTGTAAAGTTGTATAGAATTGAATTTCCTATAAAAAAAAATGCGATATTCGAATTTTCTGATATAAGGGCTATTTATTATGAATTATTGAAGTTTCGTGGTTCCGAAATAATCGATTATTGAAAGTTTTAATTAATTTTAATAACAAAAACGTTTTTGTTATGTTTGGGGGGCCCACTGATGGTTGAAATTAGCTGAAATCAGTTGTTAAAAGTGTGCGTAAGAAAATTTTATAAATATAATATTATTATATTCAATTTTTTGCTTTGGTATTCTAAGCAATTTCCTATAAATAGAGTCCTTAGGTTAGAATTGAAAATCACACCAGAAACTGAAGTTTTCTCTCTATTTCTCTCTCTATATTATCGAGTGTATTCTTGTGAGTATTTTGATATCTTGAGTGTTGCTATACGGTGCAAGTTCGTTCAGCGTTATTCCAGTCAGAAGTACTGCTCTTTTGAGGTAAGGGATAGTAAGGAATTTTAAGGGATTGAAAGGAATGTTATTTTCTTCGTAGGTGATATTATTTCTTCAATATCATTATGTTGAAATATTGTTTTGAACTTTTTATCAAATTTAGAACTTTTTCATGTCGGGATTACTATTCATGAGTTACTATTCACGAGTTACTATTCACGATGGGTTACTATTCACGATTTACTATTCACGGGTACTATTCACTACAAAATTAGTTTCTTTTTCTAACCAAATTATAGTTGATTTATGAATATTATTCTAGAGATTAAAACTATGTATTGATTATATTGATTTTATTATCATATATAACATTTTTATAACCTTAATGATGATATTTTTCTTTGACTTGAGTGTAAATATGGGTAGATTATTGGTATGATCGTGACTATGGGTTCTCTTTGGCCAGTAGTGCAAAGATGAATTGTTGACTGGTATGATCATGACCATTGAATTTATAATTGAATATCTTTAGCTTAAGTGGAAAGGTGAATTGATCAACATGGTTATAATTATGGTTTATATAAATTCTGAAATGATTATGTATTTCTTTGAGATATGAATATCTTTGGCCTGTAGTGCAAAGATGACATGTTGTTGAATATCTTTGGCCTGTAGTGCAAAGATGACCTGTTGTTAAATATCTTTGGCCTATAGTGCAAAGATGACATGTTGTTGAATATCTTTGGCCCGTAGTGCAAAGATGACCTGTTGTTGAATATCTTTGGCCTGTAATGCAAAGATGAACTGTTGATGAATATCTTTGGCCCGTAGTGCAAAGATGAATTTATTAGTATGATTATGAACAGGAACTGTGATTTGGTATAACCATGATCTTTGATGTTTCAGGTAAAGACAGATGATGAAAATTATCTTCGTCCTAAATGCGAAAAGGAATTTAAAACTACAATTACGATTATGAGTTATACATGTGATTGTAGACAGGAATTGTTGATTGATGTTATAGGGATAAAACATTGTTGGTGGACTTTTAACATGGAGAAGATAATAGACTTTATGGTCTATTTGACTCTTCTAATGGATTGCTCGTTCCGCTGAAACTATGGTTGAAAAGTTTTATCATCTACCATATGTTCTAAATCTCTGATTTATTACTGTTGAAGGCTATTGATAATTTATTTATCTTTAGTCATGATATTCTTTACTGAGCTAGTTGTGCTCACCCTTTTGCTTCACAATTCCTTTCGAATGTAATAAGAGTGTAGTTTGGACAATGACGGGGAATAACAGGGAATAGAGCGGTGGTCTATAGATGTTGAGGGTGAGGTGAATTTAACTTGGAAGGGTGTTTTGCCACTATCATACAAGATGTCTAATGACATACAACCTCGTGTCATCATAAGACAGGGTTGTGCTCATCCACTTGTTGAGTATATTTACAAGCACTACCTATATAATCTTGGTGTTTGTTTGGAGTATAATACCCAATTAGAGACAGTGGAGATAATGATATGTCAAGAGAAGACTCACCATTGGGAAGAATATGATAGTAATCTTCTCATTTTTCTTTGGGGTCTATTGGGTCAACCAAGGATAATTTTGTGGCCATATGATATCTATCATAACCTGGACGCATGGCCTCCCATGTACGAAGGTTTCCTTGAGCACTTCCCAAAGATTTTAATTTCTAAAACAATTATTGACTATACCTTTATGTAAGGTGTCATTGTGACGTGCTATCCAAGGTTGGGATGAGAGTCACAGTTGGTATATATTTGTATCCAAACTCACAGTATATGTGTTGTTGTATTTTGCATGACAATTGTTGTAATAAAGTTGTAGTTGTTTTCTGTACCATGTATTTGGCAACTTAGAATAGGTTGGATGGATTGGACCAATTTTGGGGTCGTCACAGGTACCCCCTCGTACGTTAAATCTTCGGCTATCTCTTTTGGTTCTAACGCAATAATGTGATTTGGGTCGTCCACATATTTACGTAACATCGATACGTGAAAAACGTTATGAACATGAGGCATACTTAGCGTTAAGGCGAGTCTATAGGCCACAGTTGTTACTTGATCGAGGATTTCAAATAAATCGAAGGTTTGAGCTTTCTTCTCTTCATCGACTCTTACTTCTAGAATAACACATTCTTGCACCTTCTTCTTTATATTCATCAGCTCAAGTGTGTAGCTTGAACGGTTTTAACTTTATCGATTAAAGTCTATTCTACTCGTATATTCGTTATCTTTACGTGGGTCCCTAGAGTCTTTAACTCTATCTTCATCCTTTGTAAGTTATACAAAATAGGTCTTTGTGTTAACAACATCGCACTCGTAAATGCATACAATCTTCTACTCAACGCGTCAACTACCATTTTCGTTTTCCCACGATGGTATTGAATGGTACGATCGTAATCTTCAACAGCTCGAGCCAACGTCTTTGGCGCATTATATGTTCATTTTAGTTGAAGAAATATTTAAGGGTTTTAGAAATGGGTTTTGTACGGGGGTCAATACAAAATTCGATTTCACACTCTAGGGGTAGGCTAAGAATGTAAGACCCCAACTTATTATTAATGAAATTTAATTTTCTCTATTTATTATTTTGAAATAGTAAGGGTTGATTTGATTAATGTGGATAGTTAGGGGTAAGATACGCAAATATTTCAAAATAAGCAAGTGGTTATAAAATATTCATTGTTGTCGGGGAATATTCGTTTGGTCGTGGAATATTCGTACGGTCGGGGAATATTCGTTCGACGGCCAGCGATGTGTGTGGGCCCCATAACTGAAAAAGCGATTGGATGAAGAAAACGACAAATATAAGTTGTTTAAAAATAACTGGCGAAGTTGTTACTCAAGTAATATCGTTAAAATACCCGGTGGTTAAAACACAAGAAGACACCTGTATTGCACCAATTATCGATTCTTACGTAAGAAGGCACTTTACTCAATAATGGTTACTGATAATTATCGCTCAAGATTTTATCCACAAGCCAATCATGAAATTTGATGATAAAGAAATATACTTTGTAATAATCTTATTCATTTATTAATAAAAAGTATTAATTTATTAAAGGCTTTTAATTATCTACACGATGTCTTTTTTTTATAATATGTGATAAACCCATAGTTTTAAGCAATGCTTTTAGAATAATGATGATGATCATTCTAATGAGATCTAAATTCTTAGAAAGCTTAAAACTAAAATAGTTCCCAATCATCATTGGATTACTAAATCGGGGATTAGTGAATCCGGATAGATCGGGTACATACGCTGTTTGCTTCATTGGATGAGGATGATTGATCTCATGATCATTTGTGTGGAGACACTAAAGCAAGTATGTAGGTGCTTATTAGAGAATAAGTTCATCGAACGTGGCTCGCTAAGGAATACCTAATGGAGTTTTATTTCTCTCGTCAATAGGAATTCTCAGAGTGATAGTAAGACAAGTAATCCTGGACTGAGATCATCATAAGATTCGTGTGTATGATGAGTTATACTTTGACTTATTCCTTAAGACCCTTAGGTATATCAAAGGTATGCTTGGGTATATAATAAGTCAGTACATGGAGATAATGTATGATCAATAAAGAATCTACCACTTCTAATAAAAGAAGAGAAATGTCCTATGTGATTCGATAAATGACAAACCCAAGAGTCCTTGGTTAAGGCGTAATGAAATTAGAAAGGAGTTTCTAATTTGCATTATTTCGAGTTGTGCATTTAAGGATCTAAATACATATAATTAAATAAAATAAGACTTGACAAAGAATTCCATGCCTTATATTTAATTGGGACATCAGATGGTGGAAGGATTGAATTGCATTTCAGAACTATTTACTCAAAGGTTCTTTTATGATTAATGTTGAAATCTATATTATCCGGAAAGTCGTTGATCGCTAGGAGGCTTATCCCTATCAGAATAAATATTATTTATTTAAATAAATTAATTGTTTAATTTATTTATTTAAATAAGATTAGAATTGTTCTAATTGATTTATTCACAACCGCTTAATACGGAGAACCTAAAGGGTCACACCATAAAAGGAAGAATAATTATTTAAGAAGTTAATGGCATAATCGTATAATAATATGTTAAGTATATTTAATTTAATCTATGGTGATAGAATAAATTAAATAGCTTAATATTTATTATTTAATATTTTAGAAATATTAAATATAAATTAATAAGAGGAGTCTTATTAATATTATTACAATTATTATTATTTTAATTTCTAAAAGAGTTTAGGAATTAATTTAATATAAGTATTTCATTTATTCCTAATCGATTAGGAAGGAAAATTAGTTAAAGGAGTTTAATTAATTATCCCTAATAAGATTAGGGAGCTTAATTAATTAAAAGAATTTAATTAATTAAATAAAACCCAATTCCTTAATTGTTAAGGTGGGGTTGCACACATCTATAAATAAGAGGAGTCTTATTATTGTGAATGGAATGGGTTGTTGATTTTTTCAACACATACGAATAATTCCAATTGTTGGGAGAGTACACCTTTTCTATGTAGATAGAAAACTAGGGTTTTAGCCAAACACCATCTTCTTGAATTTTCTTCTTCCTCGTGGATCACCCCAGAGCCAAAACATTTGGGTGGCTAACGCCGATCAAAGGAAGGAACCAAACCCTATGGATTCAAGTTGAACGCGAAAAGGATTTGGAGGTGAACTTTCACTCGAGGAAGCTCGATCTTCAAGGGTATGATTATTCTTTATCTTTTTTCGCTTAATTAATAATTATGCATAAAGGGTGATCCCGTATATGGTTTGTAAATTTTTAAACTCGATTTTTACACGCTCGCATTTTTTATGCAATTTTGATCATTATTAATATTACAAACCTAATAAAGGGCATCGTGAGCCAAACCTTATGCTAATTATTAATTGTTTTAATTTGATATGTATATCGATATGTGTTTAGTAATAATTTAATTGGGCATAATTTTATCAGATAAAATTTATTAAAAAAAAAAAATAAAAAACCGGACCTGTTGCGAACTGTTTTTTATTTTTACGCTGATTTTTTTTTTTCCGCGTGAATGCCTCAAGCATGTCATATATTATTATTATATAAATATCCTAATATAATAATGTTGCGGACGTAAAAAAAAAAAAAAAAAGGACAGCAACGGAATTACAGGAAATCAGATGGTGGCCACTTGATTTTTTTTTTCTTTCTTTTTGATCCGTGAGTCACATGGCAACAAGTTAATGATCAAGCACGGAAAATGAAGGAAATCATGCCAGCAAATTTTTTTTTTTATAAACTTCCGGTATATATGTTAAAGTAACATGCATATATAACCAACAAGTATATATATATATATATATAAATTATATAATATATATATATATATATATATATATATATATATATATATATATATATATATATATATATATATCTTAATTATTATATAATTAATATAAAGTTTATTTTAATTTTAAAATAAAAGGTTTATTTTAATATTAAAATATAAAGTTTTATTTTAATTTTAAATAATTTTATAATTAAAATAAAAAAAAGGTTTATTTTAATTTTAAAATAAAAAGTTTATTATAATTTTAAAATAAAAGAATTTATTTTAATTTTAAAATTAAATTTCATGCTAACTAATTAGAGTTGGAATTGGATTCCATGATAACTAATTAAGTTGAGTTGAAATTGATCTTTCCTTAAATAAAGGAGTTTATTTAGATATGAAATAAGATTTCATATTATTCAAAAAAAAAAAAGAGTTTATTTCATAATAGAAAGAAAAGAATCCTAATTTCCTTAAATAAAGGAGTTTATTTAGATATGAAATAAGATTTCATATTATTCAAAATAAAGGAGTTTATTTGTGAATAGGAAAAAATCCGTGTTTCTTTAATAAAAGATTTTTTTTTAATATGAATTCGATTCCATAATTAATTAAAATAAAAGAGTTTATTTTAATTAAAGATTTTTTTTCATGGAATCGATTTCATAATTAATTAAAATAAAAGAGTTTATTTTAATTAAAGAAATAAAGGATTTCATAATTAATTAAAATAAAGGAGTTTATTTTGATTAAAATTTTGATTAAAATAAAATAGTTTATTTTATTCAAAATTGATAAATTAAAATAAAATAGTTTTATTTTGATTTAAATTTGGATTAAAATAAAGGAGTTTATTTTGATTCAAAATTAGATTTTATACTAACTAAATTTGCCCATTAAATGATATCAATATATATATTAAATGTTTATTATTCATGAGATGAATGTTATTTATCGATGCATATGGTGATGTGTATGATAATAAATGGGATTGATTATGGACTATCGACCAATGCGATTGGATTTTATTTTAGTGGATGCACGAATGTATGGGTTTTATTAAATGGGGTCTCACAGAGACTGCCTTCTATTTTTTTCTTAATGTAAATTCTATCTCCTCCTATGTATTTCCTCGATCACGATCAAGGTTTCTATTTATTTTAAATAGTTTGTAATAGGAATAGTTAGAATTAATTTTGAAAAATTAGAGATCAAGGAGCAAAGAGCGCCAAGACCCGCTTCAGAATGGAGCCCTAGTTTAAATGTAATAGTTATATTTAAATATTATTTCTTCGCACCCCTAGGGTTTGAATTTTGGTTCACTTGGTGGCTCTAGTGAACCAAACTAGAATAAAAGTCCATAATCAATCCGTAGAATATAAGATTCTATATGTGCATGCTATATATATATATATTATATATTATGCAAACATGCTTCGTGATGTTCATTAATACGACGCGTATTTTATATATATATAAATGTACGCTTAAACAAGATGAGACAAATTAATAACAAACCCTCAATTTTTATATTAAGTCCTAAGCGCTCAAAGATATTTGGAATATCGAACGTCGCTTTCAAAGCATGATAAAATTAATAGAGTATTAAATATTTAATATGAGTTTGTTGTGTCACCACAAGGCAAGTATTAAGTATTTAAGATGTTAATTTATCACATTTGATGCTTATAAAGAAAATTGAACAATATTGTTTTGTCAGGTCACCACAAGGATGATATTTTTCTTTTTGAATATACGGAGTGCTAGGTCTGACTTAACTGGATAATTTTGATTCTGGATGTGCCACCACTGATCAAAATAATCTAAGAGGCAAAAGAAAAGAGAGTCAGATAGTTGATGTAATCGACAAAAGTTGTCTACCAATTTATTTATATATAGTTTGTTGTGTCACCACAAGGCTATATACATTTGAAATGGGATCCTTATTCTCACTAAAGCAAATCTTTAATTAGATTTTGTTTAACTATATAAGTGAGGGTAATATAGTTTGAAGAAAATAGTGGGAGATACCAATTTAAAACAAGACCTAAATTATTTTGGTAATTAATAAAAGAATGTATGTTAAAATGTTGTTAATTATAAATTCATTTACGTAATTTTACAATGTCTAAAATTACTATCATCACAAGCATATTAGATGCTAAATTAACCTAATCAATTAAAATGGATTGGTTAAGGAATTTGAGAATAGTTCTCATAGTTGAAAAAGCTATCTTTATGTCCTTAATACGCCTATCCTCAAGAATGGTTGCGCATAATGCCTCCGAGGAAGAGATCGCTACTTTTAGAAAGTGGCAAGATGATGCACATTGCTCAACGATCATGCTCAGATCCACGAGTAACGAGCTTCAGCACACAAGATGAAACTATGGATGCTCCTACTATATTCCCGCACATCAAGTAGTTGATGGTGAGGAAAGTAGGACCGATAGATATCGAGATATCAAGGAGCTCTTCCGATCTAGAACGGCCAATGACACTATAAAGATGCATAAAAAGTTCTTAACATAATCAATTTGATCGATCAATTAGACAACCGGTTTTGTCATGGATGGAGAGTTGAGCCAAGATTTGATCTTGCACTCACTCCCTGATTCTTTCACAATTGTTGTGAATTTTCATATGAACAAGCTAGATATCACTTCACCGATTTGCTTAACATATTGAAAAATGTTGAGAGTCACTTTCCAACCAAGAAAGACCAAGTCTCACCGGTAGGGGCCAAAGGATCTTCCAAAAGAAGAACGATTCAAAGAAGGTAAATAGTAAAGGCGTAAACAAAGGATAATAAGAACAAAATCGACACGGATAAGAAAGGAGTTTGCTTCCACCGCAATAAGCCCGACATCGGAAAGAAATCATGAGAAGCATCTTCAGCAGAGGCTAACCAAAGAAGCTTAGTGAAGTTTCTGCCATAATACGCTTTTTGTTCATGATTGAAATAAATTTTTCTTTAAGTCAAGGTTCTACTGGGTATTGGATACCGATTTTGGTTATCATAAATATAGATTTATGAAAGGACCAAACAGAAGTAGAAAGCTAAACAAATATAAGTAATCCTATATGTGGAAATGAAGCAAAGGTTGCCACATTAGCCATAGAAACTTATAGTTTTAAGATCGCCCACGGCAAATCTATTAAGTCAATAAGTTGTTATCAGATTCCAATTCTTGTTAAAAATATTATTTCCATTTTATCATTGGACAATGAAATCTTTGGTATTATAATTAAGAACAATTGTTGTTCTATTTATAATAATAATGTTTTGTATAGAATCGAATATTACTTAATAAATTTTGTATACTGATTTTACATGAAAAATAATTTTGCATATTGAACAAATTAGTATAAGAAAAGGAGATGATCATTCAAAGAGTTGAATGTGTGTATTTGTTGAATACAAGTGTGAATTATTTGAAAGGTTCAAAGAATTCGTAAGTGAAACAAATTGGCAAAGTATTAAGATTCTTTGATTAGATCAAGGAATAAATACTTGTGCAATAAGTTTCTAGATCATCTCAAATGGTTTTTTCATAATGGACACATCCCCGATACGTAATAATTGATTGATGTATCCGAAGGAAAAATCGTACTTATTGGATGGTGCGGTCCATAATGATTTTACCGACATTCCAAAGATCCTTCAGGATAATGTCCTAGAAATGGTCAGATATCTCATTTAAAAATGGTAACCTCAAAATCCTACAGCCCCAAGACTCCATAAAAGTTATGGATGTGGAGGATTCCTAATCTTAAGTATGTTAAGATAAGGGTTGTCCAACTTATGTGAAAAGGTTTCAAAAGGATAAGCTTGGGACAAGATTTGACAAAGCATCGATTGTGGGACATCCTAAAGTAAGTTTAGGTATATGTTCTATAATCCTACTTAGCAAAAGGTGTTTGTTATTAAACACGCCGCTTCTAAGATAAAGGTGTTTATCATTAAAAGGGCTAGTGGAGGATAATAGATCTTCAAGAGTTCAAGAACCACAAAACACTATAAGTCAAATAAGAGGAACTCGTAGATAGATTCTATTGTATCACACAACCGAATCAGAATCGAATAGTACCAAAGATACCTAGAGGTATGGATTCATCATGGATGATGATGATGAGGTACACATCATAGAAGATGATGATCCAGAGTTACATTCGATGAGGTAAGAGTTCTAGTAGTGTACAAAAAGGGGTCATGAGAGCATCGTGACATTCCTAAGTATTATATGTTGATATACTACGGATAAGGAATGACATACCAATGCTACAATCAAGAAAGATAAAGTTGTTCTAAACATTCCTCCATGAATGATTTGGGAAGAGTATCTTAATTGGGGATATAAATCTATATAGATAGATTTAAGAGGATGCTCGACTTAACCCAAGGAACGATATTCATTTGATGCTAAAGTCGCTTAGCATGGCAAACTCCAAGAGATGTCTCATGTCGATGAGCTATGGAGTGTATCTCTTAATAGTCCCCACAGACTAAAAAAGAGAGATCGCATGAGTAATTATCATGTATGCAATGAAATATACGAGACCCGATGTCGATCACCATATTCTCGGAGAAGTTCACGTGAAGTCGTGTTGAAAAACATCTTAAAGTTCTTAACCAAGCACTAAGGATGTGATCATAAACATGGTGGGTCCGAATTAAAACCAGAGGGCTTTAATGACTCAAGTTTTTCGCATGCACTCAAGATTTACGTAAAAATCCACTTTAAGGTAAAGTGTTACCTCGAACAAGGGTGCAGTTGAATCGAAAGGTTCCAAACAAAGAAAGAGTTTGTTGGTTTAGTGATAAAGACAAAGTATATAGCTATAAATGAAGTCGCAAGTTGATTGTTTGGATTAAAAGTTCATTACGTAACTAGAATAGTTCCTAAGTCTCATCTTCGATCTAAACATGTGTTGTGGCACTTTCATTTGATTATTAGAATCATGAAAGATGGGAAATCACTATAGTAGATAGTGGACTCTCAAGAACAACATTACATATCCATTAACTAAAGCTTATCCAACAAAGCAGGATAATCGCCACTTGCAGAGAAGAAGAGTATGAGATACCACGATTTATTGGCTTTAGTGCAAGTGGGAGATTGAAAGTAGTATGCACACAAGCCAATCATGTTTGATGATAAAGCATATACTTCAGAATAATCTTATTCATTTATTAATAAAAAGTATTAATTTATTAAAGGCTTTTAATTATCTACATGATGTCGTTTTATAATATGTGATAAACCCATAGTTTTAAGCAATGCTTTTAGAATAATGATGATGATCATTCTAATGAGATCTAAATTTTAGAAAGCTTAAAACTAAAATAGTTCCCAATCATCGATTACTAAATCGGGGATTAGTGAACCGGATAGATCGGGTACATACGTTTTGCTCATTGGATGAGGATGATTGATCTCACGATCATTTGTGTGGAGACACTAAAGCAAGTATGTAGGTGCTTATTAGAGAATAAGTTCATCGAACGCGTGGCTCGCTAAGGAATACCTAATGGAGTTTTATTCGCATCGTCAATAGGAATTTCTCAGAGATGATAGTAAGACAAGTAATCCTGGACTTGAGATCATCATAGTATCTTGTGTATGATGAGTTATACTTTGACTTATTCCTTAAGACCCTTAGGTATATCAAAGGGTATGCTTGGGTATAATAAGTTGTACATGGAGATAATGTATGATCAATAAAGAATCTACCACTTCTAATAAAAGAAGAGAAATGTCCTATGTGATTCGATAAATGACAACCCAAAGAGTCCTTGGTTAAGGCGTAATGAAATTAGAAAGGAGTTTCTAATTTGCATTATTGGAGTTGTGCATTTAAGGATCGAAATACATATAATTAAATAAAATAAGACTCGACAAAGAATTCCATGCCTTATATTTAATCGGGACATCAGATGGTGGAAGGATTGAATTCATTTTTAAGAACTATTTACTCAAAGGTTCTTTTTATGATTAATGTTGAAATCTATATTATCCGGAAAGTCGTTGATCGCTAGGAGGCTTATCCCTATTGTAGAATAAATATTATTTATTTAAATAAATTAATTGTTTAATTTATTTATTTAAATAAGATTAGAATTGTTCTAATTGATTTATTCACAACCGGCTTAATATGGAGAACCTAAAGGGTCACACCATAAAAGGAAGAATAATTATTTAAGAAGTTAATGGCATAATCGTAATAATATAGTTAAGTATATTTAATTTAATCTATGGTGATAGAATAAATTAAATAGCTTAATATTTATTATTTAATATTTTAGAAATATTAAATATAAATTAATAAGAGGAGTCTTATTAATATTATTACAATTATTATTATTTTAATTTCTAAAAGAGTTTAGGAATTAATTTAATATAAGTATTCTCATTTATTCCTAATGGATTAGAAGGAAAATTAGTTAAAGGAGTTTAATTAATTATCCCTAATAAGATTAGGGAGCTTAATTAATTAAAAGAATTTAATTAATTAAATAAAACCCAATTCCTTAATTGTTAAGGTGGGTTGCCCACATCTATAAATAAGAGGAGTCTTATTATGGGTGGAATGGGTTGTTGATTTTTTCAACATACGTAATAATTCCAATTGTTGGGAGAGTACACACCTTTCTATAGAGATAGAAAACCAGGTTAGCCAATAACACCTTCTTCTTGAATTTTATTCTTTCCTCGTGGATCACCCCAGAGGCCAAACATTTGGGTGGCTAACGTTGATCAAAGGAAGGAACCAAACCCGTGGATTCAAGTCGAACGCGAAAAGGATTTGGAGGTGAACTTGTACCGAGGAAGCTCGATCTTCAAGGGTATGATTTTATTTTATCTTTTCGCTTAATTAATAATTATGCATAAAGGGTGATCCCGTATATATGGTTTGTAAAATTTTTAAACTCGATTTTTTACACGCTAAAGAAACTTTTTTTGCAATTTGATTGAATTTGGAAAAACTTTCTTCCGCAAATGAATATTACAAACCTAAATTCATGAGTTACTTATTCACGAGTTACTATTCACGAGTACTATTCGTAAGCGTGAAGATGTTTTTTGTGGAATTTCTATCTTTTGGTGTCTGAGTTACTATTCATGTATACCAAGACTATTCACGATACTCTGACTATTCATCGAAAAATAAAATTTCTTCTTTTTGTCCAAAATATCTATTCTGGATACTAGCTTTGATTGTATCCATGTTTTGATCATTCTTGAATTTTACACCACTGTGATTATTTTTGAAGTATTTTTGGACGTGGATAAAACAAAGTACTAATCCTTAATCCTTAATCCTTAATCCTTAATCCTTGTCATTTTGTTTCAATTGGATTCGTTTTTTAAAAATATTTTTCATCATCTTCATCTTAAATGATGATATTATGGAATATCTTTTGGCACATGAAGCAAAAAGATGAATGATTTCAAGAATATCTTTGGCCAGTAGTGCAAAGATGAACAGTGTTTAGATAAACATGATTAATCGATGAATATCTTTGGCACATAGAAGTAAAAAGATGAATATTTGATTCAGATGTATATTGATTGATGTTCTGAGAGATAAAAGATGAGCGGTGAACTTTTAAATTCATACATAGAAGATAGTAGTTTGCATTCTCTACTTAACTCTTCTAATGAATTATTATTTCATTGCGAATATTGATTTAAAATTTGTTGTCTATCAGATTCTATTAGATTTTTTTCTGTTGGAGACTAACGATAATTTGTTGTATATTATCTTAGTCATAATATTCTTTATCGGGCTAGTTGAGCTCACCCTTTTCCTTTTTGTTCCATTTTTCTCGGGAGGCGAGAATATAGCGAGTACGCAGACGAGCCTGGGGTATGGAATGAAGGTTTTAGAAAGAATTGTTTAGTAGTCCTCACCATTTTGTAAAATAATGTATCAATAAATGTGATGAGGATTTATTTGAGTATAGATATTGTCTGTAAGATAATATTTGTATTCAAACTCACGATTTCTTGTTGTAATAATAAAGTTGTAGTTGTTTCGCACCATGTATCGACAACTCGTAATGGGTGATGTATACCTATTTTGGGGCGCCACAAAGAAGTCCTTCGAGAATACGTCAGAGATTTATTAACAATAGAAATATCATTTAAAAATCGTGACTCTCATCCAAGACTTGGATAGCACATGAAATGAAGGTTTTATTAACTAAGTTTCAATCGATAAGTCAAAGTTTAACTTCTCAGAGTTAAATTTAAACATCGAGCGTATAAGCAAGAGAGATAGAATAATGGGTAGAACCCAGATTCAATAAGGTATAGACTTCACAAGAATTTATAATTAACTAACCCGTGCTAACTTCGTCGTTAAGTTACTCAGACTTTGAGAAGTCACAAAACGCTTCTTCCCGAAAACCACCGACTTTGTTTTGTCCAGTATTCACCTTTGGTGCCACCATCCCACCGGACTTGATTTATTTCTGTGAAAAAATCGAGTTATGTGACCGTCTTTTTCATAACTAAAACATATCTTGGAAAGTCGTGAACAGTTTGGACTTATATGTCCCTCCTCTCCGTGATCTCAGAAGATCTAACTAACGGGCCGTTCTCCTCCCTAGAATTTGTTCTTTGGTCTTTGGTCTTTGGTGTTGTTCATTCGACGCCTTCCGTCATCGTTAAATCTTCTCTTCTTGAAATTTCCACTTGAATCATTTCTTTTATTATTCGCCATGATTACCACCGAAGTGGTTACCATTTCTGGCGTGATAATTTTTTCCACGATGGTTATCATTATTCCGATGACCGTTGTCACCGGTACGGTTATTATCGTGTTGTTGCTCGTTATCCTTCGGTTGGGATGGCTCATTATCGCGCTCCACTAACTGAGCCCTATTCACAACATCTGAATATAAACAAAGTTTGTGAGAAATGAGGTATTGATGTATTTCGGGTTTCAAACCTCGCAGAAACATCCGTGTCATTCGTTCAACATTATCAACCAAATGGGATGCAAATCGGGATAACTCTGCAAACTTAGCTTCGTACTGCGACACGTTCATATTGTTTTGCTCCAGCTTGATGAACTCAATCTCCTTCATGTGACGAATACTTTCGAAAAAGAACTTGTCATTGAACAATTCTTGGAACTTCTCCCAAGACATCTTCAGTGCGGCAGGTTGAGTAAGCTTTACCGATTCCCACCAGTGATCGCCTCTCCTCATGAACATAAAGGTGGCAAAAGGAACCTTTGCTCTCGGAACATCCCAAGACATCAAATATCTTGGTGATCCGCTTTATCCACGTCTCGCCGCAAGTGGTTCTCGCTTTCCCAAAACTCCGGTGGTGGGCTCTTTGAATCGCTAATGCAGTAACCAACCGAAAGTGGTTGCCATTGTTTCCACCTACATTATGAGCAGGAATGTCTCTCGTTTGGTGTTGTAAGAATTCTAAAAGCTCCTAAACGCATCATTGTTCATCATTTCGTCAATCTCCGTTGTTCACCTGAGGATTATTGCCATCTTGATGCACATTATCCTGGGTATTGATCGTTGGTGACTCAACGGTCTCATATGCTTCATTGCTTATCACACCATTTTTAGATGCCATTTTCAAACACTGCAACAAAACAAGGGTTAATTGACATGTCACATATTATCCCTATACTATGACCGACCAAATAAATACCAAACAAACTTATGTAGGTCATACTAGCGAAGGAATTTTCTATCTCTCCCCTCCTAGTTCTAGTCTCACATCTTAGCCAGTGATCATATCCCTAAGCTCTGATACCAACTGTGACGACCCCAAAATAGGTCCATTCCATCCAACCCATTCTAAGTCGCCAAATACATGGTACAAAAACAAATACAACTTCAGTAATACAATTGTCGTGCAAAATACGACAACACATATACTGTGAGTTTAAATACAACTATTGTCTAATAGACAGTATAAAAATTCAAAAGGGGTCCTCATTACAATTATTGATACGCTATTTTATAAAATAGTGAGGACTACTAATGCAACCATCTGGACCGTCAATCCATTCCCCGACTAGTCCCAAATTTATATTCTCATTTCTCGAAGAGAACAAAATGAAAGAAAAGGGTGAGCTCAACTAGCCCAAAGTAAGAAAATATTATGACTAAGATAATATACAACAAATTATCATTAGTCTTCAACAGGGAAAAATCTCATAAAATATAATAGACAACAAGTTTTAGATCAACAACTGCAGCGAAAATAGCAATCCATTAGAAGAGTCAAGTAGAGAAAGAATTCTACTATCTTCTAGGATTTAAAAGTCCATAATTAATATTTTATCCTGTAATAACAATCAATATACATCTTTAATCAAATATTCATCTTTGCACTTCTGTGCCAAAGATATTCATTTCAGATCACCGGTTGGTCATGTTCATCTCAACACTGCTCATCTGCACTACAAAGTTAAAGATATTCAAGAATATCATCATTTAGGACCGAGGATGATGAAAATATTTTAAAGTAACGAATCCAAGTGAAACAAAATAACAAATATTAGAGATTCAGACATACGGTTTATCCAAGATCAATAATACTCCATAATAACCAATTTTGAAGCAAAATTCAAGAATAAAGATCAAAACATGGATACAATCAAAAATAGTAACCATAATAGACATCTTGGACAAAAAGAAGAAAAATTCATTTTTCGGCGAATAGGGTCGTATTCGTGAATAGTGTCGTATACGTGAATAGTAACTCCGACACCAAAAGATAGAAATTTCCACAAGAAAAATTATCATGCTTCGTGAATAGTACTCGTGAATAGTAACTCGTGAATTGTGACGCCCCCAAAATTAAGTATACGTCACCCATCTTGGGTCGCCACTTACATGGTACAGAATTTAAATACAACTTACTAATATAATCATCATGTATGCAATACGACTTAAACTGTGAGTTTGAATACAAATATTGTCTACTAGATATTATACAAACTCAAAAGGAGTCCTCATTACAATTATTATCACACTATTTCACGTAATAGTGAGGGACTACTAATGCTATCCTCCGGACCATTACTCCGCTCCCCGACTCGTCTCCGGCTATATTCTCATTTCTCGAAGAAACGGTGAAAGAAAAGGGTGAGCTCAACTAGCAAAGAAGAAATAGTATAACTAAGATAAAGCGTAATAAATTATCAATAGTCTTCAACAATGTTAAATTGATAAAATACAATAGACAACCGTTTAATCTGATAAATGAATATGCAATCCATTAAAAGAGTCAAGTAGAAAATAAAGTCTACTATCTTTTAGGTTTTAAAAGGTTTTCATCAATTTTTATCACTAAGACTCAGTTTAATGAATAAACCACAATATCTAATCATCCATGTACCACGGTCAACGATTTTCATCAAATTATCAATGGTCATGACTATACCGAATCACCCCTGGTCATAATCATACCAAAAACTATTCATCACTGCATTACATGCCACTGAGGACTTTTTGTGACGCCCCCAAAATAGGTCCATTCCATCCAACCCATTCTGAGTCGCCAAATACATGGTACAGAAATAACTACAACTTTATTATTACAACATATAAACTGTGAGTTTAAATACAGATATTGTCATCTAGACAATATCCACACGCAAATAAATCCCCATTATAATTATTGATACATTATTTTACAAAAATAGTGAGGACTACTAAACAACTCTCTAGAACCTTCATTCCATACCCCGACTAAGACTCGCTACATTCTCGCCTCCGAGAAGAAAAATGGAACAAAAGGAAAAGGGTGAGCTCAACTAGCCCAAGAAAGAATATTATGACTAAGATAATATACAACAAATTATCATTAGTCTTCAACAGGAAAAAAACTAATGGAATACAATAGACAACAAGTTTTTAAACCAATATTCGCAATGAAATAATAATTCATTAGAAGAGTTAAGAGAGAATGCAACTACTATCTTCTATGTATGAATTTAAAAGTTCGTCGCTCATCTTTTATCCCTCGTAACATCAATCAACATACATCCGAATCAAATATTCATCTTTGCACTACGTGCCAAAGATATTCATCACCGGGTCATGTTCATCTAAACACCTATTCATCTTTGCACTACGAGCCAAAGATATTCTTCAGAAATCATTCATTTTGCACTACAAAAGCCAAAGATATTCCATAATATCATCAATTAAGACCGAAGATGATGATGAAAATATTTTTAAAGAAACGAATTCGGTGAAACAAAATGACAAGGATTAAGGATTAAGGATTCAGACTTTGTTTTATCCACGCCCAAAAATACCTCAAAAATAATCATAGGGTGTAAAATTCAAGAATGATCAAAACATGGATACAATCAAAGCTAGTATCCGTAATAGATATTTTAGATTTAAAAGAAAAATTTTCATTTTTTCTATGAATAAGTGTTGTAGAATTTAACCCCAAAATAGGTTCATTCCATCCAACCCATTTCGAGTCGCCAAATATATGGTACGAAAAACAACTACAACTTTATTACAACAATTGTCGTGCAAAATACAACAACACATATGTCGTGAGTTTGGATACAAATATATACCAATCAGAGTAGACGTCACAATGACACCTTACATAAAGGTATAGTCAAAAAACTGTTTTAGAAATTAGAATCTTTGGGAAGTGCTCAATGAAACCTTCATACATGGGAGGCCATGCTTTTAGGTTACGGTAGATATCATATGGCCACGTAATTATCCTTGGTTGACCTAATAAACCCCAAAGAAAAACGAGAAGATTACTATCATATTCTTCCCAATGGTGAGTCTTCTCTCGACATATCATTATCTCCATCGCCTCTAATTGGGTATTATACTCCAAACAAACACCAAGATTATATAGGTAGTGCTTGTAAATATACTCAGCAAGTGGATGAGCACAACCATGTCTTATGATAACACGAGGTCAGTATGTCATTAGACATCTTGTATGATAGTGACAAAACACCCTTCCAAGTTAAATTCACCTCACCTCAACATCTATAGACCTCCACTCTATTCCTCGCTATCCCCCGTCAACCCAACTACACTTTTATTACCCGAAAGGAATTGTGAAACAAAAGGGTGAGCACAACTATTTCAAGAAAGAATATTATGACTAAAGATAAATAAATTATCAATAGTCTTCATCAAGAATGAATCGTAGATTTAGAACATATGGTAGATGATAAAACTTTTTCAACCATAGTTGCAAATGTGAACGAAAGCAATCCATTAAAAGAGTCAAATAGACTATAAAGTCTATTGTCTTCTCCACGTTAAAAGTCCACCAACAATATTTTATCCCTCAGAACATCAATCAACAGCCTTTCCACAATCATATGAATAACTCATAATCATAATTGTGATTCTAAATTCTCTTCTCATCCAGACTAAGATAATTTTCATCACCGCCTTTACCGAAACATCAAATATCATGGTTATACCAAATCACAATTCCTGCTCATAATCATATTAATAAATTCATCTTTGCACCACGCCAAAGATATTCATCAACAGATTCATCTTTACACTACAAAGCAAAGATATTCAACAACAGTCATCTTTGCATTACGAGCCAAAGATATTCATCAATAATTCATCTTTGCACTACAAAGCAAAGATATTCAACAACAGTCATCTTTGCATTACGAGCCAAAGATATTCATCAATAATTCATCTTTGCACTCTGTGCTAAAGATATTCAACAACAGTCATCTTTGCATTACGAGCCAAAGATATTCATCAATAATTCATCTTGCACTACAAAGCAAAGATATTCAACAACAGTCATCTTTGCACAACGAGCCAAAGATATTCATATATCAACTAAATACATAATCATTTCGAAGTTATATAACAATAATTATAATACCATGTCGATCAATTCACCTTTGCACTTAAGCTAAAAAATATTCAATTCAGAATTCAATGGTCATGATCATACCACCAACAATTCAACTTTTGCACATCATGGCCAAAGAGAACCTATGGTCACGATCATACCAATAATCTACCCATCTTTACACTCAAGTCAAAGAGAAATATCATCATTAGTGGTTATAAGAATGTTATATAAAATAATATAATCAAAACATGGTTTTAATTTCAAGAGTAAGATTCATAAATCAACGATAATTTGGTCGTAGAAGAAACCAATTTGTTGTGAATAAGACCTCGTGATTCAGACATAGTCCCGTGATACGCGCATAAGAATCTCTATACCTAAAAAGATAAAGTTTCATAATAAAATTCATATCCATATTTATAACACCTTAATCCAAATGTTATAAATCACTTAGAAATCTCATAATCTAATATTATTAATATTATAATAATATTTTAATCATTTCTCAAACTTATAAATAATTTAATCCAATTATTTACACTTTAATAATTAATGCATTTAATCATCTAAAATGCCAAACTCATAAGATTTCATCATCATTAACCAAAACCTCATAAAAATCAGATATATCTCATATATGATTCTCAAGCCAATAAATCATATTTTCCAATTTTCTTACTTCACATAACATATTTAATTCATTTACTCATAACTAGAACATTTTCATGAAAAATACCAAATCGGTTCTAAAATATTTCTTTTCCGGGATTTAGCATAAAATAGTCCCATATTGAAATATATATTTTCTCAAAATTTTAAAAATTCATTTACTATTTTTCATATGGCCAAAACCAATTTAATATTTAAACATTTATCATAAATTGTACTTTTATCCAAAAATCTCAAAATTCACAGAGTATAATCGATATTATATAGATGTACTCTCAATAAAAATTTCATCAATTTTGGAGTTAACCGCAAGGAGTTATAAATAGTTACTTTTAAAATAGTCTTTTTCATAAAATCCATAACTCCTAATCTATACATCCAAAAATACCTCAAAATAATCATAGTAGGTGTAAAATTCAAGAATGATCAAAACATGGATACAATCAAAGCTAGTATCCGTAATAGATATTTTGACTTAAAAAGAAGAAATTTTATTTTTCGAATGAATAGTGTCAGATACGTGAATAGGCCAGACACGTGAATAAGAATCCGACACCAAAAGATAGAAATTCCACAAAAATATCTTCACGCTTCATTAATAAGTACTTCGTGAATAAAGAATCGTGAATAAGAACTCATGAATAGTAACTCGTGAATAGTAACTCATGAATAGTAACCTCACATGAAAAAGTTCCAAATTTGATAAAACTTCAGATCAACATTTCAAAGATAATGATATCAAGAAATAATATCATTCGAAAAAAAAAAATATCCCTTACTATCCCTTACCTCAAAAGAAGCAAAGACTTCGACAGATATCTGGATATGACATCAAGGAAACTTGCAGATCGATGAATATCAACTCACCAAGTATCTAAATACTCACAAATTACACTCAATAATCTAGAGAGAAAGAGAGAAAACTTTGTTTCGGTGTGATTTTCAATTCTAACTTAGCCCCTCTATTTATAGGAAAATGTTAGCCCACCAAGGCATTTTGACTGCACACCGATGGCTTTTACTCGCTACTATTCCACCCACCAAAATCAGTCATCTTCCCTAACAACCAAGAGTGGGGCCCACTCAATTCTAGAATTTTCCACCAAAACCTAATTTCCGAATCATTTACCTCTTAAAATTCATAACAAATCATACGCTCATTTTAACGGTTCAAAATTTGTGGACATATACTCAACTTATATATGTATAACATATCCAAAAATTACAACTATCCAACGGTCGGATCAAAATTTATAACTCATTTAATATAGTGAAGAACGCTGATTTTTCGGACTATTAGTCCTTCTGACCATTTCATTCAAAATTTCACCACGAAATATCTACAAAGAATTTTGGGTGATTCAAATTTCTACAGCTTAGCTTACTTTAGGGCTTTCTTTTGATATATGGCTCATCTTTTAACTCATTATATATTAAAGAGTTATGGATTTTACAAAATCAAGTAATAAACTAATTTTTCCGAAAATCCCATATTTTGTTCTCCATTTCGACAAATCGATAAAACACCTCATCTTTAATTCCTTCACTTAAATACATAAATAAATCCATCATTTATATCCACATCAAATAAATATTTTCTTATCATATAAATCAATAACTAATTATTCACAAATAATATTACGTAATCACAATAATGACAACCAAAAGCTTCTCTCAGAAAGAGGGCTTTCAATAAGAATTTCTCCTCATCATGCTGCAAGCAATTAGGTGACCAAACCTCTCCTCGATGTAACTTTCTAGACATTGCCAATAATGCTATCTAATAATATTATTCAAATAATATGAATTATTGATCCGATAATGGGAAAATCGGCGTTGATAATTATTGAACAACAATAATAAAATATCAACACAAGAATTATTGAATCAATAAAATAAAATATTGAACAGTAATTATCGTAACAATTATTGAGTAGTGCCTTCTCACGTAAGAATCAATAATTGAAAAAATACTTTGCAATACCGTGCCATCGCAGGCAACAACGCCAGACATTTTTTACTTTTACCAACCGGGTATTCCAACAAATGTTAACTGTGAACGATTACGCCGTTATTTATAAAAACTTAATTTTGTCGTTTTTTCATCCGGCGCTTATTACGTTATGGGCCCAAAAATGGCTACGCCGGCCGCATTTAATATTCTCTACGTAAAGAATATTCCACGACCAAACTAATATTCTCCAAACAACAATGAATATTTTATAACCACTGTGTATTTTGAAAAAAATTCATATATCACCCTTAACTTTAACTTTTATCAATTTAACCATTTACCTAATAGTAATTATAAGAAAATTGAATACTTTTATTTCATAAAATTGGGTCTTACAAACCAGATATTCGTGAATAAGGTCAGTATACGTGAATAGTGTCGACACGTGAATAAGAACTCCTACACCAAAAGATAGAAATTCCACAAAAAACATCTTCACGCTTCATCTTTAATAAGACTTTAATAATAGAATCGTGAATAGTAACTCATGAATAAGAACTCGTGAATAAGAACCCCGACATGAAAAAGTTCTAAATTTGATAAAAGTTCCAACTAATATTTCAAAGATAATGATATCAAGAAATAATATCATTCGAGAAGAAAATAACATCCTTACCAGAAAAGACAAAGATTTCTAGTTAAACACAGGATATAGATATGACTTGAATCTTGCACCGATATAGCAATACTCAAAGTATACTCAAAATACTCACAAGAATACGCCGATAATATAGAGAGAAAACTTCGGATTTAACGGTGTGATTTTCAATTCTAACCCCAAGACCCTATTTATAGGAAATTGCTAGAACACCAAAAAGAATATTGAATATAATAATATTATATATAAACAAAATTCATACGCCCACATCTTGAATCTGAATTCAGCCACCATGCACATGTTAAATATGCCCACAATATATAAAAACGTTTTATTAATAAAATAAATAAAACTTCCAAAAATCAATTATTTTAACTTCGTAACTTCAATAATTCATAATAAATAGCCATTTTATCATAAAATTCCCAAAATCTCGAATGAACTTTTTATCATAAAAATTCAATTTTATCTCGAACAACTTTTTATAGAAAATTCAATTTCTACAAGAAAGTTTTTCCAAATTCCAAACAGAAATTGACCAAATCCACATACCGGACAATTTTATGTGCTATAATCAAATTTCAACCAAGAAATGGGGTCCAACCGACATGTTTAACATGTTTTAAACATTTATTGCAACAAAATACTCTTCCTCCTCAGATACTCATATATTCCACATTCGTTGTAAAAATATCACCGTTAATATATTATTAAAATAATATATTTAAACGAATTATTTTATCGTAAAAAGATAAAATATTAATTTTCAACAATTGTCATTTTAAAATTTTCTCCATCTATATCCACATAAAATCAATATTTTCCTCATCATATAAATCAATAATTAATTATTCACAAATAATATTATAGTAATCACATTATTGACAACCGTAGCTCCCAAGAAAGAGGGCTTTCCAATAAGAATTTCCTCACTTGGCAATGCAATTAATTAGGTGACCAAACCTCTCCTTAGATGTAACTTTCTAGACATTGCCAATAATGTTATCTAATAATATTATTCAGATAATATGAATTATTGCTTCGATAATGAAAAATACCGTGTAATGACAATTATCAAACAAAGAAGAATATAAAATATCAACGTAAAGAATTATTAACTCAATAAAATATCGAATAAAGAATTATCGTAATATAACATGAGGATGATGACAATGACATAATAATTCAATAAAACAAGTTCAAGAATTATTTAATCCATGAATTATTAACGCCCAAATTGTCAACACGACATCTGCTTTCAGAGAGTAAAATTCAAGAATGATCGGAAGAATATTTCCATGAAAAGATATCGATGAAACGCAAATATCAAGGATATTCTACTAATTTCATGGAGTATAAGTCAAAGTTTTAACCAACCGGGTATAATAAAGAATGGAATAACAAAAGAAATCACCACGCATGCAGATTGCAAGATGTATAAAAGTTATTCCAATGTAATAATAATAATCTTAACCCAGTCGTGAAATTCACAATCGAGGTGGATGATCCAATGTAATAATGAATCTTTGAATAATAAACAATGGAACCAGTCCGGTGTAAAACATACGCATGTGATATTCCAAATGTAATAATAAATGCGAATAATAAATAACGGAACTGTGTCCTGTAAAACACACGCATGTGATATTCTAATGTAATAATAAAGAATGGAATAATGAAGAAGATCACCAAGATAGGGGATTTCACAGATACAAAAGTTATTCCAATGTAATAAATAAGAATGGAATAATATAAGGATTTCACCAAGTATAGGGTACGCCACAGATACAAAGTTATGTATAGGGTACGCCACTTTTACAAAAGTTATTCCAATGTAATAATAATGAATGGAATAATGTAAGTTTCTTCATGAATAAGAAAGAATAACACCCTTTACGGGTACAAACAAATAATATCCCTTACCTTAGAAGAACCGAATATCGAAAAGTGAAGTAGCAGGTATACTTTTCTTCTTTCTCTCTATAGTTTCTCTCTGTAGTTTCAATGAATTCGTAAGAAATAATGAAGGAATGAGCTTTCTATATATAGAAAACCGGGGTAGCTTCTGGTCTTAACGAAGGGTCAAAATGACTCTTGGTAATATCAAGAGACAACTACTATTCATGAAGGGGTAATTAACCTCGAACAATCAAGAGGCGCTTAACTCTTGGTAATATCAAGGACAACTACTATTCATGAAGGGGTAATTATTATCGACGAAGGTAATTACTATTCACAAAGGTAATTACTATCGACGAAGGTAAATACTATCGACGAAGGTATTTACTATCAAGAAGGTAATTACTATTCACAAAGGTAAATACTATCGACGAAGGTAAATACTTATTCACAAAGGTAAATACTATCGATTTAAGGTAAATACTATTCACAAAGGTAATTACTATTCACAAAGGTAATTACTATTCACAAAGGTAATTACTATTCATAAAGGTAAATACTATTGACAAAGGTAATTACTATTGACGAAGAGACTCTTAGATGGTGACATATGGGCCCCCCATAAAATAATCAAACTTACCACAAACGCCTCATAATGTACTCTTTATATACATCAAGGATTGAATAAATATTACCACAAATCATTTTATTTTTAATCAAAACATATTTAATCTTTCAACAATTATTAATCATTTATAACTTGTCGCCTCAATTAATAATATAACATATTATACGTATGATATCGTGACAATAATTGAATCAATAATATAAGAGATATGATGCAAAGAATTATCAGAAGAATAATTGAGTATACTAAGTGACTTCTCACGTAAGCATCAATAATCAATACCGTGCTACTATACAACCACGCCAGACATCGCATTTTACTACCGGGTAGTTCAACAGCTTTTAACCAGAATAACACCTCCGCCAAGTTATTTTTTATAGAAAGATAATTTTGTCGTTTAACTACGATTAATACTTTCGCTGGGGTCCATAATCGATTGAGCCATTCATTTAATATTCCCCGACAAAAAGAATATTCCTGACCAAACAAATATTTTATAACAACTTGCTTACTTTTACAAAATTTATAAATATTACCTACAACTATAACATTATATCAAATTTATTCCATAATATTCAAAAATAATATTTATAGAAAATTCATCTTTATTTTAAAAGTTGGGTCTTACATGAATAAGAATTTATGAATAAGTAAACCCGACATAAAAAGTTCCAAATTTGATAAAAGTTCCAACCAATATTTCTAAGATAATGATATCAAGAAATAATATCACTTACGTAAGAAAATAACATCCCTTACCTCAAAAAGATAATACTTCGGGTCGAATATCTGGATATAGTCTGTCAAGGAACTCAATCAGATAAAGAACACTCAAAGTATCAAAATACTCACAAGAATACGCTCGATAATATACGAGAGAAAGAGAGAAAACTTATGAATTTCGTGTGATTTTCAATTCTAACCAAGACCCTATTTATAAGAAAATGCTTAACGCCATAGAAGACTAACTCGCCAATTGATGCTTTTTTACTCACATTATTGCCACCCACCACATTTGAAATTCAATTAATTAAGCACATTTCACCAACCAATTCTAGAATTTTCCAAAATATTTTATCATTTAAACAATAATCAGAAACTTTAATAATTCATAGAAAATAGCTTGTTTATCAGAAAAATACGAATTTTATGTCCACTCCACACGAAATCGAATTCTCTACAACTTTGTAGCTTTGAATTTTTTCAAATTCCAAACAGAAAAATACCTGAAATCCACAAACGGATGATTTTTAAATACTTCCAATCTGACAAAATACTGATAAAACATCTCAAAATTAATTCCTTCATTAATAACCACATAAATAAATCCATCATTTATATCCACATAAAATAAATATTTTCTTATCATATGAATCAATAATTAATTATTCACAAATAATATTACTGAATCACATTTATGACAATGGGCATCGCTCCTAGAAAAGAGGGGCTTAGATAAGGATTTCTCCTTCATGTTGCCGCAATTAGGTGACCAACCTCTCCTCGATGTAACTTTCTAGACATCGCCAATAATGCTATCTAATAATATTATTCAAATAATATGAATTATTGATCCGATAATGGAGATAGTGTAAAAAGTGACAATTATTGAACAACAATAATATAAAATATCAACGCAAAGAATTATTGAATCAATAAAATAAAATATTGAATAAGAACTCACCGTGACAATTATCGAGTAGTGCTTCTTCACGTAAGGATCAATAATTCAACAATACTGTGCAATATCACGCTACTTTGTGCAACCACGCCAGACATCAGTATTTTAACCACCGTATTCCAACAGCTTTTAATTCAGAATAACTACGTCAGTTATTCAATTTTGTCGCTTTTCTTCATCCGACTGTTATCCGTTATGGGGCCCATAAATGGTCGGCATTGGTTGCATTTAATATTCTCCTACGTAAAGAATATTCCACGCACCAAACGTAATATTCCCGACAATTGAATATTTTATAACCACTGCTTATTTTGCAAAATTTTTACATTTCACCCATAACAAAAGTATTATATCAAATTAATACCTTATTATTCATAATAATAATTAGAGAAAATTCGATTTTATTCATTAAAAAATTTGGGGTCTTACAACAATACTTAATATTAATTTTAATTTTAAAATATTAATATTTTTAATATATTAATATATTAAAATATTAGTAGTTAATATTAAAAACATAATTTATATTGAAAATATTATGACAAAATAATAGTTAATTTTAAAAGACATAATGTATATTAAAAATATTAATAATTAATGATGGTTAGAAAATTTCATCACTGATACGTAGTATTAGTTATTAAAATTTAGTTAGGTTTTAATATTAAAATCACGATAGTAACTTATTACTCTACAGTAATTGCATATAGTGTTTCTTAAGCATCAAATTTAGGCTTCTACGTTCGAATCATTTTTGAACTCTAAAAAATTAAATTCAAAAGATTAAAAATAAAAAGTAAATTTTAAATTTTAAAATTATATAAAAGCTGAATATTAAATTAAAATAACCAAAAAAATATTACTAATACTTAATTATGAGTATTTAATATTTATTTATTAGAACAACGGTTGTAGTCATTCAATATGTTTCTACAATAATCATCAAGTAGCACACCATAAAATTGAGACATAATACCATGATTATGACAAGTGTGAAAGAAACTCCACTAATTAAGCCTTATATTAAAACTTACATCATCTTTCACTATTAATCCAACTAAATCTTATCCAATCTACTAATAATGTTATCCTATTTATATGATTGTTGTCATATCTATCTTCTATCTAATAAAATATAAATAATTTTAAATTTCTCGTTCACTCAATAAATCATCTGAGTCATTCAAAATTTAAAATAAATCCCATCATCATCATAAAGGTCTTTGAGGACATAAAACAAACTAGTATATATATATACCTTAAATGTCCTGCTTCCTTTGACAATTATAGACGGTGGGATTTATTCCAAATTTTGAACGATCTAGATGATTTATTAAGATGAATGAGAAATTCAAAATTATTTATATTTCGTTATATATATATATATATATATATATAGAGAGAGAGAGAGAGAAGGATCAATCAGATACCTTTCTTATCTTCACTAATTGCTGTTATTTTTAGCGATTTATTTTTGGTATATAGCTGCCGCTCATACTTTTAACGATGCATAAACATATAGCGTCGCTAAAAGTATGTATTTACTATTGTATTTAATCAAATCGCCGCCAAAGGGGGTGAGCACGGTGAGTAAAGATAAGGGTATGACTTGATCCTGATCAGATATATATATATATATATATATATATATATATGGGAAAGATCCATAACGAATTATGGATCAAAAATTGACAAGTAGTATCTCTAACGTCAATTTCAATTACTAATGGGTTGGATTAAAAAAAAGGCCTCGTCGTCCGCTAGAATTGAGGCTAAACAGAACTCCCAAAAGGTGTTGCAGCATTGGGGCTAAACAGAACTCCCAAAAGCTGATGCGGTAGCATTGGGGCTAAACAGAACACCCAAAAGCTGTTGCGATTTCAGGCAATTTGAGGACCTTGTTCGATTGAAGGCGGACCGACGACAAATTGTGCAATTGAAGGCAGATCGATAACAAGTTGTGCAAATTTGATATCGTGCATCCAAAATTAATAATAATGGCTTAGAATCATAATCTTGACAATTAATAATAATGGATGAACTTAATGCTCAAGGGAAAAATCCATTCACTATCTATTTATGTGGTGTTTGTTTATCTCTAAATACCTCTCCACATCCGATTCAGTAAGAGGGTAAAATTGTTTGATAAAATTTTATTTGTCTTTTATCGTCTCTTAATCGGTGAAAGAAAAATATAAATCTAAATCATTAAGAGTTACCTCTTAATGAAAATTTTAAATTTATAGAGCCTCTAAAAATATTGTACTCTATCCATTCCAAATTTTAAGATCAATAAAATTTAAAAAATTAATTTGAGATATTTTTAAAAGTCATTCAGATGTTTTATACTTTTTAGTTATCAAACAGCTCTCTTTAAGTCCAGATGTTATTTCACTCGGATGATCTAATTTATTAACATATGTTAATCATTCAGATATTAATTGATCAATTTTATCAAACACCACCTTAATTAATGAATAATTTGTATTTGATTAATAATTAGTAATGTAGCCGCCTCCCCGTTTAATCACCCCTCTTACATGCGTGACTATGAGTTGAGTTTAAATAAAATTCTACATTTGACTAGAGGGACAAAAAGTAAATATGCATGCACTCAAGAGTCATATATGGTTTCAAACCCCCACCCATACCCACCCCCTACCCTTATCCCCACCCCCATGCACCTCCACCCCCACCCCACTCCCACCCCCACCCCCACCCCCACCCCCACCAAAAAAAATACTATGTGATTATGATACACCCCTTACCCCCACTCTACCCCACCCACCCCATCCATCCACGCACCCTATCCCCACCCACCCCACCCCACCCCCCACCCCCACCCCCCACCCCCACTCCCACTCCCACCTCCACCTCCACCTCCATAGAAAATATATTATGTGATTATGTATACACTCCACCCACCCCCACCCACCCCTACCCTTACCCTACCCACACCACCCACCCTACCCATTCACCCACCCACCCCCACCCCCACCAAAAAAAAATTATTATGTGATTATGTATACACCCCTTACCCCTACCCCACCCCCCACCCCATCCTCACCCACCCCACCCCCACCTCCATAAAAAATATATTATGTGATTATGTATACACCTCACCCACCCCACACACTCCCACCAAAAGAAATATTATGTGATTATGTATACACCCTTTATCCCAACCTCCACCCCACCCCAACCTCCACTGTGACAACCCCAAAATAAGTCCATTCCATCCAGCCCATTCTGAGTCGTCAAATACATGGTACAGAAAATAACTACAACTTTATTACAACAATAATTGTGCAAAATACAACAACACATATGTTGTGAGTTTTAATACAAATATTGTAACGTATATAATACGACAATATTCATACTCAAATTATTACATGTCATATAAAGTACAACAGCAAATATTTCAAGTCTCCAAAGGGACACGAGAAGAATTTTGTTCTCTTCTTTTTAATGCGGTGCACTTTTGACGCTTCTAGGTTGAGTTCGCCTCACCCTAATGTTGTTCACCAAAAATAACTACTAAATGATGACCACCGTTTTATTCCCTCATTACTCCCGGCCGACCCAACCTACACTCTTATTACCCGAAAGGAATTGTGAAGCAAAAAGGGTGAGACAACTATTTCAAGAAAGAATATCATGACTAAAGATAATTAAATTATCAATAGCCTTCATCGAGAATAAATAAGAGATTTAGAACATATGGTAGATGATAAAACTTTTCAACCACAGTTGCAGCGGAACGAGCAATCCATTAGAAGATCACCATGTTAAAAGTCCACCAAAAATGTTTTATCCCTGTAACATCAATCAACAATTCCTGTCCACAATCACATGTATAACTCATAATCGTAATTGTAGTTCTAAATTTCTTTTTCTCATCCAGACAAAGATAATTTTATCACCAAACATCAAAGATCATGGTTATACCAAATCACGATTCATGTTCATAATCATATTAATAAATTTATCTTTTCGCACTACGGGCCAAAGATATTTATCAACAAGTCATCTTTGCACTACTGTGCCAAAGATATTCAACAGTCGTCATCTTGCATTACGAGCCAAAGATATTTATCAACAAATCATCTTTACACTACAGCCAAAGATATTCAACAAGTCATCTTTCAGATTACGAGCCAAAGATATTCATCAATAATTCATCTTTGCACTACAAAGTAAAGATATTCCTCAACAGATTCATATTTGCACTACAGCCAAATATATTCATCAACAGATTCATATTTACACTACAGCCAAATATATTCATATCTCAAAGAAATATATAATCATTTCGTAATTTATATAAACAATAATTATAACCACGTTAATCAATTCATCTTTACACTTAAGCTAAAGATATTCAATTATAAATTCAATGGTCAGCGATCATACCAATTAACAATTCATCTTTCAGACCATCTGGCCAAAGAGAACCCATAGTCACGATCATACCAATAATCTACCCATCTTTAAACTCAAGTGAAAGAGAAATTCAACATCGAGTTATAAAATGTTATATATGATAATAAAATAATATGATCAACAATCGCATTTATTTTCAAGAGCAACAATCATAAATCAACGATAATTTAGTCAGAAAAAGAAATCAATTTTTGTCGTGAATAGTACCCGTGAATAGTAACTCGTGAATAGTAACTCATGAATAAGAACTCGTGAATAAGATCAGATTCGTGACATAAGTCATCAAGATACGTAAATAATGTCATATACGTAAATAAGGTCATATATATGAATAGTGCCAGATACGTGAATAAGGTCGACACGTGAATAAGTAACCCACTCAAAAAAGGTAAAAATTTCACAATAAAATCCATACCAATATTTCAAAGATAATGATATTGAAAGAATAACATCATTAGAAAGAAAATAACATCCCTTACCTCAAAAGAAGCAACACTTCATTTGGATCGGATATCTGATATTATCAAGGAAACTTCAGACCGATGAATAAAGAACTCACCAAGTATCTAAATACTTACAAAATACACTTGATAATCTAGAGAGAAAAAGAGAAAACTTATGAATTCGGTGTGATTTTCAATTCTAACTTAGCCCTCTATTTATAGGAAAATGTTAAGACGCCTAAAACGACTCGACTTCGCACACTGATGGCTTTTTACCGCTACTATTCCACCCACCAAAAATCAGTCATCTTCCCCAACAATCAAAAGTGGGGCCCACCCATTTCTAGAATTTTACACCAAAATCATTTATAAACCTAATTTCCTAATCAATCACCTCTTAAAATTCATAACAAATCATTTGTTCATTTTAGCAGCTCAAAATTTGTGAACATATACTCAACTTATATATGTATAACATATCCAAAAATCACAACGATCCAACTACGATTAAAAATTATAACTCACACAATAAAGTCGTAAGAATAACCGATTTGATCTTTTAATACCTCCAATCATACAAAATCTCGATAAAATACCTCAACATTAATTCCTTCATTTATAACCACATAAATAAATCCATCATTTATATCTACATCAAATAAATATTTCATTATCATATAAATCAATAATTAATTATTCACAAATAATATTACAGAATCACAATAATGACAAACCTTACGGTTCCCAAGAAAGAGGGGTTTTCGATAAGGATTTCTCCTGCTGGCAAGCAATTAGGTGACCAAACATCTCCTCGATGTAACTTTCAGACATTGCCAATAATGTTATCTAATAATATTATTCAAATAATATGAATTATTGATCCGATAATGGAGATATCATCTTGATGACAATTATTGAAACAACAATAATATAAAATATCAACGCAAAGAATTATTGAATCAATAAAATAAAATATTGAATAAATAATTATCGTAATAATTATTAAGTAAGGCCTTCTCACGTAAGAATCAATAATTCAAAATACTATGCAAAAAGGTGCAGTCTTTTGCAATAACGCCCACAAATGGTTGCAATGGCCGTGCATTTAATATTCCCGGACGTAAAGAATATTCTACGACTAAACGAATATTCCCCGACAACAATGAATATTTTATAATCACTTGCTTATTTGAAACATTTACATATATCACCCTTAACTTTAATCTTTTATCAATTTAACCATTTACTGAATAGTAATTATAAGAAAAATTGAATACTTTTATTTCATAAAATTCGGGGTCTTACATCCACCCCACCCCACCTCCACTCCACCTTCACCAAAAAAATAATATTATGTGATTATGTATACACTCCACCCACCTCCACCGCACCCACCCCTACCCCCCTACTCCACCCCTACCCCACCCCCCCCTCCCTCCACACCCCCACCCCACCCCCACCACTCCTTAAAAAATTAATATTAAGTGATTATGTATACACCTCCCACCCTTTACCCCTACCCCTACCCCTACCCACCCCTTATATCCGTCTCTCTATCTATAGTATATATTAATTTCATTTTTTTAAAATTTTGTTTAAAAGTCAAAACATCTTAAAATGGTTAATATGGTTAATATGATTTTAACCATAACCATATAGTTCCGACCCACATTATCCATATTAAAAATGGTTAATATAATTTTAGTTCTTAAATGGTTGGTTAACCATATTTTGAAAACCAAAATCAATTCAAAACCATATTTTGTCAGGTCTAATGGTTTGCTTAAATAGAGTATTGTATATTACTACTAGAGATCTAATTAATCACCCTCCATGACCATGTGCAACTGATTTATTTAAAACAAATGAGCCACCCACGTTTGGTCTATAATTATATATATATATATATAAACTCCCCCTTATCCAGATAGTTCACAGGGTAATAATATATATATATATATATATATATATATATATATATTATAAAATTGTAATGTTTTAGAACAATGAAACACTGAAGCAAACTCGTGAAAGAGCTTAATTGGAGTAGCTAGCCATTTGAACCATAGTTAAGGTCCTTTGATACAGCTGACTTGAGAGATTGTCTATATATATATATATATGAAAAACTAGGATTCAAGGCCTCAAGTCAAGAAGTACGTACGTACCTTCAATCACATTGAACCTAACATACATTGGTAGAGCCAAAGGGAAACCAAAAAAACTACTCCTATCTTTTTACATGCATGCATGTATGTTCTCATACAAGACAAAAACTTTTACCTTACGACACAAAACTTGTAGTTTACTTGGGTCGGAAAAATCAAACTTATCTATTTTGTGACTTTGTGTGCATTACCATCAAATTAGTCAACTGCTGCATCTGGGAATCTTTTTAAGATTCTTCTTAAAATGAGTAGCAGCATGATTGTTAGCGTAAATATTATTGTTAAGATGAGTAGTACTTGGTATGTCCAACTGACTGTCTAACAGACTGACTTGAGATGGTATAGATTATAGAATACTAGTATGCTATGTCTGGAATAGAATAGAGAAATAGTAATAGAACAATTAAAGTCCAAAAGGTGACCCCTTGGTCGTTTAGCCGCCCGCCCGCCCCCCCCCTGCCCGCCCCCCCCCTGCCCGCCCTTGTATTCTTGTTGGGGAAAGATTAATTCCAGCCAGCTTTCAATTCTTTCTTATTTTTCCTATTCAAGCTTTTTAAGTCTTCATGGATAAGGGTTCCCTGTCCATTTCTACTTTATTAAGAAACAACAGATTCCTTCTTCTTCCATTTTATCTAACAACACTACTACAAGTATTTCTCTGCCAATGTGGCACTTGAATCAGTAATTTTATTTCTAAAAAAAATGTTAATCTTAATTGTTAAAAGGAAAAGGAAACAAGTATTTATTTACGATCCACTCATAACTAAATCAAATCACATGAAATGCAGTCACCAGAAAAAGATTTTTGTGCCAAAAAAACAAAACAAAGATTTCTTTCCCAGATACCAACAATCTTCACATTCAACTAATTTATTTATTCTTTATGCAGGGTTGAACTTTAATTGAAATAAGAAAAATGGATTGCCAAAATAATATTCGTTCAGAGTTACCTCACCTGGAGTGAGATAACTGGCCTTCTAGCAGTAACAAGACATCAGTTAGAGAGAACACCTATGGAAAACTGAAAAATATGCACTTTATAAGTCAAATAGTTACATTTATTTAGTTTCTGATACAGTACTAATTCTTCCTTTGCACAAGGCCAAAGAAGAGGTAAAACAAAAGTCTCAGCTCTACTTTAGATTCTCTTTTTGCAACTGCTTTAGATTGTTAATACAAGTCATATCTCTATTAGAAACAAACATGAGGAGGGATGAGCTTTCCTGGGTTCATGATATTATTGGGATCTAATGCAGCTTTTATTCTCTTCATTGTTCTCAAAGCCTCTATTCCAAGTTCTTCTTCAAGGTACTGAAAATTCAGAGGATATACCATCAGTAAAATCTTAAATGCTGAAGAAGTACAGAGTAGAAAACCTAGGAACTGAAACCATACCAAAAATTCATAAGCAATTCAAACTTGGTTTGCTTCTCTTTACTTCTTCAAGATAAATCTAACAGTCCCAACAATGAGTAATTCTATTGATGTTTTGTTAGGTGAAGCCCTTAACATCTTTACTGAAACTTTGTTTCAATTGTTTGTAAACTTCGTTCTTTTGTTTAACAAGTACAATATCAATGGCTTAGCTTCAAAGTCTACCCAACAGGCCATACCCCAAGTCATATCTCAATTTTTTGTATTCATGACATAAATTTGCAAGGCCCATGCATCAAAGTAAAACTAGCACCTATGTGGATGATCAAAAAATGTCCATGGAATACATCTCTGTCAATGCATTATGTGGGGGCTAAATATTTCTCTGTGCTGCAATCTGCTTTCTAGAGAGATTCAGATACCATACCTTCATTTTTCCAGTTCCCACACCATGTTCTCCGGTACAAGTTCCTGCTTAGTCATTAAACAATAGAGAAAAAAGCTACGTTAATAATGCAAACAATGCAATAGAACTACAGATACAAATATCAAAATGAAAAGAGTATTCTACTCTCAAGAAACTTCAAGCAATCATCATTGATTGTATGATTTGGAAGGTGAACGGAATAATAGAAGGACATGAATGTAGAAGTTAGAATGTTCATCTTTAGATAGGGAAGCCATCTTTCCTTGTTGCTTGTGCAATTAAAAAGAAAAGTATGAAGGAAAGAAGGATGCTGGTAAAAATACCATTACAAGATCTACAAAACAAGAGCCATTCACAGGTGTGATGTAGAAAATGGACAACACTACATTTTTCTTTCTATCTCCTACTTCTTTCTCTAATTACAAACATAGTATATGGGGAATATTGTATCTGTAACACCCCAGTCCCACATCGAAAGATAGGGGAAAAATTTGTCTTCATATAAGGAAATAAGTTACTACCAATAGTACCTTCAAAGTCATGACCTTTTGGGAGCCTGTGATGGGCTAAGATGACCCAAGAAGATACTATTGGGCCAGTAGTTTGAGGCCTTATTTTGATGGATTTGATTCGATTCGAACTTGGGATTTGACCCGAGATTTACTCCGGACTCGGGATTTGACCCGGGTTGTTTCATATGGTATCAAAGCCTACTCTCGAAAGCTCGGGTCGGGTCATCCGATCGGGTTGCCGGAGGTGGGGACACGAAGGCTGGTGGTATTGTCCCACAATGGAGAGATAGAGGTCCGGAGGTGGGGACACGAAGCCAGCCGGTATTATCCCACAATGGCTAGAGAGACAAAGATCTTTGGGCTGTGTGTGTGATCAGTTTTGGGCTGTGTGTGTGATCAGTTCTGATGAGGACGTCAGAAATTTAAGAAATTTAAGTGAGGGAGTTTGTAACACCCCAGTCCCACATCGAAAGATAGGGGGAAAATTTGTCTTTATATAAGGAAATAAGTTACTACCAATAGTACCTTCAAAGTCATAACCTTTTGGGAGCCTATGGTAGGCTAAGATGACCCAAGAAGATACTATTGGGCCAGTAGTTTGAGGCCTTATTTTGATGGATTTGATTCGATTCGGACTTGGGATTTGACTCGAGATTTACTCCGGACTCGGGATTTGACCCGGGTTGTTTCAGTATCCCTAACGTGGAGAGCATCGTGTCCCTTTTTCCTTCCTTCCTGATATTCTCCATACCTAACAAAACTTTATCCTCATCTATTGTTAACCCTTGACATTTGCTCCTACCAAGCAGGGTTGGAGTCAGAGTTTCACTTCTTTTTGGATTTTTCGATGGGGGAGGGGGGTTATTTTTTCTTATAAAAACAGAGGAGGCAACCTAGCAGCCATACAGAAAACAGAATAATATCCACACACTCCCACGTAAAATTATTACCTTCCATTGATAAAGCAGTATAGACCATAAAATGGTTCAATCTTTCAGCCTCCCTTCGTTGTTCCACTTCGCTAGGATCAAATAAGATCAGTGTGGAAGTTCCCATCACCAGCATGAGCAATAACCGTGCTGGTATTCAGGATCAGTCAAAGAGTAAACACAATTAGCATGTCATTAGAAAGGTCTAAAACCTAATTGCATACAAGTCCTCTAACATCTTGTTAGTGAGGTCTTTGAGCAACGTAAAACACCCTGAAGAAACTTTTAAATTTTAAAATATATGCATTCATTTTCGAACAAACATACCACAACAGTGGTGAAGTGTCCAGCTCTTTTTTGGATCTTGATATTAATTCAGCTAGGTGTGATAAGGGAACACATACATCCTGCAAGAGAATAAAATATGTGAAGGTCATGGGGTCAGAGAATGCTACAATGATCACAGTAGGATTCAAGGAATATCAAAGAAAGGCAAAAAAATCCTCTTCAACAGTTGGGCAATAATCTGGACTACATGAAAAACTATCGGAGAGTAATCTCAGGATGTTTCATTTTAAAAACAGTTCCGTAGAAAACATTATTTAAATAGAGAAAAGACTAAGGTGTCCTTGATTGATAAAGACGAAGAATGTCACTAAAATTGATGCCAACTGTGGAAGATTTAGAGAGGAGCAAGATAGAATTTAGTTTTGTATCAACTCATGGTGAGTGTCTTAAAGAGTTATTTCAGATACAAATGGATGGATATAAGTAACATGCTATATTTCATTTACTTACTAATTTATTTTTTGCATTTGTCTGATCATGGGTAATTTGATCATAAACATTCAAGAGAAGATCTCATGTTGCATGCTATCTCTGCTGAGCACAAACTAGTACAAGCATACGAGCCGACAATTTATTTATTTCAAATTTTATATTTGAGGGGAGGGGTTATGACAAGTTAAAAACTTAAATTTTCTGGAGTAAGCTTAACAATAGAGTACTCAAATATTAAAGTAATAGCATTTTCTTCATAAATCTAGTTCCAATAAAGGTAAAAAGCAGGATTAGTTAGAGCCAAAATATAGAGATGATTTTATTGTTTTTTAGGGTTTATTATGTACAAGAGGAGATGATGTAAAAAATATTTATATAGAACAAAGGAAAGCTGAATAAAGTAGAAAAAGTCCTCAACAATAATGCACCAGGCATAAATGTTACAGGAGAAATCATCTGAAAACTACAGAATAAATCATGTTTTTTTGGATAATAAAAAAAAAGTATTTTAAAGCAATCTATAAATGCGTCAAGCTGAAATCAACATGCTATAATAAAAGAGTGGCAAAGGAAGATATATATATATATATATATATATATATATATAACTAGATATACATGTATACAGTATTAGCAGGGGCTATTTCCAGGTGAAGAGGAAGTTAGGGCTGACAAACAAGAAGCTGTATATTCAAATCAATAGCTAGACAATTTGTGCAAAGCTAATGTATGAACCCAATGCACTCAGTCCCTTCTTCACAAAGTTCTTGATTAATAGGATGAAAATAAGAAACAGAACTTATTCCAATGCATATGCATGCCTGCATTCAACTCATACCCAGAACCCTTATTTAATGTTAGTCAGGATTAACACTGCTCCAGAACATGATGATACCCACATACTAGAATGGTTGATCATAAACTACAAAGAGGAGCACATGCAAAAAGGGTAAGGAAAATGAAATCCAACTAGCAAGTGTTAATAGTTCAAATAGAATGCAAAAACTGATATGAGAGGAAGAAAAGGAAAGTCTTTCCTGTGTGTTGTCTGATAAGAAGCATGGCCACTGATAAGGTGAAATGGAAAGATCATACAAGTAATCTTATTAAGTCTAGTAAAGCTTATCTTGATTGTTAATGCGTACTAACTATGGTAACTCAGTATCCTGAGTTAATATGTATGTCACTATTATACAAGAATAAACTTTGTAGAAAAGACCAGTATATATTAAGATAAGACTAACCGAAATCATAGCTTCAAAATTAGGTGCCATTGCAAAGCAAGCCCAAAGTGCTTCCTTCCTTATCTACATGTAGCATAACAAATATTAAGAACCTTAAATAGAGGTTATCACAAAAACCACCTAAAAGAGGGAAACAAATTTGTTGATTCACAAATAATAGAAGCATAAAGAAGGGCTTTGTAGGTACAGGTTCTTTTGCGAATCAAATTGGCTCTCAGGATGAAGTCAGGGTCAAGGTAAAAGCATTAATTCCACTTAAAAACTATAAAAACATATAAGTGTGTCGATATCCGTAATACAAATCAATAATATTTCTACCACAGATAATCATTTTCCTTAATCTAATAAAAACATTCCAAGCAGAATTATTAGATCTAAGGGTCAATTCAAGAATATTTGTAGTGGGTAGATAGTTGTGTAGGAACCATGATTACAGACTATGAAAGACAAGTACCCAAAACACTCAACCACTTACAATGGATGGATTATTCATCCACATCCAATCACATTATCCCGAGCTGTAACTCTATACTGACAAAGATCTAGCTAAGAATATATCAAAAACCTCAAAGGGGTTAGCCCTAGTGGTAGTGAGCCTTGTGAGAAGTGTCTTGTATTTTTCAAGGTGTAACAATCTCTACATGCACTAGTATAACAAAAGCTGAAAGCACTATCAATGGGGTTCTTTTGGATTTTGGTAGACCTAGCAAAGATGGCCCAGGCCCGCGGGCCGGGCCGGGCCGGCCGGCCCACCACGGGCTGGGCTTTGGGCTGCATTTTTTAGCCCACTAAAAGTTGGACCTTTTTGGCCCGTCCGTTTTTGGCCCGGCCCGGCCCGGCCCGCGACTCTTTTTTTTTTTTTAACAAAATGTTACTACTTGTGGGTTATGAGGCTTGAACACAGGACTTGTAAGTAAATAAATAAGAGTTCAAATCAACTGAGCTACAACAACTGTTTATTTTTAATGTAATCTTCAATATAAAAATATATTTTTATACAAAAATATCATATGCTAATACGGTATTTAACTATTATAGTTGTAGTAAATAATAATTGTAGTTTGAAATTTCTTAATTGATGTGGCTGTAAGGCTGTTAATAAGTCCCATAAAACAAGTTAATTGATTAGATAATGAGATATTGGGTAATGCCTAAAATCATGTCATGCAAATCTTCTGAAAATCAATTTAAATATTCAAAGTGCTAAAATCTTGGCATCTCCAAGTTCCAACCGTGTAAATCTTGGAAATTAATTAGATATCTCTTGGAACAATATTTGTGGAGTCATGAATGCATTTTTAAAAGTTAAATAAATTATATTAATTTTAAAGTATAATTTTAAAAAATCAAATTTGATTATATACTTTGAAAGTAATTTATAATACTATTAAAATTTTAATTGATTGAGATATGTAGTTAATGTAGGTAATTAGAATTATTGTTTATTATAAATTATTTTATTATTTTTAATATTTATTATTATTACTATTTTTGGTGTAGCAAGATTTTGTTAAAAAAAAATAGAGGAAGAAACCCGTGGGCCGAGCCGGCCCAACCCGGGCCACGGGCCACGGGCCTCACTTTAACAGCCCGCCAAAACCCGGACCGTTTTGCTCCGGCCCGGGCTCGGCCAGGCCCGGCCGGCCCGTTTGCCACCTCTAGATTTTGGATATAACCAGTGAACCAATAAGCTAATGATAAGGAAACAGCAGAACTTCCTCCTAAAAGAGAGGTCTAGTTCTTATCAGAATTTTAACACTCTAAATGAGTGCAATGATTTAGAAAAACATATTAAAGAATTTATTCTGCTGAGCATCATATAACTACCTATTCCCACATAATGATTAAAGTACCCCTATTTGCTTTTCAAGGCTTTTCTGCAAGCTATTTCGGTACTGACAAAGCAGCTCTTTCTTTTTCATTTACCAAATACTCAAATGTATGATGAAGTTCAATGGAGTACAATTTAACCTTAAGTACTGGACCCCGTTAAAGTGTAAAATATAGTATCAATTAGGCCATGGCGACATCAAATTTATTATCGCAACAAGGGATCTAGCTAAGAATATATCGAAACCGATACCGAGTCAAAAAATGACCTTCCAAAACATAGGCTGTTAGGGCAACTTTGAACCATGCCAGAAAGGATACGTCAGTGCAGATTATATAGATATTTTGTATGTAATATGCAATAATGATATACCCACATTACCTTCCAAAGTTCCTTGTTGGCTTCAGGGTCTTCAGCAAACACAAAATCAGAACCATTGTGCTCAGCGACTATCTTCTGAACTATTAATGTCTGCTCAAGTGCATATGCTTCTGTTTAAAAAGTAAAGCCAAAAGGAATAATAAGTGAAAAGGGGGAAATAGATCACCACCTGATCACACGATCTATAGCACGGTCATCGAATAAATCAAAAGGAATGATTAAAAGTTTCACAACAGTCATCAATGTTTCTCCCTAGCTGTGTTAATGACTCATTTGCAGTTAATTTCAATGAGATAAAATAATTTCCAGTGACCAAATCAGATTGTTTTGCTTTCAAAATCCAGAAGAAACCTTAACTGCTAGTCATTTAACTGGTAACATTACAACCTTTATCTGCACGACATATACTGCTATGCCATTGAGAAACTATAAGAAGTGTCATTATGTCAAGGATTTGAAGGAGACTAGGCCCTCTAATATTAAATAAGATGGCTTCTAAAATTGATATCCAAAAATAAAACATAAAGTCCAGCCCTAGAGTGCATAATTTAACAGTGCATATGAAAAGTACTAGTTCTTTTCTGAAGTGCAACTCATAACTGGTAGCCAGTTAAGTTACTGTTCAATACTCTAAATATCATTGGCAGGTCCAAATTCAGGCCTGTTCATATGGACCCCATCAGTTATTTGAGTCTCATTAGGTTCCAGAACTTCTCATAACAAATTATCATCATTAATTTCAACTGCTCATAGCATACAGTGGTTACATCTATATAGCCACTTGTCATAACATTTATCCACTGGTGTGATTCCGTGTACCTTCCAAGTTGACAGGTCCCAGATATTCGGACATCACAAGCCATAATAATATTAGCACGACCAAATCTCCCAAAGACCCATCCTTTCCAGTATTGTTTAGTGGTGAACTGATATCATATGTCAGTGGCATTGCAGTACAATTACATAATAAGTTAACAATCGAGGTCAGAAAGTGTTCCATATTACCTATCCCAGAATAATGCACATGATTTCTCTCATTGCAAGTATGCATGTTATTGTGGGGAAACATTACTGTTTATACAGTCAAAAACATTATCACTCAGATTCCTTTGGATGTCTAATTATTTGTTCTTCAAGAAAACAAACCACTGAAACTAGTAACTTATTCTGAAATTCTGGTCCACAAACACCAGTGTCCATATCCGATGAGATGATATTCACAAGCATCTTCATATAATGCACAAGACATGGAAATGACCCACAAAATCCATAAACTTCAAGAGAGGAAGTGAAAAAACATTTAATTTTTGAACTTCATTGTACTACATACTACATAGTCCCTCAGATGTCAGATGACTTCTTCTGCGATTTCAATTGCATCAGTTACTAATGATTTTCTCATTGTCACAAAGCAAACGTCATTTGATGAATAATCTACTCGAACTTTTTAGCACTATCAGTAATAGAGGAGAAATCTCAATTTGTCTACGGCATATCTATCACAAGAAGTGAAATGAAATTGACACCCTAACTTATTTTATGCAATGAGATGACTCATAAATTAACGTATTCTTGAAGGTTTACTAGAGAGTCAATAAAGATAGGCAAAAACTGAGAAATCACTCTCACCTGTGCCTACAAATTCAAACATTAAAGTAGGAACCTCAGGCAAGTTCTTTCCATTAGCAATATTAATAGCCTTCACCTGAACCTCATCTAACAGCTCCACCCTGGAAACCTGATGAGAAAATGAAAGAAATGGGTAAAGATGAATCAAGTGACTTGATCTTTGGAATTATATTATCCTAATTAAAAGTCTTATTAAGTGCATTTATCTCGATATATTTTTTATGAATGAATAGAGGTATCAATAGAAACTTTATGACATGCCTTTTGAGTGGTGCATATCTTGTTTTGTGACCAAGTGTAATAGAAGTGATGAAACAAAAGTTTATGTAGTGTATCACACTCCATCTCAAATATGAGAGTCCCTTAGGCTTTTTCACACATGTTAAGGTTTGTTGCAGTCAAACTCAGGCACTTATTTATTGGTGTTTTATTTTTCCATACTAAACTTAAAATTAAACTGTGTTAGGAGATAACGAACATCTGATAGAATTATGTCTCATTGTCAAACGTTAACATGCCAAAAAAGTCAAAGGGGCGCTCTTTGTGGGACAGGAGTGTTAGATGGGAACTCTGAGAGCAGAGATGTTATATTTTCTGCATCCTAGACTCCAATTACTCTTCAAGCTTCAAGTTCATCTAGCCATATAAGCAAATAGAATTCTATTAAAGACAAGACCTTCATCTATATTGTATTATTAAAGATTGATATCACCCATGGGCGGATCTAGGATCCGTTCTCAGCAAGGACGGATTTTTTTAAGCGAGAGTTTAAGGTTTTTTTTCCTTCTATAAGTATAAGTTTATCAAGTTTTATTTTTGCCCTTATCCCTATACCTATAAAAAAAATTAAAAAATCTCAACAATAGGCACTGCCTACTCTTCCCTCTTAATAGATTCGCCACTGGTCTCATTACCACTTTGAGTTTCGCTTGGTTTATGTACAAATATGGTTCTACATTTTTTGACTTTATCTATTTTTTTTTAAAAAAAATTAGTGACTTATTTTGATGTAGAAACAAACATTGCAATTGATTTGCATCAGCATGTACTTGGTAACATATCAATTTATATAGCAATGTAAATTATTTAGTCACAAAATTTTAATATGAATTAAAAACCAATAGTTAATTAATAAATAGAAGTAATATGTACACTACAAAAGTGAGAACTCAATCGGTTTAAAAACTAATCATAACAAACATGCATAAATAGTTTAATTAACTTAAAAGATGCAACTTGCATGACATTAATTTCAAATCACTCTATTGCCATGAATTTTCAACAAGGTTAACAAGTCCTTAATTTTCAGTTGGTTACTAGTAAACAACAACTTTTAATCCACGCAACTTATCACGGGGGAGCCAACTAGCCAAATTAATTGTCAAAAAATTAAACAATTTGAAGAAACCTCTGCACTGCCACAATCTTTCTTCTTTTCTTAATCCTTTTAAAAAAATTAATAAAAAAGTTTTTTTTTAAAAAAAGTCGATCACAAAAATAACTAATGAATAGCACAAATAATCTTCAAAACGATGATTGAAGTGAAAAAAATCCCAAAAATGTCTAAATTAAATATATCAAAGTTATAAACTACTCCCTCCGTCCCGAAAAAAGATGAATAAAATACAATTTGCACACATACTAAGAAAAATAAAAATAGAGGAAAGAGAATAAAAAAATTCTAAATTTATCCTTAGTGACTAGGTCGTTTTTCATTTTTCGGTTTCAGGTTTTTTCGAATTTGACCGAATCCGATTGGATTCGGTATAAAAAAAGTCGGTCCTGGTTCGGTTAAAAAACCGGTATATACCGTTTTTTTTGCTTCGATTCGATTTGTCGTTTTTATGGTTCGGTAAAACCGAACCTAATTCTAATATATCTCTGTTTTCTAATTTTTATTTTATTAATAATAATAAATAATGATTATAATAATAAAATAATAATAATAAAATAATGATTATAATAATAATAAAATAATGATTATAATAATAAAAATAATAATAAAATAATAAAATAATAATAAAAATTATATTAATTTTCGTAAAAATTGCATCGAACCTAAACATCATGCATGGTTTTAAGATACCGTCCAAGTATCAGATTATTAAGATTTAGGCAAGGCTTGCAGAATCCTGGATTCGGTCAAGTAAAACCAGGTTGAACACCCCTATTAGTGACCCCACAAGATCACATAAAGTGATGAATACTTTTATTTTTTTATATTAATAGACCCCACTAAATAACATATGTACCATTCACTTTATATATTTTATCTCACTTTTTTTGAAACAAAAAATTTATACATTTAGCCATCCTTTATGGGACGGAGGGAGTAGTACATTTCATCTAAAACTATTTCATCTCATTGGAACAATAAAATATATTCTCTTCAATTTTAACTTTTTGAAGTCAACTTAAAATATTTTAATATAAAATATATGTCTTTCTTCATCAGCAGGCGGAAAGTAAATTAGCAGATTTGCAGCTCAAATGAAAACTACAAAATAGATTCGTTTAAATTTTAAAATTAAGAGTAAAATATATTTTTTTTGCCTCCTCTAAGTATAACTCTTCCATTAATTTGCCCCCTTTAAGTTTATTAAATTATATATCTACCCCTCCCTTATACCTGTAAAAAAAAAAATCTCAGCACAGGCAGGTGCCTATGCTGCCCAAGCATAGGTCCGCCCCTGACCCTATGGTGTTGTTTTGATGTTGTATAATTTCCCTTCGTTCATGTTTCAGTAAGTACTTTGCTTTTTCATTACCTTGGAATCACAGAATCCAGAATTACATCATATTTTCCAAATTAATACTTTAATGACACAGTGAAAATCTGAAAGAACCAGAAGTGCCAACTGAAAATAATCCAAAACTGTGATTTTAAACATTTTACTTCAATGGAATTAAATGATCAATAGAAAGGAAAATGCATCAGGACATATCAGACCTGTATGCCGGAAAACATAGTTGCAATGGCAACATCTGCTGCATCCTTAATCGTAGGAAAGTTACACATTGCTACCTGTATCATATATTCAACAAAGTTGCACATTTGTAAGCAGAAACTCAAATGGGAGTAACAAATGAAATAGATAGAAAAATGCCTCAAGCAACAGAATTCGGCAGTAAAAATTATCCCCCATTTTTTCTAGATTCTCAACTCTCAAATAGGTTGTTGGTTGCACTGTTAAGTTACCAATTGCTCCAAAAGCTTAAGTTGTTAGAGAGAGGATCTAACAATGTATAGCATAGGTACCCATAGCCATAGAACATTAAAAAGACCACAATAGCATGCAAGATAGGAATCTCATTATCTCAGCAAAAAAACATAGCCATAGCAGCAATTCCATCAAGTGATTTAACACCTATAAGATTTTTGAACTCATTGAACCACTTTAAGAATGTAGTAGTTCAATCTCCAAGAAGGAAAAGGTTCATTGGCAAAATTGGGGAAAATTAAATGGTAAAAGTATTTTGCTTTTGGTCATCAACCCTAAATAATACTCCCTCCGTCCAACTTTACGTAGTTATTTCGTTTAATGTTTTTCAACACGGATTTTAAGACATGCTAAATACGTATTTATAATTGTACTTTTCACATTTTTTAAATTCTCAGCATATTTTCACTAAAATAAATATGTATAAATATGTTAATACTTAATTATGTTTTCGGCACATCTTAAAATCAATCATAAAAACACCCACATAATTTGGCCACACACATAGAACAGAGGAAGTAATAGCAGTATTCAATCCCTGAAACATTACTGACATTTCCCTTTCACCAAAATTACTTCTTCAAACCCATTGTCTTTGCCTAGCCTCGCAAAGCTGACATTGTTAATCAAACAACCCAGTATTTACTGTATTAGTAGAATTGATTTAAATGCAATAAAAAACAACCTACCACTGAATATTGTGGAATTTTCTGCAGACGTAGTGTAACTTCTGTTATCACACCCAAGGTACCTTCACTTCCAATCATCAGTCGTGTCAGATCATACCTATGATTTGTAAAACAAAACTTTTAACAAACTGACAATTTAGCTCTTAATAATACCAAGAAACATATAATACATAGCGTGGAAAATAATATGTGAGATATTTATGACATGCATCAACTTCTAGGAATGCAAAAGAAATATAAAAAAGCAGTAATCCTAAAAAAAATTAGAATTGGAACAGCTATCAATTAAACCACAAATGATTGTTCTTTGTATGAAAGAAACTACCACTTTAAATTGAAGGCTACATCACTACACTGATATGAGCTATGAAGGCTCCAGCAATCTTAAATTTGAAAATAATTATTAATAATTCTCAGAATATCGGCAGTAGAAAGCTAGTTAGGCAGTTGAAATTGCAAACACGAACTTGTGCAAACATCAACAATGGGTGCGAAATTCTGAGGGTCTACCATAGACAATTGCTTCAAAATGCCACCTAAAGCCGAAACACAGTCGTTTCCCATTGTGCACATACATCTGTATAGACTTAGATCTCCACCTTCCTTGTTTTAAGTTTCAGTATTATAGAGAAATTGTAAGGAATAGAATATGAAAACTAGAGCTTCATTAAAAATCTCCAAAGGTATCCACTATATGAGGAGATAGAACAAAAAGAGTGCATAACCTCTAGGATAGCGACTAATGTTTAAGAAACTGAAATTGCAAACTAACTGACATATAGGTAATCTTAACTAGAGCATCTTGCAATTCTATGTGTCATTTGTAGCATTGCTTAATGTTATGCTCCTAGTTTTTTGAGGTCCGAGGTGGCAAAGTCTTTCAGAGCCTACACGCAAGGAAACCACTCACCCTATCCAAGACATACAATTTAACCCACCCACCCAAACCCAAAAAAAAAAAAAAAAAACTTTTTTGAGATGTATTTGATAAGTGATGAAAGTTGCAGTATTAAATGGAAAGATAACTATGAATCTATGAATGATAAAAGGTCTACAAGGAACGCACCCAGCAGCACTTTTCCGAGCCCGAGATCCTGTTTTGACAATATCTCCGTCTGCTAGAACTATCTGAAAATAAAGAAACATGTAAAGAATGACACTTGTTAACTATAATAGTATTAGAAGAGGAAATAACCAACCTTAAGATTGATCATTATCACGCATAGTTCCGTACCTACATGCTAAAAATAATATCATTAGTTTAAATTTTACTAAGAATACAAACCATCAAAACTTTGACAGGTGGTTTCCACAAAATAAGGCTCAAGTTAAAACTTGTATGAAGAGACCAATATAGAGCTTAAAGTTTAAACAAAGTTAAATTAAAAGATATCCACAATACCATGTTATGGAAAACCTCGTAACCATCATAAATAATCTTAAATTGTTTATGTATTCATGTAAATCTGTATGTATATACATAAAGACAAGGAATCCCTTCAATATCTCTGATGGTTATAGTGAGCATTCAGTAAAGTACTTTACACTCCTGGATATAGACAAAAACTACCTTACAGACAAAGAACCAGAGCAACGTGTGGCACACATCCCCCCGATAGTCGCCCCAGGCCCTGTCAGACCATAATTTTAGAAACACAAAAAAGTTCAGCCACGAAACACATAAGAAATAATACAATTAATGCATTAATTGAGAATTTAAGATTGAAGTGTATCAGGACCACCATTGAGTCCTTCATTCTCTCAGGTTATCAAGATAAAATTGCTTTTTATTTTGTTTAACAATTATCTTTTGCTACTTTTATATAGTCAGAACTTGTATATCAAACTTGGGTCCAAGGGATGGGATATAGTGAAGCTCTACACACCAGAACAGCAGGGAGGAATGAAAACAAAATTTTAAGTACCGATCTAATGTTACAGTATATTACTTTTTCAAAATAAATCAGAATCATGATCTACAAGATACCAAATGTCCAAATCTACTGGAAATTTTTTAAAAAAACTAACCAGGATCAAGAGGGAAAAATAGGACATGTGGCTCAAGGTATTCATTAAGCTCTATCCATCCCATCCCGGGCTCAACAACCACATCCATGTCCTCAACATGTAATGCTTTGACACTCTACAATTTTAAACAATTGCTGTAAAACAAGCAAGAAACAGCAAAGACCTCCAAAATATAACAATGAAAAAGATGCATAATTAATTGCTATAGATACTTTATTTGATAACGCTACCGTCTAATCCTTTGGCTGAAACTCTGGATGATTTATAGGAAGACTATGGTATTGATACAAATAAGGATGAAATATTCTTCTGACATTAGAGAAGATAGGAAATATAAGAAATATGCACTCCAAGCTTTTACAATACACACAAACGCCACAAAAGGACCAACATTGAACTGAGTTCTCATTGTACTAAAGATCCTGTTTTAGGCAGAGATAAGAATCAACATATACTCATGTCATTATAAGTTTTTACTATACCAATATACAGGCGAATATAAGTATGGGTTCAATGATTCAATGCCCGTCCCCCAAGTTCTTAGGGATACCTAGGGGTGTGCAAACTGGTCGGTAAAAGCGGTATTTTCCCTAAAACGGCTATCCCGTACCGGTAAATTCGGTAAAATTTTCTATCGGTACTGGCAAATACCGGCTCAACCGGAACGGGAACGGTTGCCAATTGTTCGGTAAATACCGAACCGCACCGAAGTACCGATATTATATTATACATATATATATGACCTTCCATATACAAATATACCGATATAATTTATCCTATGGAGGGAGAAAGTTAAAATGAAATCTCAGATCTAGATGAAGAAAGACTGATGTTAATTCCAATTTCCATGAGCAAATCTACGGATCTACCTTCAATTGCAACCAGTCAACCACCCATCATATATTGAGACAATAAGGTCTCTCTAGAGATGCATAACCTGATCTCTCCAAAAGGTATTTGGATTTTGATTTGTTTTTCTAAAATGATAAAAGTAAATTCGAGAATGAGTATATATATATATGAACAATCTAGCTTACCGGAAAGAGGAGATACCGATTATGTGATGTCCGATTTACCCATATGTAAGCTAGATTGGTATTTGGATTTTGATTTATTTTTTCATATATATATATATATATATATATATATATATATATATATATATATATTAATGATGAAAAGGATGGCTACTTATGTGTAATGGGTTTGTTATTTGTAGATAATTTTCTTTGTTGGGTTTTGCTGTGAGCTACTGATAACATGTGTTGAGTTTTACTACATTAGTGGGCTGGTATAAAAAATAAATGAAAGAGATTGACAGTTTGAAGAAAAAAAGTATAATAGTAACTAAACCGGTACAAAATCGATATATACCTATAACATACCGTATCGAACCGATTCCAACCGGTATGGGATACCGGTAAATCGTACCGGTGTACGGGTCGGTTCGGTACGGTATTTTACCGATGCACACCCCTATTGGGTACTAATATAAGTTCATATATGCAGAGGTATGGATATGACAACCAAAGACAAAAACACTTTCTAAATTCCAAAGAAACCTTATTTATTAATATAAAAGGAAAATGCGATTAAATTCTTGCAGAGAATTAGAGGTGTACGTAACCAATAATGTTATTTTTCAAGCCAAAAAAACATACATACAAACTGAAAGTTAATATAGAGTTCGCCAAAAGGAAAACTCATGTTACATATATCCTGCTAAAGGACCTAAGGTCATGTGAAATAACAAAGGAAGAGGTGGCTCATACTTTCATCAAAGTCATGTCAATGCAAACACCTCCATTAGGGGATAGTGTGTGACCCTCAATCGATGTAGCTCCACCATATGGTATGATAGGCACCTGTTTATACACAAAAAAAAAAAGTTTTAAATATATAAAAATATATTATTAACAAAAAAAAGTTCAACAACTACACCCATTGTTTAGCAATTGACTAAGTTGGCCAAAATAATCCATTCATAATATCTAATATAAAGCAAATGCATAATCTGCGTTAAAATATTTTGATTTTTTCAGACCTGTGAAAATTAGTCAACATAGTATAAAGAAGTAGCTGCTCATGGCTGAATATATAAATGGAGAACATTATCCACTATGGAAACAGAATGAATGCTTCCTAAAGGAAAAACCATGAAAAACAATTAAAAACAGAACAGTCAACCACTCCTTACAAAAGATGATAGCATACCTTATGCTTGTTGCATGATTGGACTATGTTAGAGACTTCATCTTCTGACCTGTATGAACAAGTTTAGGCTTACTTTTGCAAGTTGAAGATAAATGATGGAGATGCTAAAATTTGGTATTACTATAGAAAGTCACGAAGAATGCAGATAAGAACCAGATGGAGAAAATACAAGTATTTTCAAATTATTGAGCGGGAAAATGAACTTCACAAAGGGTAATTTCATCCTGGGAAGAATGTATCAAAAAATAAACACTTCATCACATGATCTAGTATATATGGTTTATGCAAGCCAGCATACAGAATTATACTACGCATAGCTTCAACTTCAATGGTAGGATTTTGGAGATTATTAAAATTCAAATATTATATTCACGGATCTATGCAGTGCCCACAGTATTACATCAGAAGTTGCAGACCAACAGAAGTTACACTATACCATCACATTCCCATTAACCTGGCATTAAAAATGACTCGGATTTTATAACAACAAATACAAGCACAATGCTATGTATTTCACACATCTGAAATTCTGAACTACTGAAGCCGTACTGCAGCTGAACAAAAGTTGCATTCTTTTTTTCTTTTCTTTGTAGCACATAATAAGTTGTACTATGGCAAACAGCAATACACTATTTCATAAAATTCTTTCAGTGATCATTTAATATTCATGGGTGCAAATCCTAACAAAAAATACTTAAGCCTACTTGTGATACTTAATCGATGGTGGAATTTATAAATCTCCAAAAACGCAATATACTTAGTTAAGTAACAACGCACGCCGTCTAAATCCTATACTTGTGGCCAAAAACTAGTTATCAAAAATAAAGGCCACCATTTACCCCCAACTGCATTAGAGCCAACACACTAACCACCAGAACCACCTCTTCCAAAATGATGCTATATCCATCAAGAAGCCCCGTTAAGCACGGAAAATAGGGTACCACGTGATAACAATCATGCTTTTAATGGGATTTTATACTATATACCAAGGCAAGCTACCGTTAACTCAATAACAGTGTCATTCAACAATTAACATCTTAATTCTCAACACATTAGATATATAAATATGAAAATAGGAAATCAACACTCAATTATGGAGCTAATGAATAGAAAAATCACACTACAAATAGAACTATGTGGCTGCTAGACTATAAAACAAAGGATAAAAGATTGAAAGTACAGTGTCGAAGGGAATAATTCAATCTAACCGAGGAAAAACAACCACATCAGGGATGTTTACTGCTTTGTGAAAACTGTTCTGAGGTTTTCCATGGAAGTATCTCTCATCATAATCCATTGTCATGTTATCCTGAAAAACGAATACTATTATAACTCATTCCCTACTAAGTGATTATCCCAATATCATTTTAGTCCAATACGAAATAGTACCTGACAAATAGCCTTTAATTCTTGAATGAGTGATTGTGGAGCATTCTTGTGAGTACCCTTCACGACATAATCCGTGCTACCTTTGCCCCCATAGTTCACACCCCTGAAAGAAAAATCTATAACAAATCAGTCATCATTCATAAATCCTCAATAAATGGCATACCTCGTATTGATTCAATTTAAGCTCTTAAAACATATTCATATCAAAGAAAAAACCCAAAATGCCATAATAGAACATCAAGTTGAGAAACCACTAAAAGGTTAAAAATGATTTATACCGTTCATCATGATCGGGGGAGTCACACATAGAAGGGTTTCTAATGGTTTGGAAGGCAAATGATCCAGCAGAGAAAGCAAGTGCCACGGGAAGAAGAGAGCTTAGCCATGAAAGGCTTGGAATTTGTTTCTTATCTGAGTTAATCGTAGCATCTTTAATGTGTGATTGAGCCCTTTGGTTGTAGAAAAACGAGTTTCGGATGCTAATAATTCTATTGGATGATTTTAAGGCAGAAGACAGTCGAGAGAAGCCCATAGCTGAAGCTTTGGAGAAAGCTATGGCAAACTTGGAATAAACAGTAGAGATAATAGAAGGCTAACTGAGGTGACACTAGCACTGTGTATGTGAGTTTCAAGACGGAGATAAAAGAAATGAGAAAAATAAATTTTCCATGAGTTTTTTGGACGATTCGGCTCCCTCCGGCCTCCATTATACATTTCGTATCATGAGATACACTAATTATTTATTCTTCATAAATTTTTAAAGTTAAAAATTTAAAAGAATTTTTGTTCATTAAAATTTAATAAAAAATTCACATGTTCATCAAATTGTGAAAAAATATCGAATTATTTTTATTTAAAAAATATTATATTATTCATTATAATAAATTAATTGACCATATCGATTCAAATATACCATTCACAACTATAAAAATATGGTGTATTATATGAAATTGAGAGAGATGTATAATGGAGTGTATCTAAATCTAAAATGTTTTTTAGAACATGGAAAATAAAAGAACTAGGATTTTTTTTAAATACATTCTTTCAGAGTTGTGAATATTTAGAAAGAAAAAATATTAAATACTTATATTACAAATTAAAATATCAATATTATCTTTATAATAATTTTAAAATGTAATCTCATAAATGAAAAATAATAATATATTATTTAAAGTTAAAATTTCCTTCTAAAACTCAAAAAAAAAAAAAGTCCTTAGCTCTCTTCTCGTATTTCCATCAAGTCAACTTGATGACGAAAGCCATCGTCTTTCTAACCTTTCGACGGCACCGAAGCACCCCCTATGTGAGACCCCAGATTTTATAAATAAAGATTTAAATTTTTCGAAATATTTTTTTTGAATATTAAGGTGTGGATTTGAGATAATGTTATAGTTGGGGGTAGTATTTGAAAATTTTGCAAAGTATGCAAGTTGTTATATAATATTCGATTGGTGGGAGAATATTCTTTTGTCGGGGAATATTAAATGCGACGACACAATTATTAGTGGACCCATAACGGAAGAAGCGTCGTAGTTAGAAAGCGACAAAAATATTTTATGAAAATAACGGCGGAGGTTTTTACTGGTTGATCTTGTTGAACTACCCAGTAGTAAAAGAATGAATATGTCTGGTCGTGGTTGCGTAGTATAGCTGCGGTATTGATTATTGATCTTTACGTAAGAAGTCACTCGGTTATCTTTGCATTATTCTTCACGATAATTCTTTGCATCATATCTCTCATATTATTGATTCAATTATTGTCGCGATGTCGTATGCATAATATGTTATTTTATTAAATCAATAATTGAGGCGACAAAGTTATTCACATTATTAAATTGCAATATTTACAATGTCTAGAAGTTACATCGATGAGAGGTTTGGTCACCTAATTGCTTGTATGATAGGGAGAAATCCTTATTGAAAGCCCCTCTTTCACAGGAATGACTTGGTTGTTAAATATTGTGAATTATGATATTAATGATGGATAAGTTCGTGTTGATTAAAGATGAATTTGATAGTTCCATTGTGTTGAAATTATTTGTGTTAAACATTTATTTCGATGGTAATTGATGTCCGGAGGTTATATTGTTCAATCGAATTATTAAGGCGAGTTTTTGTGAATTACTATTCACGAGTTACTATTCACGGAGTTCTTATTCAAAATTACTATTCACTCTAGTATTGTTCACTCGAGTATTTGGGACACTTTTTGTGCTCTGAGATTACTATTCATGAGTTCTTATTCACGAGTTCTTATTCATGTGCTAATTTTTCGGTCAGTTGGATGAAATTATAATAGTAAAATCAATAAGGATCGTTGATTTAAGATTTTAATAGTAACTTGTCCCTTCTAGATTACCAAGAGTTACCCTTCACAAATAGTAGTTGTCTCTTCGATATTACCAAGAAAGTCATTTTGACCCTTCATTAAGACCAAGAGCCACTTTCGGTTTTCTATAAATAGAAGCTCATTCTTCTTCATTTCTCACCGATTCACCAAAGCTTTAGAAGCCATTATTATAGAGAGAAGCTTTATAGAGAAAATCTATAGAGAGAAAGAAGAAGAGAAGTCTGCGCTTCCTACTACTCCTATATCGGTTTCTTCTTTCAAATGTAAGGGTATTATTTGTTGTACCGTAAGGGTGTTATTCTTTCTTATTCACGAAGAGAACTTACATTATTCCATTCTTTATTATTCATTGGAATAACTTTGTATCTGTGGCATACCCTATACTTGGTGAAATCCCTCTGTTATTCCATTCTTTATTATTTTGTTGGAATAACTTTGATATCTGTGAATACCCTATACATAATCAGATGTCGTGGTTTACCTATACTTGGTGACATTCTTCTATTATTACATTGGAACATCACATGCATGTGTTTTACACAGGACACGGTTAAAATCTTTATTATTATTACATTGAACACATCACATGCATGTGTTTTACACCGAACACTGGTTAAAATCTTTATCATTCTGTTGGAATATCTATCACATGTGTTTTACACCGGATCCGGTTCCATCTTTATTATTCTGTTGGAACATCCTGCGGTGTGAATTTCACACGACTTGGTTACATTATTATTATTCATTGGAATAACACATTCATCACAATCATCGCATGTATGGTGATTTCCTTTGTTATTCCATTCTTTATTATACCAAGTTGGTTAAAACTTTGACTTCTATACTCCATAAAATTAGTAGAATATTCTTGATATTTGCGTTTCATCCAAATATCTTTTCATGGAAATATTCTTACGATCATTCTTGAATTTTACTCTCAAAAAGCGAGATCGTGTTGACAATTTGGACGTTATTAGTTCTGAATAAATTAATTCTTGAACTTGTTTTATTGAATTCTTATATCATTGTCATCATCCTTATGTTTATATTATGTTGAAAGTTATCTTTGGCTTACGTGCATAGATGAACTTAGTATGATTATGACTGGGGTTCATTCGGTATAATCGTGGCTTGATATAAATGATGTGACAAAAGTCCCTCAGTGGCTGTAATGCGATGATGGATAATTTTGGTATGATTATGACCGAGGGGTGATTCGGTATAGTCGTGACCATTGATAATTTGATGAAAATCCTTGGCCAAGTAATGGCGGGGATGATTAGATATTGTGGTTTATTCATTAAAGCGAGTTTCAAATTTATAATAGTGATGAAAAACCTTTTAAATCATAAAAGATAGTAGATTTTATTTTCTACTTGACTCTTTTAATGGATTCTTTGGTTCATTGTTGTAAGACCCAAACTTTTATAAATAAAGATGAAATTTTCTATAAATATTATTTTTGAATATTATGGAATAAATTTGATATAATGTTATAGTTGTGGGTAATATTTATAAATTTTGCAAAGTATGCAAGTTGTTATAAAATATTTGTTTAATGGGGAATATTCTTTTTGTTAGGGAATATTCGCATACAATGGCTCAATCATTGGTGGACCCCACAATGAAATTATTGTCGGATTGAGAAAATGACAAAATATTTTATAAAAATAATGGCGGCCGGAGGAGGTGTTACCGTTAAAAAGCGTTGAACTACCCGGTGGTAAAAGAAATGCGATGTCTGGCGTGGTTGCGTAGTAAGACACGGTATTGATTATTGATGCTTACGTGAGAAGTCACCAAATTTATGCTCAATTATTGCTCTGATTAATTCTTGCATCATATCTCTTATATTATTGATTCAATTATTGTCACAAAGATTATCATCGTATAATATGTTATAGTATTAAATCAATAATTGAGGCGACAAGTTATAAATGATTAATAATTGTTGAAAGATTAAATATGTGTTGATGAAAAAAAATGATTTGTGGTAAGTTTGATTATTTTATGGGGGCCTCGTATGTCATCATCTAAGAGTCTCTTCATCGATAGTATTTACCTTCGTCGATATAATTAGTAATTACCTTCGTCTAATAGTAATTACCCTTGTGAATAGTATTTACCTTCGTCGATAGTATTTACCTTCGTTAATAGTAATTACCTTTACCAGACGTCGAACCACTTGTCGTTTCACATTCTGAGCGGCCGAACCACTTGTCGTTTCACATTCTGAGCGTCAAACCACTTTTCTTTTCACATCATTAGTCGTCGAGCCACTTGCCTTTTCACACGGCGGTCTTTAAGCTAGAAATCTTCTATAAATAGAGGCTAGGGCTTCATTATTTTCACGAATTCATTCAAGCTATAGAGAGAAAGTATATAGAGAATAAGAGAGAAAGAAGAAGAGTATTTTGTTCTTACACCTTCTTTGCAGTATTCAATCTCCTACCAAATGTAAGGGGTGTTATTCTTTCTTATTCATGAAGAGAAGCGTTGTTATTCCATTGCTTATTATTGTTGGAATAACTTTTGTATCACGTGGTTTACCCTATACTTGGTGACATTCTTCTATTATTACATTGGAACATCCACATGCGTGTGTTTACACCGGACTGGTTAAAATCTTTATTATTTTGTTGGAACATCACATGCGTATGTTTTACACTAGGACACTGGTTAAAATCTTTATCATTCTGTTGGAATATCTATCGTGTGTCACCCCGGATCCAGTTCCATCTTTATTATTACATTGGAACATCCGCATGCGGTGTGAATTTCACGACACGTTCCGTTATTTATTATTACATTGGAATAACACATGTGTGTAATTACTATCGCATGCATGGTGATTTCTTTTGTTATTCCATTCTTTATTATACCCAGTTGGTTAAAACTTTGACTTTTATACTCCATGAAATTAGTGGAATATCCTTGATATTTGCGTTTCATCCGAAGATCTTTTCATGAAAATATTCTTCCGATCATTCTTGAATTTTACTACAAAAGCAAGATATCGTGTTGATAATTTGGACGTTAATAATTCACGGATAAAATAATTCTTGAACTTGTTTTATTGAATTCTTATATCATTGTCATCATCCTCATGTTTATATTATGTTGAAAGTCATACGTGGTGTTTTGTAGTGCGTAGATGGACTTGGTATGATTATGACGAGAGACTATTGATTGTAATCATGGTAGTAATGTTACAAATGATGTGGTAAAAATCCTCGTGGTGGTAGTAGTGCATTGATGGATGATTGTTGGCATGATCATGACCATTAATGAATACACAAATATTCTTGGCCCGTAGTGCATGAATAATTGTGGTCGTGATCTTAAAGAATATCCTTGGTAGTAGTGTGCGGGGGTGATTCGATGGTGTGGAATATTTATTAAAGTGAGTCTCAAATATATAACGATGATGAAAAACCTTTTAAAATCTAAAAGGCGGTAGACTTTATTTTCTACTTGACTCTTTTAATGGATTGCGTATTAAATTGCTTGATTAAAGCTGGTTGTCATTATATTTTATCGTTTAACATTGTTGAAGACTATTGATAATTTATTACGCATTATCTTAGTCATAATATTTCTTCTTGGGCTAGTTGAGCTCACACTTTCTTTCTTTATTCTTCGTGAAATGAGAATATAAATTTGGGACGAGTCGGGAAAGCAGTGATGGTCCCGAAGATAGCATTAGTAGTCCTCACTATTACGTGAAATAGTGTGATAATAATTGTAATGAGGACTCCTTTTGAGTTTGTATAATATCTAGTGAGCGATATTTGTATTTAAACTCACGATTTATGTCGTATTGTACCTACAGCAGTTATGTTAGTAAGTTGTATTTAAATTACGTACCATGTAAGTGGCGACCCAAGATGGGTGATGTATACCTAATTTTGGGGCGTCCGGTTGATATCGAGCTTAGGATATGATCCTGGCTAAGATGTGAGAATAGTACTAGGAGGGGAAAGGCGGGAATACCTTCGTTAGTATGACCTACCTAAGTTTATGTCTTTATTTTATTGGTTGGTCGAAGATAGGGATAATTTGTTACATGTCAATTAACCTTATGTTTTGTGGCGATATCTCGAAAATGACATCCGAGAATGTTGAGAATAGCGATGGAGCCTTGACGATCGTTGATTCACCAGCATATCAATAATCGAGGATAATGTGCATCATCGAAGGCGACAATCCTCATGCAAACAACAACCTTGACCAAATGATGAATGATCAAATGTTCGGAGGCTTTATGCAATTTATGCAACAATGAAGAGAGCGACTCTGGCCCAAAACGTGGGGTGGAAACACGGAAAACTCTCGGCGGTCACCGCAAAAAAATTGAGGCTGGGACCACCGGAGTTTAAGGGAGAGCAAAACCACCGGCGGAAGCATGGATAAAGCAGATTACCAAGATATTTGATGTCTTGGGATGCTCCAGGAGCAAAAGGTTTCCTACGCCGCCTTTATGTTGCGCTGGGAAGGCGGATTCTTGGTGGGAATCGGTAAAAGCGTACTCGACTTCTTTGTCTTGAAGATATCTTGGGAGAAGTTCCGGGAGTCATTCAACGACAAATACTTTCGAAAGTATTCGCCACATGAAGGAGGTGGAATTTATCAAGTTTGAATAAAACAATATGGCCAGCATGTCATGATACGAGGCAAAATTTGCGGAGTTATCACGGTTCGTCCCCACTTGGTGGATAATGAAAGAGAATGGCGCGAATGTTTTTAAGAGGTTTGAAGCGAGAATCGTCAACATCTTATTTCTCATAAAAAGCGTGTTTGTATTCGGATGTTGTAAATAGGGCTCGATTAGTGGAATGCGATAATGAGTCAACACAACTAAAAAGAAGCGGTAAGTGAAATTATAATACCAAATGAGAGTAGTCATCGAGCGGTGACAACAAAGCGTGGAGGGAATCAACGGGCGGATATGGTAACCGCCGGTGGTAATCGGGGCCAAAACAATAAGAATGGACATTTCAAGAAAGCGGAGATTCAACAATGGTGGAAATCGTCGGCCACCGGCACCCATTGTTAAGGAAGGAGAAAGTCCACCTATCATATGCTTCAAATGCGGAGGAGAGGGACACATCGATCAAAGCTGCGTCATGCGAGTCAAAGCATGTTATAATTGTGGAAAGAAGGTCACTTAGCTCGATTTTGTCGTTTCTAGAAGACAAATTCAGCTAGGATGGAGGCACCAAAAGGCCATCCCGAGAAAATTCAAAACCAGATGGTCTGAGGAGGCGTTTGTTGTGACCTCCCAAAGAGCGAGGAATCGAATGAGGTCATCACGGGAAAGCTTATCATAAACTCTAATGAAGTCATACTTTATTTGATCTGGGTTCTACCCATTCTTTTATTTCTCCTACTTTATGACTTATCGATTAAATTTGACTCAGGAGAAATTAGACTTTGACTTATCTGTGGAAACTCAGTTGGGAGAAACCTTCATTACATCCACTATTTATAAGTCTTGTTTGGTTCAAATCGGTACCCTCACATTACTGTCGATCTTATTTCATTAAAAATACTTGCATTTGGCGTGATTAAAGGGATTGATTGGTTAACTACTTATCATGCAAAAATTGATTGTTTTCGTAAGGTTGTTAGCTTTCATATTCCTAATCAACCTATTATGCGAATTCAAACGACCAAACCATTAAAATCAATCACGGTCATCTCAAGCCATAAAGCTATTCGTTTATTGAAAAAGCGGATGTCAAGCTTTCTTAGCTCATATCATGATTTAAATAAAAATACGTCGGGTTTTAAGCGATATTCCTATTGTTAATAAATTTCACGACGTATTCCCAGAAGAACTTCTGGCCTACCCCCAGGCGTGAAATTGAATTTTGTATCGACCTTGAACCCGGTACAAAACCTATTTCCAAAGCCCCATATCGAATGACTCTATTGAACTTCGAGGAGTTAAAGACCCAACTGCGAGGAATTGTTAGACATTGGCTTTATTAAATCCTAGTACTTCTCCTTGGGGTGCTCTGTTCTATTCGTGAAGAAGAAAGATGGGAGTATCGACTTTGTATTGATTATCGGGAGTTGAATCATGTCACCATCAAAAAATAGGTATCCATTGCCACGTATTGATGACTGTTTGACCCGATTGCAAGGAGCCAAATTCTTTTCAAAGATTGATCTTCGTTAGGATATCACCGATTGAAGATTAGAACCGTGACATTCCAAAGGCGGCTTTCAAAAACTTCGATGCGGGCATTATGAATTCCTAGTCGTGTCCTTTGGATTGACTAATGCCCTCGCTACCTTCATGGATATGATGAACCAAAGTATTCAAGGAATATTTAGATCACTTTGTGGTCGTCTTTATTGATGACATCCTTATTTATTCCAAAAATAGTGAAGATCATGAAACACTTGAGGTGACACTCCAAAAACTTCGTGAATATAAGCTTTATGCCAAGTTGAAGAAATGCGAGTTACGGCTTGAAGAAGTAGCATTCCTTGGGCACGATGGTATCAAGTCGTGGAATATCATTGACCCAAAGAAAGATTGAAGCTATTCAAAGCGGGAACAACCTAAATCGATGGACCGGCACGTAGCTTTCTCGGTTAAATTTGGTTATTATCGGAGATTCGTGGAAGGATTTTCTCGAATCGCTACTCCATTGACTCGGTGACTCGGAAAGATACAAAGTTCGGTTGGAGGCGAAGAATGTGAGAAGAGTTTTCAAGAACTCAAGAGGAGACTTATTTCAAAGACTGTTACGACAATACCATCCGCTCGGAGGATTTGTCATCTACTGATGATCTTCAGCAAAGGGTTGGGATGTGTTCTTATGCAACATGGAAAAGTTATAGCTATGCCTCGCGACAACTCAAAAAGAATATGAGAGGAATTATCCTACTCATGATGCAGAGTTAGCGGTTGTATCTTTCCACTTAAAATTTGGAGGCATTACTTGTATGGGAGAAAGTGGAGATCTTTACGGATCATAAAAGCCTCAAATATTTCTTCACTCAAAAGGAACTCAACATGCGACAACGACGTTGGCTTGAACTCATTGAAAGATTATGATCATACCATCCAATACCATCACGGAAAAGCGAACGTGGTAAATGCGCGATTGAGTAGAAAATCATATCGCAAGCACGAGTGTGATATTGTCAACGCAAGGCCCATTTTGTCGACTTGCAAAGGATGGAGATAGAGTTAAAGACTCAAGACGCGTGTGATGATAGCGAATATCTGAGTAGAACCGAGCTTTAATCGATAAAGTTAAAGCCGCTCGCCAAGCTACTGGACTGGAGGTGATGCGTATGAGGAAGAAAGTGCAAGAAGGTGCTCACGGAAGCAAGAATCGATGAAGAAGGAATACTTGAGTCAACTCCGGACTTTGTGTTCTAACGACCACGATTTAAAGTATAATATCATGATGGAGGCGCCTGACACACCATTTTGCAATCCATCACGGGAGTACCAAAATGTATCATGATATTAAATCATACATTTTGGTGTAGCAATATGAAGAGAGAGATAAGTATTTGTTTATCTCAAGGTGTCTAACTTGTCAACGAGTTAAAGTGGAGCATCAATTACCAAAAGGTCCATTGCAACCACTTGAAATTCCGAATGGAAGTGGGAGCACATTACCATGGATTTTCGTTCTTGCGGTCTTCCTAAGGTTTCTCGAGGTATTGATGCGATTTGGGTCATTGTTGATAGATTGACCAAGTCTCGCTCATTTCTTACCGAAATCGAGAAACTTATACACTTGAACGTCTTGCTCGTATGTACATAAACGAGATTGTAAGATCGCATGGTATCTTGCGGTATCCATAGTTTACGATCGAGACCCAAGATTCACTTCACGATTTTGGGTTAGTTTGCAAAAAGCTATGGAAGCGCAGACTTACGATTTAGCTTCGGCATATCATCCTCGAGACGGACGGACGATCGGAGAGGACTATTCAAACTCTTGAAGATCTATTAAGACTCTGTGTCCTTGATTTCAAGGGAGTTGGGACAAGTTCTTACCATTGGTGGAGTTTTCCTACAACAACAGTTATCAAGCAAGTATTGGCATGGCTCCATTCAAGCGTTGTATGGAAGAAAGTGTCGATTCAAAGGTATCTTTGGGATGAGGTGGGTGAAGCAACGTTGTTGGGACCGGAGTTGGTACGTATGACTACGGAAAAAGATTCAAACGATCAAACAACGTATAAAAACCTCACAAAATCGACAAAAGAGTTATGTTGATCTTCATCGAAAGGGCGTGGAATTCGATATAGGAGATCGTGTGTTGTTAAGTTGCTCCATGGAAAGGAGTTACAAGATTTGAAACAGAGGAAAACTTAATCCTCGATTTATCGGTCCATTTTAATCCTCGATCGAGTAGGGAATGTGGCATATAGACTCGTTTCACTGCCAAATATGTCTCGTGTTCATAACGCGTTTTTCACATATCTATGTTACGTAAATATGTGAAAGACACGAACCATATTATTGAGTTAGAAGCCGGACGAAATAGCGGAAGATTTGGCGTATGAAGAGGTTCTGTTCAAATTTTGGATAAAAGGAACATATTCTACGCTCCGAGGTTATACCTCAAGTCAAAGTTTTGTGGAGGAACCACGATGTTGGGAAATGACTTGGGAGTTAAAATAGAAATGAAATCAAGGTATCCTTACCTCTTCGACATACCAGTGCACGTACCACTAATTTCGAGGGCGAAATTTCATAAGAAGGGAGGTTGTAAGACCCCACTTTTATAAATAAAGATGAAATTTTCTATAAATATTATTTTTGAATATTATGGAATAAATTTGATATAATGTTATAGTTGTGGGTAATATTTATAAATTTTGCAAAGTATGCAAGTTGTTATAAAATATTTGTTTGCTCTGGGGAATATTCTTTTGTTAGGGAATATTAAATACAATGGCTCAATCATTGGTGGACCCCATTAATGAAATTATTGTCGGATTGAAAAAACGACAAAATATTTTATAAAAATAATGGCGGGAGGTGTTACTGTTAAAAGCATTGAACTACCCGGTGGTAAAATGCGATGAATGGCGTGGTTGCATAGTAGCAGCGGTATTGATTATTGATGCTTACGTGAGAAGTCAACAAATTTATGCTTTCAATTATTACTACGATAATTCTCGCATCATATCTCTTATATTATTGATTCAATTATTGTCACAATATCATCCGTATAATATGTTATAGTATTAAATCAATAATTGAGGCGACAAGTTATAAATGATTAATAATTGTTGAAAGATTAAATATGTGTTGATGAAAAAAAAATGATTTGTGGTAAGTTTGATTATTTTATGGGGGCTCATATGTCATCATCTAAGAGTCTCTTCGTCGATAGTATTTACCTTCGTCGATAATAATTACCTTCGTCGATAGTAATTACCCTTGTGAATAGTATTTACCTTCGTCAATAGTATTTACCTTCGTTAATAGTAATTACCTTTACCAGACGCCGAACCACTTGTCGTTTCACATTCTGAGCGTCGAACCACTTGTCGTTTCACATTGGTGAGGCGTCAAACCACTTTTCTTTTCACATCATTATTAGTCGTCGAGCCACTTGCCTTTTCACACGGCGGTCTTAAGCTAGAAATCTTCTATAAATAGAGGCTGAGGGCTTCATTATTTTTCACTTAATTCATTCAAGCTATAGAGAGAAAGTATAGAGAGAATAAGAGAAAGAAAGAAGAGTATTTTGTTACTACCGCTTTGCGATTATTCAATCTCTACCAAATGTAAGTGGTGTTATTCTTTTTATTATTAGTTGAAGAACTGTTGTTATTCCATTGCTTATTATTCTCATTGGAATAACTTCGTATGTCGTGGTGGTTTATACTTGGTGACATTCTTCTATTATTACATTGGAACATCCATGCGTGTGTTTACAATCGGACTGGTTAAAATCTTTATTATTTTGTTAGAACATCCATGCATGTGTTTTACACGGACTGGTTAAAATCTTTATTATTTTGTTGGAACATCACATGCATGTTTTACACCCGGACTGGTTAAAATCTTTATCATTCTGTTGGAATATCCTATCTCGTGTGTTTTACAGGATGCAGTTCCATCTTTATTATACTGTTGGAACATCCCAGCCGGTGTGAATTTCACCGACTGGTTCCGTTATTTATTATTACATTGGAATAACACTCGCGTCTTGCCTATCGCATGCATGGTGATTTCTTTTGTTATTCCATTCTTTATTATACCCGGTTGGTTAAAACTTTGACTTTTATACTCCATGAAATTAGTGGAATATCCTTGATATTTGCGTTTCATCCGATATCTTTTCATGAAAATATTCTTCGATCATTCTTGAATTTTACTCTACAAAACAAGATATCATGTTGATAATTTGGGCGTTAATAATTCTGGATAAAATAATTCTTGAACTTGTTTTATTGAATTCTTATATCATTGTCATCATCCTCGTGTTTATATTATGTTGAAAGTAAATACGTGGCTTTGTAGTGCGTAGATGGACTTGGTATGATTATGACGAGAGACTATTGTGTGTAATCATACCGTAATGTTACAAATGATGTGGTAAAAATCCTCGATGGTAGTAGTGCATTGATGGATGATTGTTGGCATGATCATGACCATTAATGAATACACAAATATTCTTGGGCGTAGTGCGTGAATAATTATGGTCGTGATCTTAAAGAATATCCTTGGTAGTAGTGCGAGGGGTGATTCGATGGTGTGGAATATTTATTAAAATTTGAGTCTCGGCTATACTTGATGATGAAAAACCTTTTAAAACCTAAAAGGCAAGTAGACTTTATTTTTACTTGACTCTTTTAATGGATTCAGATATATTACCGCAGATAAACTGGTTATACATTGTATTTTATCGGTTTAACATTGTTGAAGACTATTGATAATTTATTACGCATTATCTTAGTCATAATATTTCTTCTTGGGCTAGTTGAGCTCACCCTTTCTTTTCTTTATTCTTCTTGAAATGAGAATATAATTTGGACGAGTCGGGAAACGCAGTGATGGTCCCGAAGATAGCATTAGTAGTCCTCATTTATTTTGTGAAATAGTGTGATAATAATTGTAATGAGGACTCCTTTTGAGTTTGTATAATATCTAGTAGAGGCGATATTTGTATTTAAACTCACGATTTATGTCGCATTTATTACCACGCAGTTATGTTATTAAGTTGTATTTAAATTACGTACCATGTAAGTGGCGACCCAAGATGGGTGATGTATACCTAATTTTGGGGGCGTCCAAATTGTGAAGTTAAACTTGATGTTCATTATATTTTATCGGTTTAACATCATTTGTAGGCTAATGATAATTTATTCGCATTATCTTAGTCATAATATTTCTTCTTGGGCTAGTTGAGCTCACCTTTTCTTTCTTTGTTTCTTCTCTTGAAATGAGAATATAGTGGGACGAGTCGGGGAGCGGAGTAATGGTCCCGAAGATAGCATTAGTAGTCCCCACTATTACATTAAATAGTGTGACAATAAATGTAATGAGGACTCCTTGAGTATGGATATTGTCTAAATGACAATATTCCTATTAGAACTCTCGGTTTATGTATTGTCGTATGTTCTGCGACGGATGTATAATTAAGTTTGTATTTGAATTTATGTACCATGTAAGTGGCGACCCAAGATGGGTGACGTATACCTAATTTTGGGGGCGTCACACCCTACTAGTCGGCAACCACTGTGTCAACAAAACGTACGAACGTGCCCGCGACTCAGGGTTAATCGAGCAAAAAACCCATTTTTGGAACGTCTGCCATCTTTCCATTAAGCCGACACATCAGCATAGGCCACCAACATTCAGACCTTTCAGAAGCACTCAATGCACCACCTACTAAGCCTTACTTGTTGACAACCATCTTACGTCATAATATCAACAAATGTTAATAAGGGCCCTCAACTGGGTGCCTCGTATTTTCATGAAGCCAACTCGATGACGGAAGTCACCGTCTTTCGGACCTTTCGACGGCACCAAAGCTGTAATACCCGGGAAAAAAAATATATATTAAATAATAAAAATTATTTTTTTTTAAAAACATATTTATTGGTCTTTGTCATTTATTTTGGGTCAAAATAGTCGTTAATTTATATGGGCTAATAAGGTATTAATAAGTGATGGGCATAGTAACTTGGTAAAGTTGGGCTTAAATTGATTGGATCCAATATGTGTTTTGTAATATTAAATTCTATAATAATAATAATAAATAATTTAATAAGATAATTTAACAAATAAATAGATAAGTAAATCTAACCTAATTTTTGTTGGACATTGCTTTGATGCGAAACTGGGGAGAAAGAAAGAATTGACGCAGCTGCGGAAAGAAGAAGAAATTGATTCATTAAATAAGGTAAGAGTTTGAAAAGAAAGAATGCTTCTTTTGCAGTATATGCATATATAATATATGATCGGTATATATCTATATATTATATATGATCCCGAACAAGTTGGATGTACTTATATATACATGATTGGGGTTATATATATATATATATATATATATATATATATATATATATATACATGATTTGGGTATATTTGATTCTTTGTTGCAATAAAGGTCTTGTTTTCTTTTTCTTAAAAAAAAAAAAAAAAGTAACATCGGAGAAAAGTTCTTGAACTATTTGAATGAAAGGTTACTTACCAAAAATGTTTGAATGGAATGTTACTTTATGTTGGTCGTATTTATGAATGAAAGTTATTCTTTGAAATTATAAAAAATAATAATAATAATAAATAAAATTTGTTGTTGTTTATGAATGGAAGGTTACTGAATTGTTAAAATATAATAATAATTCACTAATTGTATTTATTTATCATTTTGTTTAATTAGTTTGAGGAAAGGGAGTCTAAACGAGTCAAAATTTGGAGTATAAATTTTGTGTATTACATTGCTTAATCCAGGTACGGATTTCGTACACTTTCAGCGAGACTCTTTTATTTTTAATTTGTTCGTTTCGTTATTCGTTTCGAAATTTAGAATTGCCTCTTATAATTATTCCTTATCAAATTCATTGTGATAGTTCGTTTTGGGCGTTCATAGTTGAAACTCCTATTTGTACTCTTTAGACTAGTGTATCGTATACATAAATTTATTTTGATATTGTAGTAATGTACATTATTAGTATATTTTGGAGACTTGTGATGATGATTTGTTTCGGTTTTAACATATACATGTTAGAACCCCTTTGTTGTGTCGCGTGTGTTGTGACATTATATTTTGTTAGAATACTGTAGGGTATACGAAGCTATAACCACGTGGGGTACCACAGGCATGTTCTCTTGGCATAGAGGCATGACACATTCTGTGGCGGTGTGATCAGTCCACGGCGTCTCCGTTTTATGCTTCGGTGGGAGTTGGCCATTTAGTATTTTGTTGTGGGAGGCGTATAGATCGACCCTAGTTTTCTGTTCTGTTATGCGAATTGGTGATGTTTGTGCCTAACATGCCTTTCGATTTTACATACATTTGGATTCGCGGTCCAATGTGTGTAACTTGCCTGTGTGGCATTATTTAACTTGCCTGTGTGGCAAGGTATATTTCTATTTTGTTCTGAGCTCGGTATGAAATAACACCCAACCATTTGATTCAGCCTATCATTTCGTTGTGTTAGTTTTGTTCATTTCATTTCAGTTCATTTCGTTTCATTTCATTTAATTGAGTTAGTTATTTTGGTTCATTATTTGTATTCTATATCCGTACTGGGCATTTAGCTCATGCTGTGTTTTTCTTCTGGCAGGTAATTAGGGGAATCAAGGGCAAGTGTGACGAGAGCTCCCTTTTATCTAAAGGATTTAGATATATTATGTTTAGGTTGTGATACATTCGTTTGTTCGGAATTGTAATAATTATTTTATACTGTGGTTTGAGACAGTTGGAGATTTATTATGGTTGACTTGTGGTATTTATCAGTTATTAAGACTATTCTTTTGTGGCTTTGAGCCTTGCTATTAAATTTATTAGTTTTGTTGTGTTTTGAGTAACCTCTCTTTCTATTTCGGAAAGGGGGTGTTACAAAAACACCCCTACTAGGACCTACTGGTCGGCAACCATCCACACCGTGTCAACAAAATGTACGAACGTGCACCCAACCGAGGGCCAATCAAGCAAAAAACCCATTTTTGGAATGTCTGCCATCTTTCCATTAAGCCGACACATCAACATAGCCCACCAACGTTCGGACTTATCAGCAACACTCAATGCACCACCTACTAAGCCCTACTTGTCGACAACCATTTTGCGTCATAATGTCAAGAAGGTCCCTCAATCAGGTGCCTCGTATTTCCATCAAGCCAACTCGATGTCGGAAAAAAATCTCTCTTAAACTCACAAACATGATGTAGATGAGCCCCAGAGGAAAAGGTTATAAAATGAATCAAATCGCTTGGGCTTGATTCGTATTTATTCGACCACAAGTTTAATTCAAGCTCAGATCGAAATATAAACGATTAAAATATGAAGAAGTTTTAAAATTCGATAAATTACTCAAACACTTTCAAATTGTAATTTTATGTTCATACTCAAATTATATTTGCTCGAAAAAATTTAAATTGTTCGAGTTCAATTCGAGATCATGCACTACTCGGTACATAAATAAGTATCAATCAAACTTTATTTCAAACTCAATAAATTTTATAAAATAAATCTGAATAATTTAATTTTTAACTCGTTTCGATTCATTTACATCCTATCTCTATTGGAGGAGGAGGGTGAAGAGTTTGTTTATTTTGTGAGCCATCTACACTTGTCAATTTATCTCTCCTTTTATTTTATTTTAGAAAGTTGTTTTAAACCATAGTAGTATTATTTTTAATTTGCACAAATCAATATCAATATTATTAATATATGAAGGTAATTGATATTTCCACAGTAAAAAAACTCACATTTCAATTAGAAAACTTGTTGAGTTAACCCTTCATTAAAAGTTAACTCAGTTAATTTCACAATCTCTTCTACTTGGTTCGAAAACAACTTATAAGTTGATCAAAATAATTTATAAATTGTTTTTTATTATTAAAGTATTTGGCAATTATTTATTTTTTGATTTATAAGTCGAGTTTTAAGTAAAAAAAAAAAAATAGTAACTATTTATGACTTATTTAAAATGACTTATGAATCATTTTAAAATAAGTTAATTTGACAAAATGTAATGTCTATTTTGCTATTCCTTTATTAATGTTCTCTTTAATAATTTTTATATTTATTTTAACCGATAACTTATTATGAATGAATATCTTCATAACTTATTTTATTTAATTTATGACTTATATCATCTTTAAAACTTATTTTAACTTAATTTATGACTTATAAGCCGAACTTTTTCCTTATAAGTCGAAACTTATAAATCAATCGATTTAATCTCCTCATATTAACTAAAATTGTGTTTGATTGCATCTTAATACATCTTATCAACTGACCTCTTAATAGCTCGTATTTTTATATTAAGAGGTTCTCTAAATAATTTAGATTTATTTTTATATCTTAACTATTTAAATGATTTCTTAATACAAAAACGTAAACTATTAAAATATATTAAGAAATGTACTAGATGCATTAAACACTGCCTAAATCCCCTCCCGCCCTCCGATTGAATCTTCTATCGATTTCAGCGATTTCTCTCTTCTTCCTATCTGCTCCCTCCCTCTCCGGCTCTCCACCACAAAAACACCAATTCCAGCACCCAACCGTAGTTTTCAATTACATACTCAAAACCCGAACTCAACCCATCAAATTCTCACGATACCCTTCAACTCACCTCAATTCGAGCATCAAACTATACGGGTCTCCAAGAAATTTGTTCGGTCCTTTTTGTTCAAATTCAACTCCTTCAATTTTTGTTAGCGAAGATTTCGATGTCTAATTGGGACGTATGTTATCTTTGTTACCGGAAGAGATGCGGCGTAAAATTAGCGAGCATCTGGAGCGCCATCAATTGATTGAAGTGGTTATGGATTTGGGGTGAGTTTTTAAAGTATGCTAACAGTGGAAGAAAACCATTTACCCATGATTTCACTCTGGTTCGCAACCGGAATTAATTCGTTGCTGAATCAATTTCAAACCTTATCATGTCGGATTCAGGTAATTCCTCTTCTATTAATCAGTTTCAACTTGTCTGTTTAATTCGTATGCATCTATAATCAAAACCTGAAAATCTTCCAGAGAGAAATTGATTAAATTGTACCCCGAGTACGTCCTTTTTCCGGGCAGAAAATTTGAGAAACATTATAATTACGAGTTACTGTTGCATTTTCTAAATTTCAAAGAAATTATATGAGTTTTGCTATTTGAATGTTTGGTATGATAGTGAAGGGTGAAGGGAAAGGGGGTCAATGGGGAAGGGGAAGGGGACCACAATTTCTTTTATAATTTGGCTATATGTGGAATATTTGGATCCACATAAGTGTTTGTCAATTTGAACTCTAAACACACCTTTTTGTTCTATGATACAATTGCTATAAATTTTTTTTTGGGTGGGTAGGAAATAGGGATTTCACAATTATCATTAATAACTATCTGTCATGATTTGTATATATGTGTGTATAATATCTTTTGAAATTTTAATCTTTAACATCACTGTGAAGTTACAACTCTAATTAAGAACTCTTCAAGTAAGGTTATTTATTCAAGTCAATGTCTTAAAGCACTTAAAATAGATGCATGTCGTTGTGTGACTGATGTGGAGATTGACGCTCCAAAGTTATGAACTTTTAAATATTTTGGAATGCTTCTCTCATATTTTGCACACTTCACCTGTACGTATAGCTGAACTAGACATACATGGAGGCTATTATTTCTCCTTTTTTAAGTGGAGCAAATTTCTCTCTAATTCAGTTCGGTTCGGGAGGTTGATCTTGAGAATGACTGCATTTTGAGGTATGTGTATCAACAAACCTTTTTATTTATTATCATTGTTTATTTTTTGTTTTTGTCATTGAAATTGCTGTTTCTTTTTTTTTCTTCCAAACATTAACAAATGTAGGTTATAGATGATTGTTTTGAGGGAGAAGGGATATTAGGAGAAACATCAGTGCCTGGACAATAGGTATTTAGATGCAACATTTTAATTGGGAGTATATATTTGCTTCTGACCCAATTTTTATACTTCTTGCCATAATTTAATTCTGTTAGAGGCAACTTTAGTATAATTACTATTAGTTGAACAACAAATTAACTTTAGTATAACTACTATTAGTTGAACAACAAATTAACTTTAGTATAACTTTAGTGTTCATTGATATTTTGTGAAGTGTTAGACTGCTAGTGAATCCAATGGGTTCTTACATTAGTTGGGTTTCAGTGCAAAACTTATTGCAAGGAGTTTCAACTTGCATCATGGTTGGGAAATGACTCATAGTCATTGTTCATTGTTGAGTGTTGAATATATTAACTCATTACTCATCGCATAATCATCACTTGTGATTTATGATTAGACATATGAGATAGTTTACTCGGTGCTTTATTTGATTAGATTATTATCAGTTTTATACATCCCTTTAAATTTGCTAGCTTTGTCGAGGTTTAAATATGTGTAGGTGTACACATTGGCCAAAAGCTGAGGTATTGGTATTTCAAAATTGGAGGACTGAATCTATAGATAATATTAATTTCTGCTGACTTGATGTATTTTTTGGGGGGTAATATATGCAAGTATGCAACTGAAATGATTTTATTGACCTTATGTTTTGTTAAATAGTGTAATTGCTTGAGATGTTTTTTTGGTTTAGACATGGTTGGGTAGTGCATTTTAAGTGTTTGATAAACTGAGTCTGAGAAGATATTTATGGACATGTATGCAACATAACTAATCATAGTCGCGACTACAAGTAAGAAATTTATGTAAAAAACAAATATATGTCATTTGTTTGCCTTTGTTTCCAATAACAGTACTATGCTTTGTTGTGGTGCTCAAAGTTCATGAATCATATTTTTTAAATTATTTGTAAGAGTATGAATTTTTTTCCTTATATATCATCAAACATGTACTTCAATGTTGAAAGCACAATTAAACATGTGCTATGAAAGAATTTGTCTCCTTAAAAGATTATGCATTTTGTTGTCTTTACTTAATTTTGATGAATTTGCTTTATCAATTTTTCGAAATCACTTGGGGCATCCCTACCAACCTCAAGTTTAAGGTTCAAATTCTCAGTGGGGACTTCCCGGATGAATTACTGGCTAAGGTAAAGGGTGAAAATCCCGATACTCCTATTGTCATTGAGTTGGACCATTTATCTATTTTAGACTATGTTCGGTTAATTTCATATTTGCTCAACTCTCACGTTTTTAATGAATTGCTTTACGTTATCAAGTTTTAGTTTTTAGATTAATGAATTGCTTTACGTTAGTCAATTTCTTGATAGTGATTGTGTTTTGTTTGCTACAATTTAGTACATGTAGTCAAAATTTCATTGTTTTACCTCCAAAATTTCAAAGTAGTATGCAAAAAAAAAAATCTGACAGAATTTCCTTCATTCTCATGTGAAGTTATAAAGTATACGGTGAAGACACATTAGATTAGCTAAGGATATTATAATTCATGCAGCTCTTTTGGACATAACCTGCATAAGTTTTGTTCATTTGTTTCCCTAATACAGATTCTCATCTATTATTATTTTATGTTGTATATTTGCAGGAGTTAATTGAATGGTGGAGCCTCTCTTCTACCAGAGCCTCTCTTCTGCTGCCAGTTAATCAATAGGTGCGGAAATTTTAACATTAGTAAGATACACATGCCCGTTTGTTTTTCAAGTTTCATAAATGCATAAGGATCATTATATGTAATTAAATTAGATAAATATATACTAAATATTATAAAAATACTATAACTATAAATAGAAAATTCTAAAGAAAAATTTGAAATAAATAATTTCAAACTAGCCCGAATAAAAAAATCAGTTCTCAATTACAAATTTTGGGATCTCACTGTTCATGGTAACTGTAAATTAATTCATTTAACAATAGACAATATGATTATTATAACTATAATCTATCTAATAAATAGTGCTAATTACAAATTTATTATTTTAAAAATTAAACATATCACGTCAATGTTATTTCTTGCGGATACTTCTGCTTCTCCCAAAACTATTATCATAATGGCCAATAAGTTAATAAGATGTTTGTCATAATAAGTTGTAACAACTTTTCAAAACCAACTTTTAATTTATTGAATGAAAACAGATGGTATTTTGGAAAATTGAATTTTTCATGCAATATGGTGAATTAGAAGTTCGGAAGTTGATTTTAGAAACATCTTTTTAATAACTTATAGTTTATACCTCCTTTGCGCATTAACACTCTGTTTCTAGTTTTAAAATGAACAGAACAGAAATGGATGGAAAATTTAAGTTTTCTTTTCAATTCCTATGTTTCTGAGTTTTTTAATAAACGGAAAAGAAAAGAAATGGACAGAAAACTTGACCATTTTTCTTGCTAAAGTTTTCCGTTCAAACCTGATTTGGACGGAAAAGAAATTGGAATAAATGATATTTTTATAATTTCCATATTATCCTCAACTTTTAATATAATAAATTTTAAATTACAATCCATGTTCCCAACTTGTTTTTATGTACTAAAGCTAAACTGATAAAATCTTGGTCTTTTAACCTACTTTCCTTCTCAAACTCCTTAGCATTCCTATTAAACTCATCAATCGTTAAGCTCCCAGACTCTGTATTCCCAAACTCAACCAACCTTTTCATCAATGTAGCTTCACAAACATGCATAACTTTCACAATATCCGACTTTTGACACATAAATCCATGAGCAATTGCAGCTATATACACAGTTGCACCACATAACCCATTAGGTTTTCTTTCAGTCTGCATCCAATCTCGCTTCATACTAGCAATAATTCGCAATGCAGCCATCGAAACCTTCATATTCCTATCTTTCAACAAAGCACTCGATATAAAAAGACTAGGATCAACCAATTTCTGAACAAACGAATGCATCTCCAAGCTCAAAACATTACAAAGTTGTAAATAAATAGCCCCCCAATTCATATACATTAATCCTCAACTCAATAACAAAATCAACAAGTAAATACGAAATTTTATTCACCCTGCACGTAAGGTACAAGCAAGCAGCAGTAACCTTTTCAGATTCTCTACCTCTAGTGAAATTACGCTCTAAAGCTATTTGATAAAATTTTCGAGCTTGTCCTATTGCATATTTTTATTCATGGTTAAATGGTTATAAGTAATAGAAGGGTAAATTGTAAAAGTATATTTTTCTTTTCTTTTCATTGGAACTCAAAAACGTAAGTATTTTTTTTAAAATTTCTATTTTTTTCTATTAAAAACCAGTGTTCTAAAAGTCGGTACCGACTAATTCGTATGACTAGGTCAGTCGGAGGCTTCACGAGAGTTGACTGACTCGGTCTTTGATTTAGTCGCTGGCCGACTTAGTCGGGATCAAGTCGGCGACTAGTCGGTAAAGTCGGGGCAAATCAGAACGACTGGATTTTCGACTGACGACGACTGGATCTTCGATCGACGACGATGACGCCTGGATCTTCTACCGCCGACGCCGCTGACTGGATCTTCGACCGACGACGCCGACGATCGTATTCTTTGCTCGACGACATTTATTCTTCGCTTCGCTTTGCTTTCTTCATCTTCGATTCACCGCTCATCCGACTTGTCTCTTTCTCAGTTTCTGAATACTTTAATATTTATCCAAGTGTTTGGCATAAGCAGTTTGTCGGCAAACTGGCCAAAGTGAGCAAAATTATTATTTTTTTAATTTTTTTGGTTTTAGTTAATTAGTTTCTTAGTGGGCATTAAAGAAAAGGTTGGATAAATTAAATTAGTTAATTTTAGTTAATTTTTTTAGTTAATTGTAATATTTCATTTAAAGTTTTAAATTTTTTCAACTTCAGTTATAAATTAAATTATTAAATTATTTGATGATTTGTATTATTTATGTTATTCTACTTAGAGTAAAGTTCAGATGACCACCTACGGTTTTGGCGTTTTCCCACTTAACCACCTGTAGTCAATAAAGCTACATTTAAACTCTCGACTTTTTGAGTTGAAGTGAAAACGTGCTTTCTGTTTTAACTCCGTTACTTGAGTCCGCTAAAGACTTAATTACCCTCCATATATATATTGAAAACGATTTCAATATATATATATTATCTTTCAATTTGTTCTTTTTACATTCATCTTCTTCATCAGATCAGGTCTAGGTTCCATGCTCAAATCAAAGAAAAGAATGATGCAGGAAAGATGACAACCCAATCCGATCTTGTGCGGACAATTCTTTATTATCACGAAATCGCCTCTCCTTCCTTCTCTCGATCGCCTTTATTATCACCACGTCCTCGTATAAGATCCCCATCTTACCCACTCCTCTTCTCCTTCAAATTTCAAAACCTTCACTTTTCTAAAAAGAAAATTAGTTCACTTCTTTGCTTCTTGTTGGGTTGCCTCTTGACCCCTTTGACTTCTCTGCCCCGCTCTCTCCACTTCTCATGCTTGGTGACCTGTTCGCTTTTCCGATACAAATTTGAAATGGGAACCTTCCCAAATTTTTTAAATGGCGATGATAGGTTTTGGGTTTTGGTTTTGGGGTTCGAATCTTGGTGGTTTTCTGGGTTTGAGATGTTAGGAGTGAGGGATTCGTTTCGTATCTGGTTTATTCTAAACCAGTTCCTGAACTGTGTGTGCCAGTGTTTGTTTCTGGTCGCCTTCCGATCTGAATTTCTGTTCTTATTGTTTATCAATTAATGTTCAAATTTGAATGTTCATTGATGGATCTGTTGTGGTCCAATACGATTAATGGCTGCGAAATCTTTCTAGTGCTTCATGTTAATTTATATTGTTAGATTTTGTTGTTAATTTCTAATCTCATTCATGTGCTTTCTCATCTCTAACCTCCGACACCCTCCCATCGCTGCTTGGCCCACCCATTTTTGGATTTGATCGGTGATGGCTTTGGGTTCTCTGCTTCGGTTTGGTGGGTTGTTTGCTACAGTATGTTTGATATCAGTTCACAAATTTTACTAACAAATAAAGAGAATTTTGGATTTCAGAGAAAATGATGAAATGGGCGAAGACGCATAAAACTTACAGTAAACGAAACCCATCAATTCTAATTAACAATTAAAAAAAGCCCCAAAATGAGAAGAAACAGACACCCAAATCCCACAACAAAACAAACCTTGTGTCCATTTGTTCTCCAATCAAGCCTCCATTTGTAATTCCCTTTTCAATCAAGAATCCAAAAAGTTCGAAGATCCTTTATTTTCTTTACTTTTCGGATCACCACCCTGCAAACAAACTAAAATTAGATCGTGAAACAAGCCCATGGCTGAGAGAGCTCGAGAATCAGAGTGGGTATTGTTAGAATGAGTGGATTTGAGAGTGTTGGTGGGTTTGAAGGTTGAAGGGAGAATAAGAGGAGAAGAGAGGAAGAAGAAGGGGGTATTTTAGACATTTACTAGGTTTTTTTTAACTCTTACGACCCCTTCTCGCGCGCTTTTAGCGTTTGACATACACGCACGGTTAAGTTGGATGGAAAAGGTGACGTTTTCACTTTAACTCAAAAAGTCGGGAGTTTAAATGTAGCTTTACTGACTACAGATGGTTAAGTGGAAAAGCGTCCAAACCCCATGTGGCTATCTGAACTTTACTCTTCTACTTATTCAAAACTTATGAAGGAGGAAGGAGAATATATATATATTTTCAAAAATTGAAAATTTGACTAGATCGATTAATCCCCTAGTCGCTAGTCGGTAGCCAACCGACATGGGACCGACTAGCGACTTTTAGAACACTGTTAAAACTCAGAAACAATACAAAAGAAAACTTCAAGTTTTATATTCTTTTCTTTTCCGTCCAAAACTCAGAAACAGAGTATAAGAGGTTTATACCCAACTTTTGAGTCTAGAAGCTAAAACAAACAATAATCCAACAATTTTTGAAAAAGTAGAAGATATATTCTGTTTGAGAAAAGTTGAAACAAGCAAGGACTAAATCTATCTTAAATCAGTGACCACATAATTAAATAAAATTCCTTATTTCAAATTTTTTGGTGCATAATGGAGTTCTATGGTATAGTGCTTCCTATGTTCTAAGAGAAATATATATTTTTTAGATTTTATGATTAAAGTGATCATTTTAAAATTAGTAATTAAATATATAAAGAAAGATTTTTAAAATTGTAAAACTTGATATTTATACTAACACATATAATTTATTATGATCATCGTCTTTTTATTTATATCTTGAAGAATAATAGTCTTTTCGTTCCACAAAAAAATATATTTTATTTCATAAAAAATATTGTTTTATTAATGATAATGTGAAATAACACAATATCTTTAAGTATTTATGTTAGATATTATTATTCTTATCCGTATCATGATTTTAATATTGGTTATATGTACAGTTTGTGTATTAAATTTATCACAATTTTTAAGGGACTTTAAATACTTTTTTTTAATTTTGTTTGTGAACTTATGGATATAGATTGGTTTGTTCGGATGCAACATGTTTTTCGAGGACAATACATGTCAGATTTGTTTGATAATCAGAAAATTGATAGCCGAGTCAATTTCTCGTTGATTTTTTAACAATTTTTTGGACTCTAATTCATCTATCAGACCATCTTAATAATTTTATTTTGTTAATTCTTTTTAACATGATGGAGATATAATGATAGTCTGTTTGGGTCGTGTTCTTTCGGGACTCAGCTGTTGTTGCATTCTCGCATATGATTTCGGTGCAACTTTTTGTTTGTAAAATTCCTTACTAAATTTACTTTCATGGTTTAATTCGTATAATTGTTTTACCCCATAGGTTCAATACTATAATTTTGAAATACTGGAGGCCATTGAATTGTGTTTACGACTCCTTTGAAATTGAAAACTTACGGCTTGGGTTTTCCTGATATCATAATTCATGAAATTTTTTAGGCTTCTTCAAATCAATAGTTAGGAGAGTCGGGGCATTTGAGTGGTAAAATTGATATTGTACCTTTCAACCTTTGTGATTTTTATTTTTTATTTTCCAGGAAATTGATTGATTTACATAATCATTTGGATAATACATGTAATTTCACTATTTTGTGTGTTCGGCTTACTAAAGTTGACTAGTTTTATGATGTGATTTGGGGATTAGGATCACATATTAACTTGATTTTGTTAATACTGTGAGAGTGGTGATATGTTTCTGGTAATCATTTTGAATTGCTGATGTTGAATTACAGTTCTAACCAATTATTCTGGAAATGCATTGTTGGCAAGTTAAACAAGTTTTAAGACGGCTGGTTTAGGCTTATATTTAGCTCATTTTTTGCAACAAACCATATCCTAAAATCCGGTGGCGAAACCGGTTTTCTGCTGATCTTATTCCATTTGGAGAGTTGGTTCTGAGCGGAAAACTTGATTCAAATTTCTGGTCTCCCGTGGGCAAAGCTGCACTATCTTTATTGAAGAGAATTAATTACATTCCCAACAATTTCCTTTCACATGGTTGGTGATTCAAATACGTAGCACATAGATGTGGATACTTGGGCCGTAAAGATTGGATATCAAGTTAAACAATACTTACTGAAGTGTCACTTTCAAGTTTCATAATAGAGCAAGTAATTGGGTTTTCACTCTATTCATGTCAGCACGTAAAGTTTCACTATCCCAACCTAAAGGATAGAGAGATCCAGATGCTAAAAGGTGTTTTTCTTCTCGACCCTTTCAACAATTCCAAACCTATCATGGCCAGACGGCCCACACCATATATATGATGAGACTAGAAAATCCTGGTAGTTGATACTACTAGGTGTCATATGACACTAGGTGTTTGTAGTGCCTCAAATTTGAGCAAAAAATCCAGAACATTTGTTCATGGGAATGTGTGGCTTAATCAGAGTTTAAGGGCGTCAAATCTTGAGAGGAAGCTTCAGAGAGCTGGTGGGTTGAACCGCTGGCTGGCATCGCTGGGACTTGACCAGTTTGTCATTTTACTTTAAGGGTAAATGTGTCAACAAATTTCAGTTGGTGGACACTGGACTTGACCATGAAGAAACTAAAGGACATGGGAGCAAACGCCTTGGGACCCAGGAGAAAACTGATGCATGCCATCGACTGCCTTTGCCAGCCATATTGTTTCGAAACCTTGTGAATGTTGCTGGCGATTGTTTGGTCGGGAAATACTGTTCACTGTAATGTTGAAACAGAGAACAAGTTTTAAGAATCCCATGGGTATATGTTTGTAATTTTTAACTAGATGCATGTCCAGAAGTATAGTATCATTTGCTTGTCAACTTATTTGGTGTTTGAAACAAGTTGTTAAAATGGCAAGTACACAGTTTTGTTTGGTAAGAAGTGAAGTTACAAGAAGGAGCATCAGTGGAGGTGAAATGAAAATTATTTTGCTTTCAAAATTTAAGGAGAAGGTGAAGGTCTGAATGCTCGCGTCCAGTTTAAGGAGCAACCCTGATTGCACCCTGTCTCTACAGCCAGTGGAGCTCTAAAATGTGCTCATGTATATCTTTTTATACTCTCACAGATTGGAGATCGAAGGGAAAAAATAGTCGGACATGGAGAAAAAGAAAATGCATCAGATCATGCAGTCTTCCATGAGGTAGTTTTCTTTTATTTTATTTCGAAATTTTCTTGTTCTGCGTTTGCAAGCTGGAAATCGGGAAGGAAAGAAAAGTAATTTCATTTTACTTTTTGCTTGGTTGGAAGCAAAAGGAATGCTAAGTAGAAATTTCATTAACTTTGAATTGACATTTCTTATAAAGGACGTAGAGAATGTGGACGAAATTGTGAAGAAAGGCACTCAAAAACAAAAATTGCCCAAAAAAGGAAATTAGATTTTTTAGAAATTGACCAACTTTAACCCGAAGCACATCTGCCCAGGACGTTGGTTCCAATTTCCAAAATTGGGGCCAAAGTTATCTATCCAAAAATATAAATAACTAATCTCTTCTTACGAATTCTGTTTATTTGTCATTTTCAATTTGTTCAAGAACGATACTGAATACATTGAACTGTCAAATACATTGAACGAATATGGCCTTGTGAATAACAAATATTGAGCTGTCAAATACGTTGAACCAATAACAAATAATGTAATTGTGAATTGAATCTTGTAGGTGGGCAAGTAATACTCAAGCAAATATCATTACCAAACAAAAAACATTGGACCTGGGAGGGATATGCTTAGGAGGACCACAAGAAAAAAAAGAGTTGGTCTAGTTGCTCATCATGGACATTCTATATCTATTTAGTACTATTAATTCTCATATAAATAAATATATTGCATCCCAGTGCAAATGGCAATCATGTGGCCCACTATGATTTGATTCTCAACATCTCTTTAGTTTCTCAATGCCTACTTGCATCTATATCATGATTGGCATCTTTTGGTTGTTTCCTTTTTCAGGTGAGGAACATGTTGTATGTATCAGACCTAATGCTCTCCCCACTCACCCTTTCCCTTTGCATCCATATCCACTTCACTCTATCTCATATATTTTAATCCAGGGGCCTTGAGCAAATCTGGTTAGGAGGAAAACTTGGGGACTTACCTTTGGCACGTACTCCTGTGCTGACTTTTGATGTTGTTGGATAGTATGATCGTGGAGGGTAAAAAGAGAGTTGTTACCAGGAAGAAGCTGTTACTTACTAGTGAAGTGGAGTGATTTTGATCGACTTTCTTATAACTGTACCAAACGATGTAGTATTGATTTCAAGAAAAGTTTGTGCATTTCCTCCCTGACAAACTTATGACAAGGCCTAGCCACAGATTGGCTACTCTTAGTATGGAAAGAGAATAGGACAGATATTCAGGGTTGGAAGACAGACAACAAGCACTAGTAGTAAATGCGCGGATCTTTCTTTCTTTTTTTATAATAGGAGATGAAGAGGGAGGATATGCTTTGCTTTGCTTTCTCTCACAAATGACGTTATTATGCCCTTGTCGTGCTGCTAAATACGAAATATAATTAAGATTGGTGGCTTATTTGTCTTAATTTAACATTGTTTATATAATTGAGATTGGCATCTATTTTTTTTTTGATTGGCTACAATTCCATAATACATGTTTGGGTGTGGGTATGGTAAACCCAAAAATCAAAAAGACTTTGGCACACCTCCAGTACTCTTGAGAGAGGGACAAATACAGTTAATTTTGTGGGTCAAGAATCACCCCGTGGCATGTCTTTTTCATAAAAGTAAAAGTTGACAATAATATATAGTACCAGCTAGACCATTGTTCCATGCTTTATAAATTTGTTTTTTTCTTCTTCTTCTTCTTCTTCTTCTTCAAATCACATCAACTTTTGTTTTTCTAACTGTAATCGCAATAGGGTGCAACAAGAAGGAACTATTAAGGATCGATTCTCATTGCTAAATAATGTAGTCGAGATAAGATGATCCCTACACGTCATAAATTTATGATAGAAAAAAATCAAAAAGAAACCTACCTACTGTAGGAGTAAGTTATTTGTAGGTTAACGAACTAGTCAATGATTCTCTCTATTATACTTATTTTCTGATACACATTTAGCGACATGTATTTGTGTTGACTAAACGAGCAATCTTGAAATAGAAGTGTCAAATAATGTAGTGTGATTTCATTCTCAATTCTCAATTCTCAATGGTAAAAAGGGTAAAGTGAAATAAAAGGTTGGACGTAGCAGACAGACAAGATGAGGTTAGACGTATAATAATAATTCTCATCACTAACAAAAATTGAGTACTGAACCTACCACATGTGTCAGGATGTGCTGCGTCATTTCTAAATTCTAGCGAGTGCTTTGGCCTTTTGGTTGCCTTTGCCTTTTTAAGAAAAAAGCAACTTCCTAATTCAGATCTCCATGCATGGACTTCCCCTTCCCTTCCATCCCAGCCTCCCATGTCATATCACATTCTTTAAAAAAATACTTATTATTTATTTATTATTATGGTTTGGATTATGAGTCCTATAACTTGGTCTTCATATATAATTATATCAAGTAAATAATTTTGTTTTTGTGGTAAAAATTAATGGTATTTGGATGGTGAGGATTTAAATCACAACCATCTATAAATTACTCCAAAAAATTAAATGCATGCCATCTATACTCATTTTTGCATATTACATAATTTAAAACTCGAGCCTCACATTCGTGTTTTAGTTATTGAATTCTTAGGTATTTGATTTAATTTGAGTTTTTGGGTTAAATCAATTTCTTTTTTTGTTAACGAGTATTTAAAAATTAAAAATAAGATCATAGAGACTTCACGATGAATAACAACATTTAAAATTTAAAATTTGTAGTATAAAAAAAGAGACGAATAACTAGTTCATAATGCTTACTTACGTGCACGCATGTGTGTAACTAATTTTTCTTTCTTTTCTTTAAAGCACCAATGAACAAACAAAGTTATTTGGAAATAATTGGGTGTCAGATTTAAATTAGTACAAATGAGCCAGAATTATTACTATTTGATATAGACTTATTATAAAAAAGCTTATCAGTGAATATATTTGTAAGCATAATTTTTAGTATAAAATAAAACTAGCACCAAAGAAAATTTATTAAATAAATTTCATTTAGTATCTTCAACCAAGTTTTACTTGCTTTCTGTTTTACCCAATTAAATATGAAAGTTGAGAGAGATAATTTAGCATAAATAGGCGTAAGTCCAAGGGTTTTTGTACTAATTGATTTAATAATATTTTTTTTAGATTACATGAGTATTTTATTTTTGTTTTTTTCAAGAACACTTGATCTTATCAGTGTGTTCGTGATAATCAATCCAACTTATGAGACTCTTCTTCTATACATAAATATTTGATTATACCAAGATTATCGCTTTAATATAAGTGAGGGGTTAAGGTGTCAATTTTACGCATAATCATTGTTAGAACAATCCATCAGAACGACGATCAACTCACGCAAATGTGCCGTAAAATCTATCAACCATGAGGTGGATGATATGGTAGGGAGGAGATTCATTGATCTGAAAGCTTGTGTACTAAGAAGAGAATTTCTAAAGGGGTTTAGACCGGAGAGGGATCCATGCCAATATTTGTTGTGAAAAAAATAATTTAAAAAGAAATGAGTTAACTAAGACTAAAAAAAAAAATTAAGCTTGATTTTGATGTTTAATATGATTCTTTTTAATTTTATTAATTAAAATAAATAAATGAAAGTTTACTAATTTTTAACATTATTTATCCAACAAAAAAATAAATTTAAATTCTTATTTGAAACCTCCGCGGCTCCGCATCCAAATAACGTGTTACTAGTATAAATTTCTTTAAGTTAAAGCAGTTTTTTTACGCGTGTACAAAATTTTCATTCAGTATTACTACCAAATTTCACTCTAAAAAGATTACAACATACTCTGAAAACTTTTTAATTTGTAACTCCCCCTGAAAATTAAGTATCATACTCTACCACCATCACCACCACCACCACCACCCTGAAAAACCATTACTCTCCCCCGCTCCACCGCCACCAACAAACAGTCTACCACCAATAAAACCTCTTTAGAAATGCCTCAACCTTTTTCCTCCATCATTCCCACTAAACCCACCACCATCACCACCTCATCACCTTCATGCACCCTCCTCTTCATCCTCACCTTCCTCTTCCTAACTCTCTTCTCTCTCTTCCATCACCATCCTCCCTCCTCCTCCTCCTCCTCCTCCTCCTCCTCCACCGCTGCTTCCCAAAATGCACTCCTCTTCCACAACTCATTCCTCTCCTCCGCCACCAACTCCACCCTCTCCTCCTACCTCTACTCCCTGACCCTCCTCCCCCACCTCGCTGGAACCCCTCCCTCTCTCTCCACAGCCTTATTTGTCCTCTCCCACTTCCAATCCCTCAACCTCACTGCCCACTTAACCAACTACACCACCCTCCTCTCCTATCCTACGAACTCCTCCCTCTCCGCTCACTTTAGCAACAACACCTTCGCGCTCTTCCCCTTACCCGAACCCGGTTCAACCCAAAACGGCATCGTGAGGCCATATCATGCGTATTCTCCCTCCGGGTCGGCTTTCGGTGAGGCCGTGTTCGTGAACCACGGCAGGGAGGAGGACTACCGTGCTCTGGCAGAGCAGGGTGTGGGGGTTAATGGGTGTGTGGCGATTGTGCGACGAGGAGGTGGGATGTCGAGAAATGCGGTGGTGGAGAAGGCGGCAGAGAAGGGGGTGGCGGCGGTGCTAATGTACACCGAGGGGGATGGGTTGTTTAAAAATGGGGTGGAGAGGGGAACTGTTATGAAGGGCTTGGGGGACCCACTGAGCCCAGGGTGGGCCAGTGTAGATGGAGGAGAGAGATTAGGGTTTGGGGATAGTCAGGTTGTGAAGAGGTTTCCCGGTGTGCCGTCTATGCCGGTGTCGGAGGAGACGGCTGAGAGCATTCTGAGGACACTTGAGGGGGGCAGGGTGCCCTATGAATGGAGGCGTACCCTAAAGAGTAAGATTGGGCGACTTGGTCCCGGCCCAACTATACTAAACTTTAGTTACCAGGTAGGTTTGGACCACTTCTTTCTTTATCATGGCAAAATCTTGGTTGTACTTTATTTGGTAATGGGTATGCGAATTGTTTTGTTATGATCCTAATTTTAAGGCACATCGATGGTATAAAACTTTGACGTGGGGTATTTATAAACTTTGGGCTCTCCAACCTTAACCGCTAGCTTTTAAGGTGTGTTTGTAACAATTGGTATCAAAGCTGTCCACTACCTCCTGGTTTCAATTGTGCAGCCCCCATGGTTTGTAACAATTGGTATCAAAACCGTCCATTACCTCCCGGTTGCAATCATGCGGCGAGGGTGGTGACGTCGGTATTGCAATGTTCGCCCGGGTCTAGATTCGTCGCAAAGCCAGCCAATAAACTTTGGGCTCTCCAACCTTAACAACTAGCGTACGAGTCATTTATGTTAGGTTGTTTGTCTAAATTGTTTGTTTGCTGGATTGGTTATCCAAATGGAATTCATCTGAGAAATCTAGGGTTAGAGTTGCTACTAATTGATGGGATTGATGACATGCCTTTTGATGATACTTTGCTGTCCAAAATTGGCCAATATATGTTTGGCTATTTGTGTCGTTTTGGATTGGGTAGGGAAATTAATGTTTGTTTTTTTATGACCGAGAGAACCAAAATAATATGTAACGTGATTAAGTGAAAATAAAACTAAATGGATCATGTCAGCATCTTTGGCTAGATGTATGATCTTCGTTTATATCATGTTGATGAAGCATGACATAAAATATTGAAGTGATCCTGGGTCCTTACTGTTCGCTAGTCAAGTTCGTGTCTTCCGTGTGGAGTAGAAAATTCTGTGCCTCCACAAGTGGCATTGCTATACTAGAATGTCAACGCTTGCAACTAGAATTTGGGAGCAACACAAGGTGTAATTATGCGTCAGCCGTCAGCATAGTTGTGTAAGACTTACTTAAGTCCATCGTTGTGCTAACTGGTGGTTTAATATAAACTGCTCTTATTTGTGAAATTTCCCATTGTTACGTGTTAGGAAAGAACTAGTAATTGCCATTCTGATACCTTTTGAGGAAAAAAAGGGAATGAGGCCTTGAAAGTTTTTTGTGGTCTTAGCTTAGCTTGCTTAATTGTACTTGTTATCCATCTAAATACTAAAGATCATCTACATTAGTATTTATGCGCACTAGAAACTGCTCAAATTTCTTTGCCTCATCATCTTATTATGAATCTTTTTATCTACCAATCAGAGCTGGGCAAGAAAAGGTGAAGAAATCTAGAAAGGGACTTTTTGACAAGCATGCTTTCTTCACCAATAAGTTTCAATATTTTTCATATTTTAAGACAAAGAACACCGTCTTTATTTCCAGGGGGAGAAAAAGATGGCGGCAATCCATAATGTTTTTGCAGTCATAAGAGGATCAGAAGAGCCTGATCGTGTTGTACTCCTCGGAAACCATAGAGATGCATGGACTTATGGAGCTGTTGATCCCAATAGTGGAACTGCAGCGCTACTTGACATTGCTCGTCGATATGCTCTTCTGAAGAACTCGGGGTGGAATCCTCGACGGACAATCATTCTATGCAGTTGGGATGCAGAAGAGTTTGGGATGGTAGGTAATATACAATCTTCACCAGTCTCCATCATGCACCATATCTAAGTGTCTAACATTAGGATTATAAACAATTTGTGTACTAAATTAACAAAAAAAATTAATATTTGAAGTGACGATTATGATATTGTAATGACACGAGATGTATGAAATTTCTGGAAAAGGCATTATATCAAATGTAATTGTAGGTATCTATGATATTCGACTGTCATCTTAGTTTGCACGAACATACTTGTATGGCTGTTTGTGATTGCTTCTTAAAGGTGTCTGCACTTCTTGCTCGCATCCGGAAATCATTAAAACTAATTGTTTCTTTTTGGAGAATAATTTTGGTGTTTTTTGGATTCTCATATCAAACTCACGAAGTGTTCTAATTGTGGTTCCAGATAGGGTCTACTGAATGGGTGGAGCAAAACCTTATAAATCTGGGCTCTAAGGCTATAGCATACCTTAATGTGGATTGTGCCGTCCAAGGGCCTGGACTCTTTGCTGGTGCAACTCCTCAGCTTGACGATCTTCTTGTTGAGGTCACAAAGAAGGTAAGCAAGTAAATTTAACTAGAGGACCAAAATATCAAATTGGTATATGCCAACAAAGCATACTGAAAGAGATTTTGTGGTGGCTGATAGTTGACATTCTGTGTCTCAATTGTGATTTATGCTTGGTTAAAGGTTAAGGATCCTGACTCGGAGGATATTACAGTATATGAGAAGTGGACCGCTGCTAACGGAGGTATAAGTGTAAGTTCGTAACGTTCTCCCTTTTTTGACAGTTTCTTTGTGTTTGCATTATAATCATTAGAAGTGTATTGTCATTTGTCAGCCACTAAAGAGATTTTCGATTTTCTAGAAAATGTCATAGTTGAACTCCTTTGTGGTCTTCAAATTAAGGGTATTTAAATGTATTGATTTTGTTGCTATTCTAAACTTTGATTAGGATATTATGGAAAAATGAATTCAATTTAATTATCACAGTGATGCTGTATAATTTTGCAATGACTATCCGGAATCAAAAATCGGATACCTATCTTTGTTACTGGTACATCGTATCAGGCTACCATTCAAAGTCATTGTTTTCACTACTCCCCAACTATTAATCAACTTCTGTGACATGCTTATATAATGGCACGGAATGCTACCTGAAATGATAATTTATGCATGCAATGAAACATCTGTCTCAAACAACATTGATACTGCCACACTATTGCCTTTCTCATGACTATATTTAATTTGCCATTATTCTTAAGCTGCAGTGGATGATGCTCCTTTCTGCTCCACCTAGATAATCTTTACCTTTAATTTGCATCTTAACCAAGTCACATGTTTCCAATAAGAAAAAATGTGAAGCCCACACCGCATACGAAACCGCTTAGGTGTGGTTTGACAAATTTAAAACTGGAGCGGTGCGGTGCGGTTTCGATTCCAAAACCAATTGAAACCGTATACAAAATTTGATATCAAGCTTCTCTCCACTTGTTCATGAGTTTTGGTCCAAAGTTTTCACAGTTGTATATAGGGCCGGGAATCAACCATCTGTCACAGTTTCATTTGGTGATCCTATACAAATTCTATTTAGAAGAGGGGATAATAATAAACCATGCGAGTGTCATCTAAGGAAAGGGAATCCTTCTGCTTAATATATTTTTCTATGTTGATAACTACTCTCATTTGTAATAGTATTTTTTATTTATTCCCTCCACACCCCAACCCCAACCCCAACCCCAACCCCAACCAGCGGCGAAGTCAGAAACTTTAGTTAGTGGGGTCAAAATTATTAGCGAGTTACAAATAAGTTGGCGGGGGTTCGGGGGCAGCGCCCCCGAGCCAATTTTTTTAATACTTTATACTTATAGTATATTACGATGAAAATATAATGAGTAATAATATATGGTATATATTATTTATTTTTAAAAATAATATAAATTAGATTATTATTTAGTTTAAAATATTAAAGAGAGAGATACATATATTGAGAGGATATGAGTCATATGTGGTTAAAATTTGATTGACAAAGTTATAAAATTTTAATTTGACCCCGTATAATAGAAAATTTATAAAATTTTAGTGGGGTCAATTTATATATAATACTTAAAATTTTACCTTACATTATAAAAGTAATTTTTTTTTCAGTGGGGTCGATTGACCCCACAAAGTCCTATGTGGCTTCGCCACTGACCCCAACCCAACCCAACCCAACCCCAACCCCAATAGAAAAAGGTCACTAGCAAATGAAGTCTAGGAGTCTATAAACTTTTGCCAATTTAGCCCAAGAGGAATCTACTAAATGAATTCTAAAAGTCTTTAGACATTGTTGCCAATTTGGCCTAAGAAGAATCTATATATCCTCAAATTGTATATATGCTAATTGCTAAATTATCTCACATTCAATTGGTATTGGTAGAAAATATGTAATAAACTTCAAATGTTTACAACCTTTTTAATATCACTCCCAGGAAAAGAGAGTTCTATTTGTTATGCGTGTGGTTTTGGCTAGTAACCAAACCGAAATCGTAAATTTGGGATTTCAACTCACCTAAAACCGCCACATACGCCGAAACCGTTGGTGCAGTTTTAATTGGTGCGGTTTGTGCGGTTTTTGGTGCGGTTTTGGTTCCTTGCTCAGCCCTAAGAAAAATGATAGATAACTAGACAAAGGTTGTCTAGATTGGTCTAGACAAGCATAGGTGGGTTGCACTCTACTACCCATCACATATTTCCAATAAACACTTCCTTTATAAAGAGGCTCCAACTTATTTATTTACAATATCCCATACAATCGCAGTATAGAGTACCATAAAAAACTGAAAATAACCCACAAAGGTGAAAATTACTTAAAATCATGAAAAGCTGCCAAAGTTTTCCATAGTTTTGTTACTACATTCTACTTTGAAGTTAAGATTTTGGATTTTAGAGATGACTTTGGCAATTAATTGATTGAGATTACCTTGGCTGGGTTGCAGATTCAGAGACTCAGTGGAGTAGAGTCAGATTTTGCTCCATTTTTGCATCATGCTGGGGTTCCTTCTGTTGATTTATACTTTGGAAGAGGTATAGCTGTTATATAAGTTCTCTTGATTGATTTGGTAGTGGAAGTCCACAGAGGTCTTGTCAAATTTAATGAAAGGAAAAAGGTTTTAGAAAGGATCTGAGTTACAGATTAATTCAAATTTAGTCTAGTGAATCTCCTTTGTCGTTACTTGTTAATATACTGGTATAAAATATCATATGACAAAATCAGGTCAAATATCACTATAGAAGACATTGGAAAGACTGAAAGAAAAAGGGACCTTAGTGCTGATATGAAAAATAATTTGGTGTCATTTATTTTTAATGTCATCTTCATTCTGTAACAGATTTCCCAGTCTATCACACTGCTTTTGATTCGTATAACTGGATGACACATTTTGGAGATCCATTATTCCAGCGTCATGTGGCTGGTTAGCTTCTTCTGTCTCTACCTGGGTACTCTTTATTATAAATGCACAAATAAGACTTCTAGTAAACTTGACAGGGTTTTCTCATTTATGCCATCACAGTCACTGGAATCTGGGGTCTTCTTGCACTTCACCTGGCTGATGATTCAATTCTACCTTTTAACTATCTCTCTTATACATCTCAATTGCAGGTATAGATGTTTTTTTTCTCTATATTATGTTTGTCTGTTTGCTCCTTCTTGATTTTTTATATACATACTTTGTGATATGCTGATAGCATGATCTTTCTGTAAGAGCTGTTTAAGAAATATCATTAAATTTCTTGTAATTAAATGATAGGTTTCTCATGCAATATGGATTTTGGTGGTGAATGTCCCTAATAATTCAGTAATTAATTATTTTTCCTTTTCTAGTTGATTGCACTCAATGTTCAAGTTCACTGAGCTAATTTAAATAATACTATATTTTTCTCCGGTTCCTCTATCACTTGCTTTCATGAAAGAAGAAAAACATTGTGTATATGCATATGGGGAGAGGGAAGGAGAAAATGCAGGATTTTAAAGTCAATATTTGGTGGTTGTCTGGTTGACAAGCATCATTAACTGTCCTGCATAGCCAATACAATTGTATTAAATTTCCTTTTCAATATACTTCTTATTGTTAATATTGTAAATTATTTTTGCAATTCCATGGCAGGATTATACAAACATTTTGAGCAATTTACTGAAAGGGAGCATCTCTCTGCATCCTATAATTGTTGCCATTCAAGAATTTGAAGCTGCAGCTAAGAAAGCTGAGGAGGAAGCAAAGGTTAGATACATTTCTGTTCTTATGCGCTTTAGTTTAGTAATAAGCAAAACACCACATTCAATCAACGACCTTGGTACCACATATTTAAAAGACTAGAAAATGTAATATAAATAAAGAAATTAATAGAAAAAAGAAAGCAGAATAACACTGGAATGTCACTCTTGGGAAATGAAGTTGTTGCAATGGTTCTCTTATGTGTGTGTCAGTAAATTTTGTTGGGGAAAGTAGTCATACTCCATGCAGATTGCAGAAGAAGACTCCCCATCAAGTTTCATCTGTTTTCCCTCTCCATCTTTTAAGTACCACCACACCCAAGAGAGAGAGAGAGAGAAAGCATTATGTGTGTGTGTCTGTGTGTGACATTCTTCATATTATACTTAGCATCTGAATTACGCTGAAACATCTATTATATTAATTTGCAGAAACTGCGAGAGCAAGAAAGCTTGGGCGGTGCTTTGCTGTTGAAGAAGCGAACATTAAATGATCGGCTGATGTTTGCTGAAAGAGGATTCTTGGATGCAGATGGGATTCAAGGAAGCCGGTGGTTCAAGCATCTTGTAAGCATTTAATGACACTAAATAAAAAAATGAAATAGAAAAATCATTGGCCGGTATTACATTCCAACAACCCTGATGTAGGAAGTAGGATGATCTCAAGTCAGCCTGTATCTCTAGTCGATACAATTTTCCTTATCAATTTTTAACCCAATCCATATTTTTGTTGTTCTATCGTCTCCTTCACAAATACAACTAGCCCATCGTCATTATCGAGCTGTGGCTAATACCTGAGGCATTAAAGAATCCCTCCCATCTTACTAAGGCTTAGGTAACCAAGTTGACCAGATTAAATAAAAGAGAGTAAAAAGTTTCAAGTCATTGCATATGTTTTAACCATGCGAACACACCACATAAGCCTGCAACACCAACCAATAAATAAATGGAGAAATGGATTGAATCTGAATACAACTATAGAATAGAAGAAATTTTTGAGGCTGCAACTGCAAGGCAATCAATTCGTAGTTTCATATACTTCCATTCCATGTCATTTAGGTTTCTCTCTCTCACCCCTTCTCTTTCTTACAGAGGTTAAAACAAGGTTGAGACCTCTCCCATCTCTACGTCTCTTCTAGAGATAATCATGGTTGAAGGAGGGACCTTGTACGACTAAGTTAGCTGGTGTAGCACAGACTACATAGTAACTTCCACTCGCTGCAATTTTATCTAAATAGGCGTCAATTCTCACAACAATCTAGCAGTTATTGCCAACTAATACAGAAACTTCAACTACTCACCATATGAAAATGTTTCATGTGCAGGTTTATGGGCCTCATGGTGGCCCTGCGAGCAAACTTGTTTACTTCCCTACAATAGTCAATGCCATTTCTCAGTCCACAAGAATGACAGAAGCTCGGCGGGCAGCTATTCAGCATGAGATCTGGAGGGTTGCCAGGGCTATTCAAAGAGCTGCCAATGTTTTGAATGGTGAACTAACATGAAACTATATAATCAGGAAACTTTCAGACACTGAGAAGAGAGAATTTGTATGTTTAGCTTCCTTTTTTCTCTGTTCCTTGGTACGAACGGTGAGCTAATATGAAACTTCTAGACATGGATTGAGAAGAGAGAATTTGTATATATGGCTAGTTTTTTCCTCTATTCCATTATAGATTTTCATCACATTTTCAAGAAAAGTAAAAACGTTTGCCCTATTATACTGGAATTACTGCCTGATTCTGTGAACTTGTAAAATATAAGGTCTGGTTGAGTTAAAATCTCCTTGTTAGTTTTTGAACTGATCTTAATTCCTAGGTGAAACTAACATTCCCCCGGTATTACTTGAACCAACACTAAACGCTGGCAATAAATATGAGCCAAATTAGACCGGGCAAAATATGTTATTATAGATTTTCATCACATTTTCAAGAAAAGTAAAAACGTTTGCCTTATTATGCTGGAATTACTGCCTGATTCTGTGAACTTGTAAAATATAAGGTCTGGTTGAGTTAAAATCTCCTTGTTAGTTTTTGAACTGATCTTAATTCCTAGGTGAAACTAACATTCCCCCAGTTATTACTTGAACCAACACTAAACGCGGCAATAAATATGAGCCAAATTAGGCAAGGCAAAATATGTTATTATAGATTTTCATCACATTTTCAAGAAAAGTAAAAACGTTTTGCCCTCTATCTTTGGAATTCTTGCTTTTGATTATGTGAACTTGTAAAATATAAGGTCTGGTTGAGTTAAAATCTCATTATGTTGGAATTACTGTCTGATTCTGTGAACGCGCCAGGTAGGGGTCGAACCTACGAATTTCTGCTTAAGAAACAGACGCTCTATCCACTGAACTATAGGCGCTACAATACGTATTATCAAACAGATATTATTTTTACTGAGCTACAGGATACTATCAAATGTTTGAACACAAAAAGGCGCTAAATAAGCTAGGAGGAGAATTTTGGCAGAGAGGAGAAAGAAATGGAGGAATCCATAGCCAAATTAGGGAAAAGCCTGGGACGCTTCTGCAACCATCTTCAAAACAGCTGTGATCCTCTCAAGCAATCCGTCGATCGCCGTTCGATCCCTCTTGGTACTCTTTACTAATCACTCATCTTTCTCTTTCTTTTCAATTTTTTCATCAACCAAACAAACACCCACCCTACACCCATTTCTCACTACTACTTCAATTGAAATAATCATACCATTTCTTTAATTTTATGAACATAATAGATTCTGCTTCTTCGACGTTCGTGCAATGCCTAAATCGCCGAGTATCATCCACCGGCAGCGATCTCAACTTGCTCCAATCTATGTCCTTCGACACGGTGTCGTTTGAGGAGCTGTTAGGTCACTGCAATGAGGTTTATAAGAAGAACAACGCCGATCTTCTCGATCTCGAGGACCAACTCAGGAGCTTCGGTTACATTCCCAGTAAACTCCTTTTTACTTTTGATTGATGATTTCCCCAATTTTATTTTATATCTTCCTTTTTTTAATAAGTTTAATTTTATGTTTTGAATGTTGAAGCTGAGATTAACGATATAGAGGAAGAAGAAGAGTTTTTGGCTGATTCACCACATGTTAGTTTAGATTTGAAAATAATTCAAGATGACAATTTGTATCCTCCCTGAATTATTTATAATATTCTTTTTTTTTTCTTTCTGATTGCTTTGCTGATGTTTAATGATCTTCGGAAACAAAGATGCTACCAGCCTGGAAAAATGCTATCTGAATTATAAATTTTACCAGTAGTGACAAGGAAAACAATTTTTTTGGCACTACTAGAAAGGTAAATGTTCAATATCTTCACGGTAGTTAAATAATTTTATGTTAAATTTCTTCTCAAGAGTGCTCTGAGTGATTGAAGAAAAACGAAAATTTTGTTCAGGTATTCTGTCAGAAGAGATGTCTTGTGAAATGATATTTTATCATGTTTGGACTTTGGTAGTTCTTAACTTTTGGTAGATTTGATGATTCACTGAGTTTACAGAGTCTTGGACTTTCTGATGCTTGTCTAGCCACTATCGCATCTGAAGGTTAGTAGACTGCGATACTATTAGCCATTGCAAAGTTGATGATTCACAAGATCTTGAACCTTAATTCAGCTATAGTGAAATTCCTGGCGTCCAATGTGTGATTCAAGTAATATTTGTCCAGTGGCACCATGTTGAATTGGGTTTTGTCAGGAATGGTGCCATTTCAGAGTTGATCATGAGATATAAGTTGCACTTTTTCAAGATATATATGCAATTCTTATTAGTTGTTCATTATACTGATGCTCGTATTTGTCTATCTCTCCAGCCAATAATAAGATTCAGATGAAGAGTGAATATCAAGCTGACACAAAAATTTTAGAATTAGTTGAAGGTACAATTCTGGCCTTGAATTATCTAGAGTGTCTGGTCACATTTTTTTCCCACTCTATTTAACTGGATTTTGTTATCCCTCATCATGGAACTAGGGGAAATGGTAGATGAGTTGATGTCATTTGATGGTTCCAAATCCGTAATAAGTATATTGAAAGAGGATTATGAAAGCCTTCCGTCGTACATGAAAATTTTGGCATCATGGGAGGTAAATTCTTTTTGCTTCTTGTTTGTTGTGACTAGTTTCATATATTCTAAATTCTACCAGCTATCATCATATAATTTGAAATGTTTATGTTAATTGCACCTTTTCTTTTATGAGTTTTTGTAAGACCCCAACTTATTATAAATAAAATCGAATTTCCTCTAATTATATTTGTGAATAATAAGGTATTAATTTGATATAATTCTTTGGTTATGGGTGAAATGTGCAAATTTTGCAAAATATGCAAGTGGTTATAAAATAATCATTGTTGTCGGGGAATATTCGTTTGGTCGTGGAATATTCTTGTTGTCGGGGAATATTAAATGCATTGCCTTGCAGATCATTTGTGGGCCCTATAACGAATAACTGTCGGATGAAGAAAACGACAAGTTTGAGTTTTTATAAATAACGGCGTAGTTGTTACCGTTAACACTGTTGGAATACCCGGTGGTTAAAATACGATGTCTACGCGTGGATGCATGCAGTATTGATAAATTATTGATCCTTACGTAGAAAGGCACTTACTCGATAATTATTACATGATTCATCATTCAATATTTTATTTTATTGATTTGATAATTGTGCGTTGATATTTTATATTATTGTTGATTGATAATTGTCACTTTGACGAGATTTCCCATTATCGGATCAATAATTCATATTATTTGAATAATATTATTAGATAACATTATTGGCGATGTCTAGAAAGTTACATCGAGGAGGTTTGGTCACCTAATTGCGCGCCAATAAGGAGAAATTCTTATTGGAAAGCTCCCTCTTTCCTGGGAACGGCCTGATTGTCATATTATTTGTGAATAATTAATTATTGATTCATATGATAAGAAAATATTTATTTTATGTGGATATAAATGTTGGATATATTTATTGTGGTTAAAAATGAAGGAGTTAATGTTGAGGTGTTTTATCAGTATTTTTTTGCCGGAATGAAGGTATTAAAAATTAAACCGGTGTTTTTGAGATATATTGTGTGAGTTATAATTTTTAATCCAAATAGTTGAATCGTTGTAATTTTGGGATATGTTATACATATATAAGTTGAGTATATGTCCACAAATTTTGAACCATTAAAAATGAACGTATGATTTGTTATGAATTTTAAAAGGTGATTGATTCAGAAATTAGGTTTATAAATGATTTTGGTGGAAAATTCTAGAATTGAGTTGGTCCCACTTGTGGTTGATGAAGAAATGTGCTGAATTTATTTCAAATGTGGTGGGTGGGAATAGTAGCAGGTAAAGCCATCAAGCCAGTTGCGGTCAAGTCTGCTAACATTTTCCTATAAATAGAAGGGCTAAGTTAGAATTGAAAATCACACCAGAAACAAGTTTTCTCTCTTTCTCTCTTTAGATTATTGAGTGTATTTTGTGAGTATTTAGATACTTTTGTGAGTTTTTATTCATCGGTGCAAGTTTCCTTGGGTCTTTATCTACCGATATTCCGATCGGAAGTTTTGATATTTTGAGGTAAGAGATGTTATTTTCTTCATATATATGATATTATTTCTTCAATATCATTATCTTAGAAGTATTGATCCGATTTTTTATCAAATTTGGAACTTTTTGTGTGGGATTACTATTCACGATATCGACCTTTATTCATCGAAAAAATAAAATTTTCTTCTTTTTGTCCAAGATGTCTATTATGGTTACTATCTTTGATTGTATCCATGTTTTGATCTTTATTTTGAATTACGCTTCAAAATTGGTATTTATGAAGTATTATTGATCTTGGATAAAGTATTGTTATCTGATCCCTACTATTTGTCCTTCCGTTTCTTTGGATTCGTTTTCTTTAAAATATTTTTCATCATCCTCGGTCCTAAATGATGATATTACTAAATATCTTGACTTTGTAGTCAAAAAGATAAATGATTAGCGATGAATATCTTTGGCTTGCGTAGTCAAAAGATGAGCAGCCGTGTTGAGATGAACATGACCATTGGTGATACAAATGAATATCTTTTGGCTGTAGTAAAAAGATGAATATTTGATTAAAGATGTATATTGATTGTTATTCTGGGGATAAAATATTGATGATGGACTTTTAAATCTTAGAAGATAGTAGAACTCATTCTCTCTTGACTCTTACAATGGATTGATGTTTCATTCTGCAGTTGTTGATCTAAAACTTGTTGGCTATTATATTTTATCGTATTTTTTCCTGTTGAAGACTAACGATAATTTGTTGTATATCATCTTAGTCATAATATTCTTTATCGGGCTAATTGAGCTCACCCTTTTTCTTTTTGTTCCATTTTTCTCGGGAGGTGAGAACATGCTAGAGAACTAGTGAGTGCGGAGTGATGGTTCTAGAAAGATGTTTTAGCGATCCTCACTATTTACGTAAAATAGTGTTTGAATAATTTACTTGAGGACTTATTTGAGTGTGGATATTGTCAGAAAGACAATATTTGTATTTAAACTTCATGATATGTGTTGTCGTATTTTGCTATGACAATTGTATTTTTGAAGTTGTAGTTTGCTTTCTTTACCATGTATTTGGCGACTTTAGAATAGGTGTTGTATACCTATTTTGGGGGCGTCACAGTTTTGATCAATTTGGGGATTAATTTAGACCCATTAATTGATTGAATTTATATAAAATTAAAAGTGCATTTGATAGTCTATTACAAGGAGATTAAAGAGAGTAATATATAATTCAAGTAGGAATTATATATTATGTTTTAATTGTATCAAAGTGGAGTACATGAAAAGGTTCATTGTTGTTTAAAAAACTATTTTCTTTAAGTCCCCATTGGTAGGAATAAAACTATTTAATACTTTATAAGTATATGGAATAGTTTAATTCACTAGTAGTACTAAAGGAAAGGCTTGGAGTTGGTCACAATGACGTGGTGTAGAAAGCACCACCGCACTTTTCGCGTCCGTGACTTTCGGTAGTAGTGCGGGTTAAAGTTAAATCAAAATCGCATTGGCGCTTTAGGCACACTTTGCACTTCGCATTGTCGCTAAGAGCCAAGAGCCTCTTTTTTGCATTGAACCAGATTAATTAACTTCATTAATGATTAAGCAGTTTTTTGTTTAATCATTATGGGATGCAAAACTGATATGTGATTAATATATCATTTATATTGCAAATGATTCATAACTCACATTTCAGTTACGAAACTGAATAATCTTCATCTTCTTCTTCTATCATCTTTACATAGCAGCATATATTGAGGTTCATAGTGAGTTGTTATCACTAAGAACAAAGATAGGTTGTGACATTAATTCTGGAGGTATATTGCTAGTAGCCTTTAGCAAATCTTAGTGGTAAGGGACAATAAAAACCTTAAAGACAGGGACTACCCGTGTCAATCCTTTGTCCTATTTTTCTGTATTCATTATACTTTCTTAACAGTTTAAAGTAAGGTGATGAACCATATAGGCACGAATGCCTCCCTTTCTAACATTAAATGCCCAATCTGCATTGATGAGTGGAAATTATTCTTTAAGACATTCTTGTGAGTCTAGCAATTGGTTTTTGTTCCATTTTCGGATGTTCAATTAAAATGTTATATTTGGTTTGGCAACAAAATATGTTGATCATTCAACCTTGTTATTTTTCCTTCGGAATGATAATAGGTATTGTATAATGTACTCCTCCGGTTCTAAATTATAAGATCAATATTGGCTTTTTAAAAATTAATTTCAAACTTAAAATTGACATGAATTCATCTAGTTTATGTCATTATAATTATGAATATTATAAACTATCTAAAAAGTACTACTAATTATAAGAATTATTGTTTTTAAAACTTAAATGAATCATGCCAATTTTAAATTTGAAAATATCTCAAATTGACTTTTAGAAAATCAATATTGATCTTATAATTTGGGACAGATGGAGTATATGTGAATATGTTATAGTTGGCAGCCTTGGGCAAAGATCCTTTCTTTTTGGCACCATGGTTGTTGCAGTACATGCAAAGATTTACTTTTTAAATGAAACCTGGCTTACATTTAGAGAATAAAAACACCACCGTAGATTAAATCATGGGGCAAAGGTCCAAAAATGTCTCTGACGTTTTTCCCAAAATCTCATTTTCATCCTGAATTTTTTTTTTTCTTCCAAAAGTACACTTAACGTTCTAAATTTTGGGTCAACTATGCCCCTGCCGTTAACAGACATGCCAAATAGACAAATATGGTTAGAACTTTTATGACGTGGTTGACACATGACAAGATTTACTGAAATTAATTAATACAAAAATTAATTAAGGTTTAAATATAAAACATACTCTAAATAAGATTTGCTGAAATTAATTAATACAAAAATTAATAGTCTTCTTCCTCTTGATGAATTCGTAGTCTCTGCAAAATTCTAACTCAAAAAACGCAAAGATCAAGATCGAAATTAAAAATATTAGAGATGAAATATTGTTATTATTGATGTGATTGAGACTGGGTTTGTGATTTTGGGCATGAATTTGTTTAAAAACAAATTGGGATCTATCAGTTGGTTAGGGCTTTCCCCCCCTTTTGGAATATGAAAAGATTGAATCTTTATGTAAAAAATAATCCACAACCCAAAACCCATTCAGGAACAATTAATTAATTTCCTTGAAATCTTCATTCTTTTGAAAGAAGCTATGAAAGTTTTTTCTAGGACTGGAGTGGTTTTGCCAAAGTCGTCTGATAACATTTTATAAATATAGATAGATAGAGAGAAAGATAAATCAAAATGAAAGATGAGAAGGGGGCGGGTGTAAACCATTCCGCCACCGTTGACCCACCACAACACCACCAACCCCCACTCTACCACCGTCTACCCGTCCGTACCACCGATCCATTCCCACGTCCCGACCTCAAACCCACAAACGGTCCGGCTGGCTACAGCAGAGCATCCCGAACCATCGACGCACCGCCAGTAATCTCAAATAAAAAAATCTCGAGTACTAATGTTGACACCAGAAATCTAGATCGAGAAATTTTTTATTTTTGAATAACAAATTTACACCTTCAAAATTAGATCTGGATATTTTTAAGATTTATTTTCGAACTAATATCTAAATAATGAAGGGATCAAAATCAAATCTGGATGTTTTTAAGATTTATTTTCGAGCTAATATCCAAATAATGAGGGATGATAGAAGAACGAAGAACAAATGAAAGGAAGAAGAAGCCCCAACAATCACCATGCTTTGCAATTGTCGATTCACAAGCTTCTCTCCATTCCTCGATGTCTCAGGAACCTCGATATCAAAAGCTCCCGGCAATTCCTTTTCCTCTGGTCTTCCGATGACGTTCTTCTAAATCTCTCCTCCATTCGACATCATAATCTTGTCCGGATGCATCCGAATCATCCCTCCTTCGCATACCGAGGTATTCAAAGTGTCACTTCGCAAACACCTAAACCAGCCTCTTTACATAATTATTTTTACTTAATAAAATTTTTAATAACTAAAACTTGTTAATAAAATACACATAATAAATAAATTATAAAATATACATAAAATATTATTTTTATACACGTTAGATGTTAAATTAGCAATTTTTATTTTAATTATTTGACACGTCAGCAAAGTATGTCCAAATGTCAACCATGTTTGTCTATTTGGCATGTTTGTTAACGGCAGGGGCATAGTTGACCCAAAATTTAGAACTTTTAGTGTACTTTTGGGAAAAAAAATTCAGAGTAGAAGTGGGACTACGGAGAAAACGTCTGGGGCATTTTTGGACCTTTGCCCTTAAACCATGTTACATATATAAAGCTTTCTCTACCCAGACCTTATTTTACATCACACGGCATACAGTGTTTCCTTTTCTCCATACACTATGTACAGCTAGTGTAGATAATATTGGACTGTAAATTAGCATTCTCATCCCATCATTTAACTTCACCATAATTCAACGTGAAAGACAAAGATGGGAGTTATAGATAACAATAATTTGGTGATAATATGACCCTGTTTCGGTTCTGTAACTGCATCAACTCTGCCTAACACTTTCTTATTTATTTTCCTATCCCCCTGTTATTGATATATATTGATCCTTAATTGAGTGCTGGGAAGATATAAAAAAAAATTGGGGAGATCACTAGGGTTGGAGCCTGAAGAAGTGTAGGTTTAGCTCATGAGCTTTGAGTGGCACAAAAAGTCCATGAATATAGAAATTTAATAGAAAGAAGAGTGAAAACAATACTCCAAAGCCACTTTGAAAATATTTACCTATCAATAAATTTTTTGATTAATTTATCAGGAATAATTCCTTTTCTTTTCTTTTTTTTTAATCACCAAGCCATTTCAAAAGCCAGCTTTGAGAATGAGGGACTTGGTTATCCAAACTTGTAGTTAAAAGATTTATTGTTTCAAGAAACTGAGACAAAAGAAGTTCATAGGCAAGATCTGTTGGTTCTAACTGAGAAGCTTCCTTGTGTTTCAAATGAGAAGACTTTCAATCTATCAGAAATCTTAAAGAGTCAATAGGCTGAACCACAATCAATTGGCATATAATTGTGCAATCTTGCTTTTAAAATCCTAACAACATGGCTTTCTCTACTTGTCTGTGATTATATAATGCTAGTAATTGTAGTGTAGTCTCAATTATTTAAGACTTGGTTAAAGCTGGTTGCAATTGTTTAGGCAATCTGTTTTTTCATTAAATCATTGAACATTTATATGGATTAGTTCTTGAATGTATAATTATTTAAAGCCGGTTTTGCGATCAATTGGTGACCCCCCTATTTAGTACTGAAAATAAATTACGAACAAAAATGGTGAATGTTGGAACTTTATTTTTAGCATCTCACGTTTGATGTTCAAACGTTTCTGCATGCGTATTATGGATGCAAGTTTATAAATCACTTAACGCAGGATTTGGCTGCTGCGGTTGAGAAAATGAACTCAAGCTTGACTTCAAAGGGAGACAATTTCTTCCACCAAGACGAAATTGCATCTCTAGGATTAGGTACATAATCTAAAGATCATTTCTATACACTTATTTAAATGTTTTTCCTATAGTATAAAATTATAAAATCAAATCACTGTCATTGGTACTCCTAATTAACCAGTGTATCTGAACTGGGAAGTGGGAACATGACACTGGTGGATTGGTCTCTGTTACATAGGCAATGCTTAATGCGTTTGAGATATTTTATCCTCGACTGGTGGACAACTGCCATGGAGGTTGTGTTAAGAGTCCTGCTAACAGTATGATTTGGTCGATCTGCTTATACAAAATGCTGTTATCACTGTTAATCTAAAACTTAAAAGACGTTTATGAATTATGTTGTCCACAACTTGATTGCTGAAGGTGGTTTGATGTTGCAGGGCCTAAAGGGAGATCTTATCTCCTGCTGCTAGTGCGTATGAACCGATTAGTTGTTGAGACCATTGATGGTTCTATCTCTTACAGAGTATTGTAGATTGATTTATAATGTCACGAGTGGAAATAGATTTTCATTGATTTATTTTTGACACTTGCGTTTCCGGATTGAACCAATCTAAGGATGAGCGACTGCATATTCTCTTCTATTGGAATGAATTGTGAGAAAAAAGAAGAAGGCTGACTTGTTTTATTTGGTTATACATTACTTGCTTTGTATTAGTCGTGATTATGAAATAAGTCTTTGTCATAACCAAATCTAATTATAATTTCTAAACTACTAGGGTAACAAAATGTATTCATATTAATATTTTAGGGGTAAAATGCAAATGTGACCACTGAACTTTAGGAAAGTTTTTGGGTATTGGTAGTTTAACTTTGATCAACGATTTTGAGTTCGGGTTTATTTTATATGGCATATATGATGTTTTTTTTTTTCGTATGGCATATATGATGTCAATGCATTTTGAGCCCAGGTTTATTTTACATGTGGCATATATGATGTGGCAAATATTGGACTTGAACTAAAAAAGCCCTTGTTGAGGTGCCTACGTGGCATATATTGGACTTGAACTAAAAAAGTTGTTGCTGTTCATATTCGATCTCCAAACATCCCACTTGAAACTTCAAATCAGTTACCGACAGAACAACACGAGCTAGCTGATTTTTATTCGCAAGAATTATTATTTATAACATCCAGTCCAATTTTCCCCAAATTAAAACAAAACCCATTTACTTTTTCTCCACGCCATTCTTCCCATCACTATTA